>JAUMJK010000081.1:1200000-1800000 GCA_033558105.1 Coccyzus lansbergi | reverse complement strand
GAACACATACGAAGGAGGCAACTGTTAGTAAAAGCGACATGCAAAGTATTTTTGAAAAATTTGGCTTTTTATGTCACCTTACCTTGATTAAGAAATGTCTGGGCATGTTTTTAAAATATATTTTTTCTTCTCTTTCCTGGTTCTTCTCAAGAGCAATGTGAGTGGGAGTGTTGAACGGATTTGATCTCACTTAAGGGGGAGAGTGTTACATCTTAAAAGAGGGCTGTTTTTCTCAGGAAAGGTTAATCAGTCACTGCAGTTAAACTAATGCTAGTGAAAGCCAAACTGTAAATACTCTGACTTTAATATTCCTGAGGTGTATTAATAGATCTGGTGAAGGAAATTGTAGTCAACATTGCACTTTTGGTGCTAATATTTATTCTGTGACATGTCTGGAAAGCGAGTTTAAATACATAGTGATTTTATGTAATCTGTAATTGTTTTAAATGAAAGTGAGTAGCCATCGAAACAAATGTTGAAAATAGCCTTATGGTAATTGTTGCAGCAAACCTTTTGAACCAACCCCATTCCAAGCAACCCAAACATTTCTTACAAGTAGGATGACTTTCTTATGTACTCATAGCTAGATTTTTTAATTATATTTAAGTGTACATAATGGAAGGGACTCCTTGCATGTGCTTCGTGCTTTGCACCTGTTGAGAATAAAATTTTCCAGAAATATATGACATTATGTCGCTTATAAATTCTAGAAATTGCTCTAGTAACCTTCAAACCTTCAATCTAGCCTTGTTCTTTGTTGGGGTTTTTTGTTGTTGTTCCTACCCATGATTCATGAATGCTTGCTGGGAGGTGGGAGTATGGAAGTACATTATTCTCCAAAGTTTGTTTGTTCTACAAAAGCTTACTGAGAAAAATTGCTCGGCTTGACTTTGTCCTTTACTTCCTTGTATGACTTCAGCATCTCCAAGGGAAAGACATTCTGGTAAGGTGACCATCTGGTGTTAGGAAGTCTGTTTTAAGGGAATAAAGTGCCGTTTCACACAGCCGTGACATGATGGAAGCTCCACCATAGGGGAAGAAATGGCCAATTATTTACTAGCAAGGTTAATGGCTAGCCTGAACAAAGCTTGTGTTTGGATGTCTCTGACCAGTGTTTGCAAGAACTAGCCACAAAAGGGAGTATTTTCAAAAACAGGCTGGCTGTCATGATAAGATGAATAACATGGCATGTACATGTGACTGGGCTGTCAAAGTTTTATCTTTTGTGTGTACAAGAAATAATGTTTGTTTAGTGAAGCTAATAAGCACATATCAGAAAGTCTGTATTTCTTCTAAGGATGAAGTAAAACAGTACATAGAACATGCACTATAGAAGGTGGTTTCTCAAAAAATCCATGCACAGTAGAAATATTTCTTTTATGAGAGCATGCTGTATAGCAGAAGAAATGCCAGCTGAGCTGGTTGTATCCATGCCCTGAAGCTAGATGTAACTGTACAAAAAATAGTTTATAGATCAAGGAAATGGTTCTGGAGGCATTTACAAGGAGCAGTAAGAAGAGGAATGTCCATCTCAGCACCATTAATTGTCTTACTCTAGACATTACATCTTCATCAATGACCCTCCGTTGAGACTGAATGTTTTTAGACTAGGAAGAGCACAGCGAAATCAAGGAACTGTCATGTTCACTGAGAAAAGGCAGTGGCAGCCAGCCACTATTCCTTAGAAAGCAAGACAGAGGTGCCTGGAAAGATCCTTTGGCCATGCTTTTGGCCCCTCTTGCAGTGTCCCTGAGTCTGAGAGGCACAACCTCTCCTTGTGCTGCAAATGTAGAGATCTGGGCAGCATGACATTCCTGCCTCTTATAATACAGACCACTGACAACCCAGAGCAGTCAATGAAAAAACTGAGTATAAAGATTTATGTCAAACCTGGAGCACAGATGTCTCAACCAGCACTGGCAAGAGATGCTTATCTCCTGGTTCTCAAAGATTAGTCCAAATGCTTTTTGTCTTGAGAACAATGCAGAATCATCAGTGTCCTCAGAAGCAATATTGATAGGCCACTGCACGTGAATACTGAATGCAGCCAAGATGTGGGACCTTTGAATGCTTTCTATGCCCTAAGGGATTCAGACTTCCAGCTCCTCCCTTGGAGCAGTACCAAGCTATAAGGTAGGGTAAGAAGAAAGAAATTCTTCCTTTATTTGAAACTATTCCACTTGACAAAGGAGAACAACCAACTCACTGAGTCAGTAAAGCATACCTTGGATGCATGCCTTGCTATGGGCTGGGAGAGCTAAGTTTCAGTGCACATATCTAGTATCTATTTGGTGTGTGCACGTAGATACAGCTACAGCCTCCACTGTCAGTGTCACTTCTGGTCTATTACTGTCATGTTCAAATATTGATGTGCTAATGATATTTTATCCCCAGTAATTAAAATGTAAAACGTGTTGCCCCCAGTTTTGTGTTATTTTCTAACCCTGTTTTTTTTTAAATTCCTGTTTTAGGAAGCACTCCAACATTGAGTGTCCCTGTCTTTAAAAGCAAATAATTTTGTGTTTTAATTCTTTTGTGTTTTAATTGTGTTCATCATCACAAACAGCATACATAGGTATGTGGGTTTATAGGTATCCACAGTGTTATTTACTGTGCAGTATGAACAATTCAGATAAAAAAATAAGTAGTATTATATTGCACCTCATTGCGCAGATAATGTCAATGGACTGACCTAGAGTTCACCATTATATACAAGAAAAAATACTGGAATGTGGAACACTAAAATCAGTTTATGAATTCATTTTTCATCCTAGGCCACAAAACATCATAAATTTCATTGGAAGTCCACAGAGAATTAGAAGTCAAGACATTTTGGGAAAGGTCTACCTAGACTTAACCTGCTAAGCATAAAGTTTATCAGCACATGGGGAAAGGGTGTGAGTGTTTGCAGAAGTGTTAGTGAGTTGACTGTGACTACACTGGCTATTTCACTGCTATCAATAAATCTATGAGTCAGGAAGTCTCTACCTGTCTCTGCCTTCTGAGAAACTCTTGTATGCATTTGAAAAGAACATATCAATAGCATCTTTTCTCCATTCTGGCCCTCATTTGGCTTGTCTTGCCCAATAAGATGCCTTGTTGTGCACCATGAGCCAAGTTACAAGTTAGTGTTAATTCAGACTGGTCTCCTGCAGCAGTGGACAGTGAGTCAGCTTTGGGAATGGGGAGGGTAGGTGGAGGGGTAATGGAGAAAACTGTCTAGAGTTATCTGTTGATGAATGTAAAGACTGATCTAAGATGGCATATGTTATAGATGTGTAACTATAAGGCATATATGTGGTACATGCAAGATAGAAATAAAGTATGCATCTACATTAAAGAAACCCCAGCCCCAAGGGTGAATGGCTACTCACTGGGAAGCAGCAGAAGTGTGTGTGCAGAAAAAATGAGGAAAATGTACACTCAGTTTTTACAGACTGGAGACAAAAAAGGATTAGTAGGTGGAAAGTAAGCTGTGACAGGATGGAAAGAAACATCAAGGGTCAGCCTAGCTATTGAGTGTGATAGTACCGAGGTAAGGAAGGGAGTTCACTTACTGGTCCAAAGCTGAGAATGAGCATAGCCAGGCAAGCAAAGTGTGACTCCCAGTATGAACAGCAACATAAAATTTGGGGAAGGCAGATTATTTGAACCTTTCAGTCTGAATGTACTGAACAGGCCTCACTGGACAATCAGAGAACAGATCCATACCCTAATGGTTTGGAACTGGTATTTTTAATGAGTTGAGTGTTTCCCAGCAACTTGATTAACTGTCTTAAAAGAGTGCAGTGTGTTGTGTGTATTTGGAATAAACTTTATGATGATACAAATACTCAAAGACTTAGGATTTTTTGTATCAGTACATTTTGCTTTCTAATTCCATGAAGTAGACCTTGGATTAAAAAAATGTGCGACAGCCAGCATTTCATTCTGCTTAGAGTGTTTTTTGTTCTCCTTGCTCACATATTTTGAAATAAACCAGCTGTGGTTTTGTTGTAAAGCAGAATTCCATTAACGAAGACTAATTGATTCACCTTTTAATTGGGATGTATGGAAGATTATTGTTTATCAGTTCACTACCAGGAACTGTTTTGGCACCTTAATAAATCTACCAAGCAGCTTGGATATGAGATGGAGAGATGTTTTTAGTTTATCTTTTATATCATCAGAATAGTTTATGCCAACTCCCCATGGAAAAATAATGCAGTGCTGTGGCCTCGTTTTAGCCTTATCACTTGTGATAGTTCTGCTTATTTTATATGACAGACTGATGACCTGTTAACATATTATACTAGTTCCATTCTAGTGATCAAAATTGGAGCAAACTGGCTCAGCATTTTCTATTAGTGAAGTGATTATAGAAATTAATTCACTTACAGTTTGCAGTACTATTCTGGCTCCTTTAAAAGTGAAAATGAATGCACAGTCGTAACCTTAGAAGAATCAAATATGATCATGAGCCTCCACTCCCACTCATTTCATAAGCCTGTCTCTTCGAAATATTCTTTTACTTTGAATAAAAATGCTATTTATTGTCTCTCTCAGTAGACATGATTATTAGACATTTCATATATAACGTCTTCACTCACAGGGTTTTAAGCTGTCAGCTAGGGGGGTTGAATAACAAGTAGGGATATATGAAGCTAATGCCATTAACACTGCACTGGCATAATAAAAATTGTATTAAAAGTCTCAAGATGTAAAGCTGTATCAAATACCTTAATGTAACATGAATAGAAACAGTTATTATCTTTTAAAGCTACTGCTTTTATAAACCAAATGACCTCTTATTTAGCAAATCAGTCTCTACAATGTTTTGCCTGGTGATTTCTTGTGTATAATAACATTCAAACAACCTTTTTTCCTCCCAAGACAATTGCATAACTACCAGACTTCTGTTTCTTAGGTGTGTTCAAATGAAGAATGCTAGGTACCCTGCATGGCCTGAATTTTGGGTTGTTCACTACCTCTTATAAGTGGGACATTCTGGCTTGAATATTTAAATATTGATGTAAGAATTGAGCAGGTTGGAGTATTTTAGGTTTTGGAAGTGTTTTTGTCAAATGTGTGAAAAACTGGGACATTTTCAGGCATGCACTGCTTTCAGACATCACAGGTGTTCATCAGCCTGTGTTATCTCTAATCCAGAAAGGAATCAGGGGAATAAAATACAGGAGTTAAAATGGAGGATACAAAGAGCAAGATACACCACTTCCTTCTAATTTATCCCAAAGGAAGGACTCAGACTGACACATGGGAAGTGTAGCATGTGCTCTAGAGCATGCATGGTAGACAAGAAAGTCAACCCCAGTCATTCTGCATCCCACAACCACTGATTATCTGACCTTTATTAGAGGATATTCTCTTTTCTCTTTCTCAAACAACTTGAAGAAGCCTGGTTTTACTCTGCTGCAGATTAAGACTTGAATATGTACATATTTCTCAAAGGAAGAACAAATATTTTCATGCCCAGCTACAGGATGCTGGACAGTGCTAGACACCTTGCTTTCCCTGAAGCAAGTAAGCCAAACCAAACCAAAGAAGTGAGGAGACTTAGTTTTGGAAGTTTTTTGTCTTTTCCAAAGTGCGAGAGATTAATTCGCGGGAGTGAGTCTAAGCCAAAACTGAATTTACTCACTCTGGATCACCCTGAAAGAAGCCTATCTTTTCCCGGTAACTCCAGAGTGGCTCGAGAAGACTAGGCAGCAAGGATAGGTGCCTATAATTATGTACAATGAACATTACCCAACACACCTACTGTTATTTCCCAATGCATTAAAGGCAGTATTTTAAGCCTCCTGGCAAAATCAGCTACTGTATAGAAATCTGCAAAATACATGACATCAGTTTTGATAGAAAACTTCATTTTAGTGAAGACCTCTCTTTATAAAAGGATTGTACCATATGGCTCAACATATCAGATCTAAGCTATATAAACTTATATAATCTTCTGCTGTTGATGAACACAGGCTAACTAGGGAACTAAGGAACAGGATTTTGTTCTGAAAGAATCTGCCTAGGTACCTGACTGACACTAATTTTCATAGAAATTATAAGATCCATGGTTAGTGAGGACCTCCATTTGTCAAGAAATGAGATCATCTTTTAGTTAAAAAGACTATCTTCTATGTTCAGAAACCCCCAAACAAATCCAAACTCCTGGGGATTCATTTTTCTAAATTTGGCATCAGTTATTCCTTGATTATTATGAACAAGTAAGGAGGAAATTATTAGTCTGTAAATTAAATAGGGTCATAAACCCACTAGTTATTTCCTAAGCAGAAAATAACATTTTGTTACATTGAATTGATAATGATCATCACTATATTTTGTTAGGCACAGTAAGATCTTTTATCTTGATTAAAATGGGACTCCATTTTCTGACTCAACGTAGTATTTTTTATGTTGACTCTGACTTATGTTTATTATTGAATATAGAGCTAAAACAAAACAGGACATGAATTTAAATACTGCATGCCAAATAATCAAGCATTACTGGGGTGATTCCTTGATCCTTTTCTCATGCCGAGAGCTCTGTAAAATAATCTGTGGGAGAGAGGAATGGGTTTACCCACTATTAACTCTGCTCCAGAAATCAACAGCAAATACACTTGATTCCTGTAGTGAGTGCGTCCTGCTCCATTTGATCACTCCAACTGTTCAGCACGACACCAGCACAACTTGGACATGCACGGAGGGAGGAGGTTTGATGGTCCATCCAGCACATGAATCACATCAGGGGTTTGTTGTCACTAGTGCCTGCTACTGTGAGCTGCACAGGTGCAGATTGCTGGAAGTTACTTTGGCCCTTGCAAGCCTACATAGTATTGACAAATCTGTAGGAGAAGAGATCAATAAGGGCACCTACCTACCCTCTTATCTATAGAAAATGGAAATGCTGTCTGGGCTAGCTGAGGGCAGAACAATCAGAACGAGCTGGATAGAGTCCATGCAGGAAAGGAGCAGGGACAGGAATAATTGGGCAGGAGGGAAGGATCATTTGGTGTGAGGGTGGTGGTTGTATTCAAGGACTTTTGCTTTGCTCTGCCCTGTAGCAGAGCTGCATGCACAGTCCTGAAGTCTCCCATCCCTCTGAGCTCCTTCCTTTGGAGGGCAGGATAACAGAGAAAATGGTTCCTCAGAACAGGGACATAGGGCACTGGTGTCTGATACGTGTCTTTTCTTCCAGTTACAAAAGCCACACTTTTCTAGGTGTAGGTAAAGAAGCACAGTCTGTGAAACTGACCACTCCTCAACACCATTGTCTTGGTTATGTTACTATATTAAGAGGATGCCGCTATTTTGATGGGTAGATTCAGCCTGCAGAGTGCGCAGTGGCTCTGTGGAAACTGGGCAGCTTGTGTTCTCTGTGGTGTTTGTGGTACAGGACAGAGTTTTTCACTGCCAGTGATCTGATACGTGTGTCCTTGCACTGCTGAGCACATGCGTACTCAGCCAAACTTCCTTCCAAGGTTGGAGTCCATCTGCAAGAGTGCTTCTGCTATTTCCTACACAAACATGACCCGTGAAAACCAGAGCTCTAGCACTGCCTGAAATCTAAAGTGGACTTGCTGATTAGCTACAGCATATTCAATTTATAGGCATGGTTAAGAGTTAAAGAACCTATATTCTTCAAATCATCAACTTCTGAGTGCATGAGCACTCCTGGATGGTAGGCACCAGTACTCAAAGTAGTTAAGCAGCTTGCACAGTGCGCTTGCCTTTGTATTTGTCTTGCACAGTGCGCTTGCCTTTGTGTTTGTCTGTTTCTCACCACTTCTTTGCTGCTCATCGCAACCTTCATGTCCTGAGTTTCAGGATGCCTTTTGTCATTCTGTCTCGAACCTATGGTGCACATTGCATAGGAGACAAGTTTATCCATTAGGACTAAGTAACCTTTATCGTCTGTGAACTGCAAAGATGTTCAGCTGGGATCAAATAAGACAAAACAGCGGAAGTCTAGAGAAGGTCTGCAGATGGAATCCTGAACTGAGGGCAGGAATAACATCTAACAGCTTTCTGGCCAGGGGCATACTGTCAGACTGTGATCTGTGATCATCTGAGGATCATCTATATCTCCCGGTTCTCTGCTGTGGTGCCAGCTCACACATTTCTAGGAGAGGGGATGCTGCTTCTCTGCAGGTCCTTGTATGACAGGAAGACCTGCTTGGCCAGCCATCCCCAGCGGAAGGGGAAACCATGGCCCTGCTGACTACCTGCATGCTTGCATTTTCTTGCAGGACCTGCATTTAAAGAAACTGCTTTGGAAGGCACCAGTTCCCTGGCTTCAGATGTGTGTCACATCCTCTTCCTAATGCATAAGAAACATGGGTGGCTTCCCTGTGATGTCTTCCCCTCTGCCTTTCAGCCTCTGGGACCTTGCAAGTGAAGCCCATCTGGTGATACTGCCGAGGAAGGTTGAATGCTTAGGCTGGCTGCTGCTGCACTGTCTTCTCTTTCAAGCACAGCTGGCTCCCATTGCTCTTCCTTCCTCTCTGCACTTTCCATCCTAACATTTGATCTAACATTAGAAAAATGCTCAGAAACTATGATGACGAGCATTATCCAGATGTGCTGGTGACATATCCATACTACTTTTTTTGTTTTCCCTGAATGCTAAAGGACTGTAAAGTGTGTGTAAGGTGTGGGCTGTTGACTGGGTTTTTTGGAGCACCATTTCTATGAATTGGAGAAATCCTATTTAAAACTTGGATATTAGTATCGTGAATGTGGCTGCTGTCTACTAATTCCTTACCTCCCTATGGTACCATGCTTTGTCACAGTGGGACACTGCGTTAATCACCACTGTATTTCACCTGCAGCCTCATTTAATAGTCTTTTGTTGAATAAGTCAGAAAGCAAAACCCAGGTAGCTTTGTAATTACAAAATGCCTAAATGACATGCATGCTATCTTAGCCAGTATGCATTTTCTTTCCTTTCTTCCTTTTAAAATTTTTTTTAACATGGCATTTGGATTTTTCACAGCATTTAATTTGCCTTCATCAAGAGAGATGCTAATTGTCAATAATCATTGCTTGTCCACATGGATAAAGAGGGAGAACTATACTGTATGCTGCTGAGGAGCCTGTGAGTTTGGGATAAAAATGCTAGGCATCCCTTACTGAGGAAAGAAGAGATCATGTTGCTGCAATGTTTGGCTTGCTTTCATTCCATCATTTATCTGAAATGTCTGAAATGTTTACAGAGCATAGCTATTACCTGTCATGGAGGCTTGGACTAGTTCATTTTCATCTCTTAGGTCCCTTTCTTGCAGTTCTCTGCTGCTAGCTCTGTCTTAGATATTACACCACCAGGAAAACAAATCAGTGTTCACAGGTTCTATCAGTCTTCAGATTTTGTTTGGTGGTTTTCTCATGGCTGACTCTATGGTAGTACAGGCAGCATGAAGAGCAACGAGGCTGGTGAAGGGGCTGGAGAACAGGCCCTATGAGGAGCGGCTGAGAGAGCTGGGGTTGTTTAGCCTGGAGAAGAGGAGGCTGAGAGGAGACCTCATTACTCTCTACAAGTACCTGAAAGGTGGTTGTGGAGAGGAGGGAGCTGACCTCTTCTCCCAAGTGACAGGGGACAGGACGAGAGGGAATGGCCTCAGGCTCCGCCAGGGTAGATTTAGGCTAGAGATTAGGAGGAGGTTTTTCATGCAGAGGGTCATTGGGCATTGGAACAGGCTGCCCAGGGAGGTGGCTGAGTCACCTTCCCTGGAGGTGTTTAAGGCACGGGTGGATGAGGTCTTGAGGGACTTGGTTTAGTGTTAGATAGGAATGGTTGGACTAGAAGATCCGACGGGTCCCTTCCAACCTGGTTGTTCTGTGATTCTGTGATTCTGTAATTTCATTGATCACAACTGACTTATATATGTTTCCTTTGTAATAGTATTTGAAAGAAATAGCAGCTTTTGGTTAGCAAAAAGTAGTGAAGTACACTTCCTTTTGTCCTAGACAGCAATTAATTCTGTGAGAAAGGTTTAACAGTGGAAAATGAGACCTCAAACTTTTTAAACACAGGAATGCTTTGGGAACTGCAGAGAATTTGGGGTCAGAGTCTCTGCTGTAGCCAAGGTCTGCTGGGGCTGAGGTTGCCAGGAAGCTAATAATGAAGGATTTATGTCTGGTTGCAGTAGCCTGGAGATTGCTCTAACCTGAGCTCAGCTGGCTTTGCTTCCCTAGGGAGAGCGTGCCTGCTCTAGATAGTGCCAACACACATGTGCTGCCCATCCTCCTTCTCACCTAGCTGTTCACAGCTGTGTGGAGGGAGTTTAAAGAGACAGAGAGAAGGAGGAATTCACTTTGCCAGATCCAAGCAGTTTCTGGCTCCATGTTTGCCACTGAGAGTCATACCAATCTTTGACATGCACCTTTTATGTCCGTTTGGACTGCATTTATATTGTCTTGGGCAATTTGAGGTTTAATTCCTGAGACCTCTGTGATTCCTGACATCCATTACAGGCTGGTTTTATGGGCTCAGCTGCTATCCCTGCTTGGCCCAGACTTCCCCATGCCTAAGTGTCTTGGCTTGAAGAACCCATAGGCTTTCTTTTGATGAAGGTCAGAGTAAAAACACTAAGTCCATGAGGATGACTGAAAAACATGGATTTAGGTATACACTTAGGATCACTGTATATTTGCTAAGAAAACGCCATCTGTCCATCTGCCCATGAAGGTGTAAATGCCCAGTCACTTGGCACCACAGCAAACATGGCAATGTCCCTGAAAAAGTAATTTGTATGTTATATCATGGTTCCCAGCTGATCGTTTGAGTGGGTTTCTCTCTAATTAAATGGCTTCTTGGTTAACAAAGAAAAGCATAAATATATATATCTGTTTACCTTGAAATAAAGATTGAGTAGCATGTTACAGTAGAAACAACTGTTCTTTTATAATGCAGGGGTATAGTAAAGCAGCATACTTCTAAAGAAAGAATACAATAAAGAAAGTAGAAGTGTGTTTGAAAACCATGAAAAAAACCCAGAATACGCAGGTAAACAAGCACTCCAGTGTTTAAGACAAGCCAAATTTCAAAACATCAGCAAAAGAAGACATAGTAATCTACAGGAAGGTGTTATTAACATTTAGAACTCATGTCTGATACTTCAAAAGTCAGCTGCATAAATGCTGCACATCACTGTGTATATTTCCATGTTGTAATTGAGGGTTTGCTTGATTATCTCAGATAGGCAACGAGACTGTAATGGTGCTACTGTAAGACTGGGCCTCCTCTGCTCTCAAGACTGTTTTTCTGGCTTTGCTTCCTGACTGTTTTGAAATTGTAGGTTTTGATTTTGTTTAATTGCTGGTTTTAGAACTTCCTGCCCCTCTTCATGAATAAAAGCACTTTGCACGGCTTTCTGGAGTACCTAGATATAAGGAAGAATGAAGGAGCTCAAAAAGGTGATTCTAGGGGAGACCAGGAACTCCTCAGATGGTGCAGAAGGCTGTAAAAAACCTGAAGAATGGAAAAGACAGACTCACTAGTTAAGTTTGTAGAAAAAAAGGATTATTTGAATGCTATAAAAATGAAACAGTGGTGCAGATTTTATAGTTCTGAATTTATGTTACCATTAATATTTGTTCATGTTAGCTTTGACTACTCAGTTTAGGTACACCCTAATGATAGTTCTTTATGCATTATTAATGGATTTTTTTTCTATGTATGGATATTTATTTCATACAAATACAGTGAAAATGGTGCAGCCCTGGGAGGTAAACACATTTGTGTAGCTGTAGTGACTACAGTAGTCAGACAGGTACATACCCTTCTGTGCTGATGTAAGCAGATTTTCAGCACAAGGGCTGTAAGCATTAAATCCATTTATGTATGATGAAACTTCCACAAAAGTTGCATGCTGGGTCACACAAGGAAAATCAGATCACTTTAGTTACCGAATTGATAATACATTTATTGCTTTGCTTCCTTCATTTAAAAAGAGTGAATAGGCATACAAAATTATTTGACAGTGTATATGAAATCCTGAATTACTGTGGCACTTGAATCTAACTTCTTAGGTGGGACACTATTTTCTTTATAAATGCCAGTCTGCTTAGGGAGAAATTTGCAATTGTGCAGACACACAGCATCAAGTTAATGGATTTCTTAAGTTTTGAGGATGTGTCATAAAACTCCTGTGCAAATCCTCCGTTAAAGACTCAGTTTCACATTTTCTTGATTAGTTTTGCTCTGGTGTTCATCTTATTCATCAGCTGCCTTGGATAAGGTAGTCTGGAAATGTTTGTTTATTCATGGTGATTAGTCTTTCAGCTACCAGTTTTGGCTAAACTATCCACAATAGTAACTTTTAGAAATCCTGACTGTTTTCCAGTTCATGCAATGAAGATACTTCAGAGAAAACATATTCAGTTTTCATCTAGCTTTCAGTACACATAAGCACTCATGGCTTGGTTCTACTTGGCTTTGTTGTAGGAGAGCATGACGTTTTCTCCCTCTTGGTTTCTTGGCTGGAAAAAGGGAGTACAGTTTCGAATGGACTAAACAGAACTCATAAAAAATCTGTGACATCCACTGAACTTGGCATTCCTCATTGCCCAAGCCCTCTGCCTTCTTTCGCAGCTTGATTTTAAGGGGAAATAAGTCAGGTTTCTTTCTGACACTGGCAACAGCACATCTCTGCTGTTGACCTACCCTGCTGATGGCTGAAGGAGCCAATTTAGGCTAGCTGTTTCCTTATTATGCTTTATCTTCCAAGATCAGTCCCTTGCTTGGAGAAGCCTTCAGTCTTCTTTAATTATCATGCTACCAGCTGTGAAGTGGTTAACATTGTTGCTAAGGTGCTGAGCCTTGAAGAGAAGAAACCAGTCCTCTGCTCACAGCTCTTGTGAGTACTGTAAGGAGAGATATCTCTTTCTGTCACTGGGGCTTGCTGAAGTGAGTTGTCGTTCATCAATAAAAGCTATGTCTCTATATGTTATCTGCTTGCTGTGCTGTGTACTATCCTGTTCTTCGACAGTTCTTATTTATCTGGGTGAATCAGGCTGCTTTTAAGCAAATTACTCAGTCCTGCTGTGGTCTTTCTGTTTAGGAAGTAAAAGAAATAAATTGATATTTTAGCTGTCTGCTCAAGACAAAAAACCCCCCCCAATTTTCTGGATTTCTAGCATGTGGGTTTAAGGTCTGTCCATCCTAGAATGCCTTGTGCAAATCATACATTAGCACTGAGACTAGAGCCTGTCCCCTGGATAAATCTGATCCTATGACATGCTTGTTCTGGAGCCTCCAGAAGACTGTGGATTTAGGGGAGTCTTAACCTTTTGCACCCACCTTCCACAGAAACTCTGAGCCAGCACTATGATGCCCTCTTGCTTCTTTAAACTTCTTTGATTACACAAAACGATTATACAGCTAAAAAACCCCAGATCTTTCAGAAAAGAGACTTGGTGGTTAGTAAATAACTATGACACTGATGGAAACATCCCACAATCAAGCAGCTTTAAGATCAGCAGGAATTTAACCTTAATCTACAACTACTTTCAACTTTTCCTACATCTATGCTAAGAAGTTGAGACTTGGAAGCTGTACACCAAGTCAAGTGAACACCAACTGATGTTTGAAATTGACTGATGTGCCTTCATGTTTTTTTCCCCCTGAAAACTAGTAGAAAATGTGTCCATAGTCCGCAGGGAATGCAAGACATGAGGACTTAGAATATATCCATCCTTTAAATGTTCAAAAATGTAGGAAAATGGAAAAGTTACCTATGTGGAGATAGTTTCTGTATATAGCTTCTGTTCTTCACTCCATATCAATTTCACAGGAGTCTTCTTGTTTGAACAAATCCTTAGTGAAAGTCTGCATTGTCAGTGCAAGGGTTTACCCACTTATTTAATTGAGTTGGCCATGGTATGTGAATGGTTTACAAACATCCATAAGCTGTGCCTCTTGACTATCTTTTTTTCTGCAGGATAAAGAGTTTGTTCCCACAACCACAGGGAATGGTTTTAATTATACTTGGGGAAGAGGGGAGATTTTCTGTGAGGCTTCTTAAGGTCATTATTGTCGGTGAGATTTTCCTCACGCAATTGCAAGGTAGATATGCCATGTAAGGCAATTACCTGGGTTTCTTCCATGAGGGAGAAATCAACATTGCCAGTGGGATTTCTTTGCATCTTTAAATGAAGAACAGGTTAAATGAATCTCACTCTAAGTCTGTTTCTACCTGTCTAATGACCAGAGAAGGAATCTAGTTGATTATAGACACAGCTAGGTGAGATACTACAGGCTTGCTGTATAGGACTGTTTATATTCTGAGACATGTTTGTGCCCAGCTGTGATTTGTGCAGGTGTATTTCCTAGCCTTGAAACTGGAGTTTATACTAGAGTTATTTCTTATTGGCCCAAGAGCACTGGTCCCTTTTGTCCCTTCAACTATGTAAAGTAGCACCCTGGAGCAAGGTCCAAGCTAGTCTAGGGTTGTGACAAATGGAGCATTATCCTGAAAGCACTATCAGACAAAGGTTGGAAGGACCCAGTTTTAATTTCAAGTAGACTGGAACTTTCCCTCTGTATGAGTTAGGGGTAGAAGGAAGATACACCAAGTTCTAGGACAATGTTGATAGTAAGTCCTCCTTGCTCAGCTGCTGTTTGAAATCTTATTTTAAAATGTTGACAGATAAGTTTTTCTGTTACTCCTCCTCACCTTGTATTTATAGCCAGCTAAAATACTAAATTTTTAGTTCTCTTTACTAGACTCTATGAATTTCTGTGTAATTTCCCATTTGTGGACATATCTTTAGTTTTCCAGGAACAGTAACAATTTTCCAGGGTAACGAGAGTCGGTAAGCCTAGACTTTCTGGGAAAACAGGCTTACCTGTGTACAGAAAACAAGCTATATTTGAGAAACCCCTACTTCATTTGTCGCAGCAGCAATTGCAGGAGTTTTAGCCTGGGGCTTGTGGAAGGGCAGAATGTTCCTAACTTGATTTTGGAGTTTTTTCTACTCAAGAGTTGTTTGGATTTGTAGGCTTAGGGGTTTTTTTCTACAGAGAATGTAGGAATTAAAAAACACACTCTCCACAGGGAAAACTGGCAAATTTGAAATGGGGCCAATGAAAGATAACAACCATGGAAGGCTGCAATACTAAAATTTAATTGTGCTAATTTTCAGATGATTATGCATATTTCTTTAAATAGTTCTATAAAGTTCTCCCTTCACCCCAAATTAGCCTCTTTCCTTTCTTGGAGCTTGCGAGAAAGAAAAAGTAAGAAACAATTGTAATCATGAACTTCCTTAAACTCTTCAAATCCAGATCTTTTGTCTAGGGAATCACTTCATTTCCTCCTAAAATCTTTTACACTGCATCCAAGACTTCTGGTCCAGGCTGAGAATTTAGACACAAGTTATTTCAGAGCTACCTGGCCTAGAACACGGTAATTAAATGCTGTTTACACAAAGCCACACTTGACTGAAATGGGAGTTCAATACTAACATAACCCTATTCACCTTTCCTCCTTTCTAAGCACAGGGGACAGAGCAGAGGTGGGGCTAGCAGAAGAGAACCTACTGGCACAGGCTACCAGGTTGACCCAATGCAGCCAAGAAGGTGGGTGATCTTTGGACAATCCATGCCTTTCTTCTCCAGTCATTCTAGTCCCACTTTGCTCTTCAGACAGAGGCAGGTATTGAGCTCTACTGCACTGGAAAAGTCTGCTAAACACTAGGGAGAGTCTGAAAGTCCACATTTTTCAAAAGCAACTCCCCCTCTTGAAGCACATTCATTTGCCTGTATTTTTTACTAAAACCCACATAACTGCAGCATTTCATTTCATGTTGCATGGCTTCCAATTTGGCATCTGAATTGAGTGACATGCTCATAAAAACCCCTACTTAATCATCACTGATTGTTTGATCAATGATCTATCTATAAGAGACTGTGCAGGATAACACTTGTCCATGCTTATGTACAATTTGGGTCAATAAATTTCAGTAGATTTCAGTAGATCAGAAAAAGATTGCAGAACATGATGGAAAATTACTTTTGACTGCACTTCCTCTTTTTGCTTTATTGTACATTGCTTGCTTGATGAAGCTAGTTGCCCTTAAAATGAACTCTGAATTCATTTTACTTGAACATGGGAGCAGCTTGTATATCAGTAGTCTGAGCTGCAATTCCACCACAGCATCTCTCACATGGTTGGACTTGGAGAGTTGCCACCATGTCCAACGATCTGTTCTGATTCATAGCAGAGTATCCCTCAGTTTTAGGGATTATCTCCTCAAGAGTTCAGATACTCTCAGCTTTCTTTAAGACAACACGTGAATGTCCACAAGCACACACAAACATAGACTCTGAAAAGCACTGCAATTGAAATATTCATCCTGTTAACACAGAACCTGTTTCTTGGATAACTACTGAAGGGTGATACACTGCAACTTGGCATTGGGCAGGTATCCTGGAATAACTACACTTGAGCGTCAGTTAGCAGAGTAACTGAAGGATTTGTTTCTCTGAAAGAGGACTTTGAGAATCATAGAATCATAGAACAACCAGGTTGGAAGAGACCAACAGGATCGAGTCCAACCATTCCTATCAAGCACTAAACCATGCCCCTCAGTGCCTCATCCATCCGTGCCTTAAACACCTCCAGAGAAGACGAATCAACCACCTCCCTGGGCAACCTGTTCCAATGCCCAATGACCCTTTCTGTGAAAACCTTCCTCCTAATGTCTAGCCTAAATCTCTCCTGGTGGAGCTTGAGGCCATTCCCTCTTGTCCTGTCCCCTGTCTTGGGAGAAGAGGCCAGCTCCCTCCTCTCTACAACCTCCCTTCAGGTAGTTGTAGAGAGTAATGAGGTCTCCTCTCAGCCTCCTCTTCTCCAGGCTAAACAATGCCAGCTCTCTCAGCCATTCCTCATAAGGCCTGTTCTCCAGCCTCTTCACCACCTTCGTTGCACTTCTCTGAACTCACTCCAGAGCCTCAACATCCTTCTTGTGGTGAGGGGCCCAGAACTGAACACAGTATTCCAGGAGTGGTCCCACCAGTGCTGAGTCCAGAGGGAGAATAACCTCCCTGGACCTGTTGGTCACACCATTTCTGATACAAGCCAGGATAACTTTGGCCTTCTTGGCCACCTGGGCGCAGTGTTGACTCATGTTCAGTCGGCTGTCCACGAACACCCCCAGGTCCTTCTCCTCCAGGCAGCTTTCTAGATAGACTTCTCCTAGTCTGTAGCTCTGCATAGGGTTGTTGTGCCCCAAGTGCATGATCTGGCATTTGACCATGTTAAACCTCATGCCATTGGACACTGCCCAGTGGTCCAACCTGTTTAGATCCCTCTGTAGAGCCTCCCTACCCTCCAGCAGATCGACACTTGCACACAGCTTTGTGTCATCTGTAAACTTGCTAAGGGTGCACTCAATGCCCTCATCCAGGTCATTGATGAAGACATTGAACAGGACTGGACCCGGCACTGAGCCCGGGGGAACCCCACTTGTAACTGGCCTCCAGCTGGATTTAACACCATTTACCACCACTCTCTGGGCCTGGCCATCCAACAGTTTTCCACCCAGGAGAGTGTGCGCCTGTCCAGGCCAGAGGCTGACAGTTACCATAGCAGAATGCTGTGAGAAACTGTGTCAAAAGCTTTGCTGAAGTCCAGGAAGACCACATCCACAGCCTTTCCCTCATCCAGCAGCCTAGAGGAGGGAGCTGGGCTCTTCTGCCAAGGGACAGGAGGAGAGGGAATGGCCTCAAGCTCCACCAGGGGAGGCTCAGGATGGACATTAGGGAAAAATATTTCTTGGAAAGGGTCACTGGGCAGTGTCAGAGGCTGCCCAGGGAGGGGGTTGAGTCCCCTTCCCTGGAGGGGTTTAAGGTGTGGGTGGCTGAGGTGCTGAGGGACATGGATTAGTGCTTGATGGGAATGGTTGGACTGGATGATCCGGTGGGTCTCTTCCAACCTGGTGATTCTGTGATTCTGTGATTCTGTGAGTCACTTTGTCTAGAAGGCGATCAGGTTAGTTTGGCAAGACCTGCCTTAGGTAAACCCATGTTGACTGGGCCTGATCACCCGATTCTCTTGCATGTGCTTCAAGATAGCACTCAAGATCACCTGTTCCATGACTTTCCCTGGTACTGAGGTCTGACTGACTGGCCTGTAGTTCCCCGGATCCTCCCTGTGACCCTTCTTGTAGATGGGCACTACATCAGCCAGCCTCCAGTCCAGTGGAACCTCCCCAGTCTTCCAGGACTGTTGGAAGATGATGGAAAGGGGTTTGGCCAATACATCCACCAGCTCCACCAGAGATATATGATGCAAGACATATGTAGAAGAAAACAGATCTATCATAGTCAACATTGAAGATCCATTTAATTTTTGCTGACTGTCTCCAAGATTTGCAGAGTTTACAGGTGTATTTGCTTTGCATATTAAGTTCTGGTGGGGGAAGGAGTGTGGAGTTGCTGCAGGAAAATCCTCTGCGAGAAGAGGCTTGGACAGCTCTGTGCCAAACACAGCCAGTTCCAAGTGGCTCCAAAACAGACTCGTCACTGGCTAAAGCCAAGCTAATGGCACCTCTTCGAAAACACATTTAAGAAAGGGTAGGGAACATGGTATGGCAGTTGTATGAGAAAGAAGCAAGTCAAAAGAGGTGTGAGAAGCAATCCTGCAGCACCAAGGGCAGTGAATAAGGAAAGGGAGTGGGAGAACAGCTGGGTATGTAGCAAGCAGCTGGACAAGGTCAACAGCCACAACAGGTGATTTTTCTGCCTGTAAAATACCTTTCCAATGTTCCTGTGTAACTGATGGGTTTGGACTTGCCTCCTCTTCCATTTGTTAAGATTTCCCCACTTTCATCCACAGAAGTTCTGCAAAGCCTGTAAGACTCCTCTTGCCAAACCTAAATCAGTCTGCCAAATAACTTGATAAACTTAATCCCCTACAACTCCCCTTCTCAGAATCTGTATATGGTTACACCACTTTGGAGTTGTGCATGTTAAGATTTTTATTATACTAATCTAGGGATCAAATCTCATTTTTAAAAGAGCAAATCCCTTGTGCTCATAAGAAGGTCATGCTTGTGAGACAGAAGAATTCCCTTCTGTAAATTGCTTTTGATTTTTTTTTAATTTTGTACTTAATTGCTATCAATCCTTTTTCTGAAGATAAAAATAAGATAATCTCAAAATCTCGAGAACCAACTTCAGAGATACCCTTGTTAATTAATTTTGTTACTTTTTTTTATTATTTGCAAACCTGAGGTATGCAAAGCTCTGCATGACAGTGTAAAGGCAATGGCAAACCCTATCTGTTCCCACCATGTATCTGGGGACAGTTCAGTTCCTGATGGGCAATCTGAGTCTCAGCACAACTCACAGTTCAGGTAAGGATCACCATTTATAGCACCTATGATTTTAGATCGAATGTGAAAGTGGAGGGAAATAGCAGGATTCTTAGATCTGTCCCAACTTATATTAAGCTCATTGTAGGAGAGAGATGGAGCTTCTCAAAGAAGCGATGAGAAAAAAAGACAGGAGATAGATTTTAGAAGCTGAGGAACACATGAGAAAGAGAATGACGTGAACAGTTAAGGCTTGCAATACTTGACTGAGCTAACTTTCTTTGCATCTCTCAATGTAAATTTGAAGGAAAACCTGCTTAATTTCTAATATGGTCAGTTCTGCTTCAACTCTGCCTTAAGTGGCCACATACAGACACAGCAGTAGGGTTGAAAGGTGGAATAAATGCTAATAACCCCCATGTAACATGCAGCCCTAGTCCTGTAGGCCCCATTTCGAAGGCAGGTTGGGATTTGATACAGCCTAGACAGAAGCCAGAACAATTTCCCTTATTCTCATGGAGTTTAGATACTCTCTATTAGCTTCTGCCACTCCCTTGATTGCAAAGAGAAATTTGTTGCTGTTGTAAGTAGTTTGAACTGGCTTTGAATCCAGAGCTTGTGCACCTTTGTTCTTATCAACCTCTAAAATCTCTGCCCAGGAAAATGACAGGTGAGCATCTTCTTTTCCTCTTCTGCTTCCTTCTGAGCTGTGCAGTCCTGCTCTCTCCTCCATACCTGCTCCCTTATTCCCTTAACAAACTGCCAAGAAAAAGCCATGTATTCCCAGTTCTGCCTCTGAAGTGCCTGACTGTTGTGATTGTAGGTGATTGCTCTAGGGCAGGACAAGCCCAGAGAGCTCTGGGAGGATATCCATAGTCTCTGTTACACATGTGATTAAAGCAATTCAGCATCTTGGCAGGAGAGCAGCAAACAAAGACAGTGCAAGGCAAGCATCCAATCATAAGGGCACAGTTCTCTCTCTCAGGGCTGAGTTTCAGCGCTGAGTGGTGGCAAATACCAGCTTCCTGCGGATTCTGCTGTAACACTGCATCAAAAAATACTATGGGCCTGATTACCTCTTACTTGGTACTGTTCATTCTCTGCCATATGGGCCAAACCATCAGGCTCCCAGTGACACCTTGGGGTCACCATGGGCCATTCAGCCCATCTGAGGGAACCTTCTTTGAGCACACTGGAGGTTGCTACATATCCTTTTGTCCCAGAAAACCCTTCCCACCTTCTGGCTGGGGCCTCTCTCAGCTTCCTTGCTTCTGGGAAGAGTCCAAAGACTTCATTTGTGAATTGTGAATTATATTATTTGTGGCAAAGTTCTTGCTGGATGACAGATGTGCACTAATACAAACTATGGCCACTGTGACAGAAATCAGAAACAGAGCTATGAAGAAATGGACTCAAAGGATGAAGGACTAGAGAGTTATGATTAAGTGGAAACTTGTTATCAGAGTGAAAATGTTCATGCAGTGATAACTTGTGGACGAGGCGCTGAGGGACATGGTTTAGTGATTGATGGGAATGGTTGGACTCGATGACCTGCTGGGTCCTTTCCAACCTGGTGATTCTATGAACTTATAATAATTTCCTTGAACCACCTCTGGGCTCTGAAAGTGGTTGAAGCTCAATAGGACCTCTGTGGAAGGACAATACATTACTAGGACAACTGAGTTGGTCGTGCCATGAGGTATCTGTGTCCTAGTCTCAGTCCTGCTATTTACTTGCTATATGTTCTTGGGTAAGTTATTTCTCTTCCATGCTTTCTTCATGTATAAAACAGTGAGGGCTGAATTTACTCCATCTGTAAAACTCTGTAAGTTTTATGAATATCATATGCTATTTAGGACTGTTACAGTTGTTGAGAGTCATGGTGTTGTCTCTATTTTGATGTGGGATTTGTGGGCAGGGAGGAATTTAAGTGACAAAATATTAATCTCTACTTTATTTTTTCTTCTTTTTTTTCATCCTTTCTGTGTATGTATTTAGCTCTAATTGCAAAAAAATGTGAAAGTAAACAGAGGAAAGAAATTCAAGCAGAGCCGCTGTGGAATCAAGACATTCCAGACAGCCCTGAAGTTACTTGCTTCTTGTCAAGCTTTGATACCGCTGACAAGGTAGTAAAACTAAAGGACTGATCACAACATGCAGTGATGACATGTGGTAAAGCTGACTTCTTATGGTACAGTTCCCAGCTGTGTATCTTGCAACAAGAACAATGACTGTTCCTCCTAATGAAATCACATCTTGAAAGCAAACTGTTTTCTAAGGCACTATCCTTAGAAATATCCTCTGTACTCAGAGATACGGAGCTCTGGCATGTTGAAGAAATTGCAGTTGATCCTAAGAATTATTAGGAAGATGGTCATGGGCTTCACTGTAATGTTCCCACATAATGTTTTATAACTTTGGCAACATGTTCTCTCACTAGGGACAGGACATAAAAATCCTACCAGTGCTTTCCAACACAGATGTTTATTATTTCAGCTATACTGTAATCAAAAGAAGAGGGCAAGAAAGGGAAAGCACAAAGCCTACTGCAATGAAAAGGGAAGACAAGGCAGGAGAGTTACGAAGTGCTCTTATCTTTTCTTATTTGCTCAGAACTTGCTTTTCCCTAACTACACTCATGATTTCATTGCAAAAGTACCACCTCAATTTTGCAGTTTGTTTGGGCATAGTGGGACACAAAAATCGCCCCATAGTAGGCTGCATGCAGACCTTACTTGCACAGAGAAGTGCTCCAGGGGCAGTGTCAGCATTGTGCTAAGAGTTAGGAGTTACAGGCTCCCCGTGTTATGTTTTGCCTTTTCTGATTTATCTGTTCCTTTCTCAACCTGAAGTGCTTTCCTGCTGTAGCTGACATCAGCAGGTGCTGTCAAATGTCTAGAAGAAACAAAAAAAATTCAAAGCTTCTGAGTACATAGACTTTGTAACTAGTTTAATACTGGGTTTGTAGTAATTTTTCTTTATCTTTGGGTCAAAATGATAAACTACTTTTGGGAATAATATGCATTTTTTAAGCATTTCACTCTGTGCATCAGTTTCAGGCAGATGGTGACATTTTCCTTCATTATAATTCTAATTTTTCAAAGGAATTGACTACTCAAGTAAAAAAGTCAAACCAGTTATGGTGGGCTTGGGGTATAATTTTTTCTCACAAAAGAACATACCTGAAATCTCATGACATTGTTTATTTAGAAGAGATGCACACATGAATGAAGAAGTCCTTATGCTTTTAACTGTATCTAATCAGCATTATCATAACAATAGACAGCCACACAGAAGAAACTATTTTTTTTTTAAAGCAGATGTTCTTTGGGAAATGATGTTAATGATATATTAGCACAGAGTAGACTTGCCAGGATCTCAAATTCAGATAGCCCCTCAAGCTTGTAAACTCAGTGGATGTATTTTCCTCTTCACACCTAAGCCATTGAATCCCTGCTAGTGGAAGTAAAATTGATGAAAAAAACCTTCACATTAAGCTGAGAGAAAAATCTTCCCCTCAGGGAATGTGAGCCTGTGAGAAGGAATAGTAACATGCTCCATACCTGTTGTGGCCCTATGACTGCAACTTAAAAATGACTTGTTGCTGCATGAGCTTTGACCCCTCAGCACTTGAAATCACAGTTGCCTCATGACTGAGGAAACTGCAGGAGTACACCCTCACTTGTGTGAGAGGTTCTGGTTAGGTGAGGGTCATACTTAAGCACTGGGATGTTCTGTATATCCCAAGTGCTGGTGGAAACCACAGAATAGAGGTGTACAAAGAGCTGCCTGAAGGGAAAGGATCTGCCAGAGGCACATGAGAAACTTAAACATAAGCCCTGAGGCTTCCAGACTGATGTTTCAGCAATCTACAGTGCATCACTAGGCTATCACTTGGTACCTGAGGTTTAGATACCATTTGCTCCTTATCACAATATTTTTACTGTCACTGTCACTGCAATCTTCAAGAAAAAGGAGGCTGGGATACCAGGATTCTTGCATAGTACACAACGGTTAAAGCAATGGAAACACCATGACATCAAATGATATTTATCCAAAATTTCAGTTGAATAGTTTATAACCTGTGCCCACCCAACCATGACCACAGAGTTGTATTTTTGCATCTGTATTGCTTCCTTGCCCTTCCAGCTAAACTGTTCTTAATTATGTCATGCAGTAGTTGTGAGTAAAGTTATAGCTTAAACTCTTGTTCAATTAACATTATGGTGGCATATACATTTTTCCTTGAGTTCAGTTTGTTAGGGGTAATTGGTCTGTCTGGGTCTAACTGATCTCAAAGGCTAGAAAGTATAAACTTTTTATCACCATATACACCTTAAAGGTATCTTCCATAGGAAATCAAGCTAGTCTACTCCCTAACACATTTTCCCAATTACAGTAGCTACAGTGATTCCAGGGAAGTGCTGCAGAAACAGGTGAATTCCCTAGATGGAAATCTGTCAATCTTTAGCCAGCTATTGGGCTGATGCCTGATGTTTCTTTTTGGTGCATTTGCATCAAAAAAGTTCAGAAATTTTGTTCTCCCTCTTGTCCAGGGAGTGAATTAGGTTGAGTAATTTAGGACTTGCACCAAAATACATTGATTAGAATGGGATATTGATATGGGTATGTATACGTATATGCACACATACATATGTGTATATGCACATATATATAGAATCACAGAATCACAGAACAACCAGATTGGAAGGGACCCACTGGATCATCGAGTCCAACCATTCCTATCAAACACTAAACTATGTCCCTCAGGACCTCGTCTACCCGTGCCTTAAACACCTCCAGGGAAGGTGAATCAACCACCTCCCTGGGCAGCCTATCCCAATGACCCTTTCTGTGAAAAAATTCCTCCTAATCTCCAGCCTAAATCTCCCCTGGTGGAGCTTAAGACCATTCCCCTTGTCCTGTCCCCTGTCACTTGGGAGAAGAGGACAGTTCCCTCCTCTCCACAACCTTCTTTCAGGTAGTTGTAGAGAGTAATGAGGTCTCCTCTCAGCCTCCTCTTCTCCAGGATAAACAACCCCAGTTCTCTCAGCCGCTCCTCATAGGGTCTGTTCTCCAACCCCTTCACCAACTTTGTGGCTCTTCTCTGGACTCGCTTCAGAGCCTCAACATCCTTCTTGTGGTGAGAGGCCCAGAACTGGACACAGTATTCAAGGAGCGGTCTCACCAGTGCCGAGTACAGAGGGAGAATCACCTCCCTGGACCTGTTGGTCACACCATTTCTGATACAAGCCAGGATGCCATTGGCCTTCTTGGCCACCTGGGCCAAGAGATATGTGTGTGTGTATATATATATATAAAATGTCACTTTAGCACTCCTTGGCTCTGCTGAGAAGGACTGCTGTTAACAGTAGTTCCATGTGGCAGCACTGGGGCTTTGTTTCTATACATTTGTGGTTTTCTACCTTGACAGGTAATTTTAATGAATCTAGTTAAGTTTTTTTGCATCAGTTTCTCTTCTCTTAGTGTAGATGTACTTCATTGGTTGAGGAGAGGGGTAGGTGATGGTGTTTTGGTTTCCCTAAGAGAAAACATCGAAACATTCCTTTTGCTCCAGGATAATGCTGTACCTCAGTCACAGCAGAGTGG
Source organism: Coccyzus lansbergi (assembly GCA_033558105.1). NCBI lineage: Eukaryota > Metazoa > Chordata > Aves > Cuculiformes > Coccyzidae > Coccyzus > Coccyzus lansbergi. The sequence goes on along the minus strand of JAUMJK010000081.1, from coordinate 1,775,082 downwards.
CAGGTACTTTGACAAACCCAGTTAATTAAAGCAAAGCTCCTTAGTATTCCTGGTGCAGTAAACAGACTAGTTGTAGCAGATACAGTTTCAGCTACCCTGGTTGCTCACACATCAGTTTGACCGTTTATTAGAGATCTCAGACAACACAGGTTCTGGTGAGGCTGTCATGCAGGAGACTTGGAGAAGTCTGTTACAGCTGATATTTTTGTTCATAACACTGGTCATGGCCCAAATTAGTTAGCTTGCACATGTTATAATGCAGTTCACAGATGGAATTTTGCAGTGTCAATTAATACCTTGTTTTGCTAATCTTTGACCAGATGGATTAGAATCATAGAATCACCAGGTTGGAAAAGACCCACTGGATCATCGAGTCCAACCATTCCCATCAATCACTAAATCATGCCCCTCAGCACCTCATCCACTCGTGCCTTAAACACCTCCAGGGAAGGTGAAAAAACCACCTCCCTTGGCAGACTCTGCCAGTGTCCAATGACCCTTTCCATGAAATATATTTTCCTGATGTCCAGCCTGAACCTCCCCTGGCAGAATATGAGGCTATTCCCTCTTGTCCTGTCCTCTGTCACTTGGGAGAAGAGGCCAGCTCCCTCCTCTCTATAACCAACTTTCAGGTAGTTGTAGAGAGCAATGAGGTCTCCTCTCAGCCTCCTCTTCTCCAGGCTAAACAACCCCAGCTCTCTCAGCCGTTCTTCATAGGGCCTGTTCTCCAGCCCCTTCAACCAACTTCGTTGCTCTTCTCTGGACTCACTCCAGAGCCTCAACATCCTTCTTGTGCTGAGGGGTCCAGAACTGAACACAGGATTCGAGGAGTGGATTAGGCCATAAGTATGACACATCTCAACAGTTTGCCCTCAGAATTGAAAATATTGCCCCAATCAGGAAATACATCTGGAAATAAATGTGCTGAAGTACTGAGAGAACAAACTCTCTGTCACCAGGAGATCATTTACACCAAAACCATTGTTTTAAAGGGATATTTGCAAGGAAAGTGCTCCGAGGTCTCTGGTCTGAGCCACTTTTTTATAAGGTATCCTGGAGTGGAAAGTGGCTAATGAAATATTAGCCCGTCTTTAATTGCTAAATGCTAGAACTATGTTCTATGAGCATGTAAATCCAGGAGAATTAGATAACGCCACGGGAGTCGGAGACGTTAGCAGGACGGAGATGCCATCTAGTGGAAAAGGCTGCAGAACCTCCCTGCAAGAGAAGGACCCAGGGCGCCGCGGGCAGTCACTGTCTGTCTGTCCCCTTTCCGCAGCCGTCGGGGGACACACATCCCTGGCATGGGGACAGACAAGGACACCGGTTTAGATCCCGAAGAGCCGAAGCTTTTAATTGTGTGGGGGAAAAAAAAAATCCAAAGCAATCCAAACCACAACAAACAACAATGTGATTTTTGCTTTCCTTGATTCCTAAACTACTGGCAGTTGGAAAAATCCGGGGGAAGTCCAACCTCAGACATAGGGATTCATTCACTACCCTACCCTTGCTTTGTCCCTCTGTCCTGATGACAAGAAAAACAGATTCAATAGTACAAATGTATGGATGTTCACCTCAGAGTAACCCATTTTCTCAGAAAAGGTGATGGACAGTATTAAAGTCTATACCACGAGAAGGATTTAAATATAGAGACACTCGGGCTAGCTGTGAAGGAACCTGAATTCACACCCAAAGCAGAGGGGGTAAGGTGAAAGGCTGATTTCAGTCTTATATCAGTATTTACAGCAACACAGGCCTTGCTCCGAGTTACTCACAGGGACCTGGCCAATGCCTGGAGACCCAAAGTGTAAGAGTTGGTCTTGAAGACAGCACCGTCTCCATGTCATTCTTTGTCATTAAACAGGACCAGTGTTTGCTTCCTACATAAAAAGATTATAAAAAGGGTTACTGCGTCAGCAGTCACTGAAGACTTTAAAGACCCGGATCTTTACGTATAGCTTTTGTTCTTAATCCACAGCTGTGAATGAAGTGATTACAGTGCCCTTAAAACTTCTTGATGAAGTCAGATGTTTGGAGAACAGTGTGAGTTGTTAGCTCCTGAGATCAGTCTGCAAAGGTATAATATAAAACTGAAAAATATCACACATTAAGTCAGTTCCATTTTTCCTTCCTTTTCCTTGTTGCTGCTCTTCCCTCATCTATAAATACCTAGTTGAGTGCCTGGTCCCAAAACAATATTAGAGTAGCTCTTCTTATTATCAGCAAAGCCTGATCATTCTGTCTGTCAAGAGCTTAAATGTGCCAACTTGAGCTACAGAAATACCTGAATGTGGGAAGACTGCCCTGGCTCTTGCTGTTTTACACAAGAGGCAGATCCCTAGGTTCCTTGTGTTGGGACTAGGGGTCCCATGTGAACTGCTGTGAGGCTATTACACTGGAAATTATACATTTCAGCTGGACTCTGCCTCCCAACACTCTGTAGGGAGGGCCTTGATACTTAAACCGGGCTCCTGTGGGAGTCAGAAACTAAAAACATTAAAGGCACTTTGTACCTTCAGAATAGCAAAATTTCTTGTAGAACTTGGCCCTTATGTTCTCAGGTTTATCAAACCTCTGCCTCTATAGTTGAATATACTTTGATGATGGAAGAGCTTCTCAACTCCTTGGAGTTCTATCTGTGCTGAAGAAATTATACAAAAGTCACCCAGTGTTGCTTACACTAGAACCTCTCTATAGTGGTAAAGCTACAGGTTCTAAGGCAAGTGGATTGCTGCCCTCATGGTTGCAGTAAAGACTGTTGATGTTCTGTATGATGCTCCAAATGAGCTCAAAAGCATGAATAAGAAACCCCATAGTGTAAGATGGTTGTTGCAGCCAAAAGTTTGCTTGTTGTCATCTCCCATAGCTGAGCCTATGTTACCAATGGCACAAACAACACTCCAGAAAAGAACTGCACCACAGAATGAAATGTGACTGATGTGTGGTCAGCAACTGACACAGAAGAAAAGCTTAACTATGAGGGAGATTGAAAAGTATTATGGGTAAAAAGTACTGTTCTGCTAGTTGAGTCTCCTTCAATAGCAGTGGAAGTTATTTCTGTCCCACTGGCTCAAGTGGCCAAGTCACTGCCAACATCAGTTGAAAAGAAAACTAGTTAGAAGATATTAAAAGGTAGGGGAAAGGAGGGAATTCTGTTGCTGTCATCCTTATCAGTAGCAGGTTGTTTTCCAAGAGCAGATAGATATAGGGGTTTTTTTCCCGGTCTCCAGTCAAGTGCTTTGTTTTACTTAGTGCCTGCTGCTGTTCACTCTGCAGCAGACTCCTCCCATGTAAGAGATATTATTTAGACTTTACACTTCACCTGGATAGCAAGGGCTTCTTCTCTCAGCCTGCTTTGTTTGCTTTTCCAGTTACATAGCTCTTCTTTATTCCTTCTGTGGTTATTTCTTTTGGTCTTTCTTCTTCCTTCTCTGCTGAAAGCAGATCAATACTTGGTCTGGCCATAAACCTTCCAAGATTTTTTTTTTCAGGTGATCTCTTTTAGAACTGATCATCAACAATTGGTGTAAAGAGTGGGAAAAAAATAACAAGGCAAAGAAAAAATGGATGCTGGCTTATTTTTAATCCTCTCTGGAAACTTTAAAGTATAAAAATAAGGGAGATTTTCATTATTATTATTATTACTCCAAAAATATAGCAGCCAAGTCTGAGCTGACATTGAAAAAGAAACAGTCCTCGGTTTGTAAAATGCCTGCAAAGCCAAAAGACTCTGCAACCTAAGTTATGCATATCACTCTGTCCAATGTGTCCAGCTGGGTCAATAACTAGGTGGAACTGTTGCTTTGAACCCTTAGCGAAACATCCTAAGAGAAAGTAGTAGTAACAATTACAATACTCATAAGACACTGTCAAATTATCTTTCTAATCAGGCTGCTTTGGACCAGAAGCTGCACATGGATGCTGAGGTTTTCAGCAACAGCTGCTTTGCTCCTATGGCACTGCGATCCATGATATGGCTGATATAGACTAATGCGCTTCACCCTAGTACCTCATCCTTTTTTATATCCACTACTGATTAGTTAAGCCTCCTTTCATAGTCATTGTGGTTTATATAATCTTCAAAAACTACCAAATTCTCTTCTTCAGTCTTGCAGCTTGGTCTCATAACTTGCCTTTGAATCTTTCTCCTAGAAGTGAACATCTCTGTCTAAACAGTCTGGGTAGATTGCCTTACCTTACAGGTTTTGTGTTGATCCTAGTAACCTTTCCTATCTGACGAGAGCTCTGTCAGTGTTTACAGCAGTGGTTCAGGTCCTTCCAGCCTTGGAGTAGCAATCAAAACAGCAGTGGGTGATGCATACAGTATTTTCATTCTCAGTCTGTTTCATGTACATAAAAAAGCTGTGAAGGAAACATGGCAAAACGATTTTATATGTCAGATAGAAAGGCAATTTGCAGAGGAATGAAGGGGGAAAGGAATATGAGACTTTATGGAAAGCAATTGCAAGTTCTGTTTTGCTTGCTTCAGGTTTGCTAACAGAATTATCAGAGTACCATTGTCAAATGCCTTTGGCTTCAAAACTGAGTTCTGTTTCCTACAACTAAGACATAAAGATAATTTTTTAAAATGGGACACTGTTGTCTGCATATGGAGATATGGCTGATGAATCCTGCTGACTACTTAATTTCTGCCTTAGCTTAGCTCTTACTGGCCTTGCCAAGTGCAGTGCAAGTACACAGGCATAATTCAAGGTGGAAAGAAACAGTAGTAGTCCCTCATTTGCGATCTAAACACTCTTCATGCCTCTACTTCATATAGCCGTGTGTGTACAAAGTCACTGAAGTGCGTTGGCATGGCCTGGTGTTAGATGGGGCTGCTTCGGGGCTGTATCCTGCCTGACCTTAGTCAAGCTGTAATGAGAAACAACTGTCCTGAATCTTCACCCTCCAGATGATTTGAATAAAAGGGTAAGAAAAAAGCACTTTTACTAAAGTAAAAATGTTTCATCTCTCCACAAGATTACACACTTTTACACTTGCTATAGAGAGATGAGTCAGTAGCTAGCTTTTAGAATAAAAAATAGGAATATTTAATTCATCTGACTTGTTCTGATTACTGATGAGCCAGTAGACCTAAGGATGAGGACATTGGGAGGTCTAGGTGTTCCTTCCCTTTCCCTGTTCTGCATAAACTGTGTCATTTTTGGCACTGTTTACCATGTCACAAATGGAACGACAGTGCTTCAAGAGCCTCTTCTCACCAGAAGTCTTCAGGAGCCTTAGCCCTGTAGCTGTTAAACAGGAATTTTTCTGGGTCTTACCCAATATTTGAAGGTGTTACTGAAACCTCACGTCTGTATGAATATTTACATATTGAATTATAAGTCTTTCATCATAAAATATGCTGCCATTTTTCTGTGACTGTTTAGAAGTCTGTCCCTGATAAGAGATACAGTATACTCCTGGATTTGTAGTTGCAGGGTTTGTTCCAAATCCCAGTAAACCAATGGAAATATAAGCTGGGAATCATACATCTGGAAGCACGGCAGTTAATTACTCTGTCCCTGCTGGGTAAGGAGGAGGGACAGCCATTTTAAACACAATGCAGCTATTAAGCATGGATGGCCAACTAGCTAGGTTTGCAAATCAGGGGGAAATAACACTGGAAGCTGAGAAGGTGAGTTGGATATATATATTTCTATTTATCTGTACTGGAGAGTCAAAGATTTTCAGTATGCTGCAGCATGTAAAATTCATTTCCAGTTACAACAGGCTTCTAGGCAGAATCTAATCTTTCATGTGAAAAATAAATCATTGAAAGGAAATTACACTAGGTGTTCAAGATAAAAAAGAGGCGGAAAATACTTTCGAATCCAGTTTGAGCATAACTCCTACTATGTATTTATCTCTCTTTGCAAATCCTTCTGTAACATTAAATTTGTGGGGTGTATTTTATTTAGATTACTAACCATGTCTTTTTATAGAGGCTATGAGGCTACATCTCTGCCAGTAAATTAAACAGTGTCAGAAAACATTCACAGCTGCTGTAAATCTGTCTCCTGTTCAGAATAACTTTTAGAGTAGTGCCTAATATGATTTTAGTCTCAGACAGATAGGGCTCTCCCAAGTACCTCTTAGTCCTTGTCTGGGAGTTAGAAATTCTGAGAGACAGTTCCCAATAAATAGTTTGCATGTAGCTGAGTGGACAAAGAAATTCATTAGTATAAATGTGATTGTTCCTTGCCTTTTAGCCTTGGTGCCAAAGAACTGTCCTGGGCACTTTGAATTTATCAGCACAGATGTAGCAAGTGTTTTGCATATACATATGTTCACATTCTGGAAATAAAGGCAGTATGATCGTTAACTTAAAGTCCAACATTTACTACCAAATTTGGGAATTTTTGAACAAACTTGCTCAATGTAGAGCTACGTTTGCCATTCATCTCCACACATGAAGATGAGGACTTCTTTATCAATCATGGTGACTTGAAGTTAACATTGGGTCAGCTTCTCTGTCTTGTGCATTTGCTTAGTCCAATCACTTTTACAAAACAGGCTGTTTGACTAAATAGAAATGATTCCCTGAGGAACAGAACAATGAGGAACCTGAGGCAGGAGGTGTCTTCCTGCTCAATGAATACAGACATATATAAGTCTATGGGACCTGATGAGATGCATCCCAGAATCCTGAGGGAATTGGCAAATGTGGTTGCCAAGACACTCTCCATCTCATTTGAAAAGTCATGATAATCAGGAGAAGACCCTCGTGACTGGAAAAAGGGTAATAGTGTGACCATTTTTAAAAATGGTGGAAAAGATGACCCTCGAAACTACTGACCCGTCACCCTCACATTTGTGCCTGGGAAGATCATGGAAGAGATCCTCCTAGAAGCTGTGCTAAAGCACATGGAAGACGTGGAGGTGATTAATGGCAGCCAGCATGACTTCATCAGGGGCAAATCCTGTATAACCAACTTAGTGTCTTTGTATGATGTGTTAACCGCAGCAGTGGACAGAGGTAAACCAACAGATGTGATCTATCTGGACTTCTGTTAAGCCTTTGACATGGTCCCCCACAATGTCCTTCTCTCTGAATTGGAGAGATATGAATTTGATCAGTGGACATTATGGTGGATAAGGAACTGGTTGGATGGTCATATTGAGAGAGTGGTAGTCAATGGCTCAATGTCCAGATGGAGATCCATGACAAAAGGGACCTGGACAGGCTGGAGAAGTGGGCCTGTGTGAACCTTGTGAGGATCAACAAGGGAAAGTGCAAGGTCCTACACATGGGTCGAGGCAATCCCTGGTTTCAATACACGATGGGGGATGATGTGACTGAGCGCTGCCCTGCAGAGAAGGACTTGGGGGTACTGGTTGATGAGAAGTTCCATATTAGTTGGCAATGCGGACTCGCAGCCCAGAAGGTCAACCTTATCCTGGGCTGCATCAAATTAAACATGGCCAGCAGGTCGAGGAAGGTGATTCTGCCCCTCTACTCTGCTCTTGTGAGACCTCATCTGAAGTACTGTGTACTAGTTCTGGAATCCTCAACATAAGAAAGATATGGAACAGTTGTAACAGGTCCAGAAGAGGCCTGCAAAGATGGTCAGAGGGCTGGAGCACCTCCCATACGAGGACAGGCTGAGAAAGTTTGGCTTGTTCTGCCTGAAGAAGAGAAGACTACCTGAAAGGGACCTACAAGAAAGGTGGGGAAGGACTGTTCACAAAGGTTTGTCAAGTGATAGAATGAGGGGGAATGGGTATAAACTGGAGAGGGGCAAATTTAGGCTAGACATAAGGAAGAATTCCTTCACCATGAGGGTGATGAGGCACTGGAACAGGTTGCCCAGGGCAGTTGTGGTTGCCCCATCCCTGGAGGTGTTCAAGGCCGGGTTGGATGGGGCCTTGGGCAGCCTGACCTAGTGGGATGCCCCCGACCGTGGCAGGGGTATTGGAACTATACGATACTTAAGGTCCCTTCCAACTCAAACGATTCTACGATTCTATGATTCCTGCTCAATGCCCAAACCTTCCCTTATTGTGATTGCAAGAAGTCTTTGTGCATTTGGGTTTCTTGGAGAACAATAGCTGCTTAATGTAGCTTTGATGTCTTCAATTAGCTAGATACAAATACAGACCTCTCTATGAGTGGGAATTTCCCATTGTCATTCATATATTTCACTTTTCCTGGCTCATATAGTCTGCTAGTACTCTGAGCATTTTAAGCAAAGATCAAATCAGGTTGAGCCTTTACTTAAGCATAGGTCATGCATTATTTGACTGCAGTACAAGGGAAGGCATACCCACCTCCTCAAAGGATCAAACTCTTAGCATGGGAACTTGGGTAAGACACTTGTTTCTCTGTGTTTAGTCAGCTGTGACCAGACTGATGCCTGCAGGGGTCTAAAAAACATGGATCTCTACCGCAGAGCATACTTCAGTTAGCTACACAGCTTTTGCATGTAGGCTGAAAATGAAAAAGTATTCAGGGGATTGTAATACTTGTTTACAAACCTAGAACAAATATATCAGAGCATTCATCCAAAAGTCTGTAAGTTTTACATCAATTATTTAAGAAATAATGAATAAGCAACAAACAAGACATAGCCCCATTACTTAGATAGAAATAATCTGTTATCAATACAAAGTGGATTTCAGAGCAGCACCATAAATATACTGGACCAGATCATTAGATTAGAGATGGTTCTTTACAGAACAATGCCAAGGGCTGAATATTTAACGGTCCTGTTTACAGTACTCCTTCCAGAAGTTTATGATTCATTTTGAAGTGAAATGGATTATTCTTACACTTAGAGCAAGACAAATCATAACGGTAGATTGCTGGCTGGGACTGCTTCACTTTAGGCAAAGACATTATGTAATTCAGAGCAGGGGAATTATCATTCTTTTAAGAGGTATAGTCAGTTTGCTTTTATGGATCTTCTGCTATGTCTATCCCCTTCCCCATTTCTCTCACACAGAAGAGAAGCTGGGTGTTCTCTCTCTTTGCCTTTGAGTTTTCCAGACTGCTTTCTAAATGCAATACCTTTCTTGATCTGCATCAACATTTATTCTTTTATCAATTTAATTTTTGCAAACCATGAAAATCTCTAAGTTCAAGTTGTACAAAGTAGGTCCCATTCTACCTAACTTTTTCCAGCCACCAGTTAAGCATCTAGACAAGACTGGTAAAATCCAGTTAAAATCATGTAGAGTGAATTGCCCCTTGGAGTTCCCTGTCCACATTGACTGATGAATCTTACCCTGGTATGCAGTGCAAGGGAAAATTGCTTGGTCTCCTTGCTTGCACTTTGTTCTCTCCTTCTACAGCTGTCAGATAGCTAAACTGGAATTTCTAAAGTGTTTTGAAATCCTGAATATACGTGCTATAGACAAGCATTTTTGTCTTCATTCTCACATATCTTTAGATTTCTATTAATTTTCTTCCTGTTTATTAGCTACAAACTGCTGCCTCCTGTGCTATTAAGTATACTAACTAGGTTATATGCATCAGTGTAGTAAGTTCTCTTGTTTGCAGTTGGTGAACTTCATGCAAAATACATTGTTCTGGTTCTAATACCATAAGATGCAATCAGGAGTTGGTCTAGAAGGGATTTAGAGTAGTTGGAGCTGTGCAAGTTGGGAGGGGCGGCCAGAATATCTGATTAACTCATGGTTTATCTTACCCTGTCCAAGCTCCCTATTGAAAGGAATGAGGACAATGTGTAAGAGGTCAGCCTGCTGTTGAGCTGCTCCTGGGAGGGAAGGTTTGTGCTTTCCCTTGAGATAACAGCAAGCTTGATAACAGCAAGATAGTTCCAAGTGTCCTGAGGTTTGTAGTTGCCCACCCTTACAGGACTTGGGCCAGAAGTGTTTTTATTTCCACATCTTTACCTGTGGAGTAGAACAAGTTCGATGTAGGTTTCTGAGTTTTCTGAGTGAACTTTAGCTGGAATAGTAATCTTTCTCATTTCTGGAATTTATTTGACAAGAAAGTGAAACTGAAACACATTTATTCAGGGATATGTCAACATGAACTTAGATGCAGAAAAAGAGTCCAGCTAATAGCCCAGAGCACATATTACTTGCCAGGGCCAGTCCAGTGATCTCTGCCTCAGTTGTCCCAGAGCTCTGTCTGAGTTCTGCCATCTCTGTGTCAGGATTTACTTAAGAAGTCAAATGAGGTCATACAGCCACTAGACTGGTGTGTGAGGCTGGTATTTTCCACTCACCACCATTCATGAAGTCAAAAAGATTTCAAAGTTTGTTCTGGCTATCTAAGTCCCTGGCACGTCGTAAATTTGTGGTCTCTGATATATAGTGGAAATCCTTCATCTCAAAAAAGTGATAGAAATGCAACACACCAATACTCTCTGCTTTCAATAACCTGGGTAAAAAGCATAATTCTCATCAAGGAATTTCAACACTTTAATTCCTATGCATAGTCTTAACCTATAATTGAGTGACAATGATATTTTTCAGCTGACTGTAAGAATTATCTGTCTATGAAAATACCATTCAGTACAGTAAGTTACAGTAAATGCTTTCCAGCAATCTAAGTTTGACTTCTTTATATGCTGATTTTTATTTTAATATCCAAGATAGCCAGATTTCATAAGAAGTCTCACTTTGTAGTAAATGTGATATTAATTTCAAAACCAAACTGACTTGGAAATCAAGGTTTTGACTTTGAAATCAAGAAATTATATCAGCAGAGCCTCACTGATCAGTCTAGAATTGCTTGCTTGTTAAAAGCAGCATTTAAAATAACAATATACCCTACTGTTTCCCTGATTTTCCAAGGAATTACTTACACTTCATTAGACAATGGAGGAGATTAAGTAGAAACCTTAAGTAATGAGTATTATTCATCATCTCTCTGTCTAAAGCTGAAATTGGTTCCTTGAGTCTTTGCTACACAGGCTGTGATTTATCAAATCATTCAAGTATGTTGCTAACATTTAAACATGCAAGAAATAATTAGTTTAAAGACTGAAGTCCTTGCTACTTCTAGACTCTCTACAAGGACAGTTGACAATCTCTACATAGTTTTCATTAAGAAAAACAACAGCATTATTTTCAATTCAATTGATATATAAATTATAGCAGAAGAATGACCAAAATTAGGATGTTCCTTGATCATCCAGAGAAATCATAAATTATACATCATCTGTATACTGTTGTTCCTAAAACAGTTGAAAGAATTCTAGCTGCAGATCTTGATTTAATGGTGACAGGAAACTCAGACATAAAAGATGAGAAAATACTGGGAAGGAAATAAAAACTTTAACATTTTTCAGAAAAAAAAATCTAAACAGTTGTTCAGTGCATAAGAATAAGCATTTCATAACTACCTAAATGAGTGAGAGCAGCTTCCCTATTAAAGAGGCTTCTTTTTTTTTCTAAATTCAGTAACTATTCTTAGAATAGAAGTGACAGTTCACTGGGCAGCAGAGCAGTCACTTTTCCTAGTACACAGACAGTAAACAAAGGAAACACATCTGAAGCTGTGACCCTGACCCTAAACCTTGTCCCCCTCCCAATATCTTTCATCTGTCCTTTACTGATTTCAGGAAGTGGTAGTATTTGTTAGAGAGATTAACACAGAAGTCAGAACATGCAACTACCAGACATGCTTTGGGGTAAATATGTTTCACTGAACATCCAGAAGATGGCATAGATGTAGCAAGCCTGGTGTGGAGAAGACTTTAAATGTCATTAATGCCATTATACAGGACTAAAACAAAGGAAAGAAGAGGGAAAAACTGCACATAACTTCACTTGTACTCCACAGGGCTACCCCAGCAAATATCAATACACAGAGATAAGGGATAGAGTCACCAGTTTGTGAAAAGTGTAAGGACTTTCACAGGTAGAGCTACAGGTAGTGCCAGGGAGGGAACAGAGCCTTTTGCAAAGGCTGGAGCCTATAAAATCCAAGGGGCAGCTATGTGGCTAGGAGGGCCAGAAAGAGTTGAAGCAAAGTTTAGGTTGCCTGTAAGGAAAACAATAGTTTGTCAATAGCTTGTCAATAGCTTCTAATGGAAACGACTTTGAAAGTGAAAGTCATTTCTTCGGATGCTATTAAGATGTTATGAATGTGGATTATTGTAATAACGCTTTTATTAGACGTTATGTTGGATATTATTAAGTGTGCTGCTATTGTGGTTTTGTTGGGGTTTTTTTTGCATTGATAAGAGGATGGAACAGGTGTATGTTTTTAATGTTTTTAGTCTCTGTTAGGCAGAAAAATAAAAAACCAAATCAAGTGGCTCCTCTGATATTTTTATCAGTGTATAACTAGCACAGATACAGAATGAAAAGATAGTCTCTGACTGAAAGAATCTTCAGGATATAATGTAATTATAGCAGCATATTACTGAGAACTTAATACCACAGCCAGTGACTTGGCCAGTGTGTCCAAAATGGAGAAAAAACTTGGTCACATACCAAGGCTGAAAGCAGTGGTGATAGCAATTTACAGATGCCGAAAGATACTGCTGAATCCTAAGACTTCCTGAAGTCCTGCAAAAGTGTTTCTTTCTGCCTTCGTGATGTCTGTTCTCATAGCAAAAGAAAGCTCATGCTATATCTGGGATGAGAAGAGTCTGGAATTCAAAATTCAGTAGGGAAGTTCTGCTTATTGCAACATGGTCCTTTAGGTGGCTCTTGCACTCATGAGAAACATCTCAATGATAGAACCATCTTGGAGAAAGAGATCTGTGAAGACGTGCCAAGAAGAAAATAGTCTGAAAGTTGTGACAATTATTGATATATTTAAATGCAAACCCATATTTTACAAACTGTGGTAATAATTAATCTGAATCATCAGGAGAAAGTTATCATTTTGTCAAGTCTTGCATCACTTTTTGTATGTGGTCAGGACTGGACATCCCACCTCTGTGGTCATCAGATTGAGAAATGATCAAAATCTTGAAAAACAGAGATGATTGATAGAGCTTTCCCTTCTCTTAATAAGTAGAAAAAGACTTGTGTTCCCCTTGTTTTTTATATATAACCACAAATGTAGCTCTTTGATTTATGTAACAACGGGAGAAATAAGTAAATGAGAGACAGTTCAGTGGTAAGACATTGGACAATGTATCTGGAAAACTGTTTTCTACTCTGTTGCCCGCATTGAGTATGAGCAGGGACAAGTCACAGAGTTGGAGTCATAGAGCAGGACAAGTACGACAGCCTAGGTAGCACCAAAACACTCTCTCCACTGAAGCCTTCTCTCAAAAATGCTGACAAAATTATTTTTTACAAAAATATACCCTTGCTGCTCAAAGGTCCTGTGCAGTCTTGACAGGTCAGGGCACTTATCCCATGGTCAGGACCTGCTGGCAAGACGTGCTGGCATTCACAAATGGGCTGTTTCCAAACTCATCTCACTTGCTTGATCTGACAGACCTTCCTATTACACCTCTCTGATATTGGGCTCCAGCCAAAACCTGACTGCAAGGAAGGTGCTTATTTTGCAGCCAATACCTCAAGGTCAACCACAATGAAACTTTTCATTTGGGATGGTCTTCTGGGAAGTCAGAGACTGTCAGAAGAATTAAGTTTGTTATTAGAAAATTACCAACCAGCTTTACTGATACATGGTATCAAAAACACTTAGACCCTAATCTTTGTTATGACCTGTAGCACTTTCTGTGGTAAATAATTTTAAAAACTTCTTGATGAAAGAGGAGCCAGTCTAGTTTAAGGTGAAATCCACAATTCCTATGAAAAATAAATAATAAGAAGAAAGCAGACAGATCAATTTCTTCTGCTGTTTATCATAGAATCATAGAATTACTAGGTTGGAAAAGACCCATTGGATCATTAAGTCCAACCATTCCTATGAAATACTAAACCATGCCCCTAAGCACCTCGTCCACCCATCCCTTAAACACCTCCAAGGAAAGTGACTCAAGCATTTCCCTTGGCAGCCTGTTTAGTAGCAAACCTCCTGCTCTAAAATGAGGTTTCCTTCTTAGTGACTCAAGCATCACCTTAAAGCACAAAAATGGCGGTATCTTCTAAGAAGTACAATATAATTTTCAAATTAAGATACCAGTATCATATTCCCTTTCCAAAATCAAACTGTATGCTGTCCTACTCTATAATTACTACTGAAGGTTTCAGTACGGGATCAGTCTATTTGCTAGTGATGCTACTTGTTACCGAACAAATTATAGATTCTGAGCTGAGAAAAAAGAACCGTTTATAATTAGGGTTGCAAAACCTGTTTCTATATTCAGGAGGCATAAATGCAGTATTTGTTTCATGGATGAGGAAACAAATTTCCACTTCTTTGTCCACATGGCATAGCGTTGGCAGTTCTTGAGACAATTAACCACAAGTAATGAAAAAAATCCTTCTAATTCTGAGATTATATTGTATTATACTTCTTGTTTTTCATTGCTTTGTCCAGAATTCTTATGTATAAAAGACTCTTCAGTTCATTATCTTGAAGCTAGCATATTACTAAATGCCAGTAAGTTGGTTTCAAGACATGATTATGAAATAAAACTTAATTAATGGCTGTGTTTCAGCAAATCACATAGTTTATTCCGTATAAATGTAACTGGCCTTATAAACATGTTGGGTTGTTATATAGCATTCCCTGGCACATTCTGGCTGAGACCAAGCACTATGTGTTCACTTTGGTGTTTACAGCTTGATTAACTGAGAGGACCACAGTTCCCTCAATGCCGTTACAACCTTTTTTACTCAAATGTTTATTGACTGACTTGTTATTTTAAAGTTTCATCATAATTAAATGTCAGTTTAGAGTTCTCCTTAATCACGTCTTCAACCAATCTATGGATAAACTGCACCCCTCAAAGCCATTTAAGTAACTCTGACCTGCCTGGCTCTGCCTTTGAATAAAGGAATGAGGATATGCTGAATAATAAGAAAAAGAAACCATGAGGAAAAATTTAAAGTCAGCTTTTTCCATGACATCTGAAAGACGTTATCATAGTAAGTGTTAAATGTCAGCAAAATGATGTCAGCACCAGCGCTAATACAGTTGCTGTTGAACTGTAAAATCTGAAAGCTTTCAGTTTCTGAAATGACTAGAACATAGAGAAAAATAAATGGAAAATCAAAGCAATGAGATTAATTTCAGACAGTCTTGACTATCTGGGCCCCCTCATCTTTCAGTAAGGTAAAAGGTAATCCAGTTGGCCTCTTTCTCCCCCTTCTTGGATACAGAAATTTAGCACAAAATAGGGAATTAGGAGTTCCTGAGGCCAGTCACACGTCCCTCTGTGGTTTTGCTGTGTGAGGGGATGTGGCGTTAACCAGGAACTCCACCAGGTTTGCTTGTCCAGCCACGTTGACTGCTGGAGCTGTGAGAGTAAACTTGTTGAAGCCTGGACAGCACTTTGTGCAGCAAATAAACATCCCTGTCATCCAGTAGCTTTGTGAAAACAAAAGTAACTGTGCCAGCAGATAGCTGTTTTGTAACATCTTTTTTTGCCAAGTTCATATGCCTCAGTACTCAGTTAGTTAATCACAAGTCACCAGTAGACTGATTTTTTATTAACATTAACAAAGTACTTAGTTTTGACTTTCTGCCTTCTGCGGACTAGACTTTTCTGTCTGAAATGACTCCTTACAAAACTCAACTCACTTACTTTGCAAGTCTCTTTTCTTTGGTTTGTGTTTTATATTATCCATTAATCGTTGAGACCTACCAGTAAGCAGTCTATGCATAGAAAGTTTGGTTCGTTTCTGCTTAAACATAGGATCTGAATTTTAACCTACCTGGAATTTAAAGACAACTTCCTCCTCAAGCAGTCTTTAAGATTAAAAGAGAGTATTAACTTGACACGGAGTTTTAAAACACATGCACCTTTCCAATCACTTAATTTAGAAATACCTTGGTGTATTTTAAACTTTGGCAAAACTTAAGTATTTCGTGTTCACCTTATACCAAAATGCTGCACATACTCTCCTAATAGCAAGTGGAATGCTGATCACCCTTTAAAGTGATGCTTTTTGTTATAAATCAAATCACTGATTCTCCATTTCTAAATAAAGAAGGAATCACCAAAATTCATCCATTTCAAGTGGAATAGTTGGAGCAGCAAAATAACTGCCTTGCAAGCTTGTGTATATAGCTGAGGAGTCGGCATCTAGAGAAGGTGGGCAGCTGATCCAGTGAGACTGCAATCTCGAAGGCTAACAAGTGGGAGAAAGCCCAGAATTTACCTCAGAAGTAGTTCACAAAGCTGATACTCTGACCAAAATGGTTGCAGTGGAAAAGGACTATTAGAAGGTGCTGCCACTTATACAGGCATATTGGATCAGTTTGGGAGCAGTCTGCTGAGGGTGATCTCCCTGGTATCCCCACTTACCCTGTTTTTGCAGGGGTCAGAGTGAACAAATCAGAGTGGTTCTGCATGGTGACTGCTTGGGAGGTGTGCTTTGGGGTTTGCAGTCACTGCTGGTCCTCACTCTGCAGACACAGGCTAAGTAAAGTCTGAAGTAACACTCACTGACTACATAGTCAGGTCTCTGTCAGGGACTGTTTAGTACTATCGATCTGCTCTTGTTGGGCCTGTCTACTTGCACGGCTCTCTGAGTAGCAAATTCACCTGCACAGATGCTGAACTACAGTGAGAAAGGGGAATCAGATGGGCTGTGGGAGGAAAGTTGGATCAAAATGAGTCCCTGTGCATGGGCACATTGCACAGGGGATCTCAGCAGTGTTGGAGCCGAACCCTGCCCCATCTCCTATTTATAGTATGCACTGTTGAGTCACTAACCTAACACTGCATTTAGAGCTTTGCTAGGACAAGCACTTATTCCCCAGCCTGATCTGAACATGTGTGTATATAAACATGTATACGTCTGTTTGGTTTCCATGAAACTTGAAGTACATGCTTAAATTCATAGTGCTCATTCCTCTTGACTTGAAGTCTCTGCTGGGAGTCAGAGTCAGACCTGCAAAGTTAATAAAACTACTTTTAAAATCTTCTGAATGGCAAAGGAAAAGCACACCTTATGTAGCAAAAAGGCCATGATTTTATTGAAATCTTAAGAATCTAATCACAACAATTCCAGCTATAATAGTTACAGATGAAGTAAAAATGCTTGAATTCAAATTCATATCCATACAATTCTTAGTTTCTGTCAATTATTCTGATGTTATGCACACCTGTTCACCACGCTTCTGGCTACTAATGTTTTATTGCTGTACCTGTAGGGTTAGAGAGCTGTCAGCATGTAGTCTTCTCCTGGAACGACTGGGATGTTCAGGCTGAGAGTTCTTCCTTGTTTTTAGGACTCTTGGGGTTACTTTTATATTTACAAATATGCTGTTACACTTTTGCTTGGCCTTTGTTGGTGTGCAGCACCTATTACATCTGAGTCTACCATATATAGGTCTTTTTACATGTGTTAAATACTGTTTCTTTGTTATTCCTAAAATTGTGTTTGTCCAGATACAGGTCTGGCATGTCTTTAGCTGACCACTGATGAGTTTTTTGTAGCCTATGCCAAGCCTACATCCCATCTCTTGTTGTCTTGTGCCTGTGCTAATCTATGTTGTGACCTGTGTTTCCATTTCTTAAGGCCACTGCTGTCATATCAGAGTTGTATTTCTTTACAGGATATCATCATTTTGGAGTCATAAATACCTCCTTCTGTATAGAGAGCATTAACAAGCAGTTATTTGATCTAAATCTATGGTTGTATCACACAAAGATAAACAAAAGTAGAACAAACTAGCCATAGACACCTGGTCAATTAGAGAAATTGCTGCCACAGTTAAACCAAATAGAAGAAAGCTGCAGGCAGGTCAAGCTGTAGTTCAGGATGAGCAAGACCCAGAAGCCTCAGTCCTGAGATTTTGTGCACTCAGTACTGAGCTTACAGTCTACAACTAGTAATAGCAATACAGTAGTACCTGACTACATGTTTACAGTTCAGGGATTGTTAGGTGTGCTCAGGGCCTCTTAAAAGTGTTCAGCACAATCCAAGCTCAAAGGTGTGGAAAAAAAAATCCCCAGAGACAATAAGGATCATCATCTTTCTCTCATGCAGCAATGGGAAGAGGCAGGGTATATTATTCACTAATATGTTGAGGTGGTGGTTTCCTTCAACACAAAGAAAACAAAGTTTTTTGAAGCATCTTGGAGCAGCATGCTGAAAGCAGGAGAAGACGGGCTTCAGTAGCCTCTGTCTTGTGAAACCCAACTAGATTTTTGTTTACAAGGGTTGCTGAGAGTTTGTGGGGGTTGTGCAGATCAGCCTCAAGCTTTTTAGACCCAGCACACCGATAAGGCCACTGATCTCACATCTTTAATACAAAGTCTGTTCTCAGGTGACATTAGCAACCTGCCAGCTCTATCTTTTAATTCCCTTTCCTATCACCAGGATCTGAGTACCACAACTACCTATCCAGCAGGTTTTTCTTGGATTCCCACCTGAACCTCTCACACATTCAAATTAATTGGTTTTCTGCAGCTTGGGAAGCCCAGATAGGGATAAAGATATAAGCATGTCTTGAAGTTCATATATTTTGCAAGCATTTAGGGAGAGATTTCTACAGAATTAGTGTCAGTGGAGGGGGTTACAAGCTTCTATGCTTTGTTGAACAAGTTACTATGGTAAATGCAGATGAAGCACCTGCTCAAATTTGATGCTGTATCAGGTTCTTAATTGGTTGAAAATCTAAAGCTCAGCCTTGAGCCATTCTTCCTACAGGAAATCCCTCTGGCTGGAGTGAGATAAGTCATGCCTCCCTGAGTGCAACGGTGCTTATTGCAGTCAAATAATATAAATATCACCAGTCATCAGGGCACAGTATGCTTCTAGTTAAACCAGTAACAGTTGTAAATGACTATTCTTATCCAGAGAGTGACACCAAAATAGAACAGAATCTGGTTCATATTCAGCTTCTTTGGGGAAAAAATAAAGTGGAGAGAGGGCTGGGAGATGAATTTATGGGCTACAAGGACCAAGGGAGGATTTCTGGGTATGAAATATGGCTAAAGAGACACTGCCAGAAGAGCAACTAGTCTTCATATGCTTCTCCAGCCCCAGAAATTATGGTTACCCTTCAGAATAAGACTCTTGAAAGTCTGCTGTCTAGAAGGAATTGGTAGAGACTAAAAGGGGGCTGCAGAATCTCTGGCTTCTCAGTACTAAGGTCCTTCTGACTGGCAGTCATGAGTCAAGGCTATTTGATATTTTTGATCTCAAAGCATATTTTGATATAGCAAGTGTATGTGACAGAATTTAGGTTAAAATGTAATGAATTTGGATAATATTAAAATGAATTATTATGGAAGGTGAGTTAAGTTTTGAATGACAAAATAGACTATTTTATTAGGGCCATATATACCTATAGATGCAGTTTTACTTGCATAAATTTTTGTCTCTTCAAGTAGATAATAGAAGAGGCAACATATTTCTGTCCTGCAGAATTTATTTTTAACCTGACAATTATGCTTTACACTTAATGAATTATTGCACTGTGTGAGGTTTTCTTACATTGTTAGAACACCATCCTGTTTCTTCCCAGATTAAATGTTGTAGCGTGAGTGACTGAAAAAGTGTTGTGCACTTATACAGTAAATCAACAGAAATCTGTTAACTTCTGTGCTCAGATACTGCATAAGGGCAGTCAAGTCCTTACAGGACTCCTTCACTCTTTGGCAATTAAACACTGAGAAAAGGGAAATTACCTTCAAGCAAAATCTGAATTTGAGAATGCTTTAAAAACTGTACTGTAATCAAGTTAAGGAAAGCATTTAGTGTGCATAACTATTACCTAGCGGAGAAAGATCTTGATGGAGTATTGCGGATTGCAGGAAAATTTAAACATTCATAAAATGTAGACTTTAAGTGGAACTGAAAAGAATCCAAACCTGTGAAAACATCCAGTCAAACCACCCAGACAACTTTATCTGATCTCCCTCTGGTGCTGCCTTAGGCAAGAAAAGAGAACCCTTAGGCAACTTTATCCAGTCACCACTAAAAAGTCTTGTTTCATTAGTTACAGTTACAGGCGTTGGACTCTTTTAAGTTTTGCCAGCCTGTGCTTTCACTTTGAGTCTCCAACAACGGCTGCTGTTTCTAAATAGCCTTAACTTCATTAAATGTAACTGAAACATTTATTTCATCAAGGTCTGCACAGGGCACCTAGGGTTTCTTTGTATTGCCTTGGCATAAAGCATGTATATAGTAGCCATATCCTGGTATAGGACAGGGTGGAAAGAGCTGAAGTACAGCTCCTGTGCAAAGCTCTCTCTTTGGAGACAGACTATTGTTGTTGTGAACTGAGGGAAAAGACATCTTTGCTGCCCTTCACAGTGCACAGTTTTATTGACCTCTCCACCATTTCAGTCAGCCAACTTCACTGCTTTCCTATTTAGCTTCAAGATCAGGGTCTCAGTTGGCTGCCTCCTCTTTGTGTTTCCTACTGCCAGCTTCCTCATTGGCTTAAACCTCTCTTAGTTTCTGTTAACTTCCATGAAAAAAAGGGTAATGGGTTGCATTCGTCCCACTCACATAATCATAGAGGCCAACACTAGCATTGAGACTACAACTCTGCATGAGTGTCCAGATAAAGAGGACCCACAAGACTTGAATTCCTACAAGCTACCTCCTGGAATAATGGTTCATAACTGAAAATGTCCTAAGGGGTTTCTGCTCTGCAAGTCCATCGTGGATCAGGTCTGCAGAACCACTAAAGCATAGCACCTTGGAGGTAAATAAAACATGAGAAGCTTATAACAGAAGCAGCACAAAATTCTCTTCACTTTCTGTGTGTTGAAGAGGAAAAAAAAGGGAAAAAAAAATCTGCTGTATTTTAAATGTCCCAGTGTGTGAACACATCAGTTACTCCAGGCACAAGTTAAAAGAGGGATTGAAAATACAAACTCTGTAATGGATGTCTAGACTCAGAATCACTCCCAACACCTCAATATTACTTCCCATGTATGGGAAAAGATGGGTATGTCCAAATTCATTCAGCACCACATTCCTCCACATTTTCTCTTATTTGTTTTACTCCAGACAAACAGCGCTCTCCAGCCACTTTACAGACATATAATTAGACTGTTCCCTTCCCTTTAAAACATTTTACATCGCAGTGTCACAAAAGGCACAGGACTGAGGCATGACTTTTATAGAAAGAAAAAAAAAGATTGACCACAAGGAGCAAATTAAAGTAATAGTTAAAAAATGAACTGCTAATTCAACCACATCTTCAATGGAAAATTCATATTACAATGAAAACACCAGCATATTTTCTTCTCCTTTGTGAGTTTACCTTGGAATATCACCACAGCTTTAAAACTGGATGAAAAGCAAAAAGTCTTGGAGTGAGAATTTCTAGCATCTGTTTTGCTATGGCAGCACTACAAGGAAAAATGTCCCTCATATTAAAAGATAGCTAAGGAGGTTTGGTTCAGTTTTCTGACCTTGATCTTCAAGTTAACACTGAGAAAATCTGATCACTGCGGCCTAATCTATTTTTTCTTGATACAAACTATACTTTTATACTTTCTACTTATTTCTGGTATTATTTGAGAGACAATTCCAAGACCTTGGTACAACAGTCAGGCAGGTCTTGCTTTTTTCGCAAAAGGTTACACGATGTGTAGTTTGAAATCTGTCAAATTAAATAAAAATTACACTACAGTTTAAACAGTCTATTTTATTTCCCAACTCCCTTGCTCAATGCTAACTTCTTCTGAGAGAAAGGCCTGATTCAGCACCTTCTTCTACTGCAGTGCTCACTCACCAGTGAATTCATTCAGTGCCTATGACAACGGACAAATCCCAACAGCTTGATTCATGCAAGCATGTCAGTGAATAAACCACTGAACAAAGTTTGTCCCCATCCATTTGTAAGGAGCTGATTAGATCCTCAGTTAACCTCTGGACCTCTAATTGCCAAAGAAGGATGTAGGAATTGTGAGGGTAATAACTTAAGGATAGGAATTCATCCCATGATTACTTAACAACCGACTGCGTGCACATTTTCAGGATTTTGCTCACCAGGAATGGTTAAAAAGTAACCAGAATACAGTTCATACGTAACAGGAATCTTACTGGTATATTAAACCTTGTGGAAGATGATGTTATTGAACCAAAGGTCTAATACCACAGTTGTTCCCATTGCACCGCACAAAATGTTTGTACTTGCAGATTGCAGGTTGTCTGACTAATAAGTGATGAATCTTGTCCCTTGTGATTTCAGAAGTGATTTGGCACATGTGTTACCACTGGCATGATGTCTTCTTTAAAATAAGCACAGTTTTTTTCTCTTTTCGAAACAGAATGAAGTTTTATCTGTAAAAATACCACAAGTTTTCAGTTGTCTGTGGAAGCCTCCTTTGGATTTTTGGCTTTGCCCGCTAGGATGTCACATTGGCACTGACTCAGCTTCCACAAGAAGCAGAAGAGAGGGATTTTGTAATAGCCATTGAAGTTAATGGATTTGTCAGAGTGTCTTTATGCTACAGCTACAGTATCATTAAATGCAGTTTTAGCTGAAAATAATCGCCCAGTGACAAGAAGAATACAAACAAATAAAAAATAATATTGATAAATGAGTGGAATCAGCAAATTACTTTGTAAGTGATCTATGGAAAAAGCAATGTCTGCTGTTCAAATATAAATAGGAAAGAATTAATTTCTTCATGTGTAAAACCTATGTTGATCAACTAAGCCTCACTAACCATTCACAAGTCAGACTATCACAAAATAAGTCTCAGGAAATAATTTTCCTGGCAATACATTTCCCTTCTCGACTACAGGGGCATTAACAAAAGATGCTATTTTTTAAGTGACTGGGTAACAAATACTAGTTTGGTGATCTATATACTCAAATAGGCTATTAATTCTGGTCAGTTTAGAGCAATTCATTAGACACACAGCTCTGCTTTCGCCCATAGCCAGCATTTTCTTGTTGCAACAAACTAAGGTCTGAGTTTCTGCCTAGTCCATGAGGCAGAATTTACCTTTTTTTTTTTTTTTTTTTTTAATTTATCTGTTTTGCTGTGAGATCAATGTTCAGGTGAGTGTGTTTTGAGGACACTTATGACACCCTGACAGAATCAGATCCACTCACAAGATGTGCCTATGATGTTTTATTTTAGAATATAATGGTTTTCTTTTCAACACCCAGATTGTTGCTGGGATTGTTTAGCCTGGAGAAGAGAAGACTGAAGGGAGACCTCATTGCTCCCTACAACTACTTGAAAGGAGGTTGTAGAGAGGAGGGAGCTGGGCTCTTCTCCCAAGTGACAGGGGACAGGACAAGAGAGAATGGCCTCAAATTCTGCCAGGGGAGATTTAGGCTAGACATTAGGAGGAAGTTTTTCACAGAAAGGGACACTGGGCATTGGAATAGGCTGCCCAGGGAGGTGGTTGGTTCACCTTTCCTGGAGGTGTTTAAGGCACGGGTAGATGAGGTGCTGAGGGACATGGTTTAGTGTTTGTTAGGAATGACTGGACTCGATGATCTGATGGGTCTCTTCCAACCTGGTGATTCTATGATTCTATCTATGATTCTCATTTTAAGATATCTCAACTCGAGATTATTTTCATACATTCTTTTGTAACTGAGGCTAGTAAGTCTCATTATCAAATAAGTTTTTTTTGGTTTCCTGCTATTTTTACATTTTGCATTTTTTTTCTGATTACAGTCTTCATGCATCACACTCCAGAGCTCCCAGTCTGCTTCAGTGTTTACAGCTTGTTAAACACTTGTAGCTTGTTATCACACTCCCTTTGACTGGGTGTTTCATGGAGAGGGTCACTGGGCACTGGCAGCGGCTGTCCGGGGAGGTGGTTGATTCACCTTTCCTAGAGATGTTTAAGGCATAGGTGGATGATGTACTGAGGGACATGGTTTAGTATTTGATAGGAATGGTTGGACTCGATGATCTGGTGAGTCTTTTCCAACCTGGTGATTCTATGATTCTATGACTCCAGTAAGGGATCTGGATGGCACAAGAATTCCACATTTTAGGTGCTTGGATCAAGAGGAATGCAAAAGATCAGAGAGCCCTACTCTCATGTTTCTTTAACCTTGGTTTACCAGAGAGCATGCAAGAATGTGCTATGGGAGGGTTTCCGAATCCTCTAACATTGATAACAAGTCTAATCTCAGATTTTTTGCTATACACAATAAAAACAGGTGTCTATCTGCAAATTAAAACAAGTCAAATGACCTGCTTCAAGCACAGCTCTTTTTTTACAACTGTTTTCCAAGGAGAACAGTGCAAAGGTAGATCTTGCCCCATCTGGTATTGTGAGGAACATGATAGATGTTCTTTTCACAACTCTACCCATTCAAACTATTTTCACAGACATCACGTAAAACTGTGACTGCGTCACTTAAGTCCAATGCAGAAAATCTAATAGAAAGGTCACAAGGGTCAGTTGATGTGGTTGCCTTGTGGTCTGAGAATCTGCCACCACCTTCTCCAAATACTCTACCACTACTTTAACCTGCTCCCCTAGACAGTGATTGCCAAAATGTCCGTGGCAGCTTGCTGGGATCTGCCTGAAAGAGACATCACAAGTGCCAAAAGAGGCAGAAAGAGATGAAAACCTATATAAACATGCAATGCATTAAATTCTGTAATTGCCATGCTTTGACTCTAATCTTAGCTCTTTCTTCCACTCATATCTCCCCAACTGTGCCTGAAGGTGGCTTTGCTGCCAAACCACCTTTGTTGTAATTATGTTTTTAATATTACCAAGATGCAAATCAGCAGACAGCAATGTAGATGGTGATACACTTTCATATACATATTATATTTAATGTAACTTTAGGCACAAAAACTTGAAACTTTAACAAATCCCGAATTCTGTTGACCCTGGTAGACCTCTAATGCCCTGCCTGTCTTTCCTAAGAGTAGTCTGTTTCAGTAGATCTAAGAAATTGCAAAGATCATCCCTTGCTTAACTTAAATACCTGAAAATTAAAGGCATTTATGATTCGAATTTTCAAGATTATTGCGCTATACACAGTGTTGTGTTTCCATAGAACTATAAACAGTGATCAGGTGTTTTTAACAAAAGGATTAGTTTATACCCCAGAGGCAGTAGAGGTAGCTTTAATTATTCAACTGTCCTAAAACAAAGGTGAGTGTTTTCTAGGTTCTGCTAACTATATAGTAAATTATACTGTGGGTTTTTTGGAAGCCAGAAAGTTCTGAGAGAGACAACATGCTGAAAATACTTTAGTTCAGCATCTCTGTGTAGAGCTGTATTCCTGTGTACCTGTGTTTAAGTCCATGTTGGGGGTTACTCCATTGTGATAAAGTTATGCATATTGGATACATGGAAAAATTTCATAGAAATGAAAATAACAGTGGAGAAATGCAGGCTAGAAAAGTTGCGTGTGTTCTACAGGAGTAAAAGTGAGGTTTGGGGCTTTTTTTCTCTCCTTACTATCATTTCTATGGTAAATTGTTCATCCATTTAATTTACAGTACCTATAAGATATGCCAATGGGATACTTCCCTAATCCAGATGGATCAAAAAGAAAGCGATGCCATATGCTTGGAATTTTAATAACAAGGATAAGAGCACTAAAGCTTTACAAAGAATCAACACTGTACATAGCCCATGCTTTACATATTTAATTTGTCTGTTTGGTACAGAGGCAGCATCTATTTTCAGAGATGCTGCTTTTTTTTTTTTTATTTTTCCCACCCTAACTTAGCAGCTGGGATAAATGAGCTGGTAGTCAAAGACCAAATTAACACCGTGAAGGCCACAAGTCTGTGGGAATGAGTGGAAAGGAGGACAGTTGAGGAGGACAGTGACAGGAAGAATTGTAACTTCCAGATGTCCCCATAATAATTCCTAGGCATACGATCTTGTAATGTGGTATGCATTACACTTCATAGTAGACCGGTTTATCTCAGACACGTTTCTTGCAGTGCTGCTAATTATTCTATTATTCCTTTCCCTACACAGCACTCAGAGAATATATAAGCAAAGAAGAGGTTCTTCTGAACCCACTGCACTGAACTCACACTGATGCTGGCAGCTTCTAACAAGACACGGGCCACATTGTTGCGATAGGAATAAACCTGCCTCACTTCAACTTTGTAACTGGAGATCCAAGCATTTTGGCCTCAAGTCATGTTCTTAAGCTTCTCCCTGGATTGCAGCTTCCAAAATACCAAAGTACAAATTCTATTCTTTCTTCTTTGCTCTCCAGCTCTCTGGCTTACCACCTCAACCTTCTCCAACAGCTGAGAGCGAGGAAGAGGCAGGAACCATTAGGAACAAATCCGTCTAAAAGAAACAACAGAGCCTCAGTACTCAGTGGGGCAGAAGAAAGGAGAGGTGAGCTGCTCAGCCTTCAACAACTAACTGCCAACACACTCAGGAGATGTTGAGAAAAGAAGCTCCTGTCTGCTAAGGAAAGCAAGAAGGAGGAACAAATGGACTGGTGTGGAAAGGTATTTGTGGGTGCATGGCTGAGTTGGAGAGAGTGAGGGGCTGGCATGACTGATGACAAAGAATAGCATAATTAGTTTAAATTGCCTTTGTTCTAATGAAGAATACTAATTGGGTTTTCAATCATTCCAGTCAAAATATTCAAGCTTGTACTACACCAAGTTGCCCTGACTAGAATCAAGGCTCTATCACAGCTTGAATAATCATGCCTTTCTCTTTCAGTACCCTTTCTAGCACTGAATTTTCTGTTAGGAGGTCTGAGTTTTCTTACACTGGGGCCTCTCCATACTGCCACAGAGATGTAAAAAGCACTGAGTGGAATTGAGAATAATATCCAGAATTTTCTTCATTTCCTTCTCTCAATGGCTGTGCGGTACTGCAAAGCACTTGTTACTGGTTTCCATCTTAGGGAAGGTTATTCACTTTGACAGTGGCACACTGAAGTGCCATTAAAATGTCTAATCCCCCCTGCTACTCCCAGATGCCCTGCCCTTTCCAGGGCATCCCAGAAGAGTGCAGCCTGGTCCCCAGAAGAGAAAGAAGATCACTCTGCAAGAAGCTAGAACATTTTGGATGAGAAGCACTGCACAAATGGATGATGATAGTGCCGATAGTATACTTAACTATCTTGTAGTTATGCTCTGAAGGGGTCAGAGATGACTGAATGATCATAGAGACAGTATTTACAGTAAAAGTTTTGCACAAAGAGGTCACTTCAAGATAAAGTGACAGTTAATTCAAAACAGAATTTCAGACTTAGCTTTGCCTCTTCACTTCTCTTAGAAGGAAATGAGAAGTGACATAATTGGATTAAGTACACATTTAGGCTTTTTCAGAAGTGAGGATATTATTTACTGAAAAGATTGTAATAGTTCCAAGCTGATAAACACAGTACATTGTTTTTGGCATGCATATCAATTCTTAAAACAAATACTATTACTAGAAATTTTGTAGAAGCTCCTTTGGACTCTTGACAGTCTATTAGGTAAATATGGGCTTTGCAGTACTATAGGAAAATGTACATTTTTACAGAAGCTTTGCAAAGTTTGGCAACACCATCCAGCCTAATTCTCTTTATTCTATAAAAAAAGCTCTTGAAGTTCATTTTTGAGGACTCAGTTGCCAAAATCCACAAAACTTGGCCTACTCTTAACATGACAGGAAGAGAATGAGAGAGATAGAGATGTAGTTTGGCAAATGTCAGCAGCAGAGATATAAAAATGAGAAAAGTGAAGTAGTTTCAAAAACCCAAGAGTAGCAAAAGACTCTTTCCTTCTCCTACACCATGTTATCTAGGATCACAGGAGGTGAAGGTGGTTTCGTCTGCCAAGGAAAGTGTGAAAATCTCACTTCTGAAGGAGTATCTCTGCCCTTGTATGCACACAAAACACATGTGCCATCTAGTATGAGTTTGTGTATACAAATTAAAATTTTATTTGCACACAAGTACCTATCTCAATGCAGATATAGACATAGACTACAATTATTGTAAATTAAATTGTTTTCATTTCAGAAATTGCTGGCAATGGATACAGTAGTTCTTTTGAGGTGGACAGTTTCTCTCAGCCTACTCTTTATAGCAGTTGGCTGTTTTCATCTTTGCTAGAGCTGTGTGAAGAATTTTATTTGCTGTAGAACTACAAGTCAGGAAGGATTCACCTGCTTTGGAGTATGTGCCCAAACCCAGAACTGGCAGGACATCTTGTAATGCATTGCATCCAAATACTGTCTTGCCAATGCTGGAATTAAATTGTCTCACTCAGTTTTGATAGCTCCAGATTCCTGTAGGCTCAGCTTATTGGAAATCCAGAGCCCTTTCCATGGCCTAAGCCTGATGGCCACACTCCAGAAAAGAACAGTGTAGATCACTGTGTTCTTCTGTACAGAGTGGGTGCCTTTTTGTCCAGCCTACTCTACTCAGTAAGAAGGGGAGCCATGAAAGGGCCCATCGAGTGGCCAGGATCAGATGTTGCTGTCCAAAACAAGCTGGTCTCCATCATCCAGGTGGGAACTCGGGTCCGTCCTCTGATACACTTTCCTGTGTAGCTCTGTGAGTTGCTTGCCTGCAGTCTGTGTTGCCTCCCACCCCCACCTGCCACTGGGCTCCATAGTATCTTACCCATGTTACTCAGTAGAAACCTTATGGCTTCATTTGAGATGGTAGAGGGTTTTCCTGATTCTGTTCGCCTGTAGGAAGTACATCAAAACTCCTGTGTCCAAGTACAGGACTGTTTTAAAGGACAGCTCTTGGATGCAGTCCTGTAAGGTGGTTTTTTTGTTACTTTTCAGGCTACTGACTTGCAAGGATGAAAAAATCCTGTGGCAGATCAGCTGGAATATATTCAAGGAAGTGATACAAAACAAAGTGAAGGAAGTTATTGGAAAGTACACATAGTTAACGACAGTCTAGACAAGCAATAAAACAAGACAATATGGGGAAAATGTAAACAAGCCAAGGCTGAAGGGAAAGAGAAGTAAATGTATCTTGCAGAAAACCGAGTAAATCTCTCTGAGGCTGGAAAAGCAGGGAAAGATCTGAGGGAAGATCAAGAAAGCAAGGCAAAGGTTAATTTCTGTGGAACTACAGTTGGGTCATTAATAGCAACAATTAGGATGAAAAAAGAGTGGTGAACCGCATACCACAAAGGTGAAGCAAATATGGAGGAGATATTTTTAAGCCTGCCTTAGCCAGCTTTAGAAGTTTGCAATGCAAACATAGTAGAAAAGCTTGAATGGACTCAGTTCCTTCATCAGAAAACACCGCTCCAAGAAAGAGTTAAAAGCAGATGGCCTCCAAGGACAATTAAATAGCACAGCTGGCCTTTTAGGGGCTGGAGGAACAAATTCTGCAAAAGCAGAAAAAGAATCTGAAAAGGTATATTGGAGCAAGCAGAGGTTCTATGTAGTTGCATAAAGAAAATAGCTGGATGAACCCTGAGGAAAATAGTTCCTTTCATTCCAAGCAATCCAGAGGTATAAGTTCATAGTCCTGATGAAATCGTCAACAGCCTGCAGTTAGCTGCAGAGTAGGGGGAAGAAGCAGTTTGACTTTAAATCTGGGTATGTTGCAGAGGTCAAGGTATCGATATGTGGAAAAGTATGGAGAGTGGAAGCACTCCACTGTGACCCCACTGTTGCTGTTTCTGCTGGATTCATCATGGCATTCAGTGGAGGTATGTTGTGAGAAGTAGGAGAGACACAGGGAGTTCCACGTAAAAGAACTGATAAATGCTCTGCTGGAACTGTAAAACACTGCCATAAGGATTTATGTGGATTAAAAAATTTCTCCATATAAAAAATTAGTCAATGACAAAACATTATTAATTTGACATCACTCTTCTTGCTTTCTAGTGGGTATACTATATGTAGTAGAGAACAAAGGCACTAGTTGTCTGATGCTAAGGTCCATATGTGGACACAGGAAAAGCAATAGATGTAATCTTTCTGTGCTTCTGTAAAGCCTTTGACAAGTTCCCCCACAACATCCTTTTCTAAACTGGAGAGATGTGGATTTGATGGGTGGACCATTTGGTGGATAAGAAACTGTTTGGATGGTCATATATCAGAGTAGTGTTTAATAGCTGGAAGTCCAGATGAAGATCCATGACTAGTGGTGTCCCTCAGGAGTCCGTACTGGAACCAGTGCTGTCTAATATCTTTATCAATTATATTGACAGTGAGATTGAGTGCATCCTCAGGAAGTTTGCAGATGACACTTAGTGGTGCAGTTATCACATCAAAAAGATGAGATGACATTCAGAGGGACATGGACAGGCTAGAAAAGTGGGGCTGTGAGACTCTTATAAGGTTCAACAAAGCCAAGTGCAAGGTCCTACACCTTGGTCAGCGCAATCCCTGGTTTCAGTATAGGATGGGGGATGATGTGATTGAGAACAGCCCTGCAGAGCAGGACTTGGGAGTGCTGGTCAATGAGAAGCTTGACATGAGCTGGCTATGAGTACTCACAGCCCAGAAGGCCAACTGTATCCTCAGCTGCATCAAAAGAAGCACGGCAAGCAGGTCAAGGGAGGTGATTCTGCCCCTCTACTCTGCTCTTTGTGAGACCTTGCCTGGAGTGCTGTGTCCAGTTCTCGAATCCTTAATATGAGAAGGATATGGAACTGTTGAAACAGTTCCAGGGGTGGGCTGCAATAATGATAAAAGGGATGGAGTACCTCTGCTATGAGGACAGACTTCAAGGAGCTGGGGTTGTACAGTGTGGAGAAGAGAAGTCTCAGAGGAGACCTTACAGCAACCTTCCAGTACCTGAAATGGACCTGCAAGAAAGCTGGGGAGGGACTTTTTACAAGGGCATGTAATGATAGCACAAGAAAAAATGGCTTTGAATTGGAGGGACAGAATATTTAGATTAGACATTAGGAAGAAATTCTTCCCAGTGACAGTGGTGAGGCACTGGCACGGGTTTCCCAGGGCAGTTGTGGTTGCCCCATCCCTGGAGGTGTTCAAGGCCAGGATGGATATGGGACCTGGGAGGCGTTCCTGTCCATGGGTTTGAATTGGATGAGCTTTAAGGTCCTTTCCAACGCAAACCATGCTATGGTTCTTTATGCAGGTACAATTGGATACCTGAGAGATATTCTTAGATAGTATACAAAACTGGAGAAATCACTTCACAGAGATTGTCATGTAGATTAATTAGCTGAACTAGGAAAAGGAAGTTGTAAAATGAGCAGATTATTTTGTGCACCTTGTAAACTTCATCTCTGCTAGGTATTCTCTTGTGTTTGAGATTGAAAGTATTACTTTAAAGTGTTAATAGTTAATATCAAATACTAATGTATCAAGGCAGTGCAGGAACAGTGTGGTTTTGTGAACTGAATAATGTAGCCAAGTAAAGTAGATAAACAGGCATGCAAAAGCTGAAGCTGGAACAATAGCCGATGTAAAGTACAATCATTTGAAGACAAATGAGGAAACTGGAAGGAGGGTAAGAGGTGAAATCAAGGCATGGGAATAACTGAACCTGAAAAGATTATAATGGTGGGAATACTGAAGAAATCAAATAGATAACAGAATGATAGAGATAGTCATGCAAATACAGCCAAGGTCAGTTCAGCCAGGAACAGACTGAACAGGTTGTTCTGATTGGGTTCAGCTAAGCAGGCTGGCGCCCTATGCAGGGATATAGCCAAACTGAACTCAGTGGAGAAACACGGCCCTGGGCAGGGAAATGCAGCAATGCTGCTCTGTTTACAGTGTCTACTGAAAGTCCAGGAGAATCAGAGAAAGAAGGTATTTAGAAAGATCAGTCACTGTTGCCTGTAGAAGTTTTGATGTATAATTAAGGTTTCAGTGTAACTTGTGTTTTGTCTCCTGCACAGCAGTTGTGATGTTTTACTGAAGCCATCCTATCTGTTTCTAGAAAGCTGATCTCAGCTTTTCATTCACCTTCTGCCTTAAAAGCTGTGACTAAAATCTCTGTAAGACCGAACCATGGGAAGTTAAGTGAGAGCTGAATATTAATCAACTGTGCAGTATTAAAAGTCATACTGCAACAAAATTTTCACTGCCCACAATTTGGCACCAAATGAAGCTGTAATCTGGAAGGTGTGCATCCTCAGAGACTAGACCTACTGAAACAAACACATTTGCACTCCCAGAGACCTTTGGACAGCTCTAGACTTTATTGTGGCCTATAGTGATACCGGCTTTTCCAGTCTGTACAGTATCTTTCAGACATATTTTCTGTGAATGATAAAATCAAAAGAGTTGGGGTGAGGGGTATATGAGGCCACTTGGGTGCTATATCTCAATATTAGGTATGGGGTTCTGTTTTGGAATTATTTTTGGCTTTGTGCTCTGCTCATGCTTCTCTTAATACATAGGTTTTTTGCCTTTAAAGCCATGAATGCGCATTTTCAAGCATGAATACCTGTAGTTCAGCATCTCTATCCATCTTTTAAAGCTCTTTAAAGCATCCTGCTTTTGAAAAGTGCAGACCACATAATGCTCTTGGCACTAACTTACCCGCCCTTTTAGGAAATCAGTTAACCTGTGGCACTGGATGGGAATACACACCCCTTTACTTTTTAATGAACTGCTAGAGGAAATAAAATATCCCATCTAAGAGACACTCAAAAAACCAAAACTGTGTCTACTGTCACATGGTTTCTTGTTTTCATGCATTGAAGACCACTTGTAAATAGCTGTCTCTATAACCTAAGAGTTCCCAATATGAATATGGTGGTGTTAGTAATTGTCATTAAATGAGACTCTTGCTCAGTTCAGTATCTTCCACTTAAATCTCTCATCTGCTGCTACTTGGAAGCCTAACCAGTCCTTGTAAATATTAAAATCAGTAGAGCTCTTATTTGTTTTTCTTGCTTTTAATTTTCTTCTTTACATGATGGATGGTAGGATTTATTATAGCTCAGAGGAACGAAGCAGCTGCTATACAATCTACCCAAGGCAAACCATTCTGGTCATGGCCAAAAAGTAATAGCCGTGGTCCCTGAAAATATTTTACTCAGACTTTCTGAAAGAATTCACCTTTGGGGCAGAGAGCAAGCATGGAAAAATGCAGCCCCAAAGGTCAGCATTTTGCAATGCTTATGGTATATGAAAATAAGAGGTTGCAGTGGAAACTATGGTGTAATCACAGTGGCAATGGGTGCAGCCAGCACCCCTGTCCCATCTTCTTGTCACAAAACAATGATCATCTTCTCTTACAATATCGTAGATTATATTTTACTTCCTCTTAAACTTGAGTTGAGTACATAAGTGATGACAAACGTGCTCTCTACAGTATTTTACCTTGAACTTGGGTCTTTTTACCACTGTCTGTACAAACGTTTACACTTTGCTTTCGAAAAATAATTTTGTTAATCTTTTTGTAGTAGGAATGCCATGATCTATGTTGGCAATAGTAAACCTTGGGATAGTCTTTGTACACACACCCTATGGTGCAAAAACTGTACCTTTCCCTTTATTACCCTCTTTTTGTGCACTTTCAGTAGTGTCATGCACTCTGTCAACCAGTAGTTGTCTGTAGGCTCACTTCATAAACCTTGTTTGATAGAGTATGGCATAAGTACACACTTCAGATCTTTTCACTCAAGCCAAATACAGTTTTCCAGGAAAACACTTTTAAAATGTACAAAGGTACTCATGTACTTTTTTCTGCCTTTTTAGTACCACTTCCTGAGAGGTCATTGAGTCTGGGCATCTGAAACTGGTAGTGGTAATGCCACGTTTTTGTTCCCAGATAGTTACAGACTTGTACACCTCAAAGAAATTCAGTAAAGAAAGTCCAGGATGGGTGTTTTCACAGGGCTCTTATTACTGCTTATTAAAATAACTTTCCAAGTAAAATACTCTATTACTTCTCAAACTACTACAAAGCAAGCCTCCATTAAAATATCAATGAGTTTTGAAGGTGATGCAACTGTCCTACCTGATGGAGACTGCTAAGAAATATGTTTGAGAATCAGAGACAGTGACCCCATGGCTGAAGAATGTTCATTGTGCCACTGAAAACACATTGATAGAAGGAAGGATCCAGTGGCTGAGAAACTGAGGCTTTCCAGCATTTCCCAGAAGGATTTCTGGTCCCCAAGGCAGCTCTAGATAGGGAAATACAAACTGCCTAGGCTATGGCTTGAGAAGAAGCCACAGGAACACTAGGGGAACCGAACATCAGAGGTCAGTTGAAGGAAAATGATAGGTCAGAGAAAGCTGCTCCCCTTTCTCATGGTTAGTGGTTCTCGTAGCTGATTGCTTTCAGCCCTGCTTCTCCTAACATGCCCTGAGGCATGTCTTCTGGACCATAACCCTTGGCCATTTCTTTGGCCAGATATCCTTTTTGTAGCCAAGAGAAATTTTCAAGATTGAGTCCCAAAGAGCATTGTTCTCCACGGCTGTGAATTTGATCCTATTGCAATGAAAATGAATATTATGTTAGAGGTATAATCTGAGTAACCCAGAGAGCTGTCTGCTCTTGCTGTCATAAGAATAAGCAGGGAAGTGCTACAGGAAGTATCTTTGCCTGCTAGAGTGCTACCAGCAATGTGAGCAGATAATTCCTATGGAGAGATTTATGCATCCTGCTGGCTCACGATGTGGCAGACCAAGCATATAGCCACCACAGAGTTTCAGAAATCAAAGACATGTGGCCCGGTTCCAAGAATCTGAGGTGAATTTTGGCTGCTTTGGACATTTTGACCAGATTGACGGGGAAGGGGCAATTAAAAATCCCTCTTGTGTCTGAAACTTATTGTAATTTTCACTCTGGTGTGGAAGGTCATCTTGGATTTGCGTTACTGCTTGTGAATCTGTCCCAGCTCTGGGCTAGAGCCAAACCCGAAGGATGCTCATTTCCACAGCTGGGGAAAAGGCAGCCAAACACGCCTGGGAACGAGCAGCTTTTCTCATGGGGGTCTTTTTTCTCTTGAGCCTTCTGACAATTGGTAATTCTTTCGACATCTCAGGCAGTAACATGTCAGTACTTCTGTTAGCAAGAAGCAACACCTCTAGACAGGAGCTTAAATTTGGAAGCTGAGGTTCTCCATCAAAATCTTTTCATCCCTAGCAGGACAGTAGCTTAGCTGAGGCTATGAAAACTCAAGCCACTTGGATGGCTTGAACATCCAACAAAGGAACAACCACCTTCCCTAATGAGAGTAGATAAAACACGTCTCGACAACTGCAGTCTTTGTGAAGCCAAATTACTTGCAATGAAGTGAAGCTTTTGAAAACATTAACTGCTGTGGTAACAGGGTTTCTACAAAGGTCACTGCTGGTTTCATTGAGAACAGGGCTGGGCTTTCCTCAGCCAGCTCCTTCTGTGTGAATCTCTACAAGAGGAATAAAATCGCACTCCAATTACATGATTTTCAAGTGTCCAAATGTCCTTTAGGAATAACAGTGTTATCAACAACGTATTGTAATGAGAAGACTATATAGTGGAGAACTTGTACACAAACCACCAGTCTAAACCATAGCAGGCTAGGTAATGTGCTGTGAATTCCTTGGTGTGGCTGCTGCTGCAATGTCAGCAAAGAGGTGACCAAAGAAGCAAGATGGAAAAATGTGTATCAACCACCTTAAGAACACAAATATGCAGTGGGAGCATGGTTTCTGCTTTCTTTGAGGTACAAATTTTCATGTGCCCATTAGCATTCATATGCTGGGAGAATTGCATTTCTTACAGTACCTTCAGATCAAATGCTTTACCTAATCTCATGGGAATGTGAGTTTTTGCCTTTCCAATTATTTTTTTATCAAGAAATTAATCAATAAGAAGCAGATGAATGGTTTGATTTATTGTTTAGATGAATATTCTAATGCATAGGTAAAAATATAGGAGACTATTTTAAAACAAATGAAGAAAACATACGATAAAGAAAGTGCAGAGTCATGAGAGTTTCTCTCCTGTTTAATCAAAAACCATTTGGGGATTAAACACCTTGAACGTTTCATATTCAAGTGTTCTGGTTTGGAAAGTATATATTTCTGCTTCCATATAAGAAAGTCAATGAAACTCTAGCCACAGGGGATCTTCTAGTAAGCATATGAATAGGAAAATATATTTCAGATTAGTTTCTTAATTTTACAATCAAATTTTTTTCATCTGCACAGCAATGTGAAGTTTTTTACCATTTCAAACAAATGTAATTTCAATACTGAAGATGTCTTGTACTGAATGACAAGGTGTAAGTCAAATAATGCTTGACAAAATGGTATTTGGGCTTAGTTCTGCATTGTGTATTGTATTTTGCTATTGTTAATATGAAGTTGATAGTTTCTGTTGCATTGTTTTTTCAAATTGAGACACATTTTGAAGCAGTGAGTCCACGGACAACTTAGGCAGCATTCCTACCGGCTTTTCACTAACGCTCCTTCTAACTGAAAGCCTTGCTATTATTGATGCAATTTTTCAAAAGCCTGCAACAAAAATAGAAAAAATAGTTTGCATAGATTAAGGTGGAAAACCAGCCAGCAGACACAGGAAACATTAAGTTCTAACAGTTTAATACTGAAATATAAAAGCAATGTTTGGGCTGCAGCACGTAAATTGCTGCAGAATGCAGAGCACCATGAATCATTGCAGAATAGTTCTGCCTTCCAGCCAGCAGAACTGAACTCCTCACCAGCTTGATTTTACTTGGAATGTGCACTAAAAATCAATGCACTATTACAAGAGATAAATTTTTGTGCTTTCTCTTCCCATTTTTACTGTATTTGTCTAGAAACGCTTCTAAGGTTTGACTATACTATTATTCCAATGTTACAGAGGGAGGTTGAGTCCTGAGAGACCATGTATGCTACAGTGTTCAGGCACCAGTGTGGTTCTCTGGAAGCTGTGCTTCTCAGTACTTCTGGGGAGCTGAGCAGGAGTAGACAAGGCTCAGCTTTACACGTATATTTAGGTGCACAAAAGTACAAATAAGTGTTTAGCAGCTCTTAGGTGACAATGTCTTCCCAAGACACCTTGAACTTCTGTGCAAGAATTTCTGGAATTATGTCTTGTTTTACATAACAATCAATATTTCTTGATATCTTATATCTGATTTTTAACTCATGAATTTGGGGTTCACTAGAACAGAGAAAAACAGCTAAGGCTTGAAGTGTCACTGTGGCTTTCCCCCTCTCCCACTGCAAACAGTTTCATGAGCTGAGAGTCACTCTCCACATCAGAGGCCTGCGTAACTTTTTCAGTAAAAGAAGAATTGACAGATCAAGGATAAACTGGATGTGCAGACCTGATGTGTAGGACTAACTTTTCTGGTAAGGATTCTAGTTTTATTGTCTGTTTTTCTAACTTAACTACATCCAGAGCCAACATAAGAACTTAAAATGTCCTGAGCATGTCTCTTATCATTGTGGGATTTCCTGCTCAGCATTATTGATTAAAGAAGCTTGGATAAGTATTTCAATGTATCTAGCCCAAACTTTTGAACTCTTACCTGTTGTTGCTGTAAGGAGACAGATTTATGAGTTTTGATACTGAGGTAAATCTGAGGAAAAATACATGAGCTTATGTGTTTTGGAGGCTATGAATTAACAAATTAGCTTCTCTTTTTAGCTTGCCTCAGCAGCAGTATAGGAACAGTCCAGGACCATGTGGTCACCAAGCAGGAAAACACTCTTGTTTAAGATAGTTTGCTTGTAATAAAGGAGCAGCAATAGCTGAGCACAGACAGCAACAGACAGGCAACTGACATGTGGCAACCTATGTCCTACTCTTCCTTTGCTGGCCACACACTCCTCTTACTCCTCCTGTATTAGCTTCCAAACTCAGGTGACCTCTAGATGAGCTGCCTTGTATCACTAGACTGGCAGAAAAGTAACACTGCAGAAAGGAACACACACATGGCACTTTCTGTGTATTTCAGTAAGCTGATGGCATTCACTGCAGGGATCATAAAAACATCAGAGATGGTGCAAAGGTGCGGAAGGGGCAGGACAGTTAAAGCAAAAATAAAATGGGGGATGAGAAACTGGAAGAACAATTTGCACAATCATGAACAGCGTATTCAACTCAGTCATGATCTGGAGCCTTTCCACAGCTTCCTGGGAAAGAGGTTTTGCAATCATCATTTCTTGCTAAGAACTGTGATCACCTATGGGCTCTCTGCTAAATGGATAAATGGAAAACTCTGTTCAAAAAAAGATATTTACAATTTCTAGTCAAGGATGCAAAGCTGGGAACTGCCCATGCAACATAAATTCTACCCTCTTCTTTGCTGGTCTGTGTTTTGGAATGGGATAGGTATCCACAGAGCATTAGCAAAACAGCACAGGAATTAAAAACTGAGCTGCAATGTGTTTGCACAAAGTGTAAAATACACCATGCAGAGCATATACTCATATTATGCTCTCTCAACAACCCCTCACATTGCAGCTGATTTCACAGGCACCATGTTCCCACAGATGCTGATCTGGGGAATGTGTGGGATTAGAACCTTAAAATATTCACATTGATTAGGGCAGTTTCCCAGACATAGCTAGAAGAAAGAAGAGGGGAGTGATAACTGGGCATTTTTAATAATGTATAATTCAGTTACAGATAATCATAATTTAATTTGATAGAGAAAAAGAATTTCTAGTAGTGTGCTTCATCCCATGACATTGCAGAGGGCTCTGCTAACAGAATAACATTATATATATGTGTGTGTAAATAGATATATAATGAAAACTGATAGGAGCTGTTGCCATCTCCCTCAAAGTAAATATAGACAAAGACATGCCAGTGCAACAGGTTCATGGATTTGGGGAACAATTCAAGTCATGTGAAATTCTTTAGTCTCTGGCAAAGTGAAAAAAGTCAGATCTAACTGTTGTCCTTTTCAATATAAAACAGCTGCTGCCTACTGGCACTGCCTGAATGCCTACAAACCTGATCACTTGACAGCATAATTCCAGCCTAGTAGTTTCCTATGGTTGCAATCATGACATCCTTCAAGACTGTTAATGACATTTCAATGTCTGTTTATCAACACTACTGAGATTTTGCTTTTGCTAGTATGTTCTCTATGAATTTGAGGTGGGTAGAATTTTGTAGGTAAACCACTCACCCCATGTGTAGATCTCCTCTTTCCTCCAAGCAAAAGGTAATTAAGTTATTCTGTGTTTGGCTGGACCATGTGATGTCCTTACAAGTGATGCTTAGCTACAGGTGTATTGGACTAGCTTGCTGAGATACCTAAGTCCTGGAAGCAACATCCCTATTCTTATGGCTACAGAAGGATGATATCCAAGGGCTATCACTTTGGCCTTTCTAGAGCTGCAGTGATTTCCCTTCCACTGCTGCTTGTTTTCATTCAGTTCTGGGAATCCCATTAAATACCAGAGTAGTACCGACAACAGAGTACAGGCTTTACAGACAGCAAATATCCATCCTCACTGTATTCAAGGCACTTGATTTTCCTCAGTTCAAATCAACACTATCTGTGCTTTTTGCATCTAGGAAACAAGAGCAGAAAGGCACTGAAGCAAACCCAGAATAAGTCATCAAAGGAAAAGAGTGTTGTGGCTAAACATATTGGAAACTTTGGTGGTCAGGGATTTCAGCTGTGTCCGTGGTTGCTTCAGCTCAGTGCATTACAACCATAGTATGAATTTATTTCAGATGAGATTCAGCCTCTCTTTTGCCAACAGGAAAGGGGTAATCAATGATGTTGACTTTTTATTCTTCTTACTCTTTTCTTAACATTATACAACCACTTGTAACCTTATTTATTTAGGCAACAAGGCCTTTAAGGGACTTTGATCAGCCTGGCAAAGTTTCTTCAAAGATTAACTGACGTTCTTTAAAGTACATCAGTTTCCTCTTAAGCAGGTATTTGCTTACCACGTAAGTGGGTGTCGAGTGCTATGTAGTTATAAAGTTTGCCGGGCTCAGCTGTAGATTTCCTTAAGACATACTGCTGACATCACTGAGTCTTCTCTTGGACTACTTTTTTTCTCTCTCTCTCTCTTTCCCCCTCCCTTCTTCTCCTCCCTCCCTCTTTTCAGTTTCTTTATTCAGGTAATTCCAACTCAGACTTATTCCAACTTGTTTTTGACTGACATTGAGGGAAGGGAAACTCTCTGAGGGTTGCGTTTTATGTGTTGTTTTTTTTGGTTTTGGTTTTTTTCTTTTGGCTTTTTTTTTTTTTTTACCATACACATATGCTGTATTGAAAAGACATCCAACAGTTTACAAAAAAGATTGTTTGACTTGTCATGACGATAACATCTCGTAAGGAATCTGACCATTGCTCTTTTACAGGTAAGAGGTATTTGTCAAAAAATGCATACATGCTTAGCAGTGCTTTGGAAACTATGAGGAACTGAAGGCTAATGAGTAGGTTCTTTTTCTACTTTTCTCTTATTTTAATAATTTAAGAATTTAGAAACTGTCTGTAAAAGAAAAATGTTTGTAAGATCATGCCTTCTCTTCTCTACCTTTGAGATACAGGCAGTTTAGCAATGATAAAGACAAAGCTGTCATGGTTTGGTCCTTCCACTGATGAAAGGTACTGAACTTGAGGTTTGTAATGCATGTGGCTGATATTTTTATATGTTGATGAGGGTGGCAGAT
The DNA here is from genome assembly GCA_033558105.1 of Coccyzus lansbergi. Taxonomy (NCBI): domain Eukaryota; kingdom Metazoa; phylum Chordata; class Aves; order Cuculiformes; family Coccyzidae; genus Coccyzus; species Coccyzus lansbergi. Next base: position 1,734,635 of record JAUMJK010000081.1, on the reverse strand, counting down.
ACTGAACCTATCTTTGTAAATATTTGCCTGCCAGAGACTTTTTCTTACAGAAATACATAGTGATTTTCAGGGTCTTAGAATCATATGTTTCAATCAGTTCGTTTTTTTTTTTTAATGCAGAAATCAGTTTCATTGACATAGTGGGAGAACTTGACTAGTATTTTATGCAGTCCCTGTTACCTATCTGTACACGAAAATATTACATAAGGTTTCTGTGGTAGGTATAAAGAATGTGAACATGTCTGATTTGGAGAGCATTATGCTTTTTTTTCCAACTTTTGTCTGTGTAATCACATTACTTGTTTACAAGAAGTTTGGCTTATCCTCAGCAATCACAGTCTGAGCTTGTGCTGCAAATTCCCCTCTACTCTGTGTAGCTCGTTTTTTCCTCCCTTTTTATTTTCACACAGGGATCATGCCGTAAAGAGATATACAGATAAGTTCCTTTTTTCTCCATGACGTGCTGGTCATAAAATGGAACAAAGCTGACTTTCCTTTGTGAAGCATGAGTGTCTACATTACTTTTTAACTTGCCTTTGGCTGTATTGTAATGAGAGGCATTTCTAGGGTCTTTCTGATCACAGTATCTGTGTACCTATCTGCCAAGCCTATTTTGTGTGTTCTCCTGTGATGATATTACCTGTGATTTCTTCTTTTAAAATTGAGGGAGGAAGGTGGTAATTTGCTGTTAGAGAAATGTCTTCTTTAATTGCTTGACTGTAAAATGTCATTATGCTCTCTGCACTCTCTAATAATCAGCTTATAGGAGGGCAGAAACAAGCCTGGAATGTAACATACTGCTGGTTGTACAGTACAAACTGGCATCAATTTTGTAAAGCAGAATGTAGACGAGACCAAAAACTTCCCCAAGAATTTCATCCCGGTAAATGAGGCATGGCCTAGAAACAAAAACAGCAGCAGATGACTTGGACTTCAGTCTTCCAACATACGTACAATACTTCACTTCTGTTACTTTTTATAGAATTTCAAATGAAAACTAATAGTTCTTTTTTAACCTGGCTCATGAAAAAAACAAGCCATCAACCCACAGCCCTGATTGGATCTGAAAGTACTGTTTGCCCAGATTTCATTAAAGCAGTCAGGAATATTATCCCCTCCTCCTCTCCTGTTTCTCTCTCCTAAGACACACATTTCACACATAAAGGCTGTATTCTTTGGGAACAGATAGAAACCAAAGCTGTTTAGTGTGGTATACTAGCAAGGAGCCAAGAAAAACAGAAACTTAACTGTTTTGCACGCCGAACCTCAGAACATTTTGAAATAAATTTTGATTCACTTTGCTTCCAGGAAAAACAAAGCAGGTTATGGGATGATTTTTTTTTAATTTTTTTTAATGGAAGGAAAAGTCTTTACCTTATTGTCTATACTGCATAGACAAAAATTAGGAAAAATATTGTTTAGAGTATAACGGTTAAAATCAACCTTTGTGGTCCAAATGAATCCACTAAATGTTAAATATTTGAAAGCTATTTTCCTGCTGAGTTATTCTTAAACCTGTTGGGATGAGGGAACTCTGATGACATCCTTGAATGAATTACTATAGGCTTGAGGATCATTTTAGCACTCAATATGTTTGTCTCATTAGTCTGGTAAATAGCTTGGCATTAAGCATGTGCATGCTCTTGGAATAAACAGGGCACAGCTGGAAAAAGTAGTTCCCTTATACTGGCTGTTGATGAATTGAAATGCTTGCTCATTCTATACCTATATAACCTGAATTTTGTGAAATACACATGGAGAACAGCTGAAAACGGTGGATACATTGCAAATAGGGCTGGACAAAGGAAGAAAAAATGGCAAGAACTATAGCAGCTTACCCTCTTTGTAAGCACATTCTGAGGTTCACAGCAAGTTAGAGGTCATGGTCAGACAAAAAGGAGCAAGCAACGACATGAGTGCTGTGAGTATTATCATCCTTTACTGGACAAAATATGTTTTGGGATAACATATCTGCAGTAATTTTCACTTATTGGGGAGAAAGGTGTTTGGCAAATGTCATATTCCAGCAAAGCCCTTGACAAACTTTACATTGCCTTTGGTGAAAGGTTGAAATTGAACTGCTGGGACATAGGTTGGACCTAGCTTGTATCTCAGGGAAGTACCATGACGTTGAACAGAATCCCTATGTATGCAGGACAGCCTTGGGGATACTGAGAAGTCTTGCAAAATTTTAGTCATGAAGGCCTTGCTGAGGAGATCTGGCTCACTTAGCAAGTGTTAGTGGTGAGCATCTGATTGTTTTGATCTAGGTACTTTGTTACTTGCAAAGCCCGATCCCCCCCTACACTGTGTCTGCTGAGTTATGAGAGCCAGATTCCCTTCTGTTGTCTCCCAGGAAGGTTTCTTGATTAAGAAATATCTCTCTTCCACTTGGTTCAAAGTAGGTCCTGCAATTTGACCTTCAGGGCATACAACCATTTCACTTGGCTTTTAAGGTGAAGGGGAGGTCTAAAGCTTGGGAACTGTAGCTTGGTGCATTTTAAAACCACATGACTCCTTTCTGGTTTGTTTTTCTCATGGAGATTGTCAACTAGATTTGTCCACGCCTAGAGAACCTAGGTAAGCCACCTTCTTTTTGTAAATCAGAAGTGATAAAGTAAAGTTTTGACTGGAACAATTGTGTGGCCTGATTAGATTAATTTAATCTCCATTGCTTTAACTGAGGTGATTCACTCTTGGTTAGATCATAGCTTGCAAGATACCTCTCTGGTTTTACATTGTGAACTTTTCCTTATCTACAATTAGCACTTTTGCACTGAGTCGTTATGATAAAAATGTTTATATATTGAATAAATTATCGTAATCTGTAAGGAAGAAACAGTACACCTACTTAGATGACTTGAAAGACATATTCTTAGCATGAACTGATGAAGAGACAAGGGAAAACCACATTGTAATCAAAATTCCCTGTTTTCTCACTAGAATAATATAGCCTGAGAAAAACATATAATAAAAATAGATGTTCTCAACATTTTGACCAGTAAATCATTTTTTCCTGCTTGGATGATTTCTATTTCAGTCAACATTTTTCAAGGAAAATGTGAAATAAAAAAAAAAATTAGAATTTTTCTGACCTGATCTGTAAAGATCTTCCTAATTGCCCACCTTGTTTTCTGCTCAGTGATGATCCTGACTCAAAGCTGCCTATGTTTACCCCTGGAAACTTCCATGCCAGTTATTCTCTTCTGAATCCCCCTTCCAGCCTCTCACCCAAGCAAACAGTCTTCAGTTTCCTGCTGCCTTATGTGGAAATGATGTTTCCTGTAATTTTCCTTCTTCAAACACTTAAACACCAAACCTATCAACAGTCCCCGCTCTCCACAATAAACAACTAAACCACAACTCTGTGTACTGCAGCAATGGGTAAAAGGACAGGGAAGACCAGCAAAGATGTGACTTGTGCAGCATTTGAATAAGTCTGGGCTGCATTCACATACCAAAGCTATATCAGTATATGCCAGGTGTTTGAGCAATACAGAGCACTTGCAATTCTGATTCATTTTCATAAGCAAATGACATAACATTTTCACAACTACGCAGCAACTTAGAATGCAAAAAAGAAAAACGTTTAAGAGAACTTTTTATTTTATTAACATATTGGATTTTATTAACTGGCATGTTTGGTGGTCTCTGAGGTACGTGGTAGTTCATCTCTCAACTGTTCTCAGTTTATTGGTTTTAGATTGCAACTCCTCTTTCCCTAAGATTAGGCAGAAAGTCAATTGTTACAAGAGACTCCATTTATGAGTTATAAATTAACATAGTGAACATCAGGTCATGGATTCTGGCCATCAATATGTCCATTACCTGCTGTAAATTGTGCTATGTAAAATGTGCTGAAAGCTTCTGTCAAAGCACAAAAAAGAAATGGTCTGCAGTATAAAATACTTCCACAAGACTAGAGGGGAATGAACACAATTCAGGTAGGTTGGGAAATCTAACAATGCTATTTTCATCGATGTATAATGGACAAACAAAAGGCTTCAGGTCTAATTCTCATTCACATGTTCACAGCGCTATGGGAAATGTAGAGGTGAGAAGGGGTTCTTCAGCTGCTGGCATTACATCATGAGCTCCAAGTTGAGGTCTGTTTGGCTTCATTTGTGAGAACAGATTTCAACAAGCAAAACTGATAGACCTATGTTGTACTTCAGTTTGCTTTGCGGATGTCTAAATGTCTATCATACTACCAGGAATCCTCATAATATAACTTAGTTTTCCTCATATCCTTACTCTACTTGAGCTAATTATGCCAACAAAATTAATACTACAAGCCACTGTCCCAGTTTCCAGTAGAGGTAACAGCATTATCAGGGCTTCAGCTTAAGTCTTGAGGAATTCCTTCCCAAAAGATGTACTGAAGCTTAATATATATTTTTGGCACAAAATATGTGCAAAATTTAGTATTGACTTCTTTTTCTGCCAGTGTAAAATGACCAAAGTTGTGACTTGATCATGACCCAGATTAATGTTTGTTGGTAGTAAATCTTTCTCCCTTCTGTAAGGTTTCAGGTAACAGGGAACATAAAATCTAATTTTAAGGCCATTCATTAGTGTTCAAGTGCAGAAATCCAGAAGAACATTTCAACGGAGCAACCCCAGTGATCTTATCACAACTTGATGTGGGATTTTGCATTTGCAGATGTAGTTATATTTTGTAAACAGTGAAAATGTTAGAGGGACACTATGCCTCTAAATGCTACATTACTTCTTTAGATTTTATAAATCTTGGTTACACAACCAAGTTAAAACTTTTGTTTCTGATTGCTTTTTATGATTTTAAGAAATTTCTTAACAACCCAAGCTGTCACATAAAAACTAACAGTGTCACAGAAGTCAATAACCTTTGTGTTCTTACAGGAAACTTTAACTATATTGCTAATACTCTATGAGTTCAATCATTAACATTGAGATCCACAAAAAAAGTTGGGGAAAGGACCAGATCCTTATTCCCCAGCCTCAGAGGAAAACAATGGTCAAAGTTTCTGAATTTGCTGAGTTTCTAAAATCCAGGTGCTAATAACATAAAGTACTTCTGTTCTTCAGCTTCATTCACCTTCAGAAAATAAATGCCATTGAATGGCTCTGGTTTAGTTTCCTTCTCTTTTACAACTGATTACTAGCTCCATCTTGCTGCATGGCAGGTTAGGCATGGTGAAAAGCAGAGATAGATTTGAGCTGTACTGTGAAAAGGGGAACATTCGAAAGAAGCAGTGATGACAAAGATGTAGGATGCAGGTTATTTGCAGGTTTGTCCAGATACCATTTTTTGGAGGTGCATGGGTGAAGAAGCCTTTTGTGACACAAGCATGATGAATCCCTGCTTTTGTAAGGGACATAGACAAACAAATTGACCTGTGGTAGGGAACGTCATAGGCAAGAACCTGTAAAACAGAGCAGACGTTTCCTGCATCTTTAGATTCCTAGATAGTTTGTTTTCACATAAGAATCTTGATCATCTGCTTCAGTGCATAATTTACATTCTTTTACAATAACTAAACTGTATGTGTGATAGAAAGGATACATCATGTTCCATAATCTTACATCGGATTCCACGCTGCACAGCATCTTCTATGGGATTTGATATGAAAGTTTTCATTGGTATAAGTAAGACTGACATGTATTTATTTAGGATATTCCAGCTTAAAACACACACATACTATATCCTATATCCTATACAAGTGTAAGCCTTATGTTTCCAGAAATAGTGGGGGTACCTTTACATGCACTGCAACAGTGAATTTCCATAAAAGCACCTCTCAGGAGCACTGGTCTTGTTCTACAAGTACAAGGAAAAGATAAATCTCACCTACCTAAAAGTTAAAGGTCTGGTCTCAGCTCATCAGATGCTGCATGGTGATGAGCAACTCCAGGCATTAGAAAAGGCAGATGCACTGTGTGGTAGTGTCCAGCTCTCGAGATTTTCCCTAGTGCCTTGGAAGACTAGTTTAGATTAGAGAGAAATGTTTTTGAGAACTAACATGAACAGAGAGTTATTTCAACCTCCACAGTCCATCAATTGGCTTTGCAATGTGTGTACCTTTTGTAATGGCTGTTTGGTAGATGATTGGCAGCCAAGTCAGCACTACTGCCTCATAGTAAGGTTTCCAGGTTTATGGTATTCCCAGGCAAATTTTAAGAAAAGCGTATCTCCAAATTTCTTTCAAACAAAACTCACTGTTATATAAAGTATTATTCGAGGTATCCCAAGCATGTAGTAGGCAGAACCACATTGAAAAACGAGTGCCTCCAACAAAACAAATCACTTGTTGTCAATGCTGATGCTGAACATAGCCTTTAATCAGAACAGGATATTTCTCACAGTGCTGCACATCAGCAACATACTTTGCAGTCAGATGAACAAATAAGAGGAAAACCTTAGACCTACTCTAAATGATTTCAGATTTATCAGTGAGGCATGACGCAACACAAAGGATATGCTTGCTAGGTGAACATAACAATGAGCAGATGTTTCTTGAATTTGTAATCAGTCTCAAAACAGGTGTATTTTCAGCACTTGGTTGGAAGCAGGTGAAGAGGGGAATTTCTTGTATGTCAAACAGGAAGCTATTTTGGAATGGTGTAAGAGAAGTCTAAAAGTCAGCAAAAAAAGTCACAAGGAATAGTTATTGATAAGAAAGAGGAACAAGATGCCAACAAACAGCAAAGGAAAGCAGAGCTATGGGGGTCGGCAGTAGCTGTGGAACAGCTGGCAATCCTAGGAAGGATGTAGTCCTTTAGGGAAAGACTAGGTATGACACTGTCATCAGAGCAGTGAATGAAGGAGTTTACTGCATTGCTATTAAACTGTTATCTGACTGGTAGAGTCTCAGTTTTTAGGACTTTCAGCAACAACAGTATCTTAACGCCGTATGAAATACACTGCTGCAATTTGTGATATATTCATAGCTTAGCTACTTTTGCAATCACTTATCTTTAACAATTGTCTACAAAATACTAATTCTGTCCAATTGTGCTAAAATAACGTATAAACAGTAATAAGATAGCATATAAACATCTACTAGATCTAGTTACATGTTTCCCATCATTCGTGTTTTTCAATGAAAATGAAGGATTTATTAAATTGAATACTACAGGAGAAATACAGAGGATTAGAGATCAAAAAGTTTGATTTTTCCATTGAAAGAATGATCTCTTGTGGGAGATGCAGTTGATTTCCTATTGTCTCAGTTGTTCTTTATCCCTGGACTTCTCAACCAGATTATACTTCCATTTATTTATCAAGCCTTATAACAAGGCAACAGAAAGTCATTGGGGAATGGTGGTGTTTCTTGTTCTCATAAATCACGCTGCTTGGAAACATCAAAATGACTTCTGAAATTCACGGCACCTGTAAGCCTTACAAAAAGCAATGTAGGAGTTGATGAACATTTTTTAATTTTATAAATTTAATTTTATAAATAATATATATTAATCAGTATTCTGAATGTTGTTGGAAACTATTCTCAGCAGAACATGAACAATGTTCTATTCAGTTTAATTACCTCAGTTACCTCAGCGATCAAAGTTAGACCTTCCCAAGTTCTCAATTGTAAAATATAATGGAGCTTTTGAGATGACATGGGATTGTAAGGGAACTGTCACAAAGATAAGGTATGTGTAAATAAACAGGAAAAATAACCTCCTTTGAGTATAAGGAAATGTAGTAATGCCAACAATATTGCTTCTGCTATGTTATCCCAAGAGGAACAGTAGTTCGCTTTACAAGCTTCACTTGTCACCGAACCAACTGGGAAACTCATGGGGTCTTTACAGCCATGGAAGGCTGAGATTTTTCAGTCAAGCCTTATGGGCTGAAAATGAAGATTTAGGTGAGGGTATAATGAATTAATGTGAACAAGATAGAGTAGCTTAGACTGAAAGACTCTGAAAACTGTTTTGAAAAGTAAAAAATTCATTTTGATTTTGAGGAAGCAAGATGTTGTGAACTACCACTTCAACAATGTTTCATTCTTCACTTGATTCAAATTAAACACATACACACTCCTGTATAAAAGTCAAAGCAAAAGGAAAGGTTTAGTTTGGTTTAAATACACATTGTCCTAAGTCCAGAATGATTTTTGGTTTGGTTTGGTTTTTTGCCAGAGAAATTGAAACTTTTTTTTTTTTGCAATTTTATGTTTGTTTTGATATTTTTGGTTTGGCAAGAAAATCAAAAAACGTTGTTGTGCACCAGTACATTCATGCTATTTCCTCCCTTTCAGAAGCCACAGTCTCTGCAGCAAACTGAGGGGTCTGTGTCATGGAAATTGGCAGTCACTGAGTAATTTGGGAAAACAGTGAGGAAAACAAATATTCTTTTACCTCTGATTCTTTGGGAGTTTATCTGGAAGACATACAACCTTGGGCTTTGCAACCTCCCAGTCAAGAAAAGCAGGGAATAGCTCTTTCTTAAAAAAAAATCTATATTTTTTTTAATCAGGTTTTTTTTGCAATCTAAGAATGACAATAAGGTTATGTATAATAATAAGATTTTGTTGATGGAAAGGATAAATAATTAAATAAGTATATTTTCATTTCCATCGCTTCACAATGAAGGGATACAAAACAGCCCTCATGATTAAATCCACAGGCTAATTTCAGCTTAACTTGGCAGGTGAACAGAGGCTTCAGAAATTATGTTCCAACAAGCTTCATGAAAGTAGGTGGCTCTGGAAGTCATAGAGACTTAATAAATACCTTCACCTAGAAGAGGAAATCAAGGGGCTCCAGCCTTAACCAGACATCAGAGATTCCCCATGGAGGTGAGAGGAATGGAAAAGGTTTTGCACAGAGCTTGCATGTCGTTGCAGTCCTGGACTTCACTGTGGGGATGCAAAAGCAGGAGGGAACAGTGCTTTGCTGATTCCTTCCCCATGGCCTCACAGCTCCTGCCACTCCATGAGCTACAACAGCAGTAGGAGGAGAGGCATGGGCAGGAGTGGAAAGGTAGTAGTCCCGTAGCTTGACCTCTGCCAGGCTGCAGTGGATGCCAAGAGGAGCCCTTTGACTACCACCTTTCACTGAGATGCTCATGGCCTGAAATACCCATGAAAGGATGAAAAATTATCATTTCCATTTAAAATTCCCCAATGTTTCTTACCATTAATCTTGATTGTTTTCATTCCTCTCATAAAACATAAATAGTTTTGAGAGTGTTACTGAAGTACTTCATATGGACAGAATGGAAACACATACCAGACAGCAGGTTATGCTACTTTTACTTTGCAGTTATTAATTTTTAAATCTCCTTTGCACTCCACAAATACAAGCCAGTATCCCAAGCAAGCAATGGGGCTCCAACCTCATGTATCTCCACCCATGATCAAAATAGAGTAATCCTACAGACGTCACTGAGATTCTCTTCTGTTTCTGCTACGAAACAACAAATATAACTAAACTCCTCTGGAGGACTTTCCTCCCTCTCCTCTATATGTTCTCATCCTCCTCCCATCAGACTGCGTAGAAGTGGGAAAAAAGGACATTTTTTCCATTCATTGCATGGATAGTATGAAAGCTTGGCACACAAGTGAGCTATGTACTGGAATTTGGGTGGGTCTAGGAAAAAGTACAGACTTCAGTGGAAAACATATATGGGTGTGTGTGTATGTGTGAGAAAAAACCTTTTAAACCTTAAATTAACCACATCCATGGGTTGTTCAGGAAAAGAAAAAAAAGAGACAGCTGCCCTGAAGTAAAACTCTTGGGCAGTACTGGAAATAAGCAGCCCTACGCGGATATGAAAGTGTCACAGGCATTTTTAGTTTCTCTCTGACCACTTCAAAGAGGCAAATGAAAGGCTCTATTTTATACACCTGTGCAGCATTTTAATTGTTTGTTGGACCCTTGTGATCATTGCTGTCTCACTTGGGAGCTGTGACCACCATCCATAAAGCTAATGAGGAGGTGGAGCTTGGCTGGGCATAGTGACTAGTCCAGGGTGGGAATGGAGCCAGGGATGAAGATACGGGTGGGGACACAGTGGCCTCCCAGAGACTGTGCTGTGCTTTGGCAAAGCTCGAGGAGAGACCTAATTGGGCAAGGACTTTGCTCTGAGACCATAGACAGAGGTTGTGGTTACTTGTCACCAGGGATGTGTCTGAGAATTGCTGTTTGAGAAAATTAATCTAGAGACTCTATTAAGAGTAATAATGGTGCAAAGGGAAATGCGTGTAAAAGAAGATGCATTCACAAGTGACTCTAGATACACCAAAATCTCCCACATTGATACTCTGTGTTTGCGACTGCTTGTACTTTGCAGAATAGGTAATGTACAGACTTATAAAAACACATATAACATACAAATATTTTCAATAGTAAAAATAAACCTATGGTTTCTGTGCAAGTGCATATATATATATTTGCCTGTGAAACATCACACATCTTGATTCTATTGGACATTATTGAATTTTAAATACTTCCCAGTATTTAAATTTTTTAATAACTTTTTGTTAAGTAGTGACCAAATATTTGTTTCAGATCAAGCAGAACTTGCTCTCTGTTTATTAGACTCGGACAATCAAGGGAAATCAGTACATGGTGCAATTTGAAATATTTGTAATGCAGAGAAAATGGAGTAGAAATGAACATTTTTTATTGTGTCCTTCAAAGAGAATACTGACCACGTTTACTCTGTAATTCACAGTAAAATAATTATCAAAAAAGAAATAAGTAATTTATGTATATACTTCAGCTATGCTTGTCACATCTTCTGTTCTTTTGCCTAAGAAAGAAATATATACAATTTATAAATCACTAGGTTTAGTTGAGGGAAGTGGATAATTCATCTTACAGGCTGCGTTTTGCTAGCATGAAAGAAGAGTGACTTTTAAAAACATTTTCCACAGTCGAAACTTGTTCACACAGGTAGGGCAATCCTTCATATTCAAATAACCTCCTGAGAAAATTGGCTTGTAACGAGTTTTAAGATGAAAACATGACAAACCCATTCTTCTGTCTTAGAAATGTGCTTTGTAGCACTGCAAATATCACAAGACCATATTCACTGGTATGTCCTGGCAATGCAAAGAAGCCAGAAATTTGGTTTCATTACTACGTTACTTTGCATTTATTGTTACTCTGCCTAGAACATGGCATCATGGAATCACAGAATCATAGAATCACAGAATAGTTCGGCCCTTCCTCAGCTTTCCTGTAGCCCACTTCAGGTACTGAAAGGTTGCTGTAAGATCTTCTTGAAGCCTTCTCTTCTCCAGGCTGAACAACCCTGAAGTAGCACAAAACAGCTACACTGAATAGGTAAGAGAGATCCAGAAACTGTCACAAAGGAAAAGTTTTATTTCCGTAACAGAGCCCATCTTCAAACTGGGTCAAAGTGTGCTATTTCCACAGTTAAATTTTATTCTGTCTGCATTGCGTACTAGGTGAACAAAAAGTTACCAGTATAAGGCCTTCAAATAAAATGTTTTTCCCTTGCCAGCTGCCTTGTTTTTTGCATCCCTACCATTATTTTCAATACTACTTAGGTTTTTACATCTTTAAAAGGCACGGATTATTTTTCTTTTTTTGTGGAAAATTATAAACAGCTTTATTTCAGCAGTGTTTGGAAATGTGTACATGCAGTGGAATGTTTGTGGGGTACTAAGGTTGTTCCTCAATCGGTGTAATGCCTCGTGGTATGGCCTAAAGGACTGCTATGATTTACGCGAAATACAGCTTTCATATGAAGAGAGCACATCAAAAAATCTGCCACAGCAGAAGCCTGACACCCTGCAGGGAGCCTCACCTCGCAGCCACACCTACACTGAGCTGCGAGAGCCTTGGTGTGCAATGACTAATTATAAAACAAAACCCAACTTGACTGAAGTACAATGCATACATCATGCAATGAATTGGCATCGCAAATGGTAATTAAAAAGAGAGCTGCAGAGTCACTGCATGTATTCATACTGTACAGTTGACATACAGGTAGGAGCCTATGCCCGTGCTCATCAGAGTGAGACAAGGCTGGTGCTGGGACCTTGTGTTCAGTGTTGGATTTGAGGCTTGAGGTATCTGTAGTACAAGAAAAGAAAGAGATGCACAAACCATTCTAAATGATTTGAAATATCCTGCTGCTGCCTGATAAATTCATTTCATGTACCAGCTAGCAGCTGAGAAACAGGGAAAAGTGGCCCTGGGGAAGGCAGGCTGCAGACATTTTAGCAGCTTTTGTGAACTGTCAGCAAAGTGCTAACTTTTCTCCCTTCTCGCCTCTTGCATAACTATGACTGGGCACATAACTATTCATTTTCAGCCACCTGCTGACAATTCAAATTAAAAATCTAGAGTAATTGCCTGGGTTTGGTTTTGTTTGCTTGTTTGTTTTTTAATGAAACCAGATTTGTATTAGACCAAGAAATTAATTTGGAGAAGATAGAAAACAAATAAGAAAAGAAACCAGACAAGCTTTTTGTCGCACTAACCCTTCTTCAGGTCTAAAACAAAAGCAGCAGATTTCAAACCAACTACAGTCTGGCAAATCAATTTAACTTTATTACTATTATTCAGTGGTAGAGTAGGCGTCTGCCGGCTTGTGAACTCATGAGTGAGTCCTGGGCAGATTAAAAACAAGGTGCTGTCCTTCACCTGCTGTGAAAGAAGGGAAAACAAGGACACAGCCAACCTACAGTGAGCTGGGGATGACACTCCCAGCAAACTTAGACAGCAGCCCATTCCAGTACGTGTGTGCTCCTCACTGACCTGGGAGGGGACTCCCTTCCCTGTGTACTTTGTCAGCCTTAACAACCTGAGCAGCACATGGGTTCAGACCAATTATTTTCTATACTGTTATAAAAGCCACCACCTATAACTAAAATACTAGGGGGAACACAGCGTTTGCTACAGAAACATAAAACTGTCTTGAAATATGAGTTCATGTGGTCAGATTATAGTCAGATGAATTACACTACACAATATATAAACAAGCATAAAAAGAAGTAAAATATACCTCTAGTCAAACAACTACAGCACCTTGAGCCACAGCCCTGAAATCAGAGGAAAGAGTAGCACAACTTCTTTGAGTGCTTTTGTCCAGCTGGTGTTCCTTTGGGAGATGGACTCCAGGGAGGTGGGCAGTCCTCATGTCAGGATAGTAAAGACAGTGGGAGTTGTGTGAAAGCATGCTTTCACAGCAGCTGGAGCAGCTGGCTTGCAAAGGGCCTGGTCCTAAAAAAGGAATTAAGTACTTAAGTGGGACTTAGGTAGGCCTTAGTTGACGAAGTGAAAAACTATGTTGCAGAAAATCTCTGCCCAGCTTCTCTTTTGTACTGGAAGAGCTCAAAGTGTACAGGTGTCTTCGTTTCTGACCTTCATTTTGCTGGGCACCCAACAGCTTTGCATTTGAGCGTGCCACAAAGCACCATGTAAGACATTAAATGGATTATTAGTATGTCGTATCTAAGCAAGAAGATCCAGAAATGCGGCATTCTTTGGCTTATCATCAGTCTTCAATCAACATATCCCCTTCTCTACTTCTTCACCTTCCACTTATGTAGCAAGTCCTCCCTTAGCTCAGTTCCTTCTCTGTGATGTTCCTGAGATGTTTACCTGTGCCAGAGTCCTACTGCAAGGGGTCACTCATCCTCCCACAGCAAGTTGAAGATGCAAATGAAAGTGGAGGTACAGGGTATAAGCTTGATAAACATAATGCTGGTATAAGCATAATGCAAGAATAATGTTCTAGAACTCAGTTCCCCAGAAACAGAAAGGACAGGCTCTCAAGAGTCTGTTTAGTCTTGTCCATGTAAAATAAGCCAGGTAAGGTTTGCACAGCAATGATGAGGAAAGGGTTAGTGGGTGGGAGAAACATCACAGCAGAGGCAGGTTTTTAATGCTGAACTGTGCTAATGAAGTGTTTGAAACTGAAAAGAATTTGAGCAACAATGTGCCAGCAAGGGAGATAATCAAGAAGTTGTACTGCTGAGGAGAAGCCATTTGTAAAAATAGAAGAGCAGAACAAGTTTCTGGGGAACCATTATCTCTTTTCCAGCAGCATTGTACAAACCACGTTCTCAAGCACAAAAAGGAGTTTCAGAAACTGATCAGTTTACTTACTTCTTTGTGAAAGAAGACTTTGGTGTAGGTGAAAGTTCCCATACTGAAGGCTCTGCATGGTCAAGTCCCCTATTCTTCTGCAGAACCTGAGGCACGTTTTTGAAAAGACAGACAACTCACTTGCAGTAAGTTAGCTAGCTGTTCAGGTGCTAGTGGAACATGCTTTTTGTCTACTTGGAATCCTGATTCAGAAACCTGTGAAATCAGTGTGAGCTTCCTCATTAACCTCAATAAGCTTTGAGTCATCCTTTGCCTTCTCTCTGGCTGCTTGGTTTTCTTCCTATTTGCTTGCATCTGTGTAGTTTCACAGGTTTATCTACATAAATCAATAGTTGCTGCAAAGCTTTACATCCTGCCCTTAGAATGAACAAGATTCCTGCACAAATCTCCCTCAGAAACAATGTGCCATAAGCCTTCTTCAGCTTGAATTGATTTTTCACAGCCAGATGTCAGGCAGGCAGTCCAGGAGAAAAAAAAAAAAAAAAAAAGATGGATTTGGGTTTTCACTTTCTTAATACTGGTCTGCAAATGATTGTTGCCGTGGGCCTACCATCAATGATAAAAACATGCTGCTAGCTGCCCCACCACACTGCTCACCCTCAACTCCAGTGCAGTCAGTTCTGCAGCCCTCAGGCTCTACCCTGCCTGTAAACTTGGCTGAACCTGTGCTTTCACCCATTCCTGAATGCTTGATCCTGGGGAGAGTCGCTATTCACAAGGCTGCCCTATGCTGCTCTACAGAGGGGTGGGAAGCAAAATGAACAGCTTCGGGAACTGATTTGGACTTGAGGAAGTATTAATAAAAATAAAATAGAGAGTTGATAGTTTTTAAAGGCAGCATCTCTCACAATTTGACTGATCACCAGCCTGCTTACCACCACTCTCAATACTGATCAGATCTAGTGCTGAAAGACTCCTTTATGAAGTCCAGAGGAGCTGTATCCAGCTGTATGACTGCATACTGCTGCTGGTGGTGAAGCATCCTTTTGTGACCACTGCTTCTCCTTTTGTATTCCTTAACTTAGCTACAGAGAAAGATTTGGCTAGCTAGCAATTGTGCAGCATAACCTGGTGCGTAGTCCAAAGGGAGGAGGGTGTTCATGCTAGGCAGAGCACTGAGAATTCAGGAGGGACTTTTATAACCTACTGAACCACATCAGACCTAGGAACAATCTGAAGATTACGTAGTTCTTTTCAGTATTTTCTTTCTTCAATTCTACTTTTTTTTTAATGCCAAGCCTGCTAATGGTTTATGTTGGTTAATAAAACACTTCAATTTTTGCCCCTGCATCAGAGTGGCAGTGAAGCATGCAGGAGGGTTTGCTCAAGTGGCAAAACATTTCTGATTTGAGAAAGAGCAAACAACTGAGGCCATTCAAACAAGTCATGCTCCTGTACACTTTAATCAGTTGTTTCTGCCAAAAGAGATCTTGCACAAGCAAATCTGGCTTCATACAACAAGAACATTTTTGCATGTATGCAAGCTGGCTCTGACCTCTTGATAACTCTGGAAGCAGAGTTAATGTGCTTGTTATACCCCTGGCTGCTGGAACTACCTTAGTATCAAGGTATTCATGGTTGGTTTTTTGGTATGTAGCTCTGTTTTATTGACTTTGTCTGCACTAAATTTCATTACCAGCATACACTCTAATAGGGAGTCTCCTTTGACCATTCCAAAGTGCTGGTGAAGAAAGGAGGTAATTCACAGGACATTAGAGTGCTTGAGACAAGTTTTATACTGTTTAATTTTATTCCTCCTTGAAGTACCTGTTCTTTAGTTCATTTTCATGTACACATGCAGTTTGAGTAGGGTTTTTTTACAGTAACAAAAATAGTTTATCATTGTAAAATCAGTTAACTGATGGTCAGTAGAAGTAGTTTTAGTTTAAAAATGTATACAACTATTATTATTCGGGGTTCTTTGGTTATATGAACTTATTGCCGTAGACATGATTTCAAGTTTGGATGAAAAGAAGTAGAAACCAAATAACCCCAAATCATCCAGCTGAGGTGCTGGGTATGAATGTCACAGCACAGAGTATCTGACATGTTTATATAAGACATAAGATGGGAAATATGGGAAATTTATGTAGGTGTTACAACATGCGCTTTATACAGACAGTCAGCCACAAATCATTTTTAGTGGAATATTGTACTGGTTACTTCACTCTGGAAGCACTGGGGAAGCGGAGGGTAGGAGAGAACACTCCCCTGAAGCCTGGGTTTATTCCACTGTTGGTTTCTTGAGGGTTTCTTCCCCCACATGGCTACCAGTGGCTGCTCCCAGTGATAAGGGAAGGGAGAAGAGGCAGTACTGCTCAGAGGTGGTGTGACCTATTCTTTCTCCTCACATTAGCATGGCAGAGAAGGGAAGTAGTTCTGCAGGGAAAGGAAATCAGGATGAATTTCCCTAGAGAGGAAAAGAGCACTAGAGGAATCCAGCATCACAGAGGAAAAAGTGATGTAAAAGAAAAAATAGGAAGCAAATCAACACAAAAAATACCCTACCACCAAAAAAAGCACCAGAAATTGGCTTGGATCCATTTCAGGAAATCACTGTAAAGCTGAGTTACTTTGTCACATACAGAAATACAATTCAAGGGAGGACACAAAAGACAGCAAGAGCGCTCTGTTACAGCCTTTCATCTATGGCAGACTCCAAAGCTAACATCTATGCTATGCTGACTTCATATGTGGGGGTAAACCTTACACATAGGCACAGCAGAGAGGCGCAGTGAGAAACGGCTTTGGTTGAGAGCTGAAACAGAGTCTGGAGAAATTGCCTAAGGCTGCAGCAGAGCTTTACTTCTCAGGTTAAGCCTGAAATGGAAAATTTTGCAGCTGTCCCTCTGTTGGCATAGCCATGACACAATTTGCCTCGCAACTACCCTCCCACCTCCCATCTCGTAGGGGAAATTCTTTGGTATATCTGAGATGTTATGCGTCCTCCAGATCTGAAAATGTGAGAGGCTGTAGTGTCAGGGTTTTCTCTGTTCAGGGCTCCTGGACAGGGAACAACGTATTTCAAGGCAGAGCAGAGGCAGAGGCAACAACCCCTTCCAGGCCCTTTTGCAAGTTGATACTGTGGACACAGCCAGCGCTGCAAAAGAACGGTACAGTCTATGTGTACAAAACCTGGTACATAAAGGAAGTATCAGACCCTCATTGCATGTCAGGCAGAGCTGTTCCTCACAGCATGGCCAGTGCATCCCAGACATACAAGATTTACTTCCAATACACCAACCTCTTGTGCAGAAGCCAGCGGGTTTGGGGCATGGTAGAATCATGGTGAGTATCATGTGATGAGTGTCCATGTGCCACTTGCCTTGAGCCCCCCCTGACCTTGACTAGGTAAGTCTGCTCTTCACCCAGCTGATGAGCATGCCCCACCATCTCAAGCCCACCAGTTGGATGAGGGAAGGTGGAGCCTTTGCTGTCTCCATCCTTGCAGCCTCCAGAGGAGGAGAAGCAGGCAGCCATGGGGAGCTGCTCCCAAGAGCAGGCAGCCAGGTAGGCTGAGCAGGGGGATGGGGACACATCCCAAGTGTTGAACTGGAAAACCAGCTCTCTTCTGGTCTGGAAGTTTGTGGCAGGACAGTTTGTTCTGACAAGGTAAAGTTTGTGCCTGGGAGTAATGGCTAAGAGGAAATGTGCTTGAGAGGAAGCACACTTATTTCAGGACATATTTTTGCACACGTTTTATAACCATGGTTTATCCAGAGTGAGGCTTTGTGTGGGGAACTGAACCTCTTCACTAACTGTTATGCATTTTCCCAAAAGATTTCCCGTTAGAGTTTGCATGCATTTACCGTGTACTGGCAATAGTGCTTGATTTTGATTTTGCCTAAAGAGCAGTTGCATGTATGCTCCTTCCCACCCTTACCCCTCCCACCTCACTGCCTCCCCCCACTTCATTTCCTCCGGTTGTTCTTTTTCAGATCACTTGAAGGTTTTTTCCTGTTTATTATCCGGACATACTGTGAGTTGTGTGTTGATTTGACTGTCACATGAGGAGTCTCCTACTGGGATCATTGGTGCATTCCTTTCTTTTATACACACACACACACACACACACACACGTATATATATGTATATACAAGTGTTTGTGTGTGTGCGTGTGTCTATGGCAAAGGCTTATAGACTATGGAGGAGAAATGTTGGTGATTAAACCAAAATTGGAGTGAGCTACAGGTGTTATTGGGAGTTAAATTTAATTACCCTTTCCCAGAAAACCTGCAATAGTGTGATGGGTATAGTCATAAGCAAAATTTCTCCTTAACTGACATAACAGGAAAGGTACTTCAGTGGGTAATTATGCTGATGTCCTGGACTGGCACATGTGTGTACCACAAATATCTTCTACTTCCTGCAAAATTCTTTTAAGTAGCTATAAGGAAGACTTAAGGCTCTTTTTGAGGAAAACAATGGAACAAAACAATGCTTTTTGTACAACCTGCCAAAGCACAAAGGATGCAGGGGATGTTTTTTTTCTTTGTTTTTGCCAGCAGGAAGTTTTGTTGTTGGAAATGACTATAGCATGCACTGTCCTTTTTCTACGTAATCATTGTCTGGTCCTGCAAGCCGGGTCTTGTTACTTGCCTCATCAAACTGGCACAGGCACTGTTCTGCTTCACTCAGTGGGCTTTGTTCAGTCCTGAGTGTCAGCACACTTAATCTTCATCCGGACTGATGCACAGTAAACAAACTTCAGGAGTCGTGTAGTCCAATGATTGCTGGGTTTGTTCAGGTCAGGGCCCACAGCTAGAATGCTGACTTTGTGAATCGCCTCCTTTTTTTTTCCTTAGACGGCTTAAAATTGGAGTGCTGTACAGTGCAAACAGCTTTAAAGTGTTTTCAGGTGCAAATATGCCTTTCTAAAACTCGACTTTGATGTGTTCAGGTCTGCTTTGTTTCCCTCTAGATGAGCTGTATGTTTGTAACAAAGAGCGAGATCCGATTGAGTAAATCACTTGTGGAAGTTAATTGTTCACAGTGAAAGCTGGTCTGGCTCATTTTGCCTCTGTCGCAGGAAGAGACAGAGGTGCTGTCCTGGATCTCCAATCTAAACGAAGCGTTGACGCGACTTTAATTTTGATCAGATGTCTCTCTTCAGGGCATTAAAGAAAACCTGCTCAGTAATCAAAAAATGCCTCTTCTCTAGAGAAACGTAAGGAAAAAAATTTAATGCTTTTTACAGAAATAAAGTACTAATATAAAATGTCAGCTTGGTCAAATTTCTTTTGCAGGCTATCATAAAAGAAACCTACTTCTCCATATTTGGCAGAATCAAAGGATGATTTTTTTTCCCTGGAAAAATGAATGTAAAATTATTTTAATGTCAGAAATTGTATAATGGCAAATTTATATTCCAACTGCTTTTATTCACTGTTGCTGTGTTTAGATATGTTTGTGCCTTCTCTCCCTCAGCATTTTCAAATGCTTTTCAAAATCAGTTGTCTGTTTTGGTTTCATGAAGTAACAGCCTTCTTTTATTCTTTCCTTAGGACTGAAGCAGTGAGAATGGAAACCACAAAGATTAATATGTCTCGTGTCCCACTGGTTAATGGAGGCATCAACACTGCCATGCTTAAGGCACACAAGCCCCGTGTGATGTCCAAAAACGGTCACAGCAATGTACGGATAGACAAAGTTGATGGTATTTACCTACTCTACCTTCAAGATTTGTGGACTACAGTTATAGACATGAAGTGGAGGTACAAACTCACCTTATTTGCTGCTACTTTTGTTATGACCTGGTTCCTCTTCGGAGTTGTCTACTATGCCATTGCATTCCTTCATGGTGATTTAGAAATAAACAAGTTCACCCCAAGGCACGAGCCATGTGTCAAGAACGTAGATTCTCTGACTGGGGCATTCCTCTTCTCCCTGGAGTCACAGACAACCATTGGCTATGGATTTCGTTTCATCACAGAGGAGTGTCCTCATGCCATTTTCTTACTCGTGGCTCAACTGGTCATCACCACCTTGATTGAAATCTTCATCACAGGTACCTTTCTGGCCAAAATTGCAAGACCTAAAAAAAGGGCAGAGACTATTAAATTCAGCCACTGTGCTGTGATTACCAAACACAATGGAGAACTTTGTTTGGTGATCAGAGTAGCAAATATGAGGAAGAGCCTTCTTATACAATGTCAGCTATCTGGAAAACTTCTTCAGACATATGAAACCAAAGAAGGGGAGAGGATCCTACTGAATCAAGCCAGTGTCAAGTTCAATGTTGACTCCTCTTCAGAGAGTCCTTTTCTCATTTTGCCTTTAACCTTCTACCATATCTTGGATGAAAGCAGCCCTTTGAGAGATCTCACACCTCAAAATCTCAAAGAGAAGGACTTTGAGCTTGTAGTGCTTCTGAACGCCACGGTGGAGTCCACCAGTGCTGTCTGCCAAAGCAGGACTTCCTACATCCCTGAGGAGATCCACTGGGGCTATGAATTTGTGCCTGTGGTTTCTCTGTCTCCAAATGGAAAGTATGTTGCCGATTTCAGTCAGTTTGAGAAGATTAGGAGAAGCGCAGATTCTACTTTTTATAGTATGGACTCTGAAAAACAAAAATTAGAGGAGAAATACAGGCAGGAGGATCAAAGAGAGAGGGAACTGAGAACAATGTTGTTACAGCAGAGCAATGTTTGATTGAATAGAAAAACTATTCTGATTAATCTTTCTGGCAAACTGAAAAAACATGCTTTCTGTGCTGTATGTCTGTTATGAAACCATCAGTGAAGTCCTTTTCAGCAAATGCCTCTGATGTAGAGTAAACCTATCCATTTTTTTAGCTGAGTTGTTAAAGATTTTGTAATTACCCGGGATTTCTTTATTCATGATATTGACTTAGCAAAGTTGGACTTGTATTACGTCTCTGCCTTATACCACCACTAAAAGCAGACACACCACTTTCTGTTTGGAAAGTGAAACTGGATGCACTGTGCTGATCCTTCAAATATTTATTTTATCTGGTTTTACTGTGAATGTGCATTTGCAGAGACAGCACACAATACTGCTAGAAGAAAATATGTTCCTTTAAAATATATATATTTAAAATGTGTATTCTTGTACCAGGTATTGCCTTTGTGGGGATTCCTGGCATTGAAAGTAAATTTATTGGATGGTGGTTGGATGTGGGAAGAGCCTGCAGGGATGTGTAAACTCCTTAAATTTTGAAGGAGAATGATAGAATAGTCATGCTTGGTGCTGATGAAGACAGCTCACTGTCCCTGCTACTTAGAGCTTGTTTTTTTTTTTTATTACATACTTTTTAAACCTTGTTAATGCCTGATTTATATATAATAGTTAAAAGGGGAGGTGGGGGCAAGCTAGACAGAATCATAACAGTAATCAACTAAGGTTAAAGCTGGCTTTGAGACACTTGTTTTTTTGTCCAATGTAAATAGTTTGTAATAGCATAGTAACAATATATTTCTACAGATTACTTGCTTTGCTATGGACCATATTTAATTCTGGTTAAAAAAAAGAGCTATATAATGTCTGTAGACAATATTTAGTTTTTTTCTGACAACCATAAAGGACAAGCATGCCTTTAATATATTTAAATTTTGGTATATTGAAACTATTCCATTAATAAAGGAATTTAATTTAGGCAATTCCTGATCTCTTTGTGACACCGGAAGAAGTTGTAGTACTTGGGTGATACTGAAAGAGCTGAGTGCTTAACATAGGCAGCTGCACAGCACACAACCCATGGAGTTAGTAGGTGACTAAAGTGGTCAGCTTATGGGTAGGTAACCAGGTGTCCACATAGCATGGGTATTATACATTGGCCAATTATTGTTACAGGACTCAGATATTATTTCTGACTCATATCACTTTGGCAACTTTCTGAGTTCTAGAGATTTTATTCCTCTAAAGCTCTGGGAAAGAGAAGCTGTATTAAGTACAAGTTTTGAGTCAGTGGGCCAGGTCTCGGCTTGAGAGCCAACAAGGCCTGCAATGATGAAGGGATTTTTGACATTGTTACACTTACTGTTACTGTGCTTAGCTTCCCGGCACTGTGTGGCCTAGTGGAATGCAGTCCCACAATCTGCCATACAATATTTTATACAATGAATGAATCTAACTTTGTGAGGAGGGGAGGGGAAAGGAGGGAAGGGGAGGGGAGCGGGGAGGAGGGGAGGGGAGGAGAGGAGAGACTAGAAGTCTTTGACAAAGTCGAAGTAAATATTCATCAGGTAGTGGAGACTACAGTAGTATTATATACGTACATTAGTATAATATATATTGCACTGCAATTCATTCATTCATACATTTTTTCATTCATTCATTCATTGTTTCATTAATTCCTTCCAGCTTCAGAGCACAGTCTGACTCTGCAATGAGCTATATTTTTCCTTCCTGCTTTCATGCAAGCAAAACTTCCATTGCTTTATCTGCAAACTAAGAAGAGTACAAGTGACCTTGGGGTAGCAGGCTTAGGTGTAGGGTACTAAACTGCAGTGGAAAAATGCCACAGCATGGATCTAATATGACATACCAGAAAACCTCTTGCTGCTTATGGTAAGCTCTTCTGGTTGTGGTAACACAGCTATCATGATTTTCCTCAGTTGATGACTGACAGGATGGAGAATCAGAGAGCAAAGCCTCTATTGACCTCCTAAAGCTGCCTCACCAAAGAGTAAAGACTATCCATCCCATATGATCACTAAAGGTGTGAAAGCCTTCATGTCTGTTTGTCCCAAGGGTGCTGGGACAGAGCATCAGCAGCTCCAGCAGGTCAGGTCCCTACATAGCCAGCAACAGCACCATCTCACTTCTCTCTCTGCCCCACAAATAGAAGACACAGCTTTGGGAATCACTGATTTGGATGATTATGCTAGTTTCAGAAAGACAGTAATTTACAAATTAATTTAAATTAAATCTAAATCTAATCTTTCATAGACTAAACAAAGTGTTGTAGCCCCATGTCCCTGTGTGCACTAAATGCATGAATATGTCTGTCAAGTATAACAAACCCTCCATTCAATCACTAGATCATTCAGAAAAAAATAGTTATGGTAAATTAAAATTTAATGAGGCATATGACAATTTTATTGGGTTTGTTTGTTTGTTTGTTTGTTAATTCATGAGTTATTAGTGAGCAGAACATTTTTTCAAGTTGTTTTAATTATTTGCACTTGCATAGCACACAGTTGAACAGGAACTTATTATTTGCTTTGACTTCAATACTTCACTCTTCTTTTTTCCTCTTTTTTTGACTTATTTTCCTGTAGAGGTGGGTGATTGGTCAATCAAAATATCTGTTGCTTCTTTGCAATGATTTATGAAGGGAAGAAATTAACCTCTAGACTGCAGGCTGACTGTGCCAGAGTCAGATCCACCATCCTTCACAAATGTTTCACATCATCTTCCAAACTGATGACAATGTTTGTAGAAAGCCAAGAATTATACAGAGGAGCATAGTGGCCCCCAGAAACACGTGCTCCTCTAATTTTCTGAATAGAGATAGTGGCCCAATAGCCATTAGGTCTAAAAGGCACCAGGAGAGAAAATGCAGAATGCAAAAATAAAGAGGACAAAAAACCCACAAACCCCTAATCATGCACACTCACAGTCATCCCTATGATAGAACATTTGGCAATTTCATAGGATTCCAGGTTAAAAAAACCCACAACACTTAATTTGTTGAGATGATTCAAAGGACTTGAAAAAGTGAATGTAAGTTGTAGATTTGAACAAATTTTCATGGTGACTTCTGAATGTATTTGCTCAGCATTGTTCTGATGACAGCCTGATCTCGAAAGGGTACAGGTAAGACTCTTTGGTCAGTCTATCAAATCTGTAATAGAGAGGAAGCTTAAAAAAGAATTGTGTATGCTCTAAGTCTATCAACTTTTCTATTGCTAACATATTGTTTGGCTGCAAAGCATCGTGTTCTGGTCATCTGCGTGTTGTTGAGGTTACATGAATAAGAGAATGGTACCTTGACTTGCCGGCTCAGCCTTCAGCAGATACTCTCTGCAAATATTAGATTACCAGAACAGAGTCCTTTTAATGCAATAGGCACTGGTTGAACATCTTATCCCTAATTGGCTTGAAAGAACTTTTTGAGCATTTCCAGGACATCATGTATTCCTTCAGCAGAGACTATTCAGAGCTGCCCTGTCCTGTCTTAGCACATAGTACACAGAGCTGATTAACATGATTCCAGAAGTATCACAAAATGCATACACTTTTTGCATCTCCTCAACAACAAATTCCAGAATAGTCACTGTGCAACTTACCATGCAGCATGACCTTCTTTACTATCCTGTGTAAATATTTATGGAGACATGACTGACATTAGTGATACTGAGAGCAGGAAAGCATTTAAGGACATGGGATTTATGACTCTTACAGACATTTTGCCATGATTCTTTCACATGAGACAAAGGCTCCAGTACACATCAATGGCTCTTGCAGCACAAATTGTTCACCTCCCATAGACCTATTTCAATGTCTTTTCCCTTCTGCTGCTTATATTAAGCATCTTATTATCTAATGTTGGTTAGGATCATAATTTATTATCTTTCCTTTGCAACAAAGATGTATACTTGAATCATAAGCAGAATACAATTTCACTTAATGACTGTGGTTGAACAACAATTTTCAAGTTAGGGAATTGTTATTCATTCTTTACCCAATGAAACTGGTAAAATGGTCTGTGAAATATACCCTTCACTGTCCTCCAAAATAAGAAATACATCAAAATAAATACCAGAGTCTAAGATCTGGAATGAATTAGGTGATTCATGCAAAATGCCAATCTTACTAGTTATTGGAGAAAAAACCCAGATTGTTATTTTCGGAAAAAAAGTATTGTAAATGCTACCCTAAAGGCAGACAAAGTCTGGGAAGAACAGTATGTATCCGTACAGCCTATGGAAGACTCTTGTTATAAGTCAACATGTAAAGCTGTAGATGTATAGCTGCTTTCCTGTGAGAAAGAAAGTTTTAGGCAATGTTCATTTCCCAGAGCAAGTCCAACTAATATAAGTGTGACAGAATCACTCATTTCAGTCTTGGAGCAGTACAATTAGGTGTCTAGGGAAGGTCATAAAGGAGGATAAGTGTAATCCCCTCTCCCTCTCTCCTTTGCTCTCTTCCATGAATTCATTTTGTCAGGATCTGTTCTCTACACCAGGTGCTCAAAATAGCAGTGAATAACAAATGACATCCCTACAAGTTCTGTATGAGCATAATGCATCTCCAGTCTATAGATTTTTGTTAATATTTTGACAATTTAAGGCTGAAAAAAGATAGGGGAAATGCTTATGGAAAGCTAGGCAGGAAAAAAGGAACAGATGAATACCTTTTCTAAATGTGTAGTGCTTCAAAATTGAGGTTTGTTTTCCTCTTTAAATAAGTTCTACCTAACTATAAGGCAAGTTGGTTTTGTTTTCTTGGATTTTTTTCCTAGAAAATTCCCCTAAACCCATATTTTGACTCATATCCAGGTGAATATGATAGCCTATCTTTTCTCCTTCAACCAAAGTTCTTGAAAATTAGAACAGACACTTAAAACTTATGTTTTGAAACAAGAAATAGTTGAGTCTTCCAGCTGATACATTGAAAAAAGATTACTCAGCTTGAAATGCCTATTAGCAAAACACTGATAGCTTTATCATGGCAATTTTATTTATACTAACCTCACAAACCTGGGAAATCTTTAGTTCTGAGAAGAAACAAGCAAGTTTAATTTATTCCCTGATACATGTCTACCATTCCCCAGTGCTACATAAAAATGAGAACTTTTCTGTATGTGGCATTACTCTAGCACAATCATTTAACAACCTTAAGTAACAACTCCAGCGAGAAGTGATAGTACATGTGGATGCTATAAGACTGGAATGTGGGTGTCTTTCCCTGCATCAACTTCACTGACTTTCATGACCAATTCCATCAGAAATAAAAATGAAATTCTTGCATTGTCACGTGACTTATTCCATTTTACCAGCCTCCCACTTTAAATTTATAGGTTTTCTTACTCCAGATACATTTATTCATATGTGCAGACATGCCGCAGACTGAGAGAAATGGTTCCAAGTTTGCTTGTGGAAATGGTCCTTCCCAGGAATTTTTTTCTGGGTGTTAATGTCACTGAAATCCAGAGGCCAAATTCTTGACTCCCTTGTTCCCCTTTCTGCAGCAGCTTGGTGTTGCAAAGAGGCCATAAAGCTGATCCAAGAAGCCAGCTGAACCTTTTCTCTGGCACAAAGAGAAGCATCATCAAGACCAGACTATTTCTACTGGAAATATGAGCCTCATTTTATTCAAGAAATTAATGTGCTGTAATGAAATTTTACAACCCCGATAATAAGCCCATTATCAAGACTGTGAGAAAACATGAAAAAGCTTTAAACTTCCAGTAATTTCATGCTAACCTAGAAGAACTGTAGCCAGTTCTAATTCTGTTTTGTGATGAATAATTGGTGTCGGATACAGGTTTGTTTAAACACTATATTTTACAACCATACATTTGGCTTTTTAGCTGGAATTTGAACTTAGGCTTCATTGCTAATCCATGGTAAGTGACTGAGCTGGTATTTCACAAGTTCGTCTGTGGACTTTCATATTCTGAAAGTGTCTATTTTAAACCTGCAA
Source organism: Coccyzus lansbergi (assembly GCA_033558105.1). Lineage (NCBI taxonomy): Eukaryota > Metazoa > Chordata > Aves > Cuculiformes > Coccyzidae > Coccyzus > Coccyzus lansbergi. The sequence continues at coordinate 1,707,947 of JAUMJK010000081.1, read as the reverse complement.
TCTGATATCGCCATCCTATTACCAACTATCCATCTCATATCTGAATAAGGCTGATAAATAACGTAACTACCTATTATGCTTTTACTTCTCTTTAGAGCATGTGACTCTTTAGTGGAAGTGGTCAATATTAAGGTAGTCAATATACTTTACTGTCTTCTCATACCTGGGAAGCTGTAGAACAGAATAATGAAACAGCAAGGGCAACACAGCAGGTCATAGCTGGAGGTGTCAATATCAGCTGTCAAAGCTGGAGGCTTGAGTTTTAGATCACTGTAGTCACAATTAGGTCACATTAGGCATGTAAACATTTTTAATACATTTTATATTACCTGAGAAGTAGTATGTGTCAGATTTTCTATCTCATTCTCCTATCATCCAGAAGGTAGTGCAAATTCACACTGATGTTTGTCTATCAACACCACTGTTACTGCCATAATTTTTGTTCTCCTCTTCAACTATCTTGGTCAGTCTATGTTGACATTCGTGCCTGTTAGTATAGCTTCCCCTGTTATTTTACTTGTATGGCTGTTCAGTCTCCCTCTGTCCTTGGCCTCCTTCTCTCACAAACGTGTTGTTCTGAGACAGACAAATGAAAACCCATTTCACTCTCTCAGCTGTCAGTAGGAAAGATGGATTGCTGCTGCTGAGACCTGTGACCCAGGGTAGAAAGGACGTGAGGCTGACTGAGAGCCACTCAGGTGATGCATCATGAACCTGCCCAGATACGCCATCTGAGGCACTGCACCAAGTCACTGGGAAGCAGAGCCTATGAGGAGTTTCATGTTTCTTTGGGCTTACTCTGCAACTGAGTTATGTGATGACAAAAGTCATTCTATTGCTCACATATAACTTCTCTAACAATATAACAATACTTGGCAAAAGTAAGCTCTGACAATTAACTTGGTAGTTAAAGTGTTTGATCTTGCTTTCCGTCATCCTTCTCCTACCTAATTTCTGCTAGAGAGCTTTCTTGGGAAAATTGTTAATATAGGTTTAGAGAACAGACAGCTGGTGAAGGGCAAGAATATCTCAGCTTATAAGCACATCTTTTCCAATGAAGCTTCATCTAAAATAGCTTCAGTTTTCAGGCACTTACTGAGCAATTTGAGGAGGTGGTGGGATAACATGCTAGAAGGAAAACTACAAACTGAGGGGCTGGGCACTAAGTGGAAATATTCCAAATGTGAAGACACAAGCTCTAGATTCAGCCTTGGGTTACAGAAATAGAGTTTTGCTGCTAGGGATGCATTTCAAGTCCCACTCCCAGGTCAGGACGTGTCATGAAACCGAATCTCTATGTACATGGTTATCTGCAGTATAACTGATTCAATTGCTGGCAAAACACATTGTACACCAGATATGATCCAAAGTCCCTTGAAGTCAAGGGCTCTTTCTATTGATTTCAAATGATTCTGGACCCATGCTGCACTGGTGGCAAGCCAAATTCACTGCTGAAACTATTGATGACAACTCCATGGAAGCCTATATAACTATGTTTACTTGTGCCAACAGTGAATATGGCCTATAAACCTTGTTCTGCAGCCATCAGAAATTGCACAATCCATTCAGTTGTTGAGAAGTTAGTAAAATTTTCATGGCCATGAGCATATCAGCCATGTTATGTACCCAACTACATTCTAACTATATGAAATAGTTCTTTTCCACAACCATGTATATAAATGCTCCCTCTTTGTTATTGTTGTTGAAGCTGTCACAGATTGCTCACTCTCCTTATCTTAAACAGTGCGTAAAAGCCTTCCTTTTCACACAGTGACAATATAATAAAATTGATTGTATTGACTGATGTGTCTGATTTTCATTCACTAGGCAGCTGGTATAGGAGAAACAAAATCACAACTTGTAAAAGAGTAGAGTGAATATAACTGTGGTCACTACTAGCTTTACTAAATGTATCAGTAATTTGAAACTGTCTCAGTACTGGTCATCTTAAGCTTAGGTATCTGAATTCAGAGGAGAACTTCAAAGCATTGCATTTTGTCTTCTCTTTACTAGAAGCTCTTTGTCATAAATCCCTTGTTCAGTGGTTCTTGCAAACAAGTTCTGTAGTCTGTAATAGCAACATTTGTGAACACAAGACCACACAGACAAAAGTAATATATAGGAAAAAATTACGGTGGAGGGCCTGGTACTTCTTCCCCTTTCTGTTGTTTTATTTAAGTCCATAGACTGCTTATTTTATTAGATTTGTTCATACTATCAACCTGACAAATGACCATCATCTGCGGATTGTGGCAAATGAAATGCTCCACAGATCTTCATCCTTTTTTCTAACCAGATGATAAAATAACCTTAATCAAAATAACAGATGTCAAGTAGTGCATAGTTTTTTATGAACACATAAAACACATGAAAAAAAATGTTATACATTGGCAAGGGAAGGCAATGAACGTAACTAGGCTCTCAAGAGCACTTATGAGTCTTATGTTAATATCAGTCTGGGCAGGAGGAATTTTGGGATAGTGCCGAAAAATGGCACTTAAGGGAAACAAAGAAACATTGCCCCATTTAATTCTTTTTGTTCCTTTGTCCTTCTAAGACCCACCAGTGATAAAGAAGGAGGTAAAAACCTATTAAAAAAGCTATTTGCACCTGCCTCCCTCTTTAATTTTGAGATTTCTTCCCATTTAGGCAGGCAGAAACCCCATAAATAGTTAAACTGGCATTTGGCAGTTCGAGGAAGGAACAAGTTAGTGATGGGTGGAAATCTCTGATAACGCAAATAAAAGGTAGCTCAATTACTTTTCATAAACATAATCATCAGTGAGACGGTAAGAATTTAACAGCCGTATAAGGAGCTATGTCAGGGTGATTATGCTTAATTAATGGAGTCATTTATCAGAAAGAAATGATTCAGCCTGGTAATTTTACATTCATGCCTTCATGAAGAGGAAGGTGCACACTCCAGCATGGCTTTGCATAGTTTCCTCTGCTTCCCGTTGTTTGCACAGGAGCAAGACCTGGATTGTGTCCTGGGTATTTTACTGGCTAGAGCCAAGTTCACTGAAACATCAGAATGATAAACACTTATCTTTCAAAAATTAAACTGTTTTCAGCCCATTGAGAGTCCTCACAATGGCATTTGTAGTAATATCAGTCTGTCCTGGAAAGGTTTTGGAACTAGGAGATTCGTAATTCTCACATTTCTCCTATGTAGTCAACCATGTTGTCAACATTTCTGTCACCCATATGGAAAGCACCTACATGGACAACCTCCCACGAAGTAGATCCATGTTACAGTCACTTCCTGAGGAGCGCAAATCATGGGGAAGAAGTAGATGGAGATGGTTTGGACATAGTCAACTGTATGTCAACTGTAATTTAAAGAATCCTATTGAAGGTGGACACTGTGTATCCCTGAACTCCAGTTGAGATGGGAGTAGTAACGTAAATCTGCCTGCAGTCTTCTGCTGGCATGTGGGTTATTTAAGTCCATTATGCACATTTGGCCTATGTGACCTGATGGCTAGGTGCACATAAGGTATCTTGCTACTGGCCCCTCCACTTCATAATCCAGTGAAGACATTAAACAGTCAGATCAAGCCTTCACCTCTTCAACCACCATCAGTTCTCTACTAGTCATCTTACTTTGCTTCGACAGCAAGCAGTACCTCACACTGGCCTTGATAACAGCAGTAATTAGTTTTTGGGCTGAATGCAGCTCTCACAAGCCTTTCTAACAGCATTTTGATAAGACTAGTGAAGTCTCATCTTCTTAAGAAAAGCCTCTCAAGCACAGAGGAGCACTGGGAAATATTTTTCGTGCCTGTGATGTGTCAGGTGGAATTTCTAACCTGCAGCTCCCCCACAGCTGTGGGCAGCCCTCCAAAATGGGTCTGTCTTGAGGTATTTATAATGTGTCTATCACCAAGGTAGCTAAGCACCACATGGAAATGCAGCATGCAAGTTTGCAGATGACACAGCTCATCACTGTCTTGTCTCTCTCCCAGGTTCCCTGGCCTGGTATGCTTCCCATGATGTTTTCTGCAAAGGAACTTGTACAAACATCGACTCTTACAAAAGCCTCCTCATGGGAATTGTGCACAAGACTAGCACCTCCTGGCCCTTAGTGCAGCATCTCTTCCATAGATAAAAGACTTTTAAACAGGGCTTTCATTTTTCTGTTCAAGAGTTTGGGTTAGTATGCAACAGACTTCAGATGCTACAACAAACAGTCACATTTAGCTGAATAGTACTTATAGTAGCTCTCCATGCTCTTCCTAAATTCACTTTCAGTGTCCATTTCTACAGAGTTTACCAGGTGAATACAGCACAAGGATCACAAGCCAGTGTAGAGCATTGCACTTGCTCCTACAAAGCCATGAACTATTTCACCTTCTAATCTCTCTTCTGACTGATTCTGAATGTACTTCAACCTGAACTATCTATCTAATAGCTTGATCAGCCATTTCCTTTTCATTTTGTCTGCAGTTTTCATCTCTTCCTTCTGTTCCACCAAATGTTTACTTGTAGAAGAGTGATCTTATCTGAAAGATGAAGTTTATGCTCTTCAAAGTAAATATGCATCTTGGACTGCTTGTAAACTCTCTGTAAAGTGGCTGATAAAGGAAAGCCATTCCCAAGCAGTTCTGGTCTGATCCAGACCTGAAGCCAAGGTAAAGACTTAAAACTCCAGAAAGCAGCCAAGGAATCTGAATACTTGTGCTGTCTAGCTAGGATACGTCTGAAACAGTTGCTAGGCAAATTCAACCAGTGCTTCCCAAACCAGCTCCACCACTAATTTTTGTACACACTTGCACATCAGAAACCTGACATTTTTACAAAATGCATTTGGGAAAAAAACAACACTCTCAGTGGCATTTACCTTACAAACACCCAAATATTCAGGGGGTAAAAAGCATTCCTGGCAGTGAGGCAACCCTGTACCCATCCAACCAGTCACTCAGCCCACCTAGTAGGACCCAAGAATGGGGACTTGCTAAGTGTCAGTGGCTGGATAAGCCTTTTTGTTAGCCCTCCAAAGTGGGTGTTCACAGGGCAAATTCTCTTAGAGGCAGATGATCCAAAGGTTGGGATTCTCAGACAGAAATTACTGACACACCCTTTCTTTTTTCCTCCCAAGGTTTCTGCAGTAGACTAACAGTGTCTCCCTGCTAGGTTTGCCTTTTTCACATTTGCTGAACTCTGTAGTTATGGAAGGTTGCAGAAACAGAGCCAGATGTGCCATTTATTTCCCGTGTTTTCCCTAGAGAGCAGCCTCTTTGCCTTCCAAGGTATTACCCACAAAGAAAGCAACTTCTTCCACTCATCTGGCCCTCAGTAGTCATGTTACGTGCTTGCTTTGCCCACACACTGCCCCACAGAGACTATCGCAAACCATGGAAAATTCCAAAATTTGCCTTTGGAATTCCTGTGTGTTTTGAACAGGGGAAGGGGCTGGATCTACATCCAGATTAAGTTTAGATTTGGTTTGTGGCTCAAAGCTGACCCAGGACTAGAGTTCATATTCATAACTGAGGAGTAGAAAATTCATGTATTCCTCTGATAAGTATTCTTACTGAAACAGCTGCTATCCATGGATTTGGGTACACATGAAGCAGAGTAGGACACTGAGCACCCCCTTATTTCCATAATGCAACTAGAAGTCTTTCCATCAAACCCTAAAAACAGACAGTGTGAGCCTGATGATTTTCTAATACTTACACTAAACACTATCTACTGAAACAGATTTGCTTGTGGGGATCAAAGCCCTGGATATTTGAAAGATATTGTGACTTCCGGCCTCCGCGTGATACCTGTACTGTGCCTAGCACTGGAATTTTTCATAATCAAGATGGAGAGGAGTGTACCACTGTGGTTTATGGAGGTAAGCGTGCCTACTGCAATGGCCAGGGCACTGAGATTGGGCTAAGGAACTTGTGCCAGCTGGCATGTTTACACCATAAATATGCATTGCTGCTTTCTCTTTGAACTTGACTCTGCCAGAGCAAGGCTTCATAGAGGATGCTTATTATCACTGTTTTGCTCACTTCTAGAAGACCTCCTTCCCCAGTGTCTTACAACACTATGTCTGACAATGGACTCAAAAAAAAAAAAATGATGGGGTCTTCAAACTATTGAAGGTAACACCTCTCTTAGCTTATAGAGGAAATGCTCTTTTTGACAGTAACAACACAACCTCCCCATTGACCATCAGCATCAGATGAAATATGCATCAGATTTTCCTAGCTGATGTGCTCCAACATTGCGAAAAAAAAAAAAAAAAAAACTGCTTGCTCTTTTATCAGTGCATCACACAGAACCAGTTTTCCATTCATTCCATTTCTGATTCAAAAGGGAAAAAAGCCAAACCTTTCACTTTTCCAGTGTTTGTTAAAATATAAGCATTTTATTTGGGGACTCTGAGAAAGTAATTGTTTAAAGTCTTAACTGAGATTCCTGTGTGGCCAAAGATATCCATTTAGAAACCACAAATCAGGCCACTAGGGATCTTAAGACTGGGATAAACATCATGAGACCTTAAACCCCAGGAAAACATCAACTCTTTTTTTTTATTTTGTTCTTTCTTTCTTAATGTTTATCTCTTTTGTCCTCTCTTCTTCTCTTTTTCCCTCCTCTGTCTCTCTTCCCCCCACATTTCTCTCCATCTCTCTCCTATTCCAGAATTATATTTTAGAATTTTTCTCTGGACCACTAGAAGCAGAGAAATTTGGTTTTCAGTCATGGCTGAGACTCAGCTGTAATTACCTGACTCTCGGACATGAAATTTTCAGAAAAAAGAAATATTGGGAGACCTAGTGCCATTACAAGAACCTGCCACACCTACCTCCCATAGCAACTCCAGATAGGCAAGAGATCTTGTGAAGTTTCCACTGGCACAGAAGCTCAGTTTCATGCCATTTATTTAACTCTTTTTAGTTCATATCTGGTGACATCAATTTCATGGTTATTTTTATTACTATTTATTGTCTTTATCAGAGTAGCCCTTACAGGTCCTGCCTAGGCCAAACTCAAGATATTCATACGGATTATGAAAAATAGCCATTAACCTCAGAAGCTACAGTCTTAAAGGATAAGATGAACAAAGAGAGGAAGAAATGAGAAATTGCCTTTCCCTGCCCCCTCCACAGACAGATACTGTGCAGCACACCAAGATGGAGGACTGTCCCACACTGTCTCAGGAAGCCCATGGTAGAGTGTATAACTGAACCTAGATGTTGATTTCTAGGCAACTGTCCTAATTACAAAGCTGCCTTTTCTACCAAAAGCCAAAGAAGTGCGAGGAGTAATACTCAGATAGCAACCTGAGGTGACCTGCCACCCCATGAGCTGTCACTAGGCATTGATCTGCCTCCTCCTAGCCACTACCTGCACAAGAAGGGGGTCCCTGTTGGGACAGGGAAGTCCCTTGCAGGAGACTTCCCGGACAGAGACAGGAGTCCCTTGTCCTAGGTGATGAAGGTCATGTTTCTGCAGCACATACCCTAGTAGGTGAACTGCGATCTGAGGGTGGGTTTGGGATTTGTCATGACACACAGCATGGGGAGGGACCACCAGTGCTAATGAACAGTGCGAACTGCAGTGCTCAGTCACTACCATCATCTCAAGGTCTCATTGCACTGTTTGAGCTGATGGATGGCTGCTGGCTCTCAGGTGGCTCATTTTGATCCAAGATTGAAAAAAAAAAAAATATGAACAACTTCATTTACTGTAGCATGATGGGAACAAAGTGCACGGTTCTTGAAGGTCAGCACATTACAGAGAAATATCTCAAAGCTGGCAGGAATATTAGTTTGATTTAAAAGTAGAATTGTTTGCTGGTAAACTTCCTGTGTTTTAAGGAATCTGTCTTACATTATCAGAACACAGGCTAGGGGTGCTGAATCACTTTCCTCATAACTGGAAAACTATCTGATGTAAATAATTCTTATGACTCCCAGCTATGTATTATTAGGTAATAAACTTAATGACTTTATGGAGGTTATTAAGAGAAATAACATAAACTGTATCAGGATTCACGAACAGGTATTGTATATTTTAAATTAAAGGAGTCTGTGGAAAACACAAAAAGGGAAGTAACCCACTGTTTGTCTGGGTAAGGTGATTTAAGGTTAAATCAAAAGAGAGTAAGCACTGCTGTTGGGTTCAGAGGTCTTGTCTCCAGGGCATTGAAAATTATATATTGGTAGAGCTAAGAATATAAAGGATATTCCAGAACTAAAAACCCTTGCAGAGTAAGAGGGTAAGAAGGTATGCACAAGCAAGTAACAGGTTGGCTTTTGCAAAGAAAGAGGATGAGATGGGACTCCTCAGGAGTAGGGAAGGTTCAAGCCTTAGAAAGGGTCTAGAATCAGGTTTTATGTCTTTTCTCTTCTCTGAAGTAGATTTGATTTAAATAAAAATCACTAGCTCTGCAGGCTGTGCCTGCAACTGAAAAGCACTGTCACTTCCCCAGAGAGTAAATAAGAGCAAGGGTGGGTGACATAAACAGGCATGGCTGGCCGGAGTAACGTGGGCAGTGGAGAAAGTGCCTCAAACTGCAGCTGGCAGTGCCTGGGGACCTGGGGGAACTTGGGGGGACCTGGGAGACCTTGGGGGAACCTAGGAGGTGCCTTCCCCAGCACAGGGAGGGCTGGGGATCAGAGTGAAGGAGAGGGGTTCAGAGAGCATGTGGAGAATCACATGCTGGTCTTCTGGGTCAGAGAGGTTGCTCATTTTCTAACTCTGGCAGCAATAGGCTGTGCTAAAAATATTCCTCTTCCAGGTGTGTCTCCTTTGCCAGAGCATACTCCCTGTTGCCCTGCACCCCATCACGGACCTGTCCCTGCTGTAGCAGCTCCACGGGCTGTCATACTTCCTGTCAACACAACAGCTATAGCTGAATCTCAGCAGCTGCAAAGCTTCACTGGCTGCCCCTCTCCTCACCACCATCTGAGTATGAGCTCCTGCCATTGCCAGTCACTGGGCTCTGTGTCTTGAAAGAAGAAAGAAGGTTTGTTGTTTACTTTGGAAGGCATCTACATACCCTTTTGTTATTGCAGATCACACACAAAGGACAATCTTTGTCAGTTTTTCTCTGATCCCTACTCAGATATTATTCCAGGGCTGATACCAATCTTGCTGGCTGCAAATGCAGGTACCCTTTCTTTCCTGCCCTGCTCTTTCCTTTTCCATGGTTACCCAAGTAAAATAATTCACAAAAGACTTGGTCTTTGCAGCATTGTTCAATTTAGTAAGAGGACTCCTGTTTAAAGGCCAAATCATGCTGCTCTGTGGACATATTCCCTGGACTTCGATGGGAACTACGATAATATAACCTATTTCTACTATGTAAATGGGCAGACAGTTTAAAAGTGTGTTTGATTCTCCTAGAAGAGCTCTGTAGGAGTGGGTATAGGGCAGCTGATGAAGGGCAACACATCTTTCACGCACACATGAAGAAAATTTCTGATCCTGGGCACCCTGAGCCTCATCTGAACTGCACACAGCTTACGGGTGAGCAACCCACTGACTGCACAGAGCAATGTTTCAGCTCTGTAGAAGGATGTAACACACCAGCTGCTTTCATGAGTTCCCTACACTGAAGGTGGCACTGCTCAGCTGGGCAAGTCTTGCAGGAATTGCCCTGAGGCCCTGGTGCAGCTCACACACCATGTCAGGTTGAGCTCTGTGGGCACCATCCCTATGTTGTTTCATGGATTTCAAAGACTGGTGTGGCCTAGGAAAAAAAATGAAAACCAATTGCCTATGTAGCAATTTGATGATATGACCTAGACCTCCAATATCACAGAAACTTTCATGTTTCAGTTTCCCATTCAGCACGAGGATAACTACACCTCATACACTCACCCTTTCCCTTTTAGTTCTCACAGAGCCCTGACATTTCCCAGAGGAGATTTAGGCCAACAAAAGATATCAGATTGCTGTCTGTCTTTTCTTCAACATTTACGTTTTACTTAACAGATCTTTGAGGAGACCCAACCACGGATAAACATTGTTATTCTTCAGACCAGATGGACGAGTATAACCAGGGAAAACAATGATTTCTGACCCAATGCCAACGCGGAGGATGAAGACACTGCTGGTTTACCAAGGGCAGTGGTTGGAAGAGTTTTTAGCCACTTGGGTCTCAAGCTGCAGGACCACAGCAAATCCTTTTAGCTTGTAGTTTTGGGGAGCAACCAGGTCCTCCATGTGTGTTAAGTAATGCATAATGGTACCATTAAACAACACTTTTGTTTAATTCCCATTATCTAGATACTATCACTGTCTTCTGACGTGGCCATTTGCACTCCCTTGGCTTCCTCACTTATGTAGCCCACAGTAAAACCATGGGAAACATTAACTGCAAGAGAAAGCTGTGGTAGTTCTGCTTTGCAATACTAGCTGCCACAGGCCTGAGACCAGCATTTTGGAAGGACTGCCTCAGGCTTTGATGTGGGGAACGACTTTTATGCCACCAATAACCTCTCCCCATAAATTTAATGTTCTGTCTAGGAGAAAAAATTGCTTTGGAACCTGGTCTTGGACAATGAAATCATCTGCCCACAGGAACTATGGGCTATCTCAGCCCTTGTCACCCTCTAATACATACAGACAGGAACAAGGTTATTAAAGTGCATCCTAAAATCCCCAAAAGAGCTAAATCAAAACACAACATTACACAAGTATTTTTTCCTCTGGGAAAGGAAGACCAAAAAACATGCACCATATATTAATCGTGATTTAATGTACCCCTGGAATCATGTACAACTCCTGGGAAGATAAAAGCAGTATAATAGATACAATAGAACATCCTAGGCAACACTGTTCACTGAATTCACAGAGCCATTTCCATCAAGATGAAGGAGAGGGTGGATGAGATGCATAGAGAGACATTTCTACTGTTTCTTTTTTTCCTCTCTCCAGAGTGGAATCAAACCTTTGGTCAACAGGAAAAGCTAAATAAGAGGACTGCAGAGGGCATGGATAACAAGCAAATCTCTCTCACACACACAGAGACACATACACAGAGAGAGAGGAAAAAAAAGTGTAGTCTTTGAAGCAAAGGTTAAAAAAAAATTCCCACTGGGCTTGTGACTCCCCTGAGGCTCAATGTAACGTGGGCATAGGCAGGATGGAGGGCTCAGGGATGACAACTTCCTGCTCTGTCAAAGCAACAGGATGAGAGTCCCAGCATGCCCTGTGCATGCCCTGCACTTGGATAATGTCACTGCTGCAGCCTCTGAGCCCTCCCATTTCCTTCGGCAAATAAACACCTCTGCTTCCTCTTCATCCTTCTAACAGATATTTGGCGACAAAGCTTCTCAATTTCCTTATGAGAGATTAAGAAAAGTCTAGGTTTTTCCCAGTTGCGCAAATCTCCTACTTATAACCTTGATGGACATCAAGAAATTATTTTCTCTTTCATCAGTACAACCTTTGCACAAGACTCCCCTGGATCCTGAGCTAGCGGGGAGGATACTATTGGATTTTCCTTGGCTCAACAAAGGCCACAGCATGCTACAGTCCAGCCACATCAATGACTAAATGTAAGCAGAGGAGGGCATTTCTGCATGTTTATCCCATTCACTGTCTTGATGGTTCAAGAGCAATTCATTACTCCCACTTTCACTCTACTCTATTCTCTTCTCCAAAGGGATTGGACTGCAGAGATTTCACCTTTTCCATACCAAACCTAGAATGCTATGCCAGAAAAGCGACTTGGATGATGAAGGACAATTGTGATTTTTTTTCCCAGAAGTTAGACAAGGTACTGACAGCAATCAGCTAGTAGGAATCACTGTAACTCATCAGCATCTCTCTTCCCTTCAGCTTAGCAGATCATTCAGTCCTTGTGCAAGGAAGTAGTTCAATGTCTCATTTCCCTCTCTTTACAGGCAGTGATGGGTGTATGAGCTCTGTGACCACTGCTCTTTTTTCAGTACACTCACCTTTGGTATAGGATTCAGCTTTCCAGGATGCAACTCTGCTACAACAACAGTACTGGATTAGGCATCTGTGGTGGCCTCCTTTTTGGCCTCTCACAGTGTTGCAGAGTGAGAGAAGAACTCCACTTTGTGAATACCAAGGACAGGATGCTGTGCAGTTTTTAGCCTTTTGTGTATTGAATCCATGCTCTGCACAATGGCAGCTTCAGAGCTAACAGTCCCTCAGGAGGAAAACACACTGGAGGAAGCATTTCCTGCTGTGGGCAGTTGACAACTGGTGTTGAAAAAGGGCTTCTTGAGTGATGGAGAGGAGGCTACTTAGGGGAAATTTTGGTGAAACTATTTTAGTCTTCTTGTCAACAGCACCAATGTTTTACCATAACACAAGTAAAGTAATAGTTCAAAGGGAAAACATGATGGGAGTTAAGGCCATGGTGTGTCCAGCCACGAAAACACAGGTATATCTAGCCAACTCTTGTCATTCTCAGAGAGGGACAAGTGTCCCACGCTTGACAATCATATTTTATGAACAAGGATAGAGGTGATAAGCACAGAGACATCACAAATCCTCTTGTATGTAATACCATGCATGGACTATGTCTCTGCAGGGCTGTGATAGCTGGGGGGTTGCAGTGACAATGCGTAAGAAAGAACATGGGGTGGAATCAAGCTATTTTGGTGTTACAGTCAGGACTGAGTAGAGCAGGGATTTCATGAGCCATTTTTTTCTGCAATAAATCAAGGACAAGTGGGAATCCAAGCTTCAAGATTAGGACAATTCTGATGAAGCTGTAAAAAGACAGGACAATGGGACTCTGAGAGGAAGGAACAGCCAAAAAGAGTCAAAGAAACTCATCTGCTGAGCTCAGAGTTCAGCAGAACTGCAACAGTCAGGATCATAAGGACCAGTCAGTGGGGAAATCTGATAGATGTAAGAAGAAATACTGATTTCTCTGAACTGGTAGCAAAATGGTTTATTCCACTGAACAACTTGAAAGGTAATGCTTCTCCTGCAATTATTTACTTCTAGTCAGTCACTACCTCCACAAAATCCATGTCATAGCTTAGTCTAACAGTAACAGCACTTGGGTTTTTTGGAGAAGAAATTTGAAATAGTGGAAAAAAGATCACTTTGGATAATCAGGCAGTTTTCATGAGTGGAACTGGATGAAACCACTTTTAACAAAAGAGTTTAAATCAGAAAAATATTCATTTTATTGACTGATTTTTTTTTGTGAATTCTCACCAAATTTGTTGAACTATTTAAACAAGAAAGGTTTGATAAGACAATGGTTAATCATCAAAATATTTGGTTTTCCACTTTGAAACAGAGTGTAGCTTTCCAAACTATATCTCTGTATAAATATATCTTTTAGATTAAGGCAGGTGAACAAGTGTTTATCTCTGAAGTCATTTATTTGCTGTTTGGGGCAGCTTTACTGGAGATGCAAAAGGAGGTTACAGAACTGCTCAAGCTGCCTGGCATGTCATGCTCCACATATTACCCGACAGCTGCACAGTCTTCTTTTGTATTTCCATCCCCCGGCATCGTGACTGTCATCACTTGTCACAGCTTCAGCTGACACAATGAACTTGACAACACAGATGAGTTCGTCCTTTGTGTTGCTGTTTGGTCTCATCCATGACTGCTCCAGCAAGTCCCTCATGTTAGACTACTACTCTCCATGTATGTCATTTCCCTGTAGCACTTGTGCTGAAGGAAGGTTGGTTACCCTTTCTCATTTTCTTCAGAACACTTCCTTTCTTGTAAAAGGACTATGCAGCCTTTGGTGGGGAAGGGACTGGGGGTTGGCAGTAGCTGAATGTTTATTTCATTGCTGGTCAAGAGTTGGCTCTTGTGGAAATATTGGATGAGAGTAATGATGTAAACCATAGTCCCTTCTACGAGAGTGCCAGAAAACCAAGGGGCAGGTGGCAGTTCTTAAACAATAGTCAATTACGTTTTCTATGCAAATATTTGCTCACATGTCCAGACAATTATATCCTGTGGAAATGTGTTTGCACAATGTCCTTGACAAAGGCTTGTCTATTAACCTGGAAACAATCAGGTACAGCTCTGGAACAGCGTTTAACGCATGAACTTCTCAGTTCAAGCAACAACAAACCATCATACATAAGATTCTGAAGAAAACAATCACCCTAAATTACCTTCTCATGAAGAAAAAAGAATGCCTCTTCAAGAGGATTAATTTTTAACCTATAATATCATCCAATGTGAATGTGTGTGCTGAGATCTGTGATTCAGTTTCTACATTTTTACTGTGCTTCCAGAGTAGCCTTGGCCAGGTCAGTCAAGAATGGAATTTCAAAAACCCCAGCAGGGTGACCACACTCTGCTGTATCACCACAAGCAAGTTTGTCCATGCTCAGTGCTCCTGGGAGCTCAGTGGTCATCTCAACATAAGACTGCCTCCAAGCTCACATGCCGAGACCCTGGTGAGTAGGTGGCCTTTCTTGGTATGTGTCAGGGGATGAGTCTGCCTGAGAGCTATTGAGGCTCATCCTTGTTGATCCCCAACCTAGATATGGATAGGTACTCTGAAGCAGTAGCCCCCATCATAGCTCAGGATCATGTTCCTATGGGGAGCCAGTGCCATTGATACCAGCTGTCTCCTGGGGACAGTGGGGACAGGAGAGCTTCATTTTAGGGCATAGAGGGAATTTTGTGTGGTAGATAGTGTATAACAGTATACAACTGTATTGCTGGCACTCATAGTACTGAGCAAATAATAGTTTATCCCAATAGTGTCCAAACTTGGAGTAGACTGTGGTCTAGACCTAGACAAAGTTCAGATTAATTTTCTATACTTCTCTCTGGTTTTGGGGCCACACAAAATGAATGGTCTGTAGCAGGGATTCCAGTCAGAACCACTTGGGAATTGTTAGTTTAGTCCTTTGGGTTGTAAATAATTATTCACAAGCTGCACCTTTTCCATACTATTAATTCCTTAATGCATACCAATATTTTTTGAATGTTTTGGCTGAAAACACTCCAGCCTCTGCTTTGCACACCACAAGTTCACTTCATCTCAATAGTGATTCATTATCCATGAGGTATGTGAGACACCTCAGGGATGTGGGTTTGTTTCTTATTCCCTGACTGACAAATGGACACTTGAACAGGGATGAACATAGTATTTGCTATAGGCAGTAAACAAATAAAGGAAGCAAAGAGCAACAAACACAGTAGTAGCTGAAAGTTTGGCAGAAATACACATTTGAGCTAAAACTGATGAAAGTGAAAGAATTATTGTAGTTCCAACTGGATTTTAATGGAAAATCAAGAACCTTTTCCCCTGGTGTGAAGTTTATTACATGAGCAGATGGATAAAATTGCATAGCTTTTCCTAATGAAGGAGGTCAGGTAAGATAAGGGACTGGTCCCTACTGACCTTAAAACTGAATCTAGGAGTCACTGCAAACTAAATTTGTCTTGGTTGTTGATAAAAAAATATTCCTGAGCCAATTGTTTGTTTTGTTCCTATTTATGGATGATAAAAAAAATCTCAAATTCCTGCTGCAGAATTCCTGGCAGTGAAATCATGCTTGTAATCTTTTTCCATAAGCTTTAAAAGCTCAAGTTTTTTTAGCACATCTTTTGTGTGCTAGAAGAAACTTGATTATTTGTGCAACTAAGCTCAGGTTTACATATCAGGTACCACAGAAAGAGACATTTAAGGAGCAACAACTATGACAGGTTGCGCTGAAGATTTTACTCAGTTTAGTATATAAGTATATATAAGTATATTAGTATATATAGTTAATAGGAAACAATAATGTTTCTTACTGCCTCTTGTTTCAGTTCTTCATAAGTTGTAAAGTAATACCTCAACTGGAGGCATCTTTTGCTTTCTCATGATGTCCCAGTTCCCACTGCTAATGCTTATAACTGAAGAGGATTCTAGTAAGTAGGTGAGTATCAATCACCAGGACAGGTTTATATTGAACTCAGAATATTTCTTGCATTAGTGTGTGAAAGACCTACAGTGCTGAAGTGTCTGAAGACAGAGAGTTCAGCACAGGTTAGTAGGATTTCATGTCTAATCCACAGCACGACAAGGGAAATCCTCCCAGACATCATTGCTATGACTCCCCTCCTCCCCCAATATGCTGCTGACTATCATCACTGTTTTGATGGGTTAAAAAATCATCTGTTCAGAACTGGAAAACATTGTGCCTTGAACAACCACACACAATGGCTTCTGAACAAGTAACTAAGATATATTGTCTGTTAATTACCTCTCTCCAGCAGGCACATTTAACAGCATGACTAAAAAAATCAGGTTATACACAAAGGCAAAAAATATTCATTCCCCTGGGCTAAAAGCTGTTTTCTGTTACACCCAAGAAACCACATTAAAGCCTCCCGTCTACAAGGTGCCAAGCCATCCTCAAAGCACAGAATCCCATTTGCTGCCGTTGACATCAGCGAGCGCAGCAGGCAGCCAGGGCACCCTGTGGCAGCTCAGCACTTGCCAGATGAAGTGTTGATGCCCTGATATGGCAAAGCATGTGCACACATGCCAACTTCTGCACCCATGGTGAGCCCCGTCAGTGTCAATGTGAGCTGGACTCCTGCTAAAGGGCTGTGGGGAAACAGTCCCTGCAGTAGAGCCAGATTCAGTCCAGTCCCTGTTTTGGTGCTAGAGGTTAGCTCCTGTCCTCTTGGGGATGATTTATTCTGGTAATTAGCTTTGCTTTTTCTGTAATTTCTGGGCAATAATGCTATTTATGAAAGTGAGTGAAGAAGAAGTGGAACTGGAGTCAGAGCAGGCTGGCAAAACTGCAGGCAACTGAGAACCTCTCTGCGTCCTGACCCAAAATCACATGGCTCCTTCAGACTCTGGTGCCACTTGAGCAGAGGCTGAAAAACACACATAGTCCTGCCAGGTCTCAGCATTGGTCTGAAAGTGCTCAAAACAGTTATCTCAAAACAGAGGGGATTGCTCTAACCCACCACACCATCTAGCGCCAGGATATTTAAAAACACTCACATTCCCCCGCCCCCACCTCCCCCCCCGCTAGTCCATGTGTTTTGTATCTTAAATAATATACTCTTCACAAGGCATATTTCTACAATTTTTTCTTTGTTCTTGTTGTTTGCTGTTGGTTTTGGGGAGTTGTGGGTTTTGGGGTTATTTTTGGTTGGTTGGTTTGTTGTTTTTTTTTTTGTTCCAGGGTCTCCTGAGTTTACAAAAATCAGCAAACTGCTGCCTTCCAGAAGGGCTATGGGTGAGTCCAGTCCAGAGCAGTCTTCTTCTCTGAGGTTGTACTGGCACTTTACTATTTCATTAGCAGTTGTGCTGTAACAGTGCATGGCAATGTGTAGACCATTGAACACACCTACCCAAAGACCTGAGTAGCAGAACTAAGTTGCTTAGCATGACAAAATAAGTGGCTAATGAAATAAGCAGGACACACGGATCATGCTTCCATGTGTTAAAACAGGGTCGTGCTCAGGGACAGTAATGTGCTCAAATGTCACCTCCAAGCTTATGTAGTTAGAAGAACATCTGCCTTGCAATAACCTCACCTTCTCCAGGTCTATCATGTGGGAAGTACACGGGTAAGTTCAAGGGTAAGTGCAGTCTTCACATAGCCTTTCACTGTAGTGTTTTTTTAATCATGCTTTAGTGGCAGCAATTTGCAGAGGTAAGAAATGTCTTCCTAGCTGCTAGCACTGCGAATGACACTATGCTAATGCCTGGTCAAAAATATTTGAAGTACACGGGAACCAAACATCTGTCTTTCAGGAGACAACATTTGCAAAATAAAAGATCTTTTTGAAAGAAGGGTCGCTCCTGAACTTGCTAATGAATAATATTTGCTTGGGCAATTGTTGGACCTAATAGTCTTTGGAGGCTGCTGAGCTGCCTAAGAAGGTGAACTGCTTTGACAAGGCACTCCCTTCATTTTTAAATGTACTGAGAGAGCACTTTTAGCTTTGGAATTCTGCTGTCTTTAGAAACCCTTCATCTGCATAGTTGAACTTCTTTTTCTTTTATAGAGCTATGATCTTATCATTTTCTTTAATGAAAAGAAAAATCTCAGCTATTCAGGCGATTGCTCCATTAATGTATACAAAAATCCATTATCTTGGAATGGGGATTGG
Organism: Coccyzus lansbergi; assembly: GCA_033558105.1. Taxonomy (NCBI): domain Eukaryota; kingdom Metazoa; phylum Chordata; class Aves; order Cuculiformes; family Coccyzidae; genus Coccyzus; species Coccyzus lansbergi. Next base: position 1,689,905 of record JAUMJK010000081.1, on the reverse strand, counting down.
ATTTGGGACTAAAAACTATTGCATTACTGACAGGTAGAAAGCTCTTTTCAATTTGCTATAAAAACTGCAGGGGAAAAAACCAATTTCAGCAGAAGTTATTTTCATTAGTTTTATTCCTTTAATAATGAAAAAATCTCTAATTGTCATTATGTAGAAACTTTAAAAAAAAATTTAAAACATGGCCTAAAATACCAGACAAACTCTATTCACAGGTTTATGACTTATGTTGCTCTAATGAAAAAGTAATTAACTTCTCAGTAAAAATCCTAATGATGTAAATTTTATTACAGCAGATAATGTCAGTGTACAAGAAGCTTAATTCCAATATTGTATAATTATTTTTCTCATTGCCTTAGAAATAAACCACAGGACATATATGGGAGAGGAGGGTATTTTCATCCTGCTAAAAGACATCCCTTCCCTCCATGTACTCTCAGCAGATGGCAAATCATTTTTTACCCATGACCTAAAGCCCTGCTAAGGTCTGCCCTTGGAAGGTTGTGGCTACCTGCTTCAGAGGTACTATCCCTCAGTTAGGAGGGGCAAGGCATGGGAACAACAGTAAAGGGTCCTGGTGGTATTTTTCACAAGTGTAAAAATATTCAGGATGCCCAGTGGTTCATTTTTGGTGAATCCTAGTGCCATCTTTTGGGGGAAATAGGAATATGCCTTGACAGGCAAATATACCTCGACACATTTGAGGATAGCCAGCTCTGGTTTTCGTGCTGCCAGCCCCTGGCTTTCAGGGGAATAGGATATCACAGGGGCTGATGTGTATGTAGAGCAGGGCTGGAGGTGCAGGGTCTCCTGGGTCACTTAATATCACAGCAGCTTGAGGAGACAAACCAGGACTGACTTTTGTGAGCAAGACCATGTTCCCAGGCCAAGTAGGGCAGTGGGTCATTCAACAATGACTATGGCGGACTATGACCAGGAATGCAGCAGGGGATAAGCACTAGGCTGGGGGCCACTTGTCCTTGGGGTGAGCACACTGTCACTCACATCACAAGGACCTGCTTAGGGAATGGGAAATGTTCAGGCATTTGCCAGAGGGAGCAACAAGATTGCACCTGCAGAGCAGTACAAAAGTGTAAAGTAAGGCTGGGACAGCAAAGCAGGGACAGCAACATCTGTGGTACCTCCCCAGCCCACATCACCTTCATCTCCCACTTTCGTACATCTCCGTTTCTCCTTCAGTGCCCTGGGGATCAAGCTCAATGCCTCACTCCAGGTTTGGTCAAGAGGTATAGCCCAAACATTCCAACAGAAATTTCAGGGAGTGTCTGAAATACAGAGGGCATCCAAAAATGTCCTGTGCCTTCAGCAATCCCCAGCCACCTAGCTGTAGGTCAGGAGGAAAGTGATGAGAAGAGAGAGAAAGGAGACTGAATGTGACCTGTGTCACAAACAAAATAGCTGGTTATAAACCACTTCACAAAACCCTGCAGATCACTCAATACTCAGAGCACTGGTGTGGGAATGATGAGACCATGGGGACTTCACCATGGAGCATTATGGGTATGGAAACTACAGACAGCCCTAATTTATTCAATTTATTTTATTCAGTTATAAGCTTTATTCAATTATAAAGCTAATTGAATTAATCATGCAAGGCCCATCAGGTGTACATGAGCACTGTTCCTTCCCTGGAAGCCTGTCAGTTCTCCATAAGGTTCACTATCAACTCCAACTTGCTGAGATCCCTTGGTGCTCAGAAAATGCTGCAGACACCCAGACCTTCCTTAATGTCTCATATTACATTATGATTATTCAGGAAACTTGTTAGCACCTCCACACTCTGTGAGAGTGTGTTTGAAAAATATCAAAAATTCTAGAACTGTCTGCTTTGTTGGAAATGGGGACAAAATCCAGTCTGATTCGTGCCTTTTTTTAGATTTTTGTAGTTAATAGTCTGATATATGGGTTTTGTTTGCTTGGTTTATTCTGCAGCAAAGTCCAAAGAAAAAACAATGGGAAATATATAAGCATCAAATGATTGACAGTAAGGGCTGAAAACTGGTAAAGATTTTCCTTGCTAACATACCGTGTTTATTGTATTTGCCTTGGAGTTTCTATGCACTGTAAAATCCAGAATGTATTTACAGATTTTTAGATGAATTTGTTATTGATATAATGGATTTTTGCTACAGTTAGTAAAAGTTTGCAGTGTAAAAATTTACTTCTATATACTAATTGTATGAAGTGTAATTTTATTTTTTGGAGAAAGTAGGGGTTTTTTGCAAGAAATTCAGTAATTAAAAAAGTAAGCTTACATACAGATGTAATTAGATTCTGAATAAAAAAAAAAATGACTCTTTTCAAGAAAAAAAAGGCTAGGTACTATCTGGAAAAAAACCCCACATTTTAATCAGAAGTGGTAATAACTTCTGCCTTCACAGAGTATTTCTACCTGATCGTGAAATTGTGGTATGAAGTCTTGGCCAACATAGCAAGTTACTTTTTTGGTGTTGGAAACACCAAACACTTATGGTTGGACTAGAAGATCTGATGGGTCCCTTCCAACCTGGTTGTTCTGTGATTCTGTGATTCTGAGTTCTTCTCACTTCAGTTGCTCAGTAGCCTTGAAATAGTTGACTCCCAAGACACTTGTTGGCTGCTACTACCCTGAAGGCCATAAAAGGCCCCAGCAGCTCCACGGAATGGATTAGAATGCATGGACGTTTTTTCATAGACATCCAAGACCTGTAAGGCTTCTATATCTATCTGTGCGGGAGGGTTTGCCTGGGGAGAGAAGGTCACACTTCCACATCAACATGTAGGAGTCAGACCAAGACTATAGGCTTCATAGTCAAGGGTACTCAAACACAATCCTAAATCTACAAAATTGTACAGTTCTTCTTTTCAAGACCACCCCAAGCCCCACCATGGGGACACAAAGTTACCCATCATAGTTTTGAAAGTGCTTTGGTGAACTATTGTTTTTCAGTGTGAACATTTTGTGTAGTGGCTTTTTAGACCCTGATGGCTGCCTTTGCTGGAGGGTGGGTTGCCTCCAGGGCTGTGCACTCAGCTTCAAGCTTTTTGAACAAATGTGACTTTGTCAAATGACAAAGCACCAGGGAAGTTTTTTCTGGAACTGAGGGACACAAAACTTAGAATCATAGAATCATAGAATCACCAGGTTGGAAGAGACCCACTGGACCATTGCGTACAACCATTCCTATCAAACACTATACCATGTCCCTCAGGACCTCATCCACCCATACCTTAAACACCTCCAGGGAAGGTGAATCAACCACCTCCCTGGGCAGCCTGTTCCAATGCCCAGTGACCCTTTCTGTGAAAAACTTCCTCCTAAAGTCCAGCCTAAATCTCCCCTGGCGGAGCTTGAGGCCATTCCCTCTTGTCCTGTCCCCTGTCACTTGGGAGAAGAGCCCAGCTCCCTCCTCTCTACAACCTCATTTCAGGTAATTGTAGAGAGCAACTTGTTGCAAATCTATCAGATTTGGGCTCCTAAACTACTTTGGGTCTTTTGGAAATGTTATCAGTCAAATAACTACATTTTGCCAGGTATTCTAAGTAAGTAAAGCAGCTCTACCTCTTCCAAGTTCTCTACTTATACATCATATTGTACCAAAATAACAGAAGAAAAGGGCATGTAAGACCTCAATATTTCTCTATTATGTAATTACAATTGCAGGGAAACTCACCAGATATTTTTGAGGAATAGATGACTGAACTTCTCAGCTTTTCATCCAAGTAGGGAAATCGAAATGTTGCATTAGCTAGGAGCACCTAACAAGACTCAAAAGCTATTCTAGTAGTTACAGTGGAACATTGAAAATATTAAAGTAGTGACTGGTTATCCATCTCATAGACTGCTATGCTAAAATCTTTCACTGTGATCTGCATCTAGTAGGAAGAATAGAACATACTGGATTTGGTGCATAGTGGGAGACACACATTGTATGCATGAAACTAATGCTTTTTGGTATACAATTAAAATAACAAGAGTGAACAAAACCATTAATAGAGTGCTAAGCAAGTATTTTACACAGCTTATGACAAAACAACAGAGATATATTGTCTGATGCTTTTATACACTCTGGAATGATATATTATATACTATACATTTAGCATGGCAATACATTTAATTGTTGAGGTAAGTGGTTAAAGAAATGAAAAATGGTGGTTAGCTCATTTTGCTTAGCACTCATCATTGTTTGGAACTGGATATTACATTTCCAACACAAATTACTAGCATTGGCAAGGTTATTTTATGGCTGTTCACTGTCCAGTCAATATTGTAATGAAGTTGTGACATGAAATGTTTGCGGAAATTGTAATGAAATGTTAGCTGGACATAGACTAAAGTGGTGATTGTAGTAAGAGAACTGAAGTGTAACTTACAAACTGCACTGTTTCCTCAGCTCAAGTGGTTTCAGAAATTACTTTAGCCCAGATGTGATAACCTACCTCCTCCTACTGAATGTGCACATCATGTGTTCCTCTCAGACATCTCCTCTAGGCTCACTGCTTTGAGTTAAACCTGACTTTAGCTTCTTTTTAAGCCTTTTTTTGTTGTCTTGAACCTCTAAATTCCCTAGGGTATATGGTTTCCTTTTCTTCTGCTTTCATCTCTCTGCTAACCTCTTGATACTCATTTGCTGTTTCCTTCCCCACATCCCTGAGATCCATCTTTAACCTTCCATGCCTATCTAGGAAAATAACGCGTTTGGATTTCCCTACATATTAAAACTTCCCAGCATCCTCTGACCACATGCCAGGTTCAACCTGAGGGGGAAAGGAGGCAGAACTAAGGCTGTCTCCTTGATTTCTGCCTTCCTGTTGTTAGCCCATATTTTGATCTTCTGACTGACTCTCTGTTTACTGACAACTCAGGTCTGATTTCATGTTACCATCATCAAATCAGGATTAACACTTAGCATCAGGCAATCCTTGCAAGAATGTCTTAAAGGTCCACTTATATCCCTTTCCATAAATTTCTAATTAGGGGGCAGTGTCATTATACTTTACTACTCCCTCTGACAGCATTTCATAACTCTTCTTTTTTTCCCCTCTTGATTTTGACCTTCTCCACCTATTTTTCCTTCCATTTTCAAAGTCCAACCCCTAATAACTGTCATTTCCATGCCTCCTTGGTTGTATGGCCCCTTTTCTGCGTCCTCCTCCTCTTTAATCTTCCAGTAACAGCCAAGGTAACAACCTTTATTTTTAGAACTGTTTTGAGAATCAAGTCCTGCTCTGCTCCAAAGGCTGTGTGCCACTCTTGTAATTTTCTTTCTTGTCTTTGGAAAGTCGTGGTAGGAGGCTTACAACTTGCTTATAACCATATGTAGCCACTTACTACTTTCGTAACCAGTAATTATTCAGGGGAACACCAGACGCTTCCATCCCTTGAGAAGCTAGACTGTAAGCTGTCTATCTGTGTCAGGATATAAGCCCAACACAATGTCCATGCAGCTTCTAAACATTTTTCTGACTTTATCTTCAGAACATGTTAGAAGAAAAAAACAACCTCTACTTCCATACTTGAAGAAAGAGCTGAAAAAGAAAATGTTCTACTAGTCTTGATAAAAAAAAATACAGCCTCTTCCAATATTTATTAGTCTTGTGTATTTAAAGATATAGGTACTTTAAAACAATATCTGTTAGTCATAGTCTATATTTACAATATCCAGCATGATAGGATCTAACTCATGGTTGGATCATTTGAATGTCATTCTCATTCCAGGAAACTGGAATATATTAATGTACTAGAGCAGTGTTTCTGGGAACTAGACAGCATGAGGTGATTTTTCAGCTATAAAACAAATTAATATTTTGATGTTCACTTTTTTCCTTCCTCCTGTATTTTGGCTACAGGGATGCAGGTGAACATATACTACTCCCATCCCACAACCCACAACCAAAAAGGGGCATTATTTTGAAAACTGGCCATTACAATGGTCTGTGCTGTAGCAGATGTACTGGGTAGCTTCACAAGCACTCCAGAACTTCTCCAGGAGAGTACAGAAAGTTGATCTTTGAAGTCCTATGTCATTCTTTACAGTCCTGCACTAATGCCTCAAATGGACAGCCTACATGGCTGGTTTGTTGATATAAATGGTAATCAGTTTTGCAAAAATATATGAAAGAATTGAGTGAAAGACATACCTAAAACTTAAAATTGTCTTTCTGCTTTGAAACTTAAGGGGACTGTGGAAAAGATTTAGCCTAAGTGCCCATGCTTGTTTTAAGAGCCCTGTATCCATTTTCTGCAGAGCAGCTTTCAAGTTTCCAGTGGAGAAGAATGACATTTTCATCATGAAGAAAACTGGAAATGTGTAGGCACTTTTTTTTGCCAATGTTACTCATGATTATGAAATATTAAGCAGTAACACACTGTTGGGTGCAGTCTGGATGTGCATTTTCTGCCTGAAGCAGCTTTCAACCTGGCTGTGACACAGAAAACACAGGGCCAAAACAAACACTGCACAGTTCGGCAAGATGAACTGGTGGAATTAGTGCAGCCAGTTCACAACAAGAGATTTGAAAAACCAGTTGGTGGAGAGATCTGAGGAAAGGAGGTTTTTCAATTCAACAGAAGAAACTGCTCCAAATGAAGAAGAACGAGGGAGTCCATTTAGAGGTGAGGGGTTGAAGGGCATTTTACCTGTTCAAGGAAGACTTTCCAGCCATGTGAGGTTGCAAGCACATTGACTACTTGACTGAGGAGAGACACGTAGACTCCAGTAGGAAGGAGGTAGCAGTCCAAGAAGTCATAGATGAAATATTTTAATAGCAGGAGACTTAAGGCCTGATCATGCATAGAGATAGTGCACATACACACAAAACAGCCCATTAACAGTTACAAGAGAAAAGCAAGAGGGATGGGTTTGTGAAGTGGAATACGTCTAAGCTTGGCTAACATCCAGTCAAAGGGAGTGTGATAACAAGCTACAAGTATTTAGCAAGCTGTAAACATTGAAGCAAACTGGGAACTCTGGAGTGTGACGCATGAAGATTGTAATAAAAAAAATGCAAAATGTAAAAATAGCAGGAAACAAAAAAACCCCCTTATTTGATAATGAGACTTAATAGCCTCGGTTACAAGAGAATGTCTGGAAATAACCTGGAGTTGAGATATCTTAAAATGAGAATCATAGAATCATAGAATTACCAAGTTGGAAAAGACCCACTGGATCATCAAGTCCAACCATTCCTATCAAACACTAAACCATGCCCCTCAGCACCTTGTCTACCCATGCCTTAAGCACCTCCAGGGAAGGTGAATCAACCACTTCTCTGGGCAGCCTATTCCAATGCCCAATGACCCTTTCTGTGGAAAACTTCCTCCTGATGTCTAGCCTAATCTCCCCTGACGGAGCTTGAGGCCATTCCCCTCTTGTCCTGTCCCCTGTCACTTGGGAGAAGAGGCCAGCTCCCTCCTCTCTACAACCTCCTTTCAGGTAGTTGTAGAGAGCAATGAGGTCTCCTTTCAGCCTCCTCTTCTCCACACTAAACAACCCCAGCTCTCTCAGCCATTCCTCATAGGCCCCTTCACCAGCTTTGTTGCTTTTCTCTGGACTCACTTCAGAACCTCAACATCCTTCTTGTGGTGAGGGGCCCAGAACTGAACACAGGATTCAAGGAGCGGCCTCACCAGTGCTGAGTACAGAGGGAGAATCACCTCCCTGGTCACACCGTTTCTGGTACAAGCCAAGTTGCCATTGGCCTTCTTGGCCACCTGGGCACGCTGCTGGCTCATGTTCAGTTGGCTGTCGACCAACACCCCCATGTCCTTCTCCTCCAGGTAGCTTTCTAGATAGACTTCTCCCAGTCTGTAGCTCTGCATAGGGTTGTTGTACCCCAAGTGCAGGACCCGGCATTTGGCCATGTTAAACCTCATGCTGTTGGACTCAGCCCAGCAGTCCAGTCTGTTCAGATCCCTTTGCAGAGCCTCCCTACCCTCCAGCAGATCAACACTTCCACCCAGCTTAGTGTCATCTGCAAAGTTGCTAAGGGTGCACTCAATGCCTTCATCAGAACAGGGTTGAGGAAACATCAGTAGTTACACAAATGAAAAAATTTCTATAACAGTGAGAGGGATGGATGGGGTTTTCCAAGAGGACTTTCTCACTCCTTCTTCTGGAATTGTGCATGGAAAATTATTCTGACCCTCATTCTTCTAAAAAAATACAAATGGCCCAAGATTCTGGTACATAACACAAGAAACTTTCTGAGCCTGGTTTTGAGAAATCATCATTCCAGTGATTTAAAAGTACATCCCAGGTCAATTCCTAGCCTGGCTGTTTTATTTAATTTTCCTGAAAATACTGTTCTTAAACAATGATGGACATTGGCCAATTTTGAAACAATTTTCCACATTCCAGTTGGCCTAATATCCTCATTAACCAGCTCACCAAGTGGTCTCCCTCATTCAAGCAAGGCTTTCACTGGGTCATTCACCTAATCTAGTGTCAGTAGCTGGTGCCTTGAAAGAGTGGTCACACTGTCCAGGGGGCAGTGGTGGAGCCAAGCTACTTTCGAGGTTGTAGCTGAAACCTGGAAACAAACAGGGACCCAGGACAGCTTTCTGAGCAGCCTCATGTGCTTCCTGAAAATTATGTGGCCTACCCAGGCTTCATTTTCATATTTTCCCTTGCTGAAATACTAGTATGATCCACTTGTGTGGGAAACCTCTGCTGGTCTGAGGAGTTAGAGTATGGGAACTTAAACATCGGCCTTGAATAGATGCCCATGTATCCTTGGAGAAGCTGGAAGGTGCCAAGAAGAGCCAAGTAAACAAGATTAGGAAGCTGCCAGGCCACAGGTGGAATCACCCAATTATGAAGTTACAACTGAGAAAGAGTCATTGAATTATAAACTGTCGGGTTTTAGCTAAACCAATTGTGCATGGACACGCAGCTCAGGAAGGGGAATAAAAAGTCTTGTAAAATCAGTAAAGATGGTCTATTGGCCCACAACTTCAACATGTCATGGATTGCCCTGACTGCGACACACTTGTGTGATCTGCATGGAGGTCAAGACATAACCAGAAGTTATGAGGTATGAGGGATTGCATAGCCAGGCGCTTCATGACTTGACCAGGTGTGTGTATAGGCAGTGTTCATTACAGAGGGAGGGCCATAGTGCTGATTAATCAAGTGGGAAACTTCATGGACTCCTTAGACCTTCCTTCCCTCAGTGTAAGGCCAAGTTTTGGAGGGTGGCCTCCTCTGAACCCGTGAGCACTCTGATAAGGAAGAGCTCTCTGAACTGCCCAAAACAGAGAGGGATGTGACTACCCTAGTGAGACTTAAGAAAAAGGTATCTTTACCAAGAAAGCACAAGGAGCTCTGTTGTTTTCCACTGGGCATTGCTACCACATAACTAGGTTTCTTGTCACTCATGAAAGAGTTTGTCTTGATGTCAGTGAAGTCCCAGCAAAGTCCAAAGAATAACCACAGTTTACTGTGCATCTCCACTGTAGCACCTAATCTCTTTAAGGTAGATACCTAAGGCAGACAAGAAATGCTATGAAGATATCCAAAGGCTCCATCCACAGAGCAGAGAAAAAAGCACTTGTGTTACATTAGGTTTGCTTCAGGAGGCAGTTAAAATCCAGGCATGAATTAACTGAGTTCTTCAGATGGATGAAGTACCATTCTGACTTATCAGTGATTTAGGTAAGCAGAGACTATTCTGACAACCATTCCCTTGACAATTCCAAAACTTGAGAAAATGACATAGAAAAAGATCATAGGATCGTTAAGCATATAATACAAATTATAGTGGGTTTTTAACCGTTCTTTAATGTATAGTGGGTTTTTACCTTTATTTAATGCATCTATAATTAAAACCTTATTTTAAAATTAGGTCTTAGCCGGTGTAAGAAACAGTCTGAGCAAGATGAGTTTGCAGAAGGAAGCTTGAATCACTGATGATCCCTGTGTTTCTGAGGAGAGTTTAAAGAGCATTTTTGGTACCCAATGTGGACTCCTCTGAATACGGAAAGTGTGAGGAATGAAGGAGTTCAATACAGTTGGTGCTGTGCTTTCCTACTTGTGTCAATCTTCCTTTAAGATTCACAATACGAGTGTTGTAAAATGCATCCTTCAAAGGCATTTTTTTATATATACTCACTAAACCAAATTTGCTATTGATGGAAATATCTTGATTAAGAATGATGGAATTTGAGCTTCCTAGTTTTATTTTTAAACCTCTTCTCACCATCACTTCCCATGTTGCAGTGCAGCTTCTCAGATGTGCATTTCTTACACAGAGAAGCACACATATATTTCTAAATTTCAGGAAAAATTAAGCTTCTGCTTTCAGAGTCATCCTCAGAGTGCTGTAATAAGGCACAAGACTTGACTGAAAACTGACTGTGGAAGACGACCTAATTTAAACAAAGGGCCGAAGTTATCAAAATGACAAACTTGTACAAATGCGGACTCAGTAGGGTTGCTTTGTCCATGGATCCAGGTGCTTAAATGATAAACAATATGTTCAGCTAAGCTCTTGGGTTCTAGCTGAGCCTCATGTGAATGTCTCTCATGGTATGGATGCAGAGTTGCTCAGTTGCTCTGAGCAATTTAACTCTACTGGGGCCAGTCCTTGTCATAGTCTGAACTGGGAACTGATCCCTAAAACTTCAGCCTCACTCCAGTCTTCCTGGCTCCCAGCAGCAGGATCAAACTGGGTAGCAGGCAGTGAGCAGCAGAAACATCACCTTGAGTCCACTGTGTCTTTTACCACTGCCACAGCTATGGGACACGGGGCTGCTCCCTACCCTCCAACAGGAAGACCCTGTATTGTGTCTGCTGCCCCTGCTGTAGGGTGGCTATATAAGTTGAAGAGACACTCATCTCAATGCAGCAGCAGTAGAGTCTTTCCATTCTTCACTCTCCTTTTCATCCTCCTGGCTGCAAAATCCAAGTTTTCCAAGGGTCATGAAAAGCTGTGAGCTGGTCTGAGGGAAAGGTGTAGCTCTAAGAGAGTTGTCCTGGACTGGGTCACCAGTGTGTTCACCCATGGCCTACTGCGGGATTTTGCTCTCCATCTTGAAGGGTCTCCATCATGCCATCTGCTGTGACTCTATCCATGTTCCAGGATTTAGACCCTTTCTTTTAATGTCAGGATGTTGCGCCCATTGCACATGATAGCAGCCAGGCAACACAGTCTGGAAATCCCGCAGCCAGCTCTCTGAGCACCGGGGATGCCTTGGAGGCCTCCAGGCATGCCCTTGCCAATCTAAACAAAGACGATTGTTTTATCTGGATTTTTAAGTGTTTAATTAAAAGGTGGTTCAACAGTACACTTACCGATTTTTTGAGCTGGAAGTACACATGAAATAGATAGCAAGCATCTGTAGATATATTTCCACTGAAAGGCAAACTATTATTCTTATAGTCAGCATGTAGGTGTGCCTGCCATAGCCTCCTAAAATAGTGAGTGACTAACCTTTTCCAAGAGCTCAGCTTTTCTAATCTTTGCATGAGTTTTTCTTATTTTTTTAAGATATATAGACTTGTAGTGCTTGTTTCCCAAGCAATCACAAGGCTTATGATGCCACTGCTCAAGTCGCAAACATTAGTAATATAACCCTGTGCTTCTAAACTGCCACCAAGACACTCATAACGTGGAGGTCTGGCAAGTCTCCCATTGGACAGCATCGATTAATGCTCCACAAAACAGATGTGCAGACAATTTGCTATAAAACCTGAAACCACACCCATTTTGTCTGAAAAAGAGACAAATGAACAACAAAAAATAAAAAGGGATACAGTTAGAGGACTGAGCTGTCTGGGGTCTCTGTAGTAAACACTGCCTGCTACATATAGTCACTTATAAATGTCAGTGCAGATTTTCCAGACCAGTTCCTCTTCTGGTGTTGCATAAAAAAAAAAAAAAAAGGATTCATGTCATTAGGCACCAGATGTAGTTTTAGGGCCCATGGTACAGCCTCTGAATCTAGAATAGAAAGAAAACAGTTTGCCAGGATGGATTGTAATAACAAATTAACAAACTACCATACACTACATTCTAAAAGGAATAATGGAAGTTCTTCATTATTCACTTTATTTACTAATAATGATACAGTATGTATTAATAGCAACGGGGCATGGGAATTCAATGTGTGATTCAGTATGAAAATACATTTCAGGCTGAGATTACGCTGCATAATCTGATGGCAACAAAAGATAATTTTTGGGTATCAGTATTCTTCCTTAGAGGCCTCCTTTGGACTTTCATTTTTAATATTGGCCATGAAGTTGTCAAAAACTGGGCATGGTTGCATTCTCTGGGAAAAAAGAAGCTCAGGACAAGAATGGCAAGGCATTGCTGAAGAAGGTCTGCAAGCATTTAACAGAACTGTTTGGAAGAGAAGATACACAACACCTGTCTAATTTGAACTTGGGCTAGGGATTGCTGTTTGGTCCTACATTTTCATGATGGTCAGATTGCACAAAACGAAATTTTAACATGGTGATTAGGAGATCTGATAGGTGTGCCAGGCACTAAAAATGCAAATGCAAACTACAGTGTCAATCTGAATTGCCATGCTAGGCCAAGCTTATTTTATTACATACATTCTGCATTCTAAGTACTAATATGTCCATAATGTAAACATTAAGCATACAGAGTTAAAATTCAAGGCCACAATATTTTTGATTGTCCCTTTTTTGTGTCTTTGGTTGGCCGAGATCAACTCGTAGTGTATAAATGCATAAGTTATATAATAATTATATAAAAAGGAAAAAATAACATTGACTTGTATACTTCATTCTGACAAACGCACAGCGTTCGCGACTCAATAAAGAAAAACTGGCGCCCGCCTAACAAAAATACTTAGATGATTTCTGATTTTGGCAGTCAGGGGCTGTCTCTTGCTTTAACCAATAGAAAACAAACTCCCTTAATAATGATGAGGTCTAACTGGTAACTTTTAAATATCAAACACAATTCCAGTTTTACTTTTTTAAAAAAGAGATGCATATTCTGACTTTTGAATTCTGCTTTTCCCTTTTTGATTACTATAAAATCAAACCTGTTCATCCTGTAATACTGGGAATGGTAGTATACTGAGTAATACGTATCACAAGTCCAAACAAATGTTTCTTCATAGTCCCAACACTACTACATTTTCAGTCTATTCAGCCTCTACCGGTAAAGCAGTTTCTTTTCTCCCATTCGCATCACCTTTGTCCTCCTCTTTCTCCTTTCTGCTTTCTCTGTCAGGTGCAGGCCTCTGATCTACAATCATACACTTGCCCTTCAGCACATTCTCATTTCCAATGTTTGGCTCAGGGTTCCTGTAATACTGCCAAAGAATCTTAAAGTTTGAGTTGTCTTCACAGTTTGAGTAGCTGATAACACACTGATGAATGGAACACATTTGATTTTAACTAAAACAATGCTGCTATATTCCAAATCAGCTTCAATGCTAAACCAGTCTCTTCTGTTCATATGTTCTGATTTTTTAAATACAGGTAGGTTTTCTCCTTTTTTTCCCTTCCCCTCATCTTCCGTAGCAATTCATATGTTGTATGTTAGGTCACTATAGCCTTATCCTTATGTTGCTGTAGTATAGTCCCAGTTTTACACTAGCAAGATATCAAACTTTACATATAAGCTTATCAACTTTTTAAGACCACTAGCTTTCGTAGGTTTTCTTATCATTTCATGCTTTTACCTACAATAGTCTATTGTTGTTTGGTCCACAGAGTCGATGCCCATATACATTACATTTTAGTATCTTAATACTTCTTGAATATTTCCTTTAAATCCTTACTACAAAGAGTCTTTTTGACATCTACTTTTACTGCATTTTTTTCCCAGCCAAACCTTCATTTGTCTCTTAAGGCACTTTTAATAGAGTACTCCAATAGAGTTCATTGTAATTCATCAGGGACTGTATCCCAGTGAGAAGTGTCTTTGTTTTTTCTGGTGCTTCTTTTCCTCATTTAGTAGTAGGTGCCAAGATGAGAAGGCATATGAGCAGCCGGCAGCCTGGTATTGGGGTAGATACCTCCAGTTGGTGAATTCCAGTATGGATTAGGGGCAGCGAAAAAGCTGGACGATGTTACGGGCAAAGCAGGGGGGTGGGGAGCTACAAAGTTCATCTTCTGAGGATGTGCATGATAAGAGCTCATGTAGGGGAGGTCTGATGGGTATTTGTACATGGATGACTCTGGAGGGTGAGGTTGAAGAGCCTGAGCGATTCCGTGGAAATCAAATTTGTAGGCATAGCGCTTACCATGAACCTTAGTCATAATATTTTTATCATAGTAGTAGCGAAGTGCACGACTGAGTTTGTCATAGTTCATGTTTGGCTTGCTTTTCCGCTCCCCCCAACGTCGAGCCACTTCATCAGGGTCAGTCATCTTGAACTCCCCATTGGTGCCCTCCCAGGTGATGCAGTTGGAATTGGAGCTGTCTGAGAGAAGTTCCAGCAGGAACTGCCATAGTTGTATCTGCCCACTCCCTGTGGGAGAAACGAAATAGAAATATCAGGACTAGTGGCTAATAATGTTAAGACATCAATTCTTTCAGGTTCTCACATAGGACCCCATTAGGAAACATTGCAATATCGGTTCCTACTTCTTAGTGTTAACCAGTTCCCTTTCTCTCAGCCCCATCTCATGAAATCCTAAAAAACGGAGATAATGGTAATATGTCCCGTTTTCCCTCTTCCAGTGTCAGGAAGCCATTACATGGAGATTCAATAGTTAGCTAATGTCATTCAGTGTAGACAATTGATGGAGAAACAGTACAGTGCTCATTTAGGAAACTAATCTCTAAAGTTCAGGACAAACTGCTTTCACTTGCGTAACATTTTGTTTCTTCTCACAGCATTATGTTGCAACTAAATGTTCTCTGCTATGGAATAAGCCTACACAAAATGGAGAAGTTTGGAGAAAGCTGGGCTTGTGCCAAACCGTATCATCCATTTGCAGCATTTGGGGAAATGCAGAACGGAAACTTATTAGCTTGCTGTTGCACTGCATAAAACCATAGGATAAAACATTTGCAAGAACAGTGAAAAGGTCCATAAAATACACTCTTGTCATTATTCTATGTTGAATGAGTTTAAATGAATACTGAAGTCAAGACTTCAAATGTTGTTTTCTTTTTCTTATTCTTCTGCCCATTTGATCTTAAAAAGAAAACAATTAGTCTGATGTTAACTTTGCATAAATGTATTGCCCAGAGTTATAGGAACAAAATTTGACCATTTTAGGCAATTGAGAGTAGATTTCAGAGGGCCTTGCCACTGATATTCACATTAAAGCTTAGCATTTCTTAATAAAGCAGCACTGAAATGATGCAAAATGCAGCTGAAGCAGCTTGCAAGGCAATCTGTTTCACAAGCACAATGTCAGCAGAATTTGCCAAACAGTTTGTATGTGCAAGCTTCTAAGTACATCTCTGACCAGGGACTGGTTGAGTTTGTGGTTTGTTTTTTTCCCAAAGCAGACACCTGAATATAAGAAGCTTTTCTTTAGAAAGCTTATGTTCAAAAATTATAATATCAAGCTAGAGTAGCATCTGAAATTGATTAGCAGTTTATACTCCAGTACAACTGAAACCCGTATTCATTTAAATGATATCTATCCAAACTGTCCTTAATGAATTTCTTCTGTTCCATTAACATGCATTGAGAAAACAAACAAGCAAAGGAATCCATGGTATGAGCAAGGCATGCAAGTTTTAATACACAAAACATAACAAGAGAATTAGTCTTTGAAAATCAATAAACAGTTCAGCACTGGACAAAACACAAATTTTGAATAAGCAATCCAGCATATGTTCTAACATAAACACTTGCCTTCCAAATGTAATATATAGTCCTATGAAAATAAATGGTTGCTGTCAATTTCCTTTTAATGAGAGAGTAATTCCACCAATTTATAAACACATAAAACATGTTAAAGAACAGTAATGATGCTGTGTAGGAATTCTATATCCAAGTGTTAAAAAAGTATCCCAAGTCAGGTCATGTTAGTGTCTCCAACAGTAATGAAGGCTACCAAGTAGATGCTCGGAAAAACCATAAAAGCTGGAGTTTGCAAACAAATTAAAGAGAAGTAGCCCCCACCAGCCCCTCTTCTGGTTAAGATCAGTGTCACCTGGAAAACCACCACTTTAGGCCATTTGGAAAATCCTGTTCTTAACACTTGCTTCATTGCTTCCCTATGCCATACAAAACTGCTAAGGAAGTAAACTAATCTAGAACTGTGCTTGATGTCAACTGGAATAAACTGAAAGCAAAAAGGTCAGTATTTTGGCAATTTAATGCCTTAAAAATCCATACAATCATTGTAAGAAGAAAACTATTACTGGGTGTTGAGAAGACCTGCACTGTGGAACTAAGAACACTAAGCACTGTGGCTGTTAAAGCAAGGAAATAGGAAGTGGTACAGATAATGTCAGTCCATTGTGGCAGATTATGATGTTGATTATGATGGTGTATGGCCACAGTGTGTACTGTGGACTCAGGACAGCAACAGTGAAATCTGCACAGTTCACAATTAGTGTTATTAACTCACCAAGAAGGGTAGTTAAAATATGCTACAAGGTTCTGTCCATAATACACACTGTTGCCTTCTTAAAGCGGAAGAACATTTTTCATGCGCCTAACCCAGTTATTCTTTGCAAATAGATTATGAATTACTGGTTTTCCCTATATATTTTTTGCTGGTTTGGGTTATTAATCCAAAATATTGTATTTCTCAAGGCCTGTGTGCCATTGTATTGTGGATTAACAGAATCTGGGACACATCTGATGCAGACTGGTAAGTGACCCATGTCTTTCTGGAGGGAAACCCAGTGGCCAGATGGGGTATCTTACAGCATTTAACAAAATCCTGATGTTTAGGCAACTAAAATGAACTCCTGTTGATATGAGGGGTTCATAAAATCATAGAGTTGCTTGGGTGGAAAATAAGCCTGAGATTGAGTTCAACCATACGTATCCACTACCAAACTGCATCTCTGTACACCTCGCCAACCTGTCTTCTAAATACTTCCAAGGATGGTGATTCAACCATGTCCCTGGGCAGCCTGTGCCAGAGCCTGATAACCCTTTCAGAGAAGAAAATTTTCCTAGTATCTAATCTGAACCTCCCCTGACACAACCTGAAGCCCTTTCTTCTCATCCTATCTTTTGTCACTTGTGAGAAAAGACCAGCACCCACCTAGTTACAATCCCCTTTCAGTTGTAGACAGTGATGAGGTCGCCCCTCAGGCTCCTTTTCTCTAGGCTAAACAACCCCAGTGCCCTCAGCCGCTCCTCATAAAACATGTGCCCAGCTCATTCACCAGCTTCATTGTCCTTCTCTGGATATGCTCCAATACCTCAATGCCCTTCTTAATTAGGACCCCCAAACTGAACACAGTGTTTGTTTGAGGTGTGGCCTCACCAATGCCAAATAAAGGGGAAGAATGACTTCCTTACTACTGCTGGCCATGCTGTTTCTGACGCAACACAGGATGCTGTTGTCCTGCTTGGCCACCTGTGCACACTCCTGACTCATGTTCAACATCTCCAGGTCCTTTTCCACTAGGCAGCCTGTTGTGACTCAAGTACAGGACCCAGCAACTGGCCTTGTTGAACCTCATACCACTGGTCATAGCCCACTGATCCAGCCCGTCCAGATCCCTCTGCAGAGCCTCCCTACCCTCAAGCAGATCAATACTTCTACCCAGCTTAGTGTCATCTGCAAACTCACTGAGGGTACACTCAATCCCTTTGTCCAGGTCATTGAAAAAAAGAGTTAAACAGAAGTGGCCACAACATTGAGCCCTGGGGAATGGCACTTGTGATTGGCCTCCAACTGGATTTAACTCTGCTTATCATCACTCTCCAGACCTGGTCATCCAGGCAGATTTTAATCCAGCAGAAATTATGCCCATCCAGGTCATTGGCAGCCTGGTTCTCAAACAGAATGCTATGGGAAAGAACATCAAAAGCTTTACAAAATCTGGATATTTGATGAGGTGTTTGACTGCATGTAGCTATCTACTCTGGGATGATTTGAATAGCTCTCTAATGAGTATCTCTCCAATAAGTATCATCAGAAATACGACAGTAGGCTCACATATACATGCCTACAATAAGATACATGATTTTATGTGTCTTAGCCAATGACCTCAGTCCCACTCTTATGTAATTTAGAAATATAATACTGCAACACACTGGGTACCATCAGCTCCCACTGAGTCAAACTGAAGGGTAGTAAAATTGGTCACATCACCTTCCATGTGTGGCCTTAAAGCTGAAGTGAGAATACTAGCAGTGAAAAAAAATTCACCTAAATCAGTAAAATCCCTTCTCACCTGGATTTGCAAGTCGGCTGCTGGTGGGTCCAAGAATCTGATATGGATCTACAAAATTGTGAAAGAAAAATTAAAAATCATGAAACAATGATGTCAAATATTTCAGATGTTATTTTTTAGCCTTGTAAGTGGCAATGCATACTGCCCAATGGGGCTGCAGGACTAACACTGGGGGAAGCAGTTCCTTTCTCTGCATGGCAATATTTGCATGTTTTCCCTTAAAATTGAGTATGCAAGTGAATAACTGCAAAGATACACATTTGGTTTTTGTACTGTATTCATGTATACAAGCACATATTTAGACACACTGTAATTCTGGCCCAGAAGTATTCTGATTCCTTCTTAAATAAAGTACGCATACACACAGGCACCTTTTGGCACTATTGATTCTTGCAGTGCCCTAGGGCCCATAAACACAGACAGGTAACGGGGAAAGACTGCCCTCCACAAAGGACAGTGTTCTCTTTTTGTGAGACCACATTTGTCTTCTTCACACCACTACTAATTGTTTCTGTGCCAAAGAAGTTTCCAGAAGAGAGCTGAAAGTACATGGCTCAACACAGGCTATGTGGCTGGGTTTGCTATTCTCTGTCGCAAAAGTCCAATGAAGGTTCCCTATATTAACCTTGCACCTCAGGTTTTCAGAAGAGCCTATATCATCCACACAATGCCCATAGCATCTCAATGTTTTACTCAAGGGATTCCCTCTGGAAGTGAAAACTTATTTTAGCTCCAACTTAAGTATACAACAAGGAAAAAAAGGAAGGCTGTGACAGAAGTACAAAAGCCAAAGCAATGGGCTACAAGCACAGCCCAGAGCCCCTCAGTGAATGACCCTGTCTGTGGGCTGCCTTGTCTCCACACAGCTGCTCTCAAATGGCTGTCAGTTTTACAGCCAAGAAGATAATCATGTTACATTCCCTATACATTTAAATAATCTTTGCAGCTCACATGGCCATTAAACAGTTCTAAGGACTTATATAAATCATCAGTATATGTTTTGAAAGGTTATCATAGTTGGAAGGCCAGATTAGATAGATAAAACACTATTTGGGCAAAATGTAGTATAATACATGCATGTGAGTTAATGAGATGTAGTCATGCGCACAGTCTTATTTAGGTGTAATGAAAAACAGAATAATGATCTTAAATCCACATTATAGAAACAGGCTCAGAGTCTTCTGAGCTAATAATATCCTTCAAATCTCTTTTATTTCCTACTGCTACATTTTTGCTGTTAACAAAAGTGATAACTGACTCAGAATTTCTGTAGTGCTTTCTAGCTACCTGTCCAAAACACAGTTGAATTGACAATGAGGGATTAGGTCCTACCCCATGGATTACCTATTTTGAAAACACAAAATGCCCCCATGCAGCAAAAACACTAGTCTATAAACTCATAATTTTCTACTTTCTCCTCAGTTTCCAACAGACTGAGAATTCTTCTGATGTTCTTGTTTAACTTCAGGACCCCAATTCAGACAGGTTTCTGTATGCTGTAACCCATTTTCCAACTGCTACAATTTCAACTACCGTGGAGTAATGGTCTTTTCCCAGACAGCCTTAACTTACAACTTTATACCTAAACTGTACATAGGTACTTTGTTTAACAGCTTTTTCACTCTTGTAAGGTTATCACTGCTAGTAAACATTATTAAAAGCAACGATTAATCACCATGGGAGCCCTCACCTCAGATCCAGTTGTAGAGCCAACTCATACATGCCTAGGGATTTAGTGGTCACCAGCTGGAGATCTCATTAGTGGTCTGAATCAGATATTGCAAATTGTTTCTGGTTGGTATTTGAAAGCTGTCCTTCTCATCATGTCCAATAAACCTCATCACACCCAGGCATAAATCAAACAAAATGACACCCACCTAACTGAGGACGCTGGTCTTCTGTTTTGGGAACTGTTGATGATGATGGCTGAGTAGCTGAAAGTGGAAGAAAACCCGTGTAGTTATTTTTCCATTTTTTGAAGGCAGTGATAGATCATAGGTCTGGGACCCCTACTGCTCAACACTCAATGATGGCAACAATAAGATTTAGCTTTCTGCAACTATATGGTCACAGGCTTGATGAAGCTTGGGTTCAATGAAGAATGTGGCTTCTCCAGTGACTCCACTCAGTATTTCCTACATACAGTTAACAGGCTTTCCAACCAAGGCCTAGGTAAAAATCCTTCAGAGGATACTTCTGAGGTAGTTCCTATCAGTTCACTTCAGAGTCTATCAAGGTTGCACCAGGTATGCATAGGCACAGCAGACTTTTTTACCTTTTGACTGAGGACTGGGGTGGCTGTGACTTGTCCATGCTGATCTCCTGGCTTGCTCATAAGGCAGATCTGTGAAGGACAAATACACTGATTCATGCAGATATGGCATAAAGCATTCGTGTCCATAAGGGATACATTTCTACAAGACCCATTGTATTAGAAAACTTACTGATATAGGAAGATTACTCCTTGTTAAAACCTTTATCATCTTTATTGTCTCTGAAAATAACAGGAACATATTGCCCCCTGCATTACTATTTGGAAGTGCCTTTTAGTGAAGAAATTTTTCCTAATATCTAATCTGAACCTGCCCTGGAGAAAGTCAAAGCCATTTTCTCTCATCCTGTCACTTGTGACTTGTGACAAGAGATCAGCATCCACCTTGCTACAACCTCCTTTCAGGTACTTGTAGACAGTGATAAGGTCTCCCCTCAAACTCCTTTTCTCTAGTCTAAACAACCCCAGTTCCAAGGCAGCCCTGCTGGGGAGATTCTTGTGATGAAAGGAACCTAATTTTTTTCTGCAATTCTTCCATTCCCTGCCCAGAAAGACGAACAACAAATAGGAGGAAATGATCACAATCTTCCTCTCCTCTCCTCTCCTCTCCTCTCCTCTCCTCTCCTCTCCTCTCCATTTACAGGTCTCCAAATTATTCAACACCTGCACATTAAGAGGGCTGTGTGATGTTGTGTCTTGGTCCTTGGTGGCACTTGCAGCCTTAAAATATACTGTGTCCAAATTTAGTGCTGTTAAAAAGCTGTTTTGCCTTTTAATGCAATACATCATAAGATGGTTTTCTGACTACACCCTCTCCATTAAAAGAAAAATCCAGTTATCAGCCTTTCTCGAAATAGCACAAAATCCCAACCTCATTCTTAATTCAGTATTGTGCCTTGATAAACATGTTGCTATTTAGATAAGCAGATCTGTTCTTGTTCATGAGATGTTAGTACAACATGTGCTTATCTTCAAAGGATCTTCGATGGGAATGCTCCTATTTGATGAGACATTTAGACAAACCCATATTAGGCTTCCCTCAGCTCCTGATAGTTTAATTGTATTACTTTCAGCTTGCTGAAACCTCATGTTCTGTTGTAAAGGTGACTGAAGAAATACGTCTTTGCCATTACAGTTCATTACAAGCCGTGCTCATTTCCTATTTTCTATTTTAGAGTCCTAACAATGGCAATGC
Source organism: Coccyzus lansbergi (assembly GCA_033558105.1). Taxonomy (NCBI): domain Eukaryota; kingdom Metazoa; phylum Chordata; class Aves; order Cuculiformes; family Coccyzidae; genus Coccyzus; species Coccyzus lansbergi. Next base: position 1,668,129 of record JAUMJK010000081.1, on the reverse strand, counting down.
TTAATTAATTTCTCCAGATTTGTATGCCAGTATTTGGCTAATTCCCATTTAACATTTTTGATCCCCTCCTTCTCATTTTTGACCTTTTTCATGTCATCAAGTGATTGTCCCCAGGGTCTGCTATTGCTTTCACATGACAGACGCTTTGTTATGGAAAATCTTCTTTGCAGTCTAGTTGAAATGTGACATTTGACTAAAACAAAAGCCATGGAATAAGCCAACAAAATAGTTTCTTGAGACAAAAAATGAAATTTTGCCAAAAAATATATTTTTTTCTTGCTGATTAAAAATTCTGACATTAAGGATGTTTGTCAACTCTCAATTGTAAAAGAAAAAAATACTACTTTCAAATCACAGGATAGTTTGGTGTAGGAAAAGTTAAATCAGAATACACCAGTTCACATGGAAGGACAGAGACACCTTATATCCAAACTACAACTACCACAAAGAATTGTGTCAACACAGGAAGATAATTTTAATGTTGACATAGAATCATAGAATCATAGAACAACCAGGTTGGAAGGGACCCATCGGATCATCGAGTCCAACCATTCCTATCAAACACTAAACCAAGTCCCTCAAGACCTCATCTACCCGTGCCTTAAACACCTCCAGGGAAGGTGAATCAACCACCTCCCTGGGCAGCCTATTCCAATGCCCAATGACCCTTTCTGTGAAAAACCTCCTCCTAATCTCCAGCCTAAATCTCCCCTGGCGGAGCTTGAGGCCATTCCCTCTTGTCTTGACATAAAGCATTCTGTTTTGTAAGTGTAATTGCAAATGTGATTTAGATAAAAATGATGAATGAAGGACTTAACCATGTCTGACATATGTTTTTTAAGAAACTTTTACTTCAGACAATACTAGTATTTTATTTTTCAATCACAAGTTAGGATGAAACAAGTATTGAAATCATAGAATTTCTCATACATTTTTTTGTTCAAGTCCAGTGGAAACATACACATAAAAATATTCTTCCACAGACTCATTCTAGCCTTTTCTTGAAATCCTTTTGATTGGCATGGTTATTTCTTGCAGGGTATTCAGGTCCCTCTGGTCTTATGTTACATGTTCGTTTTCCTTGGATACTACTGAAAACTTCTGGCATCCAGTTTTACATTACATAGTTGATAACTGTTTCTAAAGCTATGATTTGTCTTATCTATATTCACATCCAGATTCCTTTGTGGTATCCAAAGCTCCAGAGTGCTACAATAACGTGTGACCACAAGGGCTGCAGTCTGCTTTAATATCTCATGAAATTATCTCATTTTAGTAAAAATTATTATCCTTTCTTCTGATACTGAGACTAAGAAAGTACTCTGTTACACTCTTTATTTTGACAGTTATATCATGTTTCCTCATCCCTAGAACTTGAGTTGAATGATTTCAAACTTTGGTGTCTTTCAACATGCTCAAAAGATTTTCCAATTTCCCATGGCTTGATCTAAGTGCCTTCTAATTCTGCAAATAACCTTTTTGATAAGGGATGATTCACACAGCCTTCCGTACAAGGCCACACCGTTGATTTAATGGTACAGTCAGTTTTCCCGTATGATTCTCCACTGTGTTTCTTCATTTGTTTACTTTTTTCATGTTGGCCAACAACTGGTGCAGTAGCTTTCATTGTGCCATAAATAAAGATGCCTATGTTAAGTTCTTTTATCAGGGAATGTATCTTTTCACAAGAACTCAGTCAATTCAATTGTATGTCCCTTTAGAACACATGGATGTATGACTCTGGCTCAGTAATGGATTTTCTTTAAATGTAGTGTTTTGCTGAAGCTTTTCTCAATGTCCCACAGTAATTTGTGCTTATTACTAGAAAAGCAAATGTCCACATTAGCATTTTTTCAGTATCTTTAGAGGTGAAGGATGATGTAAAGAAAATTTTTACCTTCATAGCACTGTCCTCATCTTTTTTAATTATTCCCTTTGACCTTTCACAAAACAACACATCAATAATGATTTTATGATCTTCAAACTTGGAGCAGTAAGAATTTTCCTAAGTTTTGATTTTACTTACTTAGCCTCTTAAACTTACAGTTGGATGTTGAGGGATTTATTTGACTCAAAAATAAGTAGAAGGTAGATAGCAGCACAAATATGTACCCTGCATTTTAAGAGTACTGTTTCACAACATATTTTAAATAGCATTATAGAGATGGGGTATTCTTCCTTCATTTTACAGAGAGCTGAAGCACATTGAAAAGTGACTGTGCTGGCACAAAGCAACAGAGCCAGTGAACAGAGTGGAGGTCTTCTGATTCTCTCTTGCTTTAAATATTAGATAGCATTGCTTCAAAGACACAGATATGTGGAAGAAACAGACATATTAAACTGATCTATTCAATCTTCTCACTCTCTACGACATTTATACACACACACATATATAAAATATGTATATATATGTGTATGTATTCAAAATCTAGCCTAATGTTGATGAAAAAAGAGTAAAAAAAGACCAAGAATGACATCCTTCAGGAGATGAAATGAATAAGATCACAGCATACCATAGGTGGTCATTGTTCATACCTGGCCTGGTTGTAATTCTTTGTGTTGCTTCTGGATAAACAGATGTATTTGGAAAAATAAAAGTGGCACCCCCTGAAGAGAAAGAAGACACAACACCTAAAGATTTGTTTTCACAGTCCCTAAATCCATTGATAATTTCCCTCCTGTAGTGTGTACAAATTAATACTATGAATAACTAATTTTTGTGTTAGAACTCATATATATAATTTAATTTCAATAAGCTTTGCACCTGTATAAATCCATTTACATTGCAGGATCAAAACCTGTACAAAATCTGTGTTAAGGGAGGAGACAGTCAAGTTCAGGAAAACCCTTACACCTTCACCACAATCACCTTCAACCTGGCAGTAGGTTTCATATCTTCTGAAATAAAAATTATTTGTCTTATCTTCATTAGTGCATGCACTTCCCAAATAGGTTCATTTTTTCAACAGAGATTTTAGGCCTGAGCCAAAGTCTATTTTGTCTTTGGGAATCTTCTCAGACTGTGGTAAGCTTTGGGTCAGACCCTCAGAAATTTCACAAAGTGGAAGAAATTAAAAATACTGAGCTCGATATAGAACATGGTAGAAGAAGAACTCATTTCTAGTTCTTATGGGGTCCTTTGAAAATCTCGCTCCAAAGTCCTTCTACCACCAGAACTAATTTTCCTTATGCTGATGAGCAGCATGATATTATTTACATTTCCAATGACAGAAATGCAGATAATCTCATTTGGTGAAATGAATTTCAAAATGTCATTGTCAGTGCACACATATAGAAAAAGATAACACACAGAATTGCTGAACAACACTTGGATAACTATATGTGGAAACTTTTTCACAAATTAGAATCTGAAAAGTCAGATATGAAAAAGACCACAGAGTCCTTCTGTATTTAAAAAGGGCTCATTCCAAATCCCATCAAAGTCAATGGACAAATTTTTGTTGGTTTTGGTGGTGTTTGCAGCAGTCCTACAGCCCACAGTAGGACTTTATTTCAAGATCTCTCAGGAAGAGGTCTCCTAATCTAGTTAGTTTTACTAGGAAGCTCACTGCTATTTACCACAGTGAAAAAGCTAGAAGAAATATGAAAGAGGCATCGCAATCCAAGGTTTGAGGGTTTTTTCTTTTTCTTTTGCATTATCCTTTGTATTATCTTTTTCATTTCTCAAAAAGAATTGTTATTTCTGGTCACTGTATGTAACTAATACACTCAGGCATGATCATGCAATATTCCAAACATCTTTAATCAGTGTGTATACCATATCCATGTACAATTCCATGCCAGCCTCTGTTGCGCAAGTACTACAGCAAGATAAAATTTGTTCTGAATTATTTTCATAAATATTTTAAATCACATCCTGAAAGACATATGCTTTTGAGGCATGTATTTTATCATTCTCCTACCTACACTCTATTCTTCTGAGCCAAATTAACAGAAGGGTGAATATTAGCAAAAATCATTTTACATTTATATCAGACTTGGTGAAGATTACAACATCAAACTTCATGGAGTTTCCAGCTCAAGTCCCATACAGCTGACAAATGAGATGAGCCAACTACCTAAACAGAAATTTTATTTAATTATATGATATATACTGCATGGGAGGGGAGACAGTCTCCATTTAGCAGAGACCACATCACTTAGGCAAGTGTTGAAGCACTTTTGAGCTCCACCAACTTCCTAGAGATCCCAGGAGTAGGCCTAACAGTAAAATGAGACAGAATGAGAAAAAAAGTCCTCAGAGACAGAAACCCAGAGCCTAGAGTTTATCATGTATCAGGGACCCCATTCTCTTGTAGAACACAAGAAATTACCAGTAAGAAGATCATTTTGGTGTCATCAGACCATGAGTGACCTCACCTTACTTCATTGTGTCTGTGCACAAAATTCAGACAGAGCAAGCAAAGCATACACTTGTCTCCCTCCTGATTTACCATTTCCATTTTTAGCAAGCAACCCATAAAAAGGAATCCTGTGCTTTTAGAAGATGATCTATAGCAATGGGGGCAGTGCCAGCATTACCTGTGTTTCTAGCATGCATTAACCGTGGAGAGTTTTGTAAGGCCTTATCAACATCATCTGAAGTCAAATGTGGAAGAGGAGCTACAAAACAAAACAAAAAGCAGCACCAAAATGAAAAAAAATTGTGAATTATGTTTTTAAACCACATTTTCCCCTAACAGGATTGTTTGAATGCGAGTGTACCACCAGTCAGTTCCAGTCTACAGCTTGGAGGGAGATGTGTGTGCTACAGCTTAAATAACATTATGAATGTATAACATTTTGACTGATAATTGACAGTGTGCATGTGGAGAAGACTGCACCGCACTGGTGTTGCAATGCTTGTTGCTTTTTTCTTTAAAACCCATGTTCATTTTAAGATCTCTAAACTAGGTAAACCTGCAAAATTTCCTCAAGTTTAGATGAAAGTCCTCAAGGCAGGAATTCACTAGCCCCTTCTTTCCTTCTGAAATGCTAACTTTGCAGTACAAGTAATGTGCATTTGGATTTCAGGGACTGTTCCTTTTTTTCCATCTATTTGCAGAAGTTTTATTCAATTCAGTGAAGCCTTCCTGATCCTACTCAGAGTAGAGCAAACTGCTGACAGTCATTAGAATCATGCCTGGGATTCACTTTATGAATCAATGTTTGCACTCTTGTTTAGCACTCTTATCGTTAAAATGGAAAGAAATGAGTATGTGACCAGAAAAAACATTAGCACTGAATTCCATATAATTTTCTTCCTACATTATGCTGATGAATATGCTGGCTTTCAATCTGCTTTTCCTCTGAGATGGACGTATAGAAATATAGCCTAATTCTTTTCGTTGATGAACATGCGTGAAAGCCAACTGAAACTAATGGGAATCATTCCACCAAACTCAAGAGGCTTTGGATCAGGTTCCCCACTGCGTTCTTAGGTACAACCACATTTGCAACAGACATTTGAAAATCCAGCTGAATGTTATCCACACCATTAAATCTAAAACTGCTATCAATCACAGATTGATTGTAGCTACCACCATAATGACAGAAAACTAGCTTACTCTCTCTGAGGTAGTGTAGGTGTGACAGAAGGATATCTGCATTATAGCTTGGGGTGAGTCTCTGGAAGTCGTCTTTCGTCATTTTACACAGCTCTTTCCCATCAATATTCTGGAACAACAAGATGTCCACATCCGGTAGGCCGTACTCTTTCACTGCCCATTCCAGCCACTGGCGTACATGGTCTGTGCTCCACAACGTAGGATCTGGTGGTATCACAAAGCATAAAATTAGGCAGAAAGGGGAGAGACATGCACTGAACTAGTACACAATAAATGTAGAACGCAATCAGACCAGGGAGACCTGTTTACTGACTTCTGGAGATACATGAGGAAATAATTTGGCCTGTTTATGCAAAGAAGTGTCTGTGAAAAGCTACTAAGGAAGATTTGTGAGCTCTGATTATTAACAGCAAACACTCTCCTGTTGAGATCCTTCTCCCATTTAATTGTTTGGTCTTGTTATTTTTACGCATTACATACGGTCCTGTCCTCACGCAGACAAAACTCTTCAGGAAAGTATTTAGGAGCACCCACTAACAGCACTGTAACTTATATCTGAACAATTTTTAATTTCTGTCTTTATTCAAGTGAAATTTCCACTCAAGTCAAAAGTGCTGTTTCTTTAGCATAGGCTAAGTAAGCACTCAGAATTGTCTAGTTGTGTAAAACCTAGTGTGGGTCACATGAATTTTTTTCTGTGCTTCTTTTCCTACACTGCTGTGTTGTACTGGTATACATCGCTACACCTGCATGGATTTTTAACTTACTGCCTGAAGTATTGGCAAAACCATCTGGTAAATAAACAAGAACTAGTGCAAATTTTTAGCAAAATATAAGGCCAAATACCTTGTGGTTTCGAAAGAATCCTCGGTTTTAACTTAAAACTTCTTTTATGTATCTAAACTTTTGCTTTGCTATTTTTCTTCCATTCTACTTTTCCCTGTTCTGGAGTCACAGTAGGCGCTCATTAACGTGAAGGTGCCTAAGGTCCTGCAGTGCACATCCCTATAATGGAAAGCAGTTCATGCCCTGAAGAATTTACACTTCTTGCAGAGCAAAGATTAAATCCAAGGGGAAACAAACTCCTCAAGAGTTTGTGCCTTCCAAACAAAATGACTCTGTGATTCTGTAATATCCTGAAGACTAGGAATGCAGCACACAGAAGTGTAGTCTATTACAGGAAAGTGTTGGGTGGCTGGAACTTGAATGACAACCTAAATAACTCTTCTGGCTTAATTTCAGTGATATTCCTTCTCTTTGGATTGTTGTTGAGGCTCGTCTGAAAGACGTAGGGACCTCTTTCCATAGGCTAGGAACTATTCAGTCTATCATACTGTTACTCACTCCCAATTCTTCACCCATTAGTCTCTCCTCATTTCTGATGCTTCTTTTGGTGGTTTAAGCCCTTGCAAGTTAGAATATTTAATCTTCTGAAGCTTCAGAGGATTCATCTGGTCTCTGAAGTACACTTAGAACACTTAAAATGTCCCCTCCATCTGGTAAGAGATGCGTAGCAAACTAGAGGAATGCAAGTCTTGTGGTAAACCTAGGGTTTGGATGAGATTGTGCACACCTACAGCAAACAATTCCAACAACTACATTCAGTTTGGTTTGAACTAAACAATCAAACACCACGAAATTTGCCAGAACATTTTTACTATGCCTATACTTTTAAAATGCTTCTTATTTATCATGATTAGAAAGGTAACACAGCTGAAAATGTGAATTCTGGGGTTTTTTTTAATTCCTAAATACTGGGACAGAACTGCACACTGCCTGTGTGATAGTCAAACTAAAACAGCTGATTTTTATCCATACATTTCTTCTAAGGATACCAACGTAGCAAGACTGCAACTATGACCAACTTGTTCCTTGAATGTCACTCAAATCCACCTCAAAAACATGTCTTCAGGAATACACTGAGAAAAAAATGATCTTGCTGAGTTAATCATTCTAAGGATTACTAGCCAGCCATCAAGAAGACAAATGTTTCAGAGGAACACTCATAACTTGTGTGCTTCACTTTGGTCTACTTTCAGTTGGCAAGACACTTCATTATTCAGTGCATCACTCTTCCATGCTTCAGAATAGAACTGTCAATACCATTGCAGAGGATACTGCAATATATTTGCCCAGACATATCTTGACAAATAACTGAAATAAGCACAGCTTGCAAAATTGGCCGCAGTTAGTACTCTTGCATATCTTAGCAACTGAAAACTGTAAGAATATTAAGCAACATAGCAGTAGCAGAAATGTTTCAGCTAGGCACAACTCTGCTGTAGAGGAACTAGCAGCAAAACATGCCCTTCTGTTTGCAGGTTGCAGGTGTTGTATCTATGCTATGTATACACAATGGTTTATGAACACCCACATATGTCATGATGTTCTAACGCTTTGACTTCAGAAATAGGTGTGCTAATCGTTTTGCAAACCGAGGCATCTAACCTTCAAGCAGAGGTTGGTTTGGCGAACACAGCACACAGGAGTGTTCTTGTTCAACTAACTGTCCTACAACCAAGCTTGCTAAGGCTAACCAAAAATTTCTCAATTGTTCTCTTCTATTGCAATGGGGTTGTCAGTTTGCTTATTGAAATATTTCATGCTGCCCAAATTCAAGGGATAACCTAGATAAATGCTTTTCATGCACTGTTTGATCTCACAGAAGCTATTGTGTTTTTAGCACGCTGAGGGCTGGACTGCATTTGGTATTTGCAGGGATGCCATGTGGTACACTGATCCTTTTCTCGTTCCCACACATTCTTCACTCAGGTAGTCCATGGTGTTAGGAAATGGAAGTGGCTCTTTATTTTGCCCACTTTAGGGCAAAATACTTCAAAAGGAGCTAGGGAAGTCAGATAAGATCTGTCCCTGTAATCAGTCAGTTCTGCTGCTGAAATGAGGACAACAGGTTGAGGGAGGTGGCTTCAATATCCCACTTCTCAGCTCATTCACTTAATAATGTTAAGGGAATTACTGCTCTTTTCCTCCTGATAACCTGTATCACATCGCCACTTTTTCCCAAATCCTCTTAAACAATATTAGTATTAGAGGGAATAATACATTTCTTTGCTTGAGGGTCTAACCTGCTGGCACAATGACTCTTCGCTCATTGGTAGTCATATTTGGGGGTGGAACATGCTTCTCTTCCATGTAGTTTCCATAGTTCATCCCAACATTGTCTGAGCCGCTAACCATTTTCCCTCCTTTTGCCACGCTGCAGTCATCAGGGGAATTCCTAGACAGAGAAGAGAGGTGTGCTTCTATTATTATTCCAGTCACTACTAGTACCCTCAGCAAAAAATCATGCTAAATGAAATGAAAAAAAAAAAAATGAGATTCAAGCACCAGTATTGGGTTGTCACTGGAAAACTCAGTACCTAAGACACAATGACACTGATATCTTCAGTTGCCTCAGAAAAAATACCAGCCTCAATGGACCATATATTTATTTTTATTTCCAAAGGATCAGAATCTTACATGTCTCCAAACATGTAAACACTAGCAATTTCTTTCCAGAGATCAGATTACAGTGAGCTGCTGAACCTGACAGATGCAAGTAGTCCCACTTTTCTCTCTAAGCATTTCACAGACAATTAAGAAAACACAGAGATGCACTTAATGCAAATTAACTGAGAGAGAACTGTTATTAGTTGCCATTGTCCAAACCTTGGACAAAGCTTGTCCAAGACTTTGACAGCTTCCTATCTCCACTGTTGTCATTGTTTCATGTAGGTCATGATCAGCTGCACTTTATGTCACTCAATGGAGACATGCTCCTATGTATGGTCTCCAGAAAAGGCACATTTGCTGAAGCCATGATTCAAAATACCATATGCATGACTGGAAAAACCTTTCAGTTCCTGACTAGCACAGTCTCCAAGGTACTGTAGTGAAGAAATGGAAATCTGCAGAGGATCTGCAACCAGACACCTCTTTAATTTTGACTTTGCTTTCTGAATAGAGTCTTTAGGTTTAACATCCCACAGGGGGATCCCTAATGGCATTTTAATTGCATCACAGTTTTTCTTCTGGCAGACACAGACATATTTGTCCTTTAATGCCTACAACGTGTTTCATCAGAGAGAGAGAAATTGTTACAAAAACCAAAATAAAGAAGAGAACCATGGGGAATACCTTTAAATATAGAGAAAAATCACATGGGAAGGAGAGTGTTAGTCAGGTTTTGTTTTCTTTAGTGATACTTCACTACTAACAAGCTTGCTTTTAGTCCTGCCATTTAACTCCTGAAACTATACTAGCAGCAAGTCCTATTGCTTTGCTTCATTTTGATTCTTTGCAAATCAACTAACTTGCAATCCAGAGAACCAAGAGACCCTCCTAGAACTCACACTCCTGGAGGAGTGTTTCAGGATCTGCGCCCTGTGCACAAGATGTGTTTCACTCAGAGCCTCTTGCTCTCCCCAGCTCTGAAATCCCAGCTCTTACTGCAAGGATTGGGAAGCAATATCACTGCACACCCATCAATGCTCAGTATACAAGTGCTTTCCTGGAAGAGTTTTGCCATTGTTTGAGGACAAAAAAGGAAAAATAACATACAGTTAGGACCACTATCTGCTCAATATATGTTGTGGCAGATATTTTATCCAATGCCTAAGTACCTTGATTGTGTTGACTGCTCAGCACTACCATTAGTCAGGAACTAATGCAGTTATAATTCTCACATGTGTATTTCAAAAAATAACTAGCAGTTGGAAAGCTGAAATGATTTAGTATATAAACACTAAAAGTATACTTTAAGTAAGTATATAAGTTTTTTTTCTATGCAATGTTACTACCAATTTTTACTGTGTTGTGTTAATGTAGATATTAAAAAAAAATTGAAACCATTCAATGGATACTGTATACTTCTTTAGAAGAAGGAACAGGAGCCTTAATGCTGCCTGGTAATTGTTGGCCTCACATACATTATTCAGGTATACAATTTCTTGTGTGCCACATAACATATAGCATATGAAATCCTCCTACTGTAAAGGTACTGCAACTGTTTTCTCAGCCACTGGACTAAATAGTAACCACAAGGGAAGATATAGTCAGCATGTGGTATTGCCTATCATTGAGTGGTGGTAAATTTAGCCCTTCCCCTCAGAACCAGAACAGGTGTGCATTATCCTTCGAGGTTTATATTTTCTACCCCACAATGTACCTCCAAATATCATTCTGGGACACAGATTATTTATGTATAAACAGAGCTAAGCAAAACAAAGTAACTGTTTCTTTCAGATGGAAACATTTGAAAAGAAGCTTTTGTGAGGATTGCTTGTGACTAAAATGTTGGCTTTTTCTGTTTACCTTTAACAAATATAAATGACATATATGCATACATGAGTCTGCATACTAAACCATGAATATGTGGAAACATCATCCAGCTCCTGCCCTTATATTTTTGCAGATGCCCACCATGACTCCCAAGGTCAGTTACGTCACTAAAGCAAAAGAACCATTTGTCCCATTCACTGACTTTTTAGAGAAGTTTTTGAGAAACAGAAAGCTAGGAGCATCCTTTGGCCTAACTGGCACAGTTACTTTATTTTGGTTTTCTGTCAAAAGGAACTTGGGATACAGGAACATCAAAGCCTTGCTGCTGACATGAAACATTACATCAGTATTAGCTTACACCAATCCTATGGGCAATCATGCATTACAAACACTCTGGTAAACACTGAACAATAAATGATGTGACAAATTCAGTAGTAGCACTCAACTTTTCGCAATTTGTCAGGGCTTCTGAGCCGGTTTTCTTATCTGAATATAAACAGACAGAGGTGGGGAAGAAGATCGTAAGTAAGTAGTAACTTCTCATTAAAATCCAGAAGCAGATGATGGTCAGGGCAGTTGTCCTCTTAGCTTACTGGATGAACAATCAAATCCCCAGTCCAGCAGACCTTCTAAGACCATCCTTGACTTCAAGGATGTAAGCAGCTCCATAGGAGCTAATAGGACTACTCCGGTATTTCAAACTGAGTGTGTACTTATACATATCACTGAGTGGAATTGCTGGAGTGGAATTTTGCTGTATAGGAAGTAAAACTGACAATGCAAGAAGACACTAAAAAATCATATTTTTAGTGCCCAAAACAACAAGAGAGTGATTGCCTGCAAAGGCTTTCTTTGGGACTTTCTATGAGCCTGCATTTTTTTCTGAACCATCAGAGAAGCAGGAGCAGTGGAATGGCAGCTTTCAGAAAAGTGTGTGCCCAGTGTAAAAGGGTGCAGCTTTACAATGATTCATCCTTAGCTCCAGATCTGAAATCAATCCTGAGAGTTTTTTACTTTTTGTAAATATACTCTGTTACACCTGGAATTTACACCAAAAAAAAAAAAAAAACAAACAAACAAAAAAAAACCAAACAAAAAACCCAAAACCACAAACCAACCAGAAAAAGGTGGAAAGACTACAATCATGCTACCTAAGAGAATTGTGCCCAATCCTGAGCTGATTCAGCTCTGATTGCTGATACATCTCTATGGAAGAAAGTATTTCTCCATGAGTCCTTGGACCTGAAAGAATTGCCTTTACTCAGGGTCACTTAGAATCAAGCTGATTTGATGGTTAAATTTAGCACCCTTGCCTACTGAAGCTGATGGGAGTTTTGCCAACAACTGATTCTGATGAAAGCAGATGTAAGTTCATAAATAATTGTATGAAACACATTTTTTTTCCTTTTCACTCTGCTACTATTTTCACATGTGATGTAAAACACCTGTGTTGTGTTAAAATGCCAGGTGCCAAAAAAACACAGATTAGGAATCAGCAAAATTTTATGTAAACTCTGTGACATACCCATAATATAAACCCCTCTATTTAATATTTCTGAATTTCAGAGTGAACTAAATGACAAAATTATGTTCTCCAATTGTCTACTTATTTTTATAAGTTTATTTGATAACCACAGCTTGGATAACTGAAATACCTTATAGAAAAGGGGTCTCAGGAGAGTAGGGAGATGTAAGAATATCTTTGAAGAGTTTTCCATGCATGGTCCCCGTCCAGGCTGTGTCTGGACAGGTCAGAGGACATGCTGAGCTACCAGGAATGTTTTTTTTCTGCAAGGCTCTGGTGAAAAAACATGATTACAGAATCACAGAATCACAGAACAACCAGCTTGGAAGGGACCCATCGGATCATCTAGTCCAACCATTCCTATCCAACACTAAACCAAGTCCCTCAATACCTCATCCACCCATGCCTTAAACACCTCCAGGGAAGGTGAATCAACCACCTCCCTGGGCAGCCTATTCCAATGCCCAATGACCCTCTGTGTGAAATGATACTGTACTGCAGAATACAGATTCCTCTCCTCAACTCTCCTGTCCTGTTTCATAATGCCAGTGATCTGAGAAAGTGGAATTACCCCAGAAAGGCTGCAATGTTTCATCCCTGTCCTTATATACAAGTGGAAGAGCAGTGGGAGAGCTGCACAAAGCCAGCTACCTCAAATAATTTGGGCCAACATATATAAATTTGTATTTAGCCAAAATGCCATCATATAAACTTCAGCTCATATTGAGTATATTACAAAGCATTTCTTAGGCTTATGTCCATCCACTGCAGCTACTCAAGCTACAGTATATTTCCTCAGTGCCTCCCCTGAAAAACAGTTTGTCATTGAAAAAGCGGCACATGAAGTAAAAAACAAAACTTGCCTGAGATTTCTTACCTTGAAGTACATTGCTGTTTCTTAAAGCATATCTAACATTCTTTAAGCTACAATATCAATTCAAAAGGTTACATAGCTGCAGCCTCAAACTCTCTTCCCTGCTCTTCTCTATACCATCTCCCACTTTGTGAATCAGTGGGGTTCCTGTTGATCCCTCTTTGAATTCCCCTTTGGCAGCAATCTCTAGGGACAGCCTGACCCTCTTCAGTGAGAAGAAGCCCATGCTCTTCAGCCACCAATGCAGGAGTATGGCTGCCCTAGCAGACACAGGCTGTTCCTCTGGCACTAATGGTATTCCCTATAGCCGCAAAGAGAGACTCTAAGAGCACTTCTAGTGGTGCTACCAGAGGCTTTAACATTTGTCTTGACAGGGTTAGGTTTCCACCATGTATATTCATTTCCCAGTTTCTTCTGCGCAGGCACCAGGCCAAGCCCTGCAAGTGCACCAAACCCTCTACTCCTGTGCAGGCACCTGCCCTTAAATCTGCTATGTGAGCACCACCACGCTTCCCCTGCTGAAAGGAAAACAGAAGTTTTATTTTCCCTTCCAAGGCTCCTTGCTGAAGTGCTGCAAAATTCCCTGCAGAGGACTCCAGCATAACAGAGGCATTAAAATGCCAGAATCATAGAATCAGAATCATAGAATCACCAGGTTGGAAGAGACTCATCAGATGAAGTCCAACCATTCCCACCAACCTCTAAACTATGCCCCTCAGTACCTCATCCACCCCCACCTGAAACACCTCCAGGGAAGGTGAGTCAACCACCTCCCTGGGCAGACCGTTCCATTGCCTAATGACCCTTTCAGTGAAGAATTTTTTCCTTATGTTGAGCCTGAACCTCCCCTGGCAGAGCTTGAGGCCATTCCCTCTTGTCCTGTCCCCTGTCACTTGCCAGACAGGACAGCTCCCTCCTACCCACAACCTCCCTTAAGGCAGTTGTAGAGAGCAATGAGGTCTCCCTTCAGCCTCCTGTTCTCCAGGAAAACGCACGTCAATCGAAATATCCCTGGGATATTCACACAGGCTCTCAAGCAACTGCTTAGCAAACTGGGGTGGAGAGCTAATTCCCCAGCCACTAAGTAAGTAAATGTGTGAGTGGGTAAGTAACTCAGTGCTTAGCTGTAACTTGAGTCACTCCCCCACCCATGTAGGTTGGCTGTGTGAAGGCAATGCTTGCCCATAGGAAAGGGGACAGGCAGGGTGGGAGCAAGCTTCTGAGGTCTGTAGAAGGAAAAAAGCCCCTCAGGAACTGTGCCACTGACTAAAGATAGCTTAGGCTGGTGCTGATGACAGTCTGTTTATCTTTGCTATGAAGTGTCAAAAAACAGTCCTAAGAAGACAAAAGAAAAGGAAAAAAAAAGGAAAACCGAAGTCTTCACTGTGCCACACAGTCATGGAAGTGCACAACTCCATGCAGGGCTAGACAGGGGTAACCAAAATGGTTTTCAACAGTCCTAACAGACCAGGGCTGCAGAGAGGGTAGGATTGGGGCAGCCCCATACTAACACACCACATAGCATCATATCCAGGGAAAGACACCACTGTGTGGGCTGCCCTGGGCTCAGTAGGTGCCCAGGGTTGTGTGGGGCTGGCCCAGGGGTTGCTCAGAGACATCACAGCATGGCACATAGAGGCACCTCTGGTCCCTTCCTGAGGAAGCAAACAGCACACGCCAACACACGCAATGCTGTTGGTTTTCTGTAAACAAAACAAAGATGCTTGTTTATTGAGTTGTATATGCAGCACCCATTCATTTTCAATCAAACAATAAATTTTGCTAATTGAAACAACCTTTTCTTTATTGTTTTTGTGTTTTTGCTTAACTTTCCCCGGCTATCTTCCAGTCCACAGCTGTTTCAAACCTTAAGGCCATCACGGCAAATTAAGGCAGTCAGCGTCTGGCTCACTAGAGGCCAGTCAAGCTATAAATATTACCAGCCTGGCTCTTTGTGTTCACAGAGTGGGGAAACAGATGGTTTAAGTTTGACTGCACGTTGTCATTTCTCCATTAGTGCAAACACTTCAGTATTTCTTATGTGTGAGGTTGGAGTGAAGAAAGGGAAAGAAGGAAAGGGGTCACTAAAAGCCAAAGCTAAGAAATGATGTTCTGTATATACGTAATTTACAATTAGATTGCTGCCTGGGAGAAGGCTGGAGTCTGACATGATGATAGCTAGGCCAATGCCACAATGACTTCCCAGTTGGCCTATAACTTTCAGGACCTATTTTCTCTTGTTTTTCTTTTATTGTTTTTATAGAAATTCTACTATAATGGTAACAGATTACATTTCTCAAATAGTATTTCATTTCAAGAATTTGTAAGACTGCTGTATTTGTGGTTTCATAAAATATGAAATACCAGGAGACAGGGCCCTTCCCAAACCACATATGTCTTCTTTTGTGGGCAGGGATCATATAGAAAATTAGCAAAGTAGGGCATGCCAGGCATAAACTGAAGTGACATCTTCTATGGAAACCATAATCTCCCATGTCTGTGGTATGTCTGCTGATTTTCCTGATTAGCAGTACTGGGCTGTGAAGCAGATGGGTGTGAGACAGTAAAGTCAATGATTGGCTACTTTTCTTTTTCTTACTCACCTTTGTTATTGTCTTAAAATGTTATTCTCAAACCTAAAATACTGAACACGCCCACTGATACTACTCTGATCAAAATTAAACACCTACTAATAGAAGTGGAGAGAAGAAGACTCATCTCCAGATGTGCTGGGTTGAAGACAACCTACCTACTGACAGTGCTTGTACCATGTCAGCCTGGGGGAACACCATAATCACTGCTCTAGACACAGTAATGTACTGGAAATAAAGCAGTAATGATAACAATAGTCATGAATAATGACAGTGATCATACCTCCTGTGGGATCCTGTGTCATTATTTGAAGACTAATTTTGTATTTCACTACCCACATGAGAGGTTTTTGTTGCTTAGCACTTTTGAAATTCTGGCTATACTCATCTCCCTCCAACTCCTGAAGCTAAGCGCACAATTTAAACCTCAGTGGTCAATTCAAAATGTAACTGTGCCAATTATGAATGAACACATTATCCCAGAGTGGAATGGTTCTTAGTTAGCACCTGCTAGCCCAGCACCTCTCAAAAACCTCCAAAAAAGTAGGCAGCGGTAGTAGTGTTGTGCTGGGTTTGTTTTTTTCTCCTTGGCAACATGTTTGCCTCAAGAACAGAGCCAAATCATGCAGACACACTTGCACACAAATGTTAAGCTGGTGGATTTTCAGAGCAAAGAAGAAGTTCTTGAAGTACCCACATATAAAGCCCTACATGAAAAAGATCCTCAATTTGCAGTTTTTCCAGTTTGGTAGGCAGCCACTTCACCAACTACCCAGTCACTGGGAAAAAAGATTATCAGTGTGAGATAACTAACACCATGTCTTTTTTTACCCAAGATTAATGTTACTTTATATAGTTGGCGCCAATAAATGCATTAGGAAAGTTATCCTCTTGAAACAGATCTCCCAGCTTTGCTGTGTACTGACGTAGGGCCTGACTCAAGCCCTGCTGGAGACAGAGGAGAGAGCCCCATTGACTGCTATGGATTTTGGACCACGGTTGTTGTTTAGTCTGATCTGAGGTTTACCAAGAATACCAGAGCTGCATGCTAGTGGTACACCACCAGCTGCGGAAGGGATGGCCCTGAGCCTCAGCAGCGGAGTTGTGCTCCAGCGATGGAAAAAAACATGCCCTTGAAAAACAAGTGATGTCAGGGCGATTTTTGCAGACTGACTCCGTTTCTCCATGCGCTGGATGCAAGCAAGGTGTGAAAATACTACATCTAGATCCACGAGTATCATACCGCAGACTGGAGCATAAGGCAGAGATGTCTCATCTATAATAGTTTGAAACACATCAACCTGGATCCTAGGAGTGTAATGGTCTCATTGTGGTGGCAATACAGAGCCCTGCATGGATGAATACTGGGCACATCAGCTGGGGCTAGACTGTGCAAGGTCTCTCAGCTGCTACCATTCAAATTTGCTGGTTTGTCTAGTACAAAAGGGCTACCACTTACGAAACTTTTTATCAAGGAAAAAAGAAGAAAAAGTAAGCAAAAACTTGAGGTCACTCTGGACTCCGGAAAAGTCCGCCTGTGTGAGATATGCACTGAACCCAGCTAGTACAGAGTCTCTTTCATGAAAATTTAGAACAGTAATATGCAGAGAAAACGGTATTTCCCAAAAGAGCCAGCAAAAAAGGACGTATTAAATAATAATGTAATTCTCAAATGGTTTTGGAGCAACAGTTGGTAGTGCTTAAAAACATTTTATACATGATTAAATCTTAATAACAACTAATTATTTCTGTCATTTCTTTAAACCTTCTGTATCAGCCAAGCTGATGTTGGAAAAGTTCTGCTGTGCTTCCACTGCAGCTGACTTTCAAATGCATTTTCAATGAGGTCATCACACTGCTCACAGCAAGTGAAATTTAACTGTGGCCTGAATAAGACTATGTTGCACTTCAACCTCCCTTAAAAAGACTGATTACCTATCAGTAAATGTAGGTCTTCCATGCTACCTTTGTGCAATCCCACCCATGTCCAAGGTGGAGTCCCATGCAAGAGTGTACAGAGACCACTGAGAAATCCACGGATTTAAATGTTGTTTAAGCAGTACCCAGGGCCTTCTGACAGCATCTGTACAGGAGTGAAGTTCACCCTGAATGCATAACGTGAATCACATTCCTTCATTGTAATAGAATTTCTCATACTTAATTTGATAAAATATGTAAAGAACAATAACCACAGAAGTAACTAACAGTATGACATATGCAATCTCTAAATTCATTTTATACTGCTTTACTATAACATGGTGAATCTCTTAGTCTAACTGAAGAGCAATAAACAGCAGGAAATAGTATTACATTCGGGTGAAAGATTGACTACATGGTGGCACAAAAGGTCTCATTAGATTTGAGTACCTGGAAGAAATACAATGGCTGTGCCAAAACAGTGGATTTGAAGAAACTCATTTTGATACCAGTTATGACAATCTCTATTACATATGCAACAACAGCTATGTACATGACAGCTTTAATTTAAACTCTTCTGGCTTTATTGAATTTAAGGTAGGCCCTTAGGCTATATTTTCTGATGCTATGCAGCAAGGCTTAGCTTTAAAAATACTGTTACTGTTAAAGAAAACTGTGTAGCTAATCCCTCTGCAGCACATGGAAAAAAAAAAGCCCCTTTAATTTCACTCAATGTTATTTCTTCTGTATTCACAGTAAAGCCAGTTTCAAGACTGTTAGGTTTTGAGATTTAATGTAGGGCAATTACAGCCAAAGTATAGCTGGGGAGAGTCCTAGCAGAGTGAGTACATTGCCACTTTGAATGGATACTTAATTGTTGATACATAAGAGGTTTAGTATGCTTCTAAAATTTTATAACCCCTTCCAGATGACAGAATATATGGACAGGAAGGAGACTAACACAGGAGAGAAGGGAGAGCTGGGAAGAAAAAAAAAAACCATAAAGCTAACCATTCTTTGGTTATCCGTTTGTGGAATCTGGTACTCTGTTTCACATCCTCTTTACACAGTAGTATCCAGACCCAGGCTTCCCTGTAGGAAGACAATTACAAAGGATTCAGAGATCCTTGAGGATGCACCTCTGCAGGTGTGGCTGTGATATTTTAGACACCTTTGGGACAACCCAGATTTTAAAAGTGGTGCAAACAGAGAAGGTACAGTTTTACTAGAAATGGAAAGCGGCTCCAAGCTTTATAGCTACTGCATATGTTGAATTTTAACATATGAATCATTTTTAAGAACTGAGCATTTCATTTAAGGAAATAGATTTATGGACTGCAAATGAGCAGGCTAAGGAAGGCTTCTGCACAAAAGAAAATGCAAAGTAGCCTACAGAATGGCAGGGTACCACTAATCTGTGCATAGAAATTGTGGCTGATATTACGCATGTGATGAAAGCAGATAATCTGTCAGGAAACACCAACACACAAATGGCAAAAGCAAAGAGTGATTTCAGGAAGGAAAACATTGTTTTCAGATTTGTAACAGATTTGTATATCACACTGACCTGTAGTGACTTCCATACTGATAGTCCTACTCAATATGTCAGAATATGTGTTACGATCAATTAGCAATAATATTTTACTGGTAAGTAATTCCAATTTATGCAAGGCTTGAGTCATACACACTCTTTTTTACAGTTTGTTAGAATACTGCATACTAAGAAGCATTACGATTCCCAAAGTATTAGAACGATATATATTATGTGTACACACATATATGAGTTTTAGAAATACCATAGCATATTTATATTTGTTATGTGGCAATATTAATTCTCTATTAAAAGTGTATTATTAAGATTTTTTTTTTCAGGCATGTCAGGTCTTCTGAAATTATACTTTTCTGATAAAATATAAAGTGTATGTTAATAACTATTTTTTTGTGCTAAGTACACACATGCAATATTATCTTTGGTAGTCTATAAATTATTTTTCTTGGTATATTTTTCAGCATAATGTCATATCCTAGGAACTGCAGTGAAGTATGAATTTTCCTTGTTCTGTCCGTTTAGCAACTTTTGCATTGCCCTGTCAAAACGGGAGGTTGTCAAATTCAAGCTTAACAAACAAAACCCTGTGTCCAACACTGCAGGTTATTTTTGATTCAATATAGAAAGAATTACATTTTTTCCCAGTATATTTTCAACCACGATGCACCCTTTAGAAAACCAGTGTTCTGAGCAAAAACATTTTACAGTTCAAAGCAGTAATCTGTACAGCCTCTTCCAGCAACACAGCCCATGTGCCACCTCAAATCCTGGTTGATATTGGGACAGAATGGCCACTGCTGAGCTGTTCACTTTCTCATGGTGGCCACATTAAGCACCTCTGAGTGATGCTTTCAAAGAAAAATTACAAACTTAGTCTTTATGTGCTGCTCAACTGATATGCACTGAACTCCAAGTCCTAATGATGGAGTAGGTAGACTTAATGCTAATTTTTAGAGAGGAGGTACAATAAATTCCTTCTTTTCATCTCTTTACTTCTGTAGTGGTGATAAAGGTGGTCAGGATGATGCAAAAGCGTGTCATGGCTTCCAGATGCCGTGGTTACCCCTAAATGCCTCCTCATTATAGCAATAAATAGTGCTGCTGAAAAAATATGAACGAAAATCATGCCTCACAACTAATCAAAAAATATTGATTTAAAGACAATTCCCCCAGTGCTCAGATTACATATCCTTGCAACAGTAGATGGCTTGTTCTGCTTTAACAGTGCAGATCACATGCACTAACATCTTATGTGGCTACTGCAGAGGCCAGGATGCCTCTGCATGAAAGGCAAACATCTCTCTGGGAAGAGTAACTTGGACAGCCTAAACCACTATCCAATACCTGTCTATTAGCAGTGCAGGTAGCATAATTATCAACCTAAGTGTTTTAGCCAATGCACATACTGACAGAAAATAGCATAAAGGAAGAAGAAATTATAAGCATTATGAAGAAATGTCTAAACAGCAAGTGTAACTCAGAGCTTCTGAATGCTTGTACATTTCTGGAATGTATTATGAGTTCACATATACAAGGTGAACATACTTTATATTTGGGAGATATGTACAACGAGATCCCAAACTGAGTGCACACCCCCATTAACCAGGCTGTAAAACATGCTGAACGTGAGACCACCCTGTCCTGCCTCCTGAAGTTGGGCTTCCAGGCAGGCAGTAAAACATGAACCATGAGTATAGGTGAGAGACAGGGATCTTAACTTAAGCCCTGCAGCTGGGACACTGCTCTGGTGGCTTCACTGCAGTTCCCAGCTCTCTTGGTTACTTCAGTTTTTATCCTTTGGCATAGCAAATGCACTGAGCACAAAATTTCTCCCAGCTGCACCCCTAAGCACCCATCTATCCACAATGGTGCTTTCAGGCTTCTTGGACAGCAAGGCAAGGCTCAGCTGCCTCCCCAGGCACCCTACAATAGCAGAGGCACCTAAGGGTGTCTGGCCCTTCCTGGACCAAGGCAGCCCTTGCAGAAACCAGATGTTTTAGTTCCAGGAGCTGTGTTTTCAAATCAGGGCTCTTACCAATCTCTACTGTGTTTGGTCGTGTTGTGTGTGACTACTTTTTCAACTCTGCTCTAAGCCACAGTTTATACAAGTCTATGTGGAGATCCAATTAAATTGATCTGACTACAGACACATTTTGGACTCAGAAAGGGTCCTGACATCCTAAATCAGAGTATAATTCTTATCAGGGCTGTTAACAAGCATTAGATGGGAAAAGGTCTCCACTAATAAAGGATGGTATTACTGTGCACTGTTTTTCCCTTAAACCATCACAGCAGTAGCCAGGTACCTGTGATTCACAAACGAGCTCTAATATTGAGGCTAATTATGTATTTCAGGAATCCAAGACAGCAAATTCAGGATTTTCACTTGATTTTTTTTGAAAAAACTGATTGACCAACAATTTCAAATGTTTCCATACAATCTAGACTCTTCCTTAAGGTCTGGGAGTATGTCAAGGTAGGAGTCTGTGTAACTTTAGTTATGCCTAGCATTACAAATTACTACCACTAATCTCAGTAACAACCAACATTAACTATCTGCTCTAATGCATTTTGTGGAAATTACAATGAGAAAAACTGTGTTCAGTTCCCTTACCGAGATGACAGAACAAACACTTCAAGGTAATTTTAGGAAGCGATCATTTGCGATTATATTTGTTCATTTGCTTAGCAAAAAAAAAAAAAAAAAAGCTTTAAAAAATAATTTAATTTGGTCTGAATAAGTAGGCTTATAAGAAGACTTCCCCTAATTCTCTGTAATTTCAGACCACCATTTATTACTATGTATCTCAAATCTTTGACTATTCACTGGAAATTCTGATTTGACTTCAGCACAATTTCCATCTTTACCACTGAAAGTGCAGGTGTGCTAAGCTATCAAACCACTTTGCCCTGCCTGTGGTGCTCATCACACTAGCATAGCAAGTGTTAGAAGTAACCACAAGGCCAATGGCTGAGGTTTTTCTAAACAATTGATGTTGAGAGATGAGATGAGATGAGATGAGATGAGATGAGATGAGATGAGATGAGATGAGATGAGATGAGATGAGTAGGCAGGTGAGATGTAAAGCACAGTCTTCACTGGTACCTCACCAACAATTGTGAGCAACTAACTCTTTCTGGATCTCTGCCCTTCAGCAACACCAAAAGAAAACTGTTTTGACAGTCAGATATTTAAACGGGAAAGCACTTGTTTGGATAGTTTCCTTAATAAAAATCTTCATTGTGCTTTTTCAGAAGGAAGAAATCTCATGGAGTGATCCTATGCTTGGGAAAGCTACCAGTCAATATCCACAAATCCACAGCATTACTCTTTCAGATTAATTGATAACGTTCTCCTGAGACTGCACTTATTGCACTGACATGCTGTGGTTACTGCCTGCTTTGCTGAGTAATTTCTTTTCCTGTTCCTTTCTACTCCCCTGCTTGCCTTCATACATATGCTGTTTCTTAAGTGTGAGCTTTTCCTAAATTCAACTCCACAGTTATGCTTTTTGGCACTATGGTTATAGTAAGTAAAAAGTAAAGATCAATAGTTCATTCCCCATGCCATTACAATAATTTATTTCCTATGCTTCTCTGGTTATATTGAGAGCAAAGTCAACTGCCAAAATTATTGTATTTTGACAACTTCCATTGAGTGTTAGATCACACGTGCCACACCTTTAGATGGATCAATGGTACTGCCCCAGACTGTAGTAAACTCACATTTTGTTAACTTTAATATATACTTTTCCACCTAGTGTGCAATGTAAGTTCACATCCAAAATGATCCACAAATAGAGAATATACAAAAAGGTATTGCATACAATCATATTTTGCCTGTGTCTGCAGCATCATTTGAAACACTCTGTAACACATGAACAGGTCTGGGAGGTGTGACCTGTAATGTATGGGAGACCTACAGTCTTCTAGAACATCATCTGATGGTGAGGTGGGATGTCTTGGGCATCTAAAATGGTGCTAGATTCACAGGTTTAGAAAACTGATCTATATCCATCACAAGAAAAAGTGTATTTGAGCCCAGTAACACTGGTCTTATTACCTTGACCCGTTAACCTGGTTTGGGTTACATTCCATCTTGATAGTGACTCTGGCTGGGGGCTGCGATAACCAGTCTTGCTGTGGAACACGTGGACTCATCTTTGATGTCTGTCCATATTCACTGGAGGAGGAGGCCGTCATCTCTGTCTTTGCAAGGTGGGGCGATCCGTAGGCACACTCGAACAAAGACTGGTCTTCACTCACCACTGATAATGCTTCCTGCAAACCAGAGAAGAGGAGTCAGCCTGACCCTGTTTCAGAGCAGACATTACAATAACCACCAAGGAAAAAAAGTGCATATCCCTCTGACAAGAAGATAAACAGCCAGTTGCATGCTTACGTACTCATTACTTTCTTAGGGTGCCACTTTTGTTTGTGGAGATGAGGACTCATGGTGTCAGCTGTCACATTTTCAGTAAACGGAGGGAGGCCAGCCTCTCCCCAGGGAAGACCTTCCCACCAGTGACTAAGAAAATGCATAAACACACTGTACCAAATGCTTAGGAAGAGCTGGGAAGGAGGCAAGGGCAAGACAGGCAGCAAAACTTGGACTTCCTGTGTCCCAGGTAGGGATGCAGACGGTCAAATCTACCGGTTGTGTAAGCAAACTGCTATTGCTGTTTGAATTGCCACTGAAAGAAGTGACCAAAAGCCATTCCTTGCTTACTCACTGGGAACTCCTCTTCCTTCCTCTGGGATCAAGACCAAGCCCCTTCTGGACAGGGAGCTTAGATACAGCTGGGTGCAACCTCTGATCCAGGGACTTTGGTCTATATGCCAGCATCCATTGCTGGCTTCAGTGGGGGTGTGCACCTTCAGACCTGAGAGGACACCATGACCACCAGCTACCCCTGTCTCTCTCTTTCTTTCTCTCTCATGGCAACACTTTGTGGGCTGGCCAACTGGGCATCCCACTCCAGTGCTGTGGGAAGGGCATCTCTAGCTGCCTTCCATGACCATAGCAGCACTGTGGTTATGGCCCTTCGGGGAACCAGGGTTCACCTGTGCCCTTGGTTTCGAGGCGGCTGCCATCACAGCTGACTTGAGACTGGACAGATACCAGAGGGAGAAAGACTTCCCTCTCTACCCACAGCCATGCATTCGCATTGGCATGAATTCCATCCCAGCTGAGCTGTGGGAAGAAGGTGGCACCCAGGTCCAGCTCTGGCAGCCCTCCTAGGCCCATTGGGAAGCTGCAGAAAGGGCTAATGTTGCTCAAGGGACCTGTCTGTCTCAAGAGGTGGCTCCCTGGCCACGGCATCCTGCTTGGGGTCCCACCTTTCTCCTGGCCTGCACAGCCCAGGCTTGGGGGGCTTCTTCTCTAAAACTAACCATCCGAGGGAAGTCTTAGAGTTTTAGCCTGGAGAAGAGGAGGCTGAGAGGAGATCATATTGCTCTCCATGAGTACCTGAAAGGAGGTTGTGGAGAGGAGGGTACTGACCTCTTCTCCCAAGTGACAGGGGACAGGAATAGTCTCAAGCTCCACCAGGGGAGGTTCAGACTAGATATCAGAAAAAAATTTTCACAGAAAGTGACATTGGGCACTGGAACAAGCTGCTCAGGGAGGTGGTTGAGTCACCTTCCCTGGTGGTATTTAAAAGACGGGAAGACAAGGTGCTCAGGGACATGGTTTAGCAGCATATAGGAATGATTGGACTCAATGATCCAGTGGGTCTTTTCTAACCTAGTGATTCTGTGTGATTCTGTGAAGTCTCCAGTTTCCAGGGGATACTTTAGGTGAATACAGGCCATAATAGTGTACATGGACACTAACCCAAAGCACTACTCCTTCTTCCCACTCTGGCAACCCCTCCTCTCCCATGTTGTCAGCAGCCAGGGAGCAAGCCCCAGCCCTGGTCTGGTGGAGGAGGTTCAAGTGTGCAGAGTGACAGATAACAGCAGCCATGGATGTGGCCAGCTAGTGGTGGCTAGAACTACAAGGTTAAAGGATAGAGGGGCAGGGGGAAGCTTGAGCCACACCAGGGTGTTCCCTCTGCGACAGCACCCTCATGAAGCACCATTTTTGGACCCATGCCATCATGTTGCTAATAGGCCACAATAAAACCATTTGGTCCTGTCAGTGGAGAAGGACATAACAGAGAGGGGAGAGAGACATCCTCTGGGTCTGGAAAGCCAAGTGGCTGCCTGCAGGCTCCTACCTTCCACATCTGCTGAAAGAGGGCACTGCACAAGTGACCACAGTCACATGGTGCCTTAAAAATGAGAAGTTGTTCTTTTTAAGGGGATATACATTTATCAGTCTTTCTATTCACTTGGTTTGTGAGCCCCCAGGGTGAATTCTGTTAACATTCATAGTTTTCCCTGCAACTACAAGGGTTGGAGCATCACTTTCTCCTTATTGTTTCTCACGAAAACGGAGATCACCCCTTAACCTCTGGACTTGAGGAATGGGATCTCAAGCTTCACTCCAAATGTTATGAGACTCTGGACTGAATCACTAATGCTAATTCCGACCACAGACCAGAACACAAAATTCAGACAGTGATCTTTACCATTTCATAACTGCTATTCAGATGTTGTTTAAGTGCAAAGGTCACCAAACTCACCATTTACACTAACTCTCCAGCCAGCACCCTTGCTTTGCATGTTCTTCCCCCAGCTTGTACCCAGCTACCATATTGCTGCCTCTTGGGTCTCTGGGGGTATGAATGTGCTTCTGCGAAACAGAAGAGGTGCCAGAATAACATCTTTTCTTTTTACCATGTCTCTTAGACTCTTGTGGGTCTCTGACCTGCCCAGTTGTGCTAAAAACTGCTGCTGGTGGTGGTGTGAAGCTTTTCTGATGAGTCATTTCTGGTAAAACCTGTAGAAGGCTCCTGCTTTTCAAGGAGATGCATGGGGAGGTGGGTGCTGGTCCCTTGTTCCTGAAAGGTTGTTCCCTGGCTACAGTGTGCTGAGAGACATCACGGGAACTTGGTGTGCTGGGATGGTAATGTAGCAGGGATCATATCACAAGAACTTAAGAATGACAGCATTAAACTGGAAGGAAAATAAAAAGTTCTTTCTCAGCAGGTCATGAGAGTTTTTCATGAAGATATACATATACATGTAAATATACCTATACACGCACACACACACACACAGACTGGCCTCCCACGCCTGATACCATTCACTGAATAATTCCCTCTTCTCTGACCCACAGTAGAGCTGATACCTAAGTCATGTATGAAACATTGATTTTGGAAGATCTAGTTCCACTAAATATATGAAAGTGTGAATTATATAGGAGAAAGCTGATGTAAGATTGCAGATGAAACAGGCAGGATGTTATTTTGCTCTGTAAGTCATTTATAGCATTGAATGCTATATAATGTATATATTTCTCTCCTCCTCCACACAAGTGAAACAAAGCCAATTTATTCTATTTCCTTTTAAACCTGTCTCTACCTAATATAAGTTTATTTAGGAGTACTTAGGGTAAATGTACACAAACAACCCTCTCTCCTGCCCTGTTTTTCTGTTTATTGGCATTGCTAATGACAGTAAATATTGCTTGTGCTATGGATGCCTATTACGTTGTACAAAGAGTGGAAGCACACACATTTTAACCTCGCAAAGAGGACAGCAAATGCTGGAAACATGAGCCCAATTAACAAGGGTTGTGTGGATATCTAAAGGATAGACTACGGCAAACCCAAGGAAAACATAAATGAACCCAAGAATGAGACTCAGATGTCACATTTCAGGAAAAAAATGCCTGGTTATTAATGGACAAAACCCCTTCAGTTTGCTAGTTAGAATTTTGTTCTGATTTAACAGCAGTCATCTGTATTTCATCCAGCTAGTTATCAGTTAGTGCCTGGTGATAGATCTGTGAAGGCTCTGTAAGAATAACTGAATTTCTGCCAACTCTGCATGCTGTTGGGTCAGTCCTTAAGTGGAAGGGCTCTTAATGAGTACTATACAAAAGAGAACCTCTGGTAATTTACTCCAGGTCCTCACTGATATTTGCTGGCCTCTCTTGAAGAACAGTAGGACATGTATCACCTCTCCCTGGAGAGCATTACAACTGAACTGACCACCTGATGCTCTTGCATCATTCTGAGGAGTCAGCATAACTACACAATTTGACTCTCCTTCAAATTCATCCAGGACCATCAATTTCAATTTACCAGCAACCACTACACATGAAATATGTGGTCCTCGCTTATCCTCATGCAAAGGGAAAATTTTTCTGCAACACACATATGGGAAATAGGTGTCCAGGTTTGGAAACCGCTGCCTTTCTTCTTCTTAGTGATCTTAAAAGGTGAGGCTTTTCGCCCAGGTATTTCTGAATCCACTGATCTTGCAGGACACAGTGATGTTGAACGATCAGAGCTCATACAACCTGATAAAACCTCATATCTAACTCATACTGTGGGAAAGCATAGTAACAGCATAACGAATTTCTCGGATTTACAAGAATGTCTGAAAACTGGCATATTTTGGTATCCCCCTAAAACAGACAAAAAATACCCTTCAGCTGCTCCTCGCAGAGATCATTTCATCTTGTCATCCTTTGACTGCTTTTTACTAATTAAAGCCTTCAATCCCTAACCTTATATAAACAATGACAGGAAGACTAACAGCAAACTACTGTACTGAACAGCAGACAGAAGGCAGTATGGTTATTTCTTTCTTAAATACGGGGACATAAAAGTGTGTTTTCTGTTATTAATTCTAAATGCAGGCTCTTGGGCCAAACATAAGATAAAAATTGTCAGCTTTTGCTATCATGAAGAGTAGCCACATGGTCTGGTCACAGCCAAAACTCTTAAAACTGACAATGTTTGGCATGGGGTTCTTACATACGGATGCGGGTTCTGTTTCTAGTAAATACTTTTCACTCATTAACATGTCAATCTTTTTTTCTCATCCATGTAAATGCCGGTTCTGGAGCAGTTTGGCAACATCAAGCGAAGTAAGTAAATGGGATAAAGCAAGAGAAACACTATAAAGCTCCTTTCAATACTGCCGAGTTTTGTACCTTCATGGTATAATTTTAGTACTGTATCAGTTATCTTCCTGGATTTTGCATGACGATAACATATTCTCATAACATCTCACAATAAAGCCTTTAATTTCTACTAACCAGTGTTTGGGGTAATGTGTAGATTAATCAACACATAGTGCTTACAGTGGCAGGTGGGAAAGGTCTTTCATGCAAGTCTGTGAAGTAGAGCTATTGGTAATATTACTTGAGGTCAGTATTGGACAAGGATTTCCTTTACTTCATCTTCCTTTCTCCACATAATTCCTCATGACATTGCACTCAAAACATAAAAATTTGCTTCTTCATTAAGATTTTTTAATCAGCTTTACTATGTAAAACCTGGTTTGTCACTTGTATTTTCCATACTAATAATAAAAGAACAAAATGTCTTCTCTAAGTTGGTTTTACTTAGGCTTCACTGGTAAGTTGAAAAAAAAAAGAATAACAGACTGACAAATTTGTAGAACAATAGGTACAGCAACGCCTTTAAAGTAGGCATAAAGTCATCAGGACAAAGGTGTTTACTTAATCAAATGCAAGATTACTTGGCCTAAAAAAATGAAGTTACAGGAAATGTGATTGAAATAGTTCCCATAACGAGAAGTATACGCAAGCTGACCTGTCCTTTATATGCAATGTCAGGAATTAAGAACAAAGACTTTTTTTTTTCCTAAAGCATGATCAAACTTAAGAAATGGCTGAAGACGACAACGTGGTGTGCAGTTGTCTTGAATAATTTGCTTCCGCTGCGGTTCATCAGGGGAAAAGTACTGCAGCAGGATTTTAAAAGAATTTAGAGACTTGGAAGTGATACTTTGGAAGTGATACTTTTTCTGAAGTTAATTCTGAGTAGGGAATGCGATGGCTTGTGCAAGAAATACATTTGTTCAAAGACTGAATCCCTCCACGTCATCAACCCAGTTTCCACGTTAGATGTGACACCATTTACATTCATTTATTCAGTGATCAAATTGGATCGTGTCTCTGGTCATTACATATTTGCATATACATATATGTCTCAAAATATTCAGTTTTGGTTTTAAAAACGTTCTTCTAATGTTTCCATGCTTATTGTTCAACCCCTGTAACAGAAAATGTTTAGTAGAACTTTTTTATTCCCACTGGCTACTCAAAATCTAACAAGTGATTTGCTGTTCAAAAAAAGTGCTTCAAAAACTTCAAAAGCAAAGAACTTACTGGTCAGTAATGTCAAAATCCTAACAGGCAATAGCATGCAAGTATGTTGAAAAACACTGACCACAAAACAATAGGACACTGGGCAAGAAATGAAAGGAGACACAAATACAGCAACAACCATCATCGTATTTTGAGAGATGCTGCAGACTATACAATACATTTATTGCTTGTAGAGTCATCTTCTGGAGTCAGCACTCCCACACTCCAAAATGGACCTGCTACCCTTGATTATGATGGAGTAACACTGCAATGGTGAATTTTTAATTTACTTTGCCATATGTCATTGAATTTATGCAGTCTATTTTTATACCAGTTTTATGATATTTCTCCTCATTAATGTAAACAACTTCTATTTCTTCTCTGACATGATTTCATGATAATATATATATAAGCACAAGCCTAGACTTCTACACAGCCACAATCTGTTCAGACATAGACTTTCCTAGCACTTTTCAGATGACTACAGTTGATCAGAAAAATAAATTCTTAAATAATTAAATACAAGGAACTCTGCAAAACTGGGATTTAATTTCATTTTAAATTAGAGAAAAAGCTGCTATACAAAAACTTTCACAAAAATGTTTATTAGAAGGATAAATTGTAGTGCATTGGTGTGGTTTGCAGATGTTAAAATATTCTAAAAAATTTACGTTTGGAGAGGACCTGATCTTTCCTCTTTTATGAGGAAAGATTCTTTTGATTAAAACCAATTAACTCTAAGTGTTTCCATATTTTTTTGCACTCAGTATCCTTTCTGTACTTGATAGCATTTGTTACCGAAGTTGTGTGCAATTGAGTTACATACAATTGGAACTAAAAGAACACAGGAAAGTGGGCAAGATTTCTCACAGTATGTGCCTTGGTACAGCCACTCTAGACTTAACCAAGTCCCTCTTCTCGCTTTCTAGTCTTCTCTTCTTCTTCAGACTACACCTTCTGATGCTCTAAGAGGATGTTTATCTGGAGTGAAAACCTAATTTCAAACAGGCAGGAATGTAATTTCCATGCTGGAACAGAAAGCACATGCAAGACTGGACACCAGAACCTTGCAGAGTAGCAGGCAGTCTTCCAGTCCAAAACTCTACTCTGCTTACATCTGCAACAGGCATCACTGCATGACAAAGTAAGCTGTGGTTGAGCTTCTTAAAGACATTCTAGCTCAAATTTGGAGTTCTGCTTTAAAGCCAAGTTTATGAGCCTTGGATTCATTACAATAACCATAGAAACAAAGGAAAAATGACTGATGTTTTAGCCTTTCTATAGTTTATTAATCATGATGCTCTTACAACTCTATTGTGACCATTTGTAAAAGAGGTCATTTTGCAAGATATTCAATATGGTGCGTGGAACATATCGGAAAAGGTTACTACTTTAAATGCAGTCACCTGAGTCGGGAACTGCAGCACACATCTGGAATATGTTTTCCTTCTAGATCTCTGAGTCTTGGATTCATTAGATCAGACAAAAATCCACATATTATATTCATGAGAGAGTTCAGAAACAACAAAGAGTCTTGGCAAGTACAAGATAGGAAAGACAGATGTTGTCCTCACCTCCACCCATGATAATCTTATTGCCAGCTCAGCTAACATCCCCCACCTATTTGCAAAGAACACTTGCATAGTCCATGGTAATCCAAATACAGGTTCAATGCTGCCACTTATCTATTATCTTCACCTCTTGAGGAGAAAATTATAAAAGATGTTTGGAAGCAAATGAAAGCCACTGCCAAATTCTCACTTGAAAAAAAAGGATTAATTAAGCATCCATCAAAATGATGTTATGAAAGTGTGAGCTAGATTAACTTCTGGGAAACAACAGTAGATACTTAAGGACTGATCTGCAGCTCTCTTCATGTAAATCATTCTGGCTTCACTACACCCAGTAAGTGAACAGAGGCCTCATGGATAAGCCTAAAGGTTTAACTTTCTGTTTCTAAATGAACAAATTCTGACACGTTATATATTCAAATGTAGACTGTGTGTTTTATCATCACTTCTAATATAGACTCTCATTCCTGAAATGTCAGCAAATCTTATTTTTGCCTAAGCTATTTTTGTCACCTCCTTTCATCACAGGGTAATATTTGTAGCACTAGGTATCCAACTCCAAGTTCTTCATATAACAAGAAAAAAATATCACTGTTCCACTATTGCAGTCAGGGAAACTTTGGTAAGAATCACTAAAAATGGATCTTGGCTCAGAAAACATACCTCCTTCATGCCAAGCTCTGTGACATATCTGGGAATACCCTGCATCTCACACACTAAAATTATCATATTGAGCAGAGCTGATGAACCACAAACTTCCAGAGGCTGGGAAGTATCCATGAGCATCTTATTTGAAGAGCTGCCATTTCACAATTATTTCACCTGCAGTCTTCATCCGACAGTAAAATGCAAATAAATAGTTTAACTGCAAACTGAGAGTTAAGAAATAGAAATAGGGAACTTCTTCATATGTTACATGCCCTGGACACCATCAAAGCAACACTGGAAACTTGTTCAAATGTAGAGATAAAATATTCCACCCTGCATCCACCTCAGTACATATTGAGTGCTTGAGTGACGTCAAGAGGGGTATGCCTGGGAGCAGCTCTTCCTGCACACAACCACTGATGAACTGCATCAGGCTTCTGAATGGAAGAAGATTGTATCAAAGATTCACAAGATTGTATCAAAAATCCCGGGAAATAAAGCAGACAATCTGGTGCTATACAGTGATGAGTGGTTCCATTTTTCATTCTGAATGAGCAAAGTGCTGGTCAATTACCTGAAGGCTGAGACAACACCAGGTTTTACCTATCACACCAGTAGCTGAACGAACACAGTTATGTGGCTGCAAGGCTGGAGCAGCACAATCAACAGATGGGCTGAGAATATGTATTCTTGAATGATTAGGTCAGCCTTAATTCATCACTGCCAAAAGAAAATACAATTGCATCCTGCAGATTGTATATTGTATGTGCATTTTTAAAGAATCTGTAGCTTTGTATGCTTATTTTAGCACTTCCATCCCTATAAAGAGCTGTAACGCTTAAAGTTTGAATAACTATTTTTTTCAGTCAGTACAATAGTCTTTTCTTTCTTTTCATTTTGATAGTATTGTCAATTATGAACTTTGAAAGCTTGAAATTTTTTCCTTCTTCATGCTAGACTGTTAACTTCTAGGGCTTTAAAATGCTTAGAAAAATAGCACAATTTTGATAGAAAACTGCTTTTCACTTATGCCTCAGTCCAGCGCTAACCTGTTGCTACCTTGCTAGGATAGGAGTTTATCAGTCAGAAAGCACAGCCAACCTTCTACTTCGTTAAGAGACAAACATCTGAGTTTTTTTCAGCAATCTTTCAAGCAAAACCTTTTTGGCAAAAGAGATGGCAGAACTGTGAAGTGGCCCACAGCCCAGTCAGAAGTGAGCTGAGACTGCGTGCCACACCTTCTATGAACTATGATAATTTTCCCAAAATTACATTGGTAAAGAGTGTTAGGGCTAAAACAGTTGCCCAAAACAAAACACCAGTCCCATTTAGGCATGCAATCTTATCCTCTTCATGTTTCCTCTTAAAATGTTTGGCATCATGGGTGAGCATGCAGTTCGAATATGAAGTCTTCAAGAATTATTGCATGTTTACTGGAGGTAGTAATCAGTACAGAACGAAAGGTTTGGATTGAACACAGTAACTGCCCTGACACTCTGGTTTTGGTAACTTTATCAATAAAATTCTTAATGTAAAGATACCACATGATTCTTTTTAATGCCTCATTCAAAAGATTTGTTCAGTTTTATCAACAACGTAACATTTGCAGCTCCTTTTCCTAATGCTTAGCCAAAACTATGAGATCATATATTATATTTATACTGTTTAATATTTGTTAACCGTGGTAGGCTGACCCACCACATACATATTTGTAAATAAAATTATATATGGCCATTATACATATACACATACATACACACACATTTTTAGATAACTCCATCCTCAGTCTCTGAACAAATTTTAAAGTAAAACTAATACAAACATTAAAATACTTTTCTCTAAGGCATACTGTGTAGCAAAGGCAAACTCATCAGCAATGTGATGAAAAATGTGTAAGAAAGAACGTAGAGACCTCTACAACCATTGCATTAATCAAATAACTAAATATCTGGGGCAAAACCGAAAAGAGTATACAGTTTATTTTCCTTTCCAGTGAATCTCTGTTTTTTATGAATGCCTAACAGCATTAGGGAAATTACACTTGGATGATGGCCATGAACTTGAACTTCTGGGTGACCCATTACTTCCCTGTACTGCCTCTATGCATGGGGTTCGTGCACGTGCACACGTGTATGTGTGTGCATGTGCATGTGGCTCTGATGAACAAATCACTTTCTATTTGAAAAGACTGAAGTTATGGAAGATCTTAGCTCCAAATGGAATACTAGATATCTCAAAGAAATCATGGTGAGGAAAAAGGATGTCCAGTGGGTGTGTTACACACAAAGTCTGTCTGGTTCCCTCAAACCAGCAGCCAGGCATGACAATCAGCTGAGCAGGGCAACCGTTCTCAGGCATCTACAGAGCTGCTTTCCTGCAGCTCAGCATTCTCCTCAGGGACTCCCTGGTCCTGGAGATCCTCTTACCTGCTGCATCAGGCTGACAAGGTCACAGATACTCCCCTATCTTCACGTTAATACACATTAAAACTCTCACCTTCCTATTTAGAAAACATTTATTATATTCAACATTTAAGAAAGTAATTTGCTTGATGGTTTTTGCAAACACTGTTTAAGCCACTTTTTTTTCCTGCAAGGATGTTTTTATATGGCCTCAAGCTCTGCCAGGGGAGATTTAGGCTGGAGATTAGGAGGAGGTTTTTCATGGAAAGGGTCATTGGGCATTGGAATAGGCTGCCCAGGGAGGTGGTTGAGTCGCCTTCCCTGGAGGTGTTTAAGGCACGGGTGGATGAGGTCTTGAGGGACTTGGTTTAGTGTTAGATAGAAATGGTTGGACTAGAAGATCCGATGGGTCCGTTCCAACCTGGTTGTTCTGTGATTCTGTGATTTCCAAATGTATTTCTCTTTATATTTTCCTATTTAACTTATCTGTGTTAAATAATGAATTAAAATGTAAATGGCTATTGCTTTTTATGAATTCACAACATTAAGAAAAGTCTCCAGTTTTGCATAGCACTAACAGAAAGTCCTTTGATTACATTAGTTTGCCTTCTATTTCCTCAGTCACCTTTTATTCTGGATCTTCCATGTATACATTGAATATACACATGTATAGCATTATACGCTTCTCATTGTATTCTCCATTTTACAGTCATACGGAATATTGCTCAGGTAGGTAACTTCTCTAAATTCAGAATGAACTTTCCAAGTACGTCCACTGTGCATGTAAAATATGACTTCCTGTCACGATAACCTTTACAGTGTATAGCCTAACATACTTTCCTATAATTGTTTACAATGAATATCTTGATTCATAGTTCAGCACGTCATTTCAGTCATTTGCTACAAAACATGACTAATGAAATTAAATGCCACAATATTAAGTAATTTCTGTATGCACAATAATTAGTATGAGAGTGCTTAGTGAAACAGTAGTAAAGTTAATTGTATGCTCATATTTAATATGTTTAGGTCTATGTAGCCTGCTCTGCTGAACCAGTATGAAGTAAGGATATTGTTGTTTTCGTTCAAACATTAACTGTGAGATCATATGGAGAGATTGGTACGTTTTTAGATATATTTCACTTGGATAGGTAGCCAAACCAACAGATCAGAAGAAAAATGTTGTTTCGCAACTATGACAGTAAAAGGCTGGAGTGAATGCTCTTTGTTTGTCCCCAAACAAAACAAAACTGAACAACAGCAACAAGAAATCTCAATTACACAAAAAAAATTGCTCCCAAAAAATATTAATTCCAAATACAACTGTGGGTTTACTTTGAAATTGAATTCTTGCTACTTAATTTAAACACTGCCTTTCTAAACAAAATTAGCAATCTAAAATTACAAAATTTGAACAATTATTTTATAAAATTTTCCAACTTTTCCACTTTTTTCCTTCTTTTTTTTTTTTTTGAGAACTGCCTCATAAATTCAGTTTTTAAATTTACTGAGCAACTTGTGTTTCTGTGACCATGTTTTCTGCTGAATCTACTACACAACAGAAACAGGTTGGGGCCCATTTTTAATTGTAGATGTAAAGAAGAAAAGCAAAGTGTATATGGTGATCTTCAATACAGCAACAAGAAAAATCTTGTGGACTTCCCTGCAGTAGTATCTCTTCTGAACCAGTGATTACCACTACTACTAAAGCCATGCTCTGATATTGACTGTATTTCTAAATGACACCAACATTACCTCCAGAAGAATAAATGAGACCATCTTCTGCCATTGACAAAAAGTGAACTGAGAAAGTCAATGCAAATAAAGACACTCTCCAGGCCTGAACTCCAAGATACGCACTTACCACAGCAATAGAAACCATTAAGTTGCATTTCCTCATACCTTGCTTATAAGACCAGGTATCTAATAAGACCAAGTGTCTAATAAGCATTACTGTATGAAATGGAACTGTGCAGATGCAAAGTTTATGATAGGTTAAAAGAAAATATTTTTATTTACTTTCCTTTAGACTCTATTGAAAAATTATCCCTGAAATGTTTTTATATACTGTTCGCTATGCCTTCCAACATACAGGAGAGGTATGCAGGTTGTTTATCTTTTATTGTTTCCCCAAACAAACCCATTTCCTATAAGCTGTTCCCATATCTTTTGTGCCATGTCCAGTTTCCCAGAAAAACAGCAGGAAAACAAAGTGTGATCTCAAAACAACTCATTTCCACAGAACAATGTGCCATACCAAGGAGAGAGAGAGAGAGCTAGAGGGAGGAGGGCTGGGGAAAGGAGAAAGAGAGAGAGGGAGAGAAGCTGTTGTTTTGATGGTGCCAAGGGACATAAAGAAAAAAGGAACGAGGAACTTTTAAATGTCACAGAAAGGAAGAGTTGTGTAACTGTAAATATGCAACAGGCAAGCTGCCAACTATTTCAAAGGATTTGAGGTTTCAAAATCATTGAGAAGACTAACTGATTTGCACTCTGGGTTCTGAGCTTCCAGGAACACCTTTCTATGTCTGAGAGCCAGAAACTACCATTTCTTTTTATAGACTATTCAAGCCATACTTGGTCAGAATTTCAAGTTGAATCAGTAAGGAATGTAAACAGACATCATTTATGCTTCTCTGCAATCTAATAAAATGAAAGCATGCTCTAAATAAAGCAGAATGATACATGCTGTTCGATAGGAAGGGAATACCAGAAGATTATGTTGACTTAGTTCCTGGCTGACCTGAGTAATCTTTAAAGTTGCCAGTATTCAGTATACTACCCAGTATTCAGTAAACTCCCATGGGTATAATGCATATCACTCATTAAGACGTATATGATAAAAGACAATGAAAAATGTTACTATGCTGTTTTTAAATCTTGTTTCCATATCTGGCTTGTCAAGGGTATGAAAGCAGAAAAAAGGGATAAAAGTGAGTTAGTAAAAAATTTTAGCCTTGCTGTCCATGACAATTATGCAAGCAAGAAAGAAGCAGTTGTAGAAGCAACATCACAACTAGAAACCTTTTCCACAAATCAATAATCTGACCAACATTGAAGTCCTAGAGTAGGGAGACACCACTTTTGCAATGAAATAATGCGGTTCCTTTCTTATTTCTGTTGATAAAAGATCCAAAAACACAGACTTCACAATCATTTGCAATTAAAACCCACATTCCAAAACACTGCCATGTGTCAACATGACCTGGCATTACCATGAAAGGTGTACCCTACAGAAAAGGAGATATGGGGCAACACCTATGTCATGATGTGCGAACTTCCTCCTGCAGAGTTTGTAACTGCCAGGGTACTGCTGCAAAATGGACCTTTCAAATGCCTCAATAGTATTCACTAACTATGAATTTTATGCAGTCCCCGATGCAAGAAAGAAATGGGCTCTGCCATGTTGGGCACTGAGCTAAGAGAAAGCAGTAGATATACCTTGTCACAAAATGCTTGAAACTCACAAAGGACCTCAGTTTGAGGGAAACAGATCCAAAGCACAAGCTAAGTACACAGTGCGGCTGTCACAGTTGTGCCAGAGGTTATTTTTCAGATTCCATGAAGATTATAAAAAAAATGAAAGTATACGTTGCAAGAATTGGAATGGTGGTGAATGGAAAAGACTGAGGAAGCGGGAAGGAAGAGCAAAGAGCTATTCAGCACAACCTGGAGCAAGACCAGCTAAAAACATACAAATAGGAGATTCCTGTCCAGGCTCCTTCTGGAGCCTCTTTCTCTGGCTCTACTCTGGCTGATCTCACTCTTCATACCAACACCATGAAGGCAATAGGGAAACTGGTGAGATCTCTCCACCTTTGGATGCCCTTTGACTGCCAGGGCCATTCCTGGATATCACAGTGGGGAGAATACACAGGAGTAAATGCAATGTGAGATACTGAGAGTGCCCCTGTGCATTCTCTGGTCAACCCCAAACCCTCCCTGCTATGTGCAGCTGTGCAGGGTAAGGGAATACCCCACAGGCTCCTCCTGGGGCAAATGCCCTAACACAGTGCATCCCACCAAAGAGAAGATGGCTTTTTGCTCTTCATGTGCAGAATCTTCCTGCCCTGTTGCAGCACTAGGACTTGGCTTTTGACAATGTCAGGAGCTGCCAAAAGCTGACGTAAACCAAAGGCAACTTGATATGATATGCACTTGATATGAGAGCAGCAAGATGGGCTTTTCATGTTTTACTTTCCCTCCGAGAGCCTGACAGACTGGAATTTGACCAAGGAAAGTATTGGAGCTTTCTTAATATATCATTCAGTTCACCTGGAACACATCCAGTTTTTGAGGCTTTTGCAGTTGTGAGTGATACATTTGCAAGTCAAGCAAATAATACCATGCACACATATATGTAGGTGCCCAGTGTCAGGTATCCATGTGTGAATCAGACATTTGTTCAAAGCCTGAATTGATCTCAAGACACCAGTTCTGCAGCCAGCCAAATACAAACTGATTGCTGTGGATTTCAAACACTAATTTTACCAAAAAAAATTTATTGTTCAATGAGAACTGATTTTGCTCCATCAGAATTAACAGAAACACACAATTATTTTCACTAAGAGAGTTGATTCTTCTGCACTTCTTTTAAATATCTAAAAGTTTTCTTATTAGATAATTCCAGTAACACTGAAATCTAAAACATAATTTTAGAAACAAACAGTTTTGAAAGAAAATGGAGAACAAATCTAAGGTTTTCATATGGGTTTTTTCTTTCTAATATTGAGTGTCTCATCACTGACCAGGCATGTTTAAAACCTACTTAAAAGCCCTCTGAATCTTCAGATTTTAGTCATGACTGTGGAGAAAGCGTTTCCCAGAAACATTTAAAATTCCTTCCAGGTCTTTATGTATTCTACTTTTTCAACAAGTAGGTTTTGTGTGTTGAGTACACGAAATATTACATTTGTCACACACGTAAATATTCAAAAATTCAGCTCTTATTTATATGGTTTACAAAGTGTGGAGGCCCTGATTCTGTATTTCTAGTAAAATCCTTGAAGATATTTTTATATCTCTAATAATATTTTTCTTTAGATGTTGCTGAAATCATCAATTCTTGCAATGAAAACTACACTACTAATTTTAAAAATGAGTAGCTAAAAATTTTGCATTCCACACTGATCTTTTATATGAGCACTTCTATTGGTATAAATAATTTATAGACATTTCTCATAGCACTAGAACAATTTCAGCATTAACTGGGCTTTGTGGCAGCAAATGAAATCTTAGCAGCTGAGTAGTATAATGTCCTATTTCATCCCAGATTAAAAATGCATAGAGTTTAGTTACCAGAGCAATTCTGAACAAAAGAGAAAAGCTCAGAAAATTACAATGGAAGTGTCTCAGACAGGAACCTGAAAAAAAAATCCTGATTGTTTCTGAAAGTACATACTTGGTGATGTTTTTCAAGTCATGCTGTGGATTTGTGAATAAAACTATAGTCTCCGATCCAGTATTCTGCCCAATCATTACTTGTCATGGGTGTACAAAACTCACTGTGATCCATTGGTACTCCATAACTCTCTGTTCCCACAAGGGTTATAACATGGGAATTGAAAAAGACAAAATATCGTATACTTAGCCAGCAGTAAGAAGAGTAATTAGGAGGCTACTGATTATACAT
The DNA here is from genome assembly GCA_033558105.1 of Coccyzus lansbergi. Lineage (NCBI taxonomy): Eukaryota > Metazoa > Chordata > Aves > Cuculiformes > Coccyzidae > Coccyzus > Coccyzus lansbergi. The sequence goes on along the minus strand of JAUMJK010000081.1, from coordinate 1,628,339 downwards.
ACAGGAGAGTTCTGGACTTTTACCACCTTATTTGCACAATTCAGAAGGAAATGTTTTCACATATGAGCAAGTTACTCTTACACGCATTTTGACAAGAGCTGAATCTGCAGTCAGGTGAGCCATGTTTCTACTGGAAAGAGGTGTTAGATGTTTGTGTGAAGATGCAGTAAACTGTGAAATCAACTCTGCCCTTCAGACGTGTTTAGAAGATGGGGATGATTTAGGATTATATAAAGCAGAGAAAAGATAACAGGAGTGAAAAAGAAAACAGAGGAATAAATTAAGTAGTCCTAAAGGAGATTACAGTAATCTAGAGAAGGAAAGAATACGAATGACTTAAAAGTATGCTTAAATCAGGGAGATTGGAGTATTCTGCTGGTGGTTGGAGCACTGGGAAGGCATGGAGTACAACAAAGTCAACCAGAAAAACTGGGAAAATCAGAGGCAATAAAAGTAATATTCATGAGTTATTGGTGTACTGAAGATATCCACAGTGGTTACAATTTATGTGAGTGACTATCCATCACTTTATGTTCTAAGACATGGAGACAAATGAGCTGTGATTTTTTTAAGAGCCGTTTACAGAACTAACTAAAAAACAGTCAGTCTAGTTTAGAGATATGTTTGACATTTGATCAGCAAACCCACAAGCTCTAGGAAGCTTAGAAAGTATATCAGAAAGGAATACTGGTAGAGAAATCAGAAAAAAAGATATTGAAGGTCAGAGAATTGAACACTTCTTATTGTGAGCTTCTGCATTAAATTTCCTCTGTCATCTAAAAGAAGATACAATCAGCATTTGATATTTAGTGGACATACTGGATAACAGACTGGAATAGAATGGATAGATATCAAGATGTTTATACTACAGCAAATACAGAAGATATAGCTTAGAAAAACATAGTGGCTGATTTAATACATTTTTTGTGCTAATTCTGCTGGGGCTTTCGACAGTAGGATAAACTAGGGACTCACAGCACAGTTTATTTCTGAGCCAGCCAAGTTTATAAATAGTCTTACAGAAATCTCTGATATGTTATGCTAAGCCTTTGGGTAAATGACCTGCCCTACAAACAATATGTGTGATAAGGAGAATGCATTTGAATGTATAAGCCGAGGACTCTTCCTTGTGTGTTATTTCCATAGTTGTGTTCCATAGAATCATAGAATCGCTAGGTTGGAAAAGACCTCTTGGATCATCGAGTCCAATCATTCCTATATGCTGCTAAACCATGTCCTTGCGCACCTTGTCTTCCCATCTTTTTAATACCTCCAGGGATGGTGACTCAACCACCTCCCTGGGCAGCCTGTTCCAGTGATCAATGACCCTTTCCATGAAAAATTTCTTTCTGATATCTAGTCTGAACCTCCCCTGGTGGAGCTTGAGGCCATTCCCTCTTGTCCTGTCCTCTGTCACTTGCGAGAAGAGGCCAGCTCCCTCCTCTCTACAATCTTCTTTCCCGTAGTTATAGAGAGTAATAAGGTCTCCTCTCAGCCTCCTCTTCTCCAGGCTAAACAACCCTAGCTCCCTCAGCCATTCCACTTAAGACTTGTTCTCCAGCCCCTTCACCAGCTTTGTTGCTTTTCTCTGGACTCTCTCCAGAGCCTCAACATCCTTCTTGTGGTGAGGGGCCCAGAACTGAATACAGGATTCAAGGAGTGGTCTCACCAGTGCCGAGTACAGGGGAAGAATAACCTCCCTGGACCTGCCGGCCATGCCATTTCTGATACAAACTAAGATGCCATTGGCCTTCTTGGCCATCTGGGCACACTGCTGGCTCATGTTCAGTCACTGTCAACCTACACCCCCAGGTCCTTCTCCTCCAGGCAGCTTCCCAGCTAGATTTCTCCTAGTCTGTAGCACTGCACAGGGTTGTTGTGCCTCAAGACCAGGACCCGGCACGTGGTCTTGTTAAAGATCATGCCATTGGACTCAGCCCAGTGGTCCAGCCTGTTTAGATCCCTTTGCAGAGCCTCCCTGCCCTCGGATCTACAATTCCACCCAGCTTAGTGTCATTTGCAAACTTACTATGGGTGCACTTGATGCCTTCATCCAGGTCATTGATAAAGATGTTGAACAGGACTGGATTATCACAGGTGTCACATCCCCTAGAACAGAGAGACAACTCACTCTGCCATTTGCTAACTACAAGGCAGGTAGGGGCAACCTTGTCTTTAACCAGACACAGCTTGCTTGGAAAATAAACGTTTCCTCATTGCAGAGGTCAGCACATCCATTCCGACACCAGTGATCTCCAAGAGTGGCCTTTGCTCAGCATCCCTGTCAGGCTGCAGCTGAAGAGTACCATAGAGCTCACTGCTTAAGCACAATCATATTTAATAAAAGAAGCTCAGGGGTTTTGTGCAAAAACAGTCTTCTACAAATGTTCACTATTGTGTAAAAACAAATGCAAAATTTTAGTTCATACTTTGGGCACTACATTGTCTCTGCACTTGCCTAATTTGCAGGAAAAAATCAGGAACATTTTGGTGGTATTTTGTGTAGGATTTCTTTGCTTGCAAAGTGAGCCTTTTTTTTGGAAGTTTAGGCCTCTGTTTCCCTTGCTTGGCCACATTCCCATTTACTTACACAAGTCCGGTGCTTGTAGATGTTTTGTGAAGTACTGGAGATTACAGTATACACTCCCTGTCATGAAAATTCAGAGCATAATGACTTTGTTTTTCTGCTCTCCTGGTGTCCCTTGCATACCAAGCTAATTGTGTGAAGTGCTACAGATTAGGAGAAGAGTGGCTGGAAAGCTGCCCGGAGGAGAAGGATGTGGGGTTGTTGGTTGACAGAGACTGAACATGAGCCAGTAGTGTGTCCAGGTGGCCAAGAAGGCCAATGGCATCTTGGCTTGTATTAGGGAGCTGGCTTCTTCTCCCAAATGACAGGGGACAGGACAAGAGGGAACAGTCTCAAGCTCTGCCAGGTGAGGTTCAGACTGGACATCGGAAAAGAGTTTTTCACAGCAAGTGTCATTGAGCACTGGAACAGGCTGCCCAGGGGGGTGATTGAGTCACCTTCCCTAGAGGTGTTTAAAAAATAGGTGGATGATGTGCTCAGGGGTATGGTTTAGCGGCATATAGAAATTGTTGGACTCGATGATCCAAGAGTTTTTTCTAACCTAGTGATTCTGAAATTCCGTGATTCTGTGAAAAAGTCCAAAACTTTCTTCTCCTTAGGATACTTCAGAACTCAAAGTACTTCCTTGACAGATTTTGTTTTCCCACCTTTCATTCTGTTGTTTTTCAGCACTGACTGGCACTGATTATTATTGCTTCAGTTGTTTATGCTTGTAAATTACTTTTAGGTAAATTGCATTGTTCCTTCTTCTGCTTGGCATCTAGTTTTAGTGTCACTAACAAACTTAGAATTTTAATTTTCAGCATCATCCCAATCCTACTTACTTTTTCTTATCTAACTAATATTTTTAAAAAGTTAATTTTGAAAATTTATCAGGCTTCCTCTTCAACAATGGCAGTTGCTAACTTTCATGATCTTACTGAACAGTAGGTACCTTTGAACCTAAATTCTAGAGTCAGTTGAAAACCTAACACTATTAGTTTTGATCTCAGTTAAAATATTGTGAATTTAAAGGCTTAAAAGGAAGATACAAAGATGAACAATATAACACATATTATTCCCTGAAATTCCATGATTCAAGGCTCATGTCATCTCCTGAATTCTGGGTATTTTTTACTGACAAAATTATAACATTCCTTATTGTCACCTTAACTTCAATATTGTGTCCCACTGTTGTCTACCTCCACCTTGAAATTTTAATATAGAACTTTTTGCAACACTTTCCCTTGTCCTCTTATTCAGCCTTCTGAATTTCTCTGAGTCTTCTGCCTTTCACTAAGGAAAGTTACAGAAGAGACACCAGGAAAAAGAGATAAACAGTGCCTGGTGCTCACAAACACCCCTTTTAACGCTGACCCTTCTCAAGCAACCTACTAGTTCCCTTAATTGATCGTCTCCAGTGTCATAAATAATACTTCAAGTCCTGTGACTTGCAATATGTAGACAGAAAATTGCTTCTAAGATACATAGAGATAGATTATCTTTACTTGTGATTTTACAAGCATTGGATATGAAAAAAATGAGCTGAAGCTTTTCTCAGTTACTATACAAAAAAATTATTTCTCCAAGAGGGTAGAATTCCAGTTTTATTTCTTTACAGTTTCAGAACAAAGACTTAATATTGGATATCCAATGGCAAGAATCCATTTGAATCCTAGCTTACAAACTAGTACCATGACCAGAAATGTGTCTGACTCATTATATTTACTGATTATATCTTAAAATTCCAGGTTACTAAGTGCAACAGACCCTTAGGAAAGGTATTTGCTTTGTGCTAAATCTACCTCTGCACATAAGTTGAAATCAAGATCCAAGTGGCACAAACATCACACGTGGCCCTTGAAGAAGCAGGTAAACAATATCCAGGTGGTGTGTGTATTTCTGCAGTGTCTTGGCCCTGCAATGATTTCAGCCTTGTTCCATGAAGTGCTCAAAGTTTTTAAGTCAGGCCTTAGAAATAGGGAGTACATAAAAACAATGCATTTTTGGTCTGCCTCCTGGCTTTTAAGCCTTCAAGATAGATTCTTTAGTACTAGAGAGTCATTTGTCAATGAAAACTGTAGACTTCAAGAAACTGTCCTTTAAGAACACCACTAAATACCACAAGACTCCTAATAAAAACTGTGAGAGTTGGCAAAAATTGCATTCTCCAAGGCTCAGACTGACAGAGATTAAGGCCAAATAAAACCTTTAAGAAAGTGGAAAACATCAGTATGAAGGCCTAAGCACAGAAAAGACATGTATTTGGAATTAAATTTGGTCTGGTCTGGGTTCTAAAAGGTTAGATTAAGTGTGTGATATAGGAAAAAAAATGTTAATCTTAAGACAACAAAGATTTAACATTCATGCTAATTGGAAAAGATCTGGGCACCATTACAGAGAAAGATTTTATGCATAATGAGTTAGAAGTCAATAATTTCCACCTACATTTTATAGATTGAGCTTCAAAACATTTTTAACATCTAATTAAATGAATGTTTTTTAAGAAAATCATTGTAGTTGTCTCAATCTGCAACACACTTGCACACCGAGCAGCTTTGCAATTCATAGTTTATTGCTATTCCAGTTCAAATGTTTGAAGCTAAAGCTTCACATCTTAAGTAAGAAAACAAAATGCAAAAGCATGGTTACTACTTTGTAAAATAAAACCACTGTTATTTTCTGTATATTAAATGTAGGAGGGAAAATACAAAAGATTGCAAAACTGTACTTTTCTAGGATTTCATCTAATTAAAACTACAGGTTGGGAGGAAGATACAAGAAAAAGAGTATAGCAAAGCCACTTTGCCCAAATCAGTCTCCTATGTGACCGTCCTCCTTCAGCTTTTAAGTACTTTATGTTACTAAACAAAGTCTTTTCCTAGGGAAAAAAAGGGGTTCTGATCACTTCCAATTTTCCTTACTTTTTCTGGAAAGGTAATATTGACTAAGTAGGGTTTTGTCACATTGGTGAAAGCAGGTGAATACATAACAACACTTTCCAATCGTAAGTAAGCAGTCCATCTTCAAAAATCCACCCAAAGTTTCACTTAGCAGAAAAAGTGGGAACTCTCAAGTTGATCAGCACCTTGAAAAATCCAGATCCTTATTCAAGGCTCTAAGCAGAGTTATAACAATCTAACCCAAGGGTGTTTTTATTTCAAATTTCAAACTTGTCCATTTGAACACTTTTTGCTAAACTTGCCTCCTTTGGCATAAGGCATCAATCATTAATTTGGGAATGCAAAGATTAACTATGGACTTGTTTTATCCAGAAACCAGTCATTAGAACTAGAACCAGTAATGGTATTCATTTAGTTGAATTTCTTTGCCTCTGAATGCATACTCATGCAGAGTATGACATCCAGAGGTTAAATTCCTGTCTACCTTTCATCTCAGCTTTGTAATTGTAGTAACTACATTTCCTTAAAACTTGTGGATTCTAAATCAAAGGAAATTTTATTTTTAACCTCATCAGTATTTAAAAAAAAAACCATAAGAATTCAGCAGTAAAGTCACTAGACTACTCTGATGATTAAAAAAAAAAAAGGAAATTAAGATATTCAAATAAGTTTGTAGATGATTTTTTAACAAAAACTTTTAAAGATAATTCTTTACTTTTTCTAATTTTTTATAAAGCATTAAAAAAAAAGAAGTTTCAGTAAAGATCTTCACTGAAACATTTTCAGGATAATAACTGTTTCTCAGCCAATGTTAATAACAACACACACAAATTTATTCTTACTATGTAGGAACCCCAGGCATAGGAACAAGGATACCTTTTTTTGCTGTGTTTCTATCAGATAAGGACTAGAAGCTCTCTTTCTGTATCCTTTTCCTATATTTTCCCTCCAAATTAGAAGAAATAACATGTTTTTCTGATGTCTCTCTGGTCATAAGTCTCCTCAATACTTAACCTGTCTAATGCTGTACTTGTGCAGACAGTTCTGTCTTTACAGGTGTATAAAACGTGCTGGATTTGCCTCATTAGTTCAATAAATAGAAAGTGGAGGGTGTCACATCACCATTGCAGAGCACAGCTCTATGAGGCACATTTGCACACTCTTAACCTAAAATACCAGTGGAATATCTTACATGCTTTTACTTCAACACACAATTGTATGGTTTGATGGACCACATCCACAAAGACCGTTCAGTGAATACTGTGCTGCCTGCGACCCTCCACAGAGCTTGCTTTTTTGGCTCAGCCAAACCCAGCCCGACTCAAAGTTCACTGAAATCAATGGAGAGACTCAGCACCATCAACATGATCATGCTGATCCTGAGCCAGGACAGGAAACTCTGAGGAAACATAAGAGCTACGCAGTTAGTTGCCTTGAATATTTGTTTAGTGTTTTGGAATTTACTGACTAAAGCTGCATGGAAGAAACTTGGCAGGCAGAGACTCTTGCCAAGTTGTGTTATTTTGGTTGTATCAGAACTCCTGAAATAAACCCAAAACTTCAAGCGAGGCTTTTGTGTTCATCCCATAGCCTCCTTGAACTCCCTCCATCCAACTGTTCAGGTTCACCCTGAACCAACAGATCTACTTCAGGTTTGGCTAGCAAGGCGATATTACTATAGGAACATGATGTTCCCAGTTCTCCTCTCACTTTACATCCATCTTATGCCTCTGTAGCCCATTGAAGATAGGGGATCCACTTCTGATATACTCCAGCTTAAGAGAAATACACAAATTCAACAGGTTTACTACAGAGCTCAGCGGAAAACTCCCAAAGTTTGAATTTCTTCAAGTGGTCACCATGATATATTTCCTTTCACTGAAACAAGCATTAACTGAAGTGGCCACATCCATCAGTCAATTGTCTGGACAGAAGGAGATTCCAGATCTCATGAGTGTCTATTTTGTTGACTAAATTTTCAGAAAAAATAATCCTTTGGAACTAAAAAATATCACATTTAGAAGTGAATGAACATGAAAAAAAGAGCCTATGGATGATTTGTTTGGAGTCTGTGTTTGTTAAGAGCGTTAATACAAATGTTCCTGATTGTTTCTGTTGTTTATGAATCTCGACCTTCAGAACAGCACTGAAATGTGCTGTCTCCTAAAGATGTTCCCTACCGATATGACACATATTCTGCATTGTTTCACTGCACACCAGCATTAGTATCCCAGAGGTAACCCACCCTTCTTTTAACGGCTGGTGACAGGTCCAATGGCTGAGTAAAAATCAGTTGAAGGAAAGGGAAGTGTTGTCGGAAATGAGATTAATCTTGTAACGAGTGTTCAGCTCTGATAACCCATCTGTGCAGAGAACTGCTTTAACTGGAGAGCAATTAACCTTCACCTGACAAGCTCTGTCCAACCGTTATAAACAACATTAAAGGCACAGGATCCCCCTTTTTTCTCCCCCTTTACGTAGACTAAACAATCAGATTCTGAATTCCATGCAAATGGCACATATAACTGTGACTTGATGACAAATAGCAGGATAATTTTTTAATAGGCAATGTCTGTATGGAAAAATGTGAAAAGTGTCTCTGGCCACAACTTTAGTGAGTTGATCTGATTAGTAAAAAGCAAGTATTTTGAGCACTTCCAAGGGAATACCTTACGCATGAGGGAAGCTGATGTGACTATGCCAAAGACTAACAATAATAAAAATGTATGCAAGTAGATAAGAGCTGGCTAACCACATTGCAGAAACATTGCTTTCAGGAAGAAGCATGTATTTCCCCAACAACCTTGTGAACCCAAAACCAAGAGGAAACTTCCTAGAGCTTCTTCACACATGGCCTTGCAGAGATTACTTGTCAATACTAACTTCAGCTTGCAGAAGCCATCTGCATTTAACTGGGCTTTTGAATCAGGTCCCAACAGAGCCGGCTCCCCTGTTGATAGCCAATGCTCCAAGTGACACATTCACCATGATCTCTGAACTGTTCTGTAAATCCAACCTCAGATTTCCAGCCTCTTAGACCAGAGCATGATCTTAAAAAACTGCCTTTCCCACAGTAGTTTGAGAAGATAATCGAAAGTAGGTTTATTCTTGAAAGATGAAAAGGCACTATATATATGAAGCCACGATATCAAAGGACTGCTCGTCTCTTTGGGGAAAAGCCAAGATACCAATCACAGTCACTGTGACAGAAACCTGGAATGACTCCAGGGGAATCACTGACAAAACGATACACAAAATTTGGGCTGAGCTCCTTATTAACTTGGGTGAAAGCCTGGCCCCAGTCAAGTCGTTGGCCAAATACTTTTGACTTCCTTTTGGCCAATTTCGCTTCAGGTTTCCTAAATCTTCATTTATTCTCTTCATGTGACTGAAAGCAATTACCCTGAAGTTATGATTAACACTAGAGGGTTTTCTGCCTTCGTTCACTTTTCTTTTGCTCAAGGTGTCTCTTTTTCCTAGCAAAAGTTCAAATGTACAGATTAGTCACAGTTTTATTTCTCCGTATAGTCTCTTTTGCTGAATATATACGTTACTGTAGACTGCAAGAGATTGCCTGGACTTTTTTTTATGTATCTGGAGTATGCTCTGAACTATTTGTTGGAAAAATCCACCTCAATGGCTAGAGAAACACATATTTTATTTGGTGATGCATACCAATAAGAAAAGGACGCAGGCTACAATGTGTTGGAGGGAGGTTGCCTCCCCTTCATCTGATGGAATTACAATGTATTTTAAAGCATACTGATTTGCAGTATTGTAAAATGCAGGGACACTTTTCCTACTATCGTGGAGAAAACCCCTGATATTTCATAATCCAACAGAACAGAATTGGTCTTAAATTTTTACAGAAACAGATATGTTGTATTGTGGTTTAAATATTTATATAGTAACAGATAGAACATTACCTTTATATCAAACAAGAAGGGACTGGATCTTTTCAGTAAACTGGATATTAACAGATAGGAAGTGCCTATTGAAAGCATTTCCTGTATTGGTAGTCCCTGATTTTGGCAACTTATTTGGGTAGGAAATGAACGCAGGAAGTATCTGTCTACAAATTCTTTATCATCAAGGTAATTGCTGTTGCAGCATTTTACTGTTTATTGAGGATAATAAACATACTGTCTAAAAAAAAAAAAAAAAGATGTTTTTCAACTCTAAAGATTGAGGTTTAAAAAAAAAAATCTTACAGGCTGGCATTGCAGTTATGCAGTCTTCCATTTAGAATTAATATGCTGCTACTTGTTTCTCTCAGCACAAATATAATTTCCAATCTCCTGTGGTTTTTTTCCCAGTTATAGCCCTGTTTCTCTATATCTTGCTCACTCATTTCTCTTAAGTCAAGAAGACAATTTTAAAGAATTCTGCCACTTTCCATAAATAGTTATTTTCCACCCCTTCCTGCAGGTATTCGCATATGCCCAGTCCCTGTAATTTTTCCTTGTATTTCCTTCTCACCTACCAGACACTGCTTGAACTGGCAACATATGCATTTAACTAAGCAAGTCACATCTCCTGGTGTAAAAAGTTTATGCCAGCCTAATGACACCATTTCCCCCTCATCAGCTGAGATATACGCTTCGAATAAACATACATTGTAAGTGAAGGGAGACATTATATTACTTAATAACTTCTGTTCACCAATTTCTAAAATCCACCATTCTGAAAGACCAGTTGCTTGAATCATTGCATGTGTATGATCAGTTGGTGTATCCTTGAATTTAACTTTAACTAAACTGCGATAAGTCATGACTCTTTTTTACCTTTTAATGCTCAATGACATTTTCATGATAATAATTGTCTTCTTTTTTTCCATTTTACTTTGAAATAAATCCAGTTTATGACATGATGATTACCAGAAGTGGTAATCACCAGTTTCTGCAGCATAGTTATTAAAAGCCATTACCAATATTACTTATATATTACCAACTCATATCCCTTTCCTGAATGCAATGTCTGATATTTCTAATCAGATGACTATGTGCAGAATAAAAATCAGCAACCTGATGTCTAACAATGTGTGCCAAGGAGTGGGATAACTTCCTTGCAATACAGATTTGCAACCTGAATCTCGCCACATTTCCTGAAACTACTTCTCCCTCTGTTCACTGTGATAATTACAGGATTATACAATCCTCCTTTTAAGTGGGAGCACAGAATAAGTTGAGGGACACAGCACTACCCAACCTAAGCTCTTCAATAATAAAGACACATCCATCCTTTAATGGAAGTATAGATGCCTTTTTAAAATAAGCACTTTGAAGTTTCTGTATTGTTGTCAGTTTTTTTTAATAGACTCAACATTTCTTCTGTAATATACATATTGTACACATTAAGGATAGCAGGATGACTAGCAGAACATGTCAGTTTGTCAGACTATTGGTTTTTTGTTAGTGACAATGAGAAAAGCTGCTAGTATTTATTGTATAATCACCTATGAAAAGAATTTTTTTTATAGCTAATAATGAATGTGACAGAAAGCATATTGCCATCAATGAAAAGATTTTTGCAAATTTGACAAGATTTGGAATAAAGAGTGATATTTGCTACTGTATCACTTTTACTTCACTAAAATTAATTATATAAGTGATACAAATCCAATTTTTTTTTCCTTTTCTCTATTTTGCTGTTTTCAAACTAATTCTGTTGACTTGATTTAGAAACTTATTGAGAAGCTTCTTTTTTGAGTAAATAGCATTACATACTTTTATGGAATTATAAACTGCCACTTGGAAATAAATACTACCTTCTGGCATTCACATTTCTCAAAACTACTTCTGTATTTATCTTTCAGCAAGTCATTCTCCAAGAGCACTTGATTCTTTTAACATTATTTCTGAAAGCCCTCTTGTAGCTCTTGGAACTTGCTGAAAAATATTTTGTTAAGAGATAATACAGTTGTTGTCAAGAAAAAAACAAACAAAACAACCAATTCTGACAGTCAACTAAATACATTTTTCAGCTGTTGTTCCTTGCCTGGGGCCTTAATTCTGAAAAGCAAAATCCTTATATTTGACTTCACTTTGGCATGTGTCAACAGGAACCAGATTGAGTTAAATGACATCAGATTAAAAGCAAAACAACAGAAAATCCTCAAAATATCTTCTTCCTTTCTTGTATGACTATTTCTTCTTTGAAATTGTACATTTGTATCAGAGTCAGAAATACCATTTTACCTGGAAATAATTATAGGTCTGATTCTACTGCCTTTACTAGAACAAAAGCTTCAAGAAATTGGTGAAAACTTTGAATTATAGAGTGCAAGATCAAACTAAGGTATTCAAGACACTCTTGCTGTTCTTGATTCTGATTCACTGGTGCACTCAAGTGTGTGCTTAGCTTTAAAAGGATTGCGTCCTTTCACCAAAGCTAATGGAAGTATTTACAGACTTGAATATATCATTTGCTAACTGAAATAAGAACAAAAAGAGAATAATCTTCATAATTTTTTAATGCAAGGATCAGAAGTACAAATTGATCTATTAGTTCTGTTGGATTCAGTGCAGATGCACTGATCCTCTAAACCAAGAGTTAGACATTTCCGTAAACCAAGAACAGATTTTTTTAACTGTCTCCAGTTTTACTTGGATTCAGAATGCTTGAGTGAGTTAAGTTTTCTAAAAGAAAGTGAGAGAAAAGTAATCCTATAGAGAGAAGCACAGATTAAGATTTCTCAGAAGAAAAAAAAAATCTTGCCACTATGTATCTCTATAATCATTATCTCCAAGCCTTAGAAACCACAAAGACTCTCCTGTCCTTTATCAAATACACAGATTTTTAATTCCAGGAATCATAGCTCCCATGTAAGCAGCACATTAGAAATCAATAACAAAGAGTGGACATGTACATATTTAGTATTAACTTAGCCTAAAAGAAATATCCACAAGTATAATCACCAAGACATTGTAAAGCCAAGATAAATTACTGAAGGTCATTTCTAAGAGTAAGCATGATTGCAGTGGCAGACAGGGAGAGAAATATAACAAGGCTTACTACATGGCATGGAAGTGTAATTCCAGTTGTAATTTTCTAATGTTCTTTCCTCTACTACAGAATAACTAGGGGGAAAGGGGGAAGTGAACAAAAATTACCTTCAGGATAAGTATTTTTACTTCATCCCAAGGTCACACTTAATTAATTTTTGCTCCATTCTGTTAAAAAAAAAGACCAAAAAAAGACAGATGCCTTTGATAATTTCTAGAATTGCACTTACATTACCTAGTGGGACACTTATAATTAGCCTTGATGTATTGATTTGATTGTCTTCAGCTTCAATGCCCTGCACTGTTGTGCTACTGCATTTATCTGTCAGGGGTTACTTGTGCATAAGGGAGACATGTCCCCTTATTGCTTAAATTCTGACTGTTAAAAAGAATTTGAAAAACTTGAAAAAAATGTTATATCCTTCAAATGCCAGAAAACCTAACAGTGAGATTAGCTAAGTGCACATCAGGTATAGGAATGCAAATGCATTAGAAGTATCACTCCCTTGACTGCAGAGTGAAACCAAACCCTTGTCTGTTGAGGCACACACCTTCTCCCAGCACTCTCCTCTCCGTACTTTCTCACTCAGCCTTCCAAGGGAGATGGGCTTGCTCCTGGTCAGAGGGAGAGGTCCCTGGCCTGCAAGAGACTGTTCTTACTGCATAGAGGTCACAGTTACAGCAAGTCATTCATGCCATGGCCTAGGAAGAAGGCACTACTACACCTCCTTCTTTTGGAGAAACCTTCCACCACGAACACCAGCAATGGACGAGCTGCTCTGGGCTGGCAGGGAAGTGCATGGGAAGCCGCTCCATTTGCCTACAGAAGCCGTGGCTAGCGGTGAACCACATGGTTTCCCTTTCACAGGGAGAAAGGAAAGAAGGAAGAAGAAGGAGGGCAGGGGATGAGATGAGACCTATCTTCCACTAAAGCCATGCTTGTGACGTCAACCCCAGTGCCAGAAAATCTACACAAATACTTGCCTTCACAGACACCAATTAGACCCAGGAAGCCAGTCTGATTTCTCATGAGCAACCCTGAGTATCCCGCAGGTCTGCAGGTTTGTGATACCAAAAGGATGAATCAGTTCTACTGGAAGTCTACCTTTATACATATGTACAATTACAGCAATTTCTACCCAGTTATGAACAAATACATAGGCATTTGCAATCCAGTTTTGACATTTAATGACTCAATACTTTTCCTAAAGAAGAGAGTGAATTCCCAGCACAACGATCCCAAATAAAGTCTTCTACCTTCTTGACTACAGACTCTTGTTGCTCATGCTGGGACAGCTGGGCTACTCATTGCCAGCAGACACCACTGACTATTATATTGAAATTACAAAACCATTTGCCGAACACTACCATTCAGCAAAAGCACAAACACCCATTTGGCCTTCAAATGGAATTTCTTCATTCCAGCAATCTCTCAGTTAAATGACTTCTTTATGTACTCAGTATAGAAGAGGAATTAAATCTCTTTGGACTTGTTTAGCTTCATATCAGAGTACATGTCCTTCAGCTAGAGTACAAAGCACCTGTCATTTCTTTCCAGTCATTTTACATTTTGCACTTGAATAAATAAAATCCCTGTTTCAGAATATAAGGCCTTCTCAGCTCCCTAGGCACCAAAATCCTCAGTGTTTTGGGGTGCATATTTCCCCTTGCAAGTTTCACCCTTCCAGATGAGAATACAAAAATGCACATTTCTCCATTCAAGAGGTTTTACTGTCTGTATAGCATTAACAGGCTGTGTACTGCACAGCTGTACACAGTGTCTTCTCACCTCTGTAAGGTGGAGGCAAAATAATGACAAAATACCGTTTACAATCATTTAGCCTATTACAATTCAGCCAACACAAAAGTAAAAAAACAAAATAATAAGAGCTCCTCCAAATGGATACATCTAAAGTCATTGTACCATCAACTTTGAAAAAAAGTTCCCATGAACACCAACAGCACATTCTGATTAACAGACAGAAAAAAACAGTGTTACTATCTCAGCACACAGCCCTTTTTCAGCAATGCAAAACTTGACTCCTTGAATCTCAAGATTTTCGTATAGAGCGCCTGTCATGTCCTGTGTGCTCTGAAATGCAGAACAAACCCAAAGGGAATTCAGCAGGAGCTACTTAGCATATAATAGATACTGGCCAGCAATGCAGAAGAGATTCAGATCTTTGTCTCCATAGATAGCCTCTTGAAAGCATCAGCGATTGCAAAAAGAGAAAGTTAATTAGTTTTTTAATCACCTTATCTTCAGGCAAGACTTAGAGATTTCAAAAGCTATAACAAAAAAACATCAAATCATCTTTAAAATATAAAAATCTATTCAAAAGTTACTAAGAAATCAAACTGCAGCTCCACTTAGCTAATAGCCAAGCACTACTGCTATTTTGTATGTCTTACTAAATCTCTGGTATAATTAGAAAAGTACAGAAATAGACAATGCCACAAAGAAAACAAATACCTTGATCCCAGATCTGATAATACAACACCGCAGAGTTCTCACTGTACATGCTGGTTTGCTCTTTATGTAAAATTAGTTTCACTATCACAAAGCATTTAGTTACAGTTAGACTTCTGCAATTAATCACAGCTATTGCTATATCTGTAACTGTTCTCTGTTGCAACATACAGAGAAGTAAAAACTAGATACATAGACAGACAGCTTTATTTAACTTTCTGAGTGACACAACCTGAAAAACTCAGCAAAGTCATTCTTAAAAAAAACCCCAAACCATGCACTGAGATCAATTTATAAGCCAATGAGATAATTTTATTTTCCAAAAAATCAAAAGAAAAAGAACACGCCCATGAGATCTTGCCGCCACCATTAAAATAACATTCAGAAAGGTACCATATATCAGGATACGATTTTCTAGACAAGCAAATAATTAACACCTGCATGAAAAAGAAACAAAAACTGGTGCCTCTCATTCCTGCTTGCAAGTATTTGTGTACCCATCAAGGAGAGAAACACATAAAAGTATCCAAAAGGTTAGCGCTCTTAGGAACCTTTTCTTTCCTTCCAGTGCACACCCTCTCCCCTTACGGTAGTCCGCAAACATATCCAAGTTGTCAGAATGATACCTACAAGAAATTTCAGAAGCTCTCATAAAAAGGCTTCGCATATGCAATCCACAGCACTGAACAGTGAATTTAAAAAAACCATTTTTTTTTCCGAGTTTGAAGTTTTTAAGCCTTGCGGATGGTTGGAGTAGGAAAAAGGAAATTTACTAGGCAGTACAAAGGAAATCTTGTTGTCCTCTATTGTGGCAGTGGGGGTGTTGCCCAATTCTAACTTATCTAGGTTGATAAAGGAAACTAAAGAACACATCACTGAAAATAATTCCACAAAAAAGGTACCCCTTTCTTACCTTAATAGTGCTTGCCATAATGTGATCAAAATTATTGATTGCTAATAATTGCAAATAATAATTATTGCTTCGCTCTGACCAGAAAGTAGTTTTGATGAGGTTGTTTAGAGCGGATGAGATTGTGCTAACTCTGGGAAATGAAGTCAGCCAATGGCAGGAAGAGGTTTCTATTGGTCCTGGCCACTGCAGCTCGAAGAAACAGGATATTTGGGAGTGAAGAGATAAGAGTCCTAAAACAATGTTGTTTTTCTTGATGATATGTGACTAAATTTTATGGTGTTTTTTTTTTTTTTTAACAAAAATGTCAATTGCCTGGGACTGCCTGGGCAGGTGTGATCTGATGTGCAGTAAGTGTGACATGCCACTTCGAGGCAGGATGCAGATGTCAGACGAAATAGGCCAAATTAGGCACTAGTTTCATGCAGTCTCTTCACTGGGGAATTGCTGATTCAGGACCAAAGCCAGACTTGGTATAAGTGGGTGTAACTCCAAATATGTTAATGAAATCTAACCCGGCTTACACCACATCTACATTTGTCCACTACCTTAATTCCTGGATTCTTGAACTATTGACACTTTCCAACCTATCTGATCCAGCACATCTTTTCTTCTCAAAGAAGAAAGTAGATTGGAGACAGTTGTTTCTTTTTCATGCCTCGTCTTTACTGGGGTAAGGAAGTCACCAAAAGCCATAAATCTCAAAAGCAAATTCCTGAATGTCATGAAGAGTTTTACGTTTTTCACACTCTTCCTTTACTTCACAGCTCTATCAATGCCTGAAAATGAGACAGTTTCACTGACAATTCACTTCCTGGTCAAAGTATGATAGTCATTTTTTATTCAGCGTTATATTTTTATTTATCATTTTGTAGCACTTGGCTGTCACAGAGCACCCCAAAACTACCAGCTGTGCAAACAAAATACCATCCCTGTCCCAGAACCGGGCTCAGGAGTGCTGAACAGAAAAATAATTTTTTTTTAAGAAAAAAAGATTCAAATAAGAAAGGCAAAGCAGTTCCACAGCATCAGTCAGTGTAGAAGTCCACATGGAAAGAACCACTTAGGATCCAGTGTTGGCACAATCCTCTTGCTCTTATGAGTCTTGTGGTTTTGTAGAAGTGACAGTTCCTAGTGTCAAGAGATTCTGAGTTTTCAGCTAGAAGAGAAAATCTTGAGAAAAGGATCTTCTAAAATTAAAGGAAAAATTTAAAAAAGTTAGAATGTATTACTTTTTAAGTAAACTTGTAATTTTTAAAAGCTGGTCCTACTATAACCAGTTTATGATTTCTCGGTGCTTCCTATAACCATGGACACAGGTTGCTTGAAGGCACTGCAGCACTGGGTAGGTAATTCCCACTGTAAAAAGTTCCTGTCCTCTGATCAGGGACTCTGGTATGATAAAAAAGAACATGAAATAGTGATGGCCTGTCATAGCCTTCCTCTCCTGCTCCTTAGGAAAAGGAAATTGTAGCGTTGTTCTCTAATGGATGATGACTGCAGCTATTTGGTATGTGTTTTTTCCACATGGTATACAATGACAACAGTAAGTCACAATTCACTGTTCCCCTCCTCTCCTGACCCGAAAAAGGAGAAATGCAGTCATACACTTCACTTAGAGCATATTAAGTGATGCCTGCTTGGACCTTGAGCATTCATCCTGCAGGCACTGCTCCATCTCATCAAAGGCAGAGCACAGAA
This sequence comes from Coccyzus lansbergi, assembly GCA_033558105.1. Taxonomy (NCBI): domain Eukaryota; kingdom Metazoa; phylum Chordata; class Aves; order Cuculiformes; family Coccyzidae; genus Coccyzus; species Coccyzus lansbergi. The sequence continues at coordinate 1,610,785 of JAUMJK010000081.1, read as the reverse complement.
AAGACTTGTCCACCTATCCCTGCTAATCAAAATGGCTCTGCCACCCATTAGGTCCTGGGAAATCCTGGTTTCCAGGTGCCCTATGGGGACCACAGGGCTGGAAATCCCAGGACACAATGGAGTGACACAGGACCAGTGCAACTGGGATCTGGCAGAGCTGTCCCAACAGAGTCCCTGTTTCAAGTTTAGTGGATGTATGTCTCCCAGTTGGGCCTGTATCTCAGCTGATCTCAGTCTACCTCACAAGTCTCAGGGACCCCTCAGCTAGCCCAAGTGGCCGAGCAAGCCTCCATCCCACTCCAGACCCCAACAGAGAGACTCAGAAGGGGGAAGCCAACACCCTTCTTTTCCTACCTGCTCGGGATCCTGATCAACCCCTAAATACAAGTTTAGTTTAGTTTTATAGTTCACTTTAAGAAGCTCTGGTTTCTTCCACTGCAAATATGACTTCTGGTCATTACAAAGCAATGCAGTGTCAGCACTACATAAGGAGAGTTTATATTCTCCATTAGTTGATTCATATAGAAATCCAGTGTTGCTCTGCTGAATGTCTTTTTCACAGTCTACATCCACCAAATTGCTGTGCTTCTGCAAAGTAGGTAACTTGTGGTAACTTCCCTGTTTTCATTATGAACTGTATGAAAAGAAAGCAATTTACAGTAACTGTATTTCATGGGGATGTTGATTTCCTCCCTTTTCATCTCCAAACAATGAGCAAGACAGCCAAAAGATTAGAACCTTTTTCTTGAAGTTTCAAAGCACTATATAATGTTTCATTTGGGTGACTTCTACTCCAGTTAGGCCTATGATATTTTGGGGTTTTTTTTTTCCTCAAATATATTGAGAAGCTTGAAGTATCAGTTCCAGCTCTCCAGTGGATGGGATCTAAAAAAATTATTCACAAGCAGGTTTAGTAATGATTCTTCTCCAGCCTACAATCCACACAGACAAACCTCCTCTTGATTTATACAGGGCTTTTGGAAGCATAAGGCAGGCAATATCACAGTTGGCTGAGTTCTGTTATTATTATATAGTTTTACAAAGCCCACAGCCCAGTAAGGATTTTGCCATTCTAAACTGGCACACATTCTGTGCCAAAGAATTCAATGAAGTTTATTTGACTTTCAAGCTAATACCCACAGGCAGATTTCTTTGTGCTTACATTTATGTTGATTCAATTGCAAGACAGAGCCTTGGTATTGTAAGGAAAGGAAAATACTGGGTTATCAAATCACCATCATCCAGTTGCAAAAGAAAAATAGTACAAACACTTCCACTATTTTTCTCTTTTCTGCATTTTATTAAGGCTAAATAGAAAGAAAATATGGTTTTATTATCCTAGGCAACTATTTGCTGTTGTTTGAATGCTGTATAAGTTTGAAAAAAATGCAACTTGGTCAACAAACAGAAGGAAAACACAAAAAAGTATTGAAAATCCATACAAGTCACCTAACACTCTGCCCCCCAAGATTGCCACAGTAATTTGTATGAGGCCCCTTCTATTGGAATTTTCTTCTGCATCTAGAAATCACAGAGCAATAAAAAGGTACTGCATATGCTTAACATTATACATCTGCTTAAGTTTCTTGATCAAAACAGGGATTTTGAACATGCTTTAGATTTACAGCAGTGCTTAAGTTCTTTCCTGAATACAGACAGGGTTAAACACCATTTTAAGTGCCTTCTACCTTTAAGACTAAAGAGCTCCATCTTTAGAGAACAGCTTTCTAAACTGGAAGAAAAAGGATTCAATCTGTGCTGATACAAGACTGCTTAAATCAGCAGGGCCCTATACAGTCCTAAAGTTTTGATCTGACCATGCAAAAGAAGTTGTTAGACTAGATGATAAACACAGAACCTGAATTTTGAAAGGAAAAAAATTGTTGAGCTTGTTGCAGACTTTCTAAAACGTACTAGGAATACGTTCAATATGCACGTACGCAGCTAAACGTATGCAAAATATTTCCAAAGAGTCCATTTCTCATGCTATCTGAAATAGCACTACTAACTCTTGTCCTCAGATATTTTCCATATCATATACACTAGAGTGTTAGGACGTAGGAAATACAGACAATATTCCCTATTTCAGCAGATCTGCAATCCATCGTGCTGTCTGGGAGCCAAACCAAGAATGCTGCTTTCAGTCTGGGCTGACCAGAGACTAGAGGCATGTTCTGCTATCCTCACTAGTGCCTCTATGTCTTTAACAATGCTTGTTCAGCAGTCTGCACAGATAGCTTCTTTCCTTCCAAAATATTATTAGTACTGCTAATAATGTGGCCTTCATCTCTTTAGCTGTGCAGATTCCTTTACATTATAAATAACTCTGGGTAAATAATTGTGCAAGCTGGAGACACATTCCCCTTGTGCATTATGCTTAGTATGCATACGTACAGCGTCTGCAGATGTGGGTGTTAGAAGAAAAAAGAGAACAGAGAAAAGACAAGAAAAAGTGAGCTCTGTTCCTCTTTTTAACATTACAGGTAAAAAAGGGGGGGTCTCCTCTACACAGAACAAGGCTATAAATAAAAAAAGACCCCTCATGTACAATAAAAGACTTCACATTGTCGGTTTTAGAAGCAGACTTTTAAGAAATTCAGGCTAATTAATGCTACTTCATGGCACATGAAGATACAACTGTGAAGGTCTTAATCGTCTCAAAAAGACACAGCATTTTGCTTGAATGCAGCTCCAAACATCAATTTGACCATACTTAGCTCAGTGTGTGACAGCCAAATCCACTCCTACCAAGTTTTCAGCAAGCCTTCAGCGAGACTTCCTCCCTGTAATTCACAGCTTTCATCTGGCTCTGAAGAAAAAGTCAGTAAATCTTCTCACAGAAGAGGAAACTCTCCTCTCACCACAAAGCAAGGTGTCACAAATGTGCTTTTAGCAGAGGAACAAGCAGAGGTGCTTGGGATAACGGAGTTTCACAACCTGGCCTGAGAGACTGTGGGGCCAGCTGCTCAGGTGCTGCTCAGGATGATGAGATTCTTGTTCCCTGTCCCTAGGACTCCTTGGCCTTCAAGACTGCTGAAGGGACCTTCTCTTTCCACACCCAAGTAGGTGTGATGCAGCACCAGATCTAAGGGCACACGACAAACTCCATCCTGGGAAAAATGGGATCCAGTTCTCAGGTAGGCTCATCATGCCTATTGACTGGAAACGTGGAGGTTAACTCTGGGAGGATGGTGCTACCGTGAGTGAAGCGGGGAATTCACTTCCATGAAACTCAAAATACTACATCAAAGCAAGCAGCCCTTGTGAAGCCACATAATTAATAGTAATCATCACTACCTGGCTACTGGGTTAACAATGGAAGGCATCCCATGAAAAGCACCCTTTCCTCCAGCATAATTTCCAAGCTTTCATGCATCTCATTTCCTTTATTATCAGGTCCTGCACCACTGCAGAGCAAGGAGGAACATGTCCTTATCCCTTCAGCCTTTCCCCAGTTGGCGCCGAGTGCCCGGAGCACCCCTGGGAGCCTCAAGCAGCTCAGCAGAGGTGGTCACTAGAGGGTGCTCCCTGTCCCTCTAAAAGATTGCTGCTGGCTAGTCCGGCTGCATCGTTCCCTCCAACACAACCTGATGAACAGCTCTCTCCAAAATCAGAAATTACTTCTTTTAATAAAGAGTATTTTGACACAAGCAGATAAAAGAGACTTCTTTGGGCTGTGGTAGCACCCACTGTCAGTTTCACCCACAGGGCTGGTTACAACCAAACCTTTTTCCACTCTCTTTTCTGCCCACATACTATCTTCAGCTGCTCCAACCTGTTCAGTCTATTAGTCCTGTCACCTTCCTCCCTGTCACAGTAATGAAAAGTTGGGAGAGAGCTTTATTCGGGGTAGTGTAATATTTTTTCAACTTTACTTAATGGAAAAATAGCAGTCAAGAATGGATTGTTTTCCAATAGACAAAGTTTTACAGAAATGAGATGTTGGAAGTTTTCAAAGTGAAAGTTGACATACTTCATTCACTAGCTCCGAGTGCCTAACTGTGACTCAAGATATTTAAGTTTATATCAGTCAAAATGCATCTAATGACTACATCAGTGTTTGCCCAGCTTTTCTGTTGGAGACTAGCTATATTCTCTACAGAAAGAAAAAAAATACCACAGAAATGAGAAATGAGGTGGGAGCTCTGTTTTACACTAATTGTATTGACACAGTCACAATTATATTGACACTGGGGTTATTTGCAATAGTCAACATGTACTTGATAGCAGCGAAGTGATAACACTCATTTTCAGATAGGAAACTAAATCACTGTCTACCTTATAAGTGCGTTTATTCAGACTTCAATGATTTTAAATGTAGGTGTCCAGACTACGCTAGTTCTCCAATATAACTATTTTCAACAGCTACTTAAAAGAGGTAAGATGAATCCACCTCTTAAGTACTTTTCCCTCTCTCTCAACCTAAAATAGGAACCTGCACGATTACCTGAGACACCCAGTTTTTGGATAACTCTGCTCATGTGAGATGAATCTCACCCTAGCTTTCCTTTCATCATTTCTTTATTTTCCCATCTCCAAAATGTTAACAGTTGTACCACTAAATGCCAAAGGACTGCTTTATGGATTATTAACTAAAATATGCTGAAAACTTGAAAGTTGCCCCTGACATGAAAGTTGTTTGTTTTATGTTTTATGCTAATTTAGAGAGAGATAAGTGACAATAGTACCACATAACACAAAAAAAAAGCCCCAAACAAACCCCCAAACCAAAGAAAAAAGCCTCAAACACTTCAGAAAAGCAAATACTCTGCAAGGAAAAACAAATACTTGTGAGGGCAAAAGCCAACATTTTTCATCACTTTCTTCCAACTATTTTAGGTAATTTTAACTGAACTACATGATAGTTTGAACTGGTTGTTAGAGAACACAAGTCTTACCATCCCTACATCAATGGGCATAGCACACAGGAAATATGTCGGGAATACTGGATTTCTACACTGTATTAGTGAGTCTGTTTCAAGATTTTCATCAAGAATGGAACCTATTAAAGTCTGTCTCTTCCGGCTTTTATACCACTTTTGGAGGGCTGTGTGCTTTTTTCCCCTCCACTACCAGAAAGTCTATAGAAAATGCTTTCAACTGTCTCATTTGACCTTTTTCCACTGGGCTTTTGACTAATCTGCAAATTTGAATAGAAGGTATAACTGTGCTTTTTTTCCCCCCCTTTCTCTAGGCAACTAGCTGAATTCCTTGAAAGACCAGACACCCATCTAAAACTGAGACTCTTATGGTGTACTTATTTGATAGTGGCTGTGAACAAGAAACAGATGGGAAATACCTGTGTTTGAAACTTAGTGACCCAGAAAGACCGGGGTTAATCCTGATCATTCTTAATTACCAAAATCTGCCACCCTTTGACACCGTGAGATACATACACACATCCAGGAGTATCTCCACCTCAGCAGACAGATAGATAGACAAGTAGTAGAAAACCCCAGGACTTTAATACATCTTTGTGGTAACTCAGATGTAGTTCAGGATTTGAACAATAGCAAAAAATGTGATTCCCTATTGATTTTTTTCCCCAATATCAATCAGTCTCCTTACATTTAGACAGATGACTTCAACCCAAGGTTAATTCTTCAGCAGTGGGGAAGAGGGGAAATGAAAGTCACAGAATCACAGAACCAATAGGTTGGAAAAGACCCACAGGATCATCGAGTCCAACCATTCTCATAAATCACTAAATCATGCCCCTCAACACCTCATCCACCCATCCCTTAAACACCTCCAGGAAAGGCGAGTCAACCACCTACCTGGGCAGCATGTTCCAATGCCCAATGACCCTTTCTGAGAAAAATCTTTTTCTGATGTCTAGCCTAAATCTCCCCTGGTGGAGCTTGAGGTCATTCCCCCTTGTCCCGTCCCCTGTCACTTGGGAGAAGAGGCCAGTACCCTCCTCTCTACAATCTTCTTTCCCATAGTTATAGAGAGCAATGAGGTCTCCCCTCAGCCTCCTCTTCTCCAGGCTAAACAACCCCAGCTCCCTCAGCCATTCCACATAAGACATGTTCTCCAGCCCCTTCACCAGCTTTGTTGCTCTTCTCTGGACTCACTCCAGAGCCTCAACATCCTTCTTGTGGTGAGGGGCCCAGAACTGAACACAGGATTCAAGGAGCAGTCTCACCAGTGCTGAGTACAGAGGGAGAATAACCTCCCTGGACCTGCTGGTCACGCCATTTCTGATACAAGCCTAGTTGCCATTGGCCTTCTTGGCTACCTGGGTACACTGCTGGCTCATGTTCAGTCACTGTCAACCAACACCCCCAGTTCCCTCTCTTCCAGGCAGTTTTCTAGGCAGATCTCTCCCAGTCTGTAGCTCTGCATAGGGTTGTTGTGCCCCAAGTGCACGACCAGGCATTTGGCCTTGTTAAACCTTAGGCATGAATGAGGTTTAATATCTCATAAATAAAAAAACCCAGACATATAAACAAAACTTTCATCTACTTAGTTTGTCTCAATCCATGCCAGGTATCTCACCATGTCTTATGCTAAAACTGAAACAATTTCCCTGTATCTAGTAGGGACTGCTAACTAATACTGGTCAACCTTGAATCTCAGCTATACAACTGAACAAAAAATATTTTATCACCATTTTGAAGAGCAGAGTAAACATTGAGAGGAAATAACAATGAGAAATGCCTGTATAGACTGCAGTTTTCTTGTGGCTGCCTGGGGAACAGGGAGGATAGGTCACAAATAGAGGCATGATCTTGTGATACTAATAACTCACTCATTTCTCTGCCAATGAAATGCCTCATTCCTCTCTTCTGCTAGATCCCAACTCTGGGAGTGTTACTCCTTACCTGCAGTGGTGGTCACGCAGGCTTGTCGGGGTAGGAGAAAGGACTTTTGTTTGGAAACCAGATGATTTGAGAAACTGCCTATTGGCAACTCTCTACCATCAAGCAGTTTACAAAATAACTTTTTGTTATTAGAACGAAACGTACCTGTGAACTCTTCTAAGGAATAAGAGTACACATTGGATCTGTAACGCCTGATGGCAAATGCCAAATATTTCCAACACCCAAGAAATGTCACATTGATAAAGTCCTACCTGATCAGACTTCCATATGACCAAATTTCTAAAACCCAGCACATTTAGAGAAACACATTTCCAACCACATACAACAAAATTAGATGATAATCTTAAAAGTACTAGAGTAAAATCAAAAAACTGGGCAACAATAAACCAAAATGTTTTCTCTTGGGGACTCAATATATCCACAATAAAGATAGCAAAGCAGTTCTCAGTTACTTTAATGGATAAATTTATGGGCATAAAATGCTCATCATTTTGAAAAAAAAAAACCACCCAAAGCTAATTGCCAAGATAACTCTAACTCAGAGGTTTTACAGACCTTGAGTTTTTCATCATCACAATCTTTTTATCCATATCAAAAGCACTTTGTAAGTTACACAGTATTTTAAGAAAATAAAGTCAATGTCCAGCTCCCACTGACATGGATGACAAAAATCCTTTCACCCCAATAGGACTAAGATTCCAATCTACTGAGAATTAAACAAAATTAAACATTATCATAGTTGCCTGCAAACTGGAAATTCAGAGTTTCAAAGGGCTTTAATTGGGTCATGTTACAACACAAAATGTAGTGTCCAATAACAAAAAAAAAAAGAGCAGAAGTAGAAACAAGAAGGAAACCAATAATTGATAGGATTTAATGCATGATTTAAGGACCAGGAATGAATTTCTAATGCCTTCTCCTACTATGAAAGGCTTGCCAGAGGTGTAAAAACTCGCTAAAACATGTGTGTTGAATTACCTTGGTGGCCTGTGATTTCCCCACATTATTCACAATTTGCTGGGATTCAGTAAAACAGAAATTAAGTTTTGTATGTAGAGGTAGTCCCGTAGAATGGGGCCCTTACTCTAAAACAGTCTGTGTTTTGGGTCCAGCCCTAGAAGATGCCAGACCTTTCAGGTTCATGGCACTCAACTCCGTGGGCTGTCTACTTAATATCAACAGACAGTATGAACTGAAAGATAAAGGTTTAAGCTATTCCTTCTCCTTTTGGTCTTAATCTGACTTTGAGGCACTTTAGAATTAGCTCAGTATTTCCCACAACATGTCTACAGAAGAAGTTTCTTGTTAAAACAGTTCTATATGAAGTGTTTCTGCATTTCTTAAAAAGGAGCTGTGGATTCCTTTGCATCTTTGCCTCCTAACCCTTCCTCCCCACTGCAAAGCACTCCACTCTTTCCTGTGACCCATGAATGTTGTGCAAGAGGCAGGGGGTCGTAGCCAGTCTGGTTCCACAGGGGTGCCAGTGTGTCAGGCAGGTGCGGTCAAAGGCAATGCAAAATACACCCAGTACAGTACAAAACACTCCTCTCACCTTTCCCTTGGTGCCCACACAGCTTCTTTCCCCCACCTTCTTACTAAACTACACTGCCTCATGGAAAGCCAAGTATCTCTGAGCTCTCAACCACTTCATCAAATGGGCAGAGAGCTCTGTTTCCTTATGAAATGCAGACAAGATCTACCCGAGACAGACATGTCCTTGAGACTTGAGGACAAACCTGTCCCAGACTGACCCCCCAGTCAAATCTCTCTCTACACTGAATGACTACTCTGATGGAGAGTTATCTTCTTTTCACCCATAAAGTTGTAACCAGTATCCCATACACAATTCTGTTTTAACAACCACAAGAAACAAAAAAAATTTTCTTTGGCTTGAAAATGGTAGGTTTTTTATGAGGAGAGGGGCGAGGACATGTTATTCCTGTCAGTGCCACTGTTAAAAATTTTTTTGGCATTAAAAACAGGAAAAGGAAAAAGAAAAATAAAAGGGAATGGGAAAGGGAATGAGAATAGGAAAGAAAAAGAGGGAAATTCTTCTTAGACTTTGAAGTAACCAAGACTTATGTTTTCTTTCAGTGTTAGCATTTCATAGTTTTTCAGTTCTTAGGTTCAACAAAGGACACTACTGTACCTGTGTTGTTGTCACTTAGCAACTGTAACTGTTGGATTTATTTTTAATGATCTCATTTTGGTTTTGAAAATAACACCACAGCTGCGAACTTCAGTCCTGCAAAGACTTGGATATGACTTGGATTTATCTTTACACAATTGAACACTACATTCTCATTGACTTCAGTGAAGACTACATGAAGCACCAGAAATTAATTTATGGATGGGGATTTGCAGGCGTGGACCTTTATTTTTTAATTTTTACTTTTTCTTAAAATTTTTATTCTAGCCGTAACTGAGCCTCTGTTCATGCCTTTATACACTGTAGACACAAATGCTTGAAGTCACTGGCTTGCGTGTTCAATGTAAGTCAATGAACTACAAGATTTACCCGTGTAATCAGATACTCAGAGTTTTAAGAGACCTAAGAAACAGGTGCAAAAAAATGCAGCAAATTTTCAGAGAACCTGGACTTCTCTGTCTGATTTGGAAGACAGTCTTCAACAGATATTTTGAGACATGATATTAACAATGGGCTTACCAAAAATATTAAAAAATCCATTTGATAACAGTCCTGTATTGGTGGATTGACATTCGTACCCTGAGTGGCTGACACTACTTTTAGTGCCAGTTCTTCACAAGGAGTTACTCATTCTATCAGCCTACTTCACCACCTAACCACAGGTATTTAAGATGATCAGGAAGTTTAATACCTTTGCACTTTGGCACAGTGCTTGTTTCCCTCCAAGGTGAAGATGCAGTTCTCAGTCTTGCAGAGATTTCTTACCATATGCAACATTTCCATTACAGTTCAGTGAAACTATATTTATTTATGGGCAATACACTAACTTGCCAAATAATGTGGTTTAGGGACAGCTGAAGCCATTTGCTAGTTGAGGACAAACTTGCTGAGTAGTTTCAGCCAGAACAAAAATAACAACCAGCTTTGAAAACATTGGATGTTCCCTTGAACAGTTACTTTAAATGGATTCAACACTTCGTTTTCCAGGCACTTGTCATGAAAACAAAGGAAGGAAAGAGCATGACTATCAACATTTTCGAGGCCAGAAAACTTCCTCCTCCCCCTTCTTTCTGCACAGTAGCCCAGCACGTGCCCAAGCACAGCACTCAGATCACCTGCATCTCTCCCTAGCAGGACTTGCCACCTGCCAAGATAACAGCTTCATCATCCAGGCATTCGCTTCCTGACACAGTCTCCCACTTGCACTTTATTTGTCCTCTGCAGAGTGGGACATAAGGAATTAGAAGCAGCTAAGCTACAATATAACACTTGGGTAGAGGTTTTTCTGGATCAGACCCTTCAGTTATAAACTCCTCCCGGGTTCTGTACAGTGGCAGCTCCAGATCTAGGGTTTGGAGAAGCTTTGTTTGGCATTGGAATACAAGTAACACACAATAATAATGTTGTAGAAGAATATATTTCCCTCAAAGTTATGATTGTGTAGGTTTTGTTTGAATCAAGCACAAGCAGAACCAAACCTGTATGCCTGCCAGTATCGTAAGTATGATCCAAGCAAGTCCATTGACACATTGCAGCCACACAACTCTCTCAATGAGGGAAGAATTTGGAATGTATTATTTGACATAGAACCATATAATTGCAGCATCAAAAATTGTAGTAAAGGGTTCTAATCAACTGCCAAAAAGTGGTCATTTTTTATAAGCTTCTAACACAGAAATATAAAATACAAAAGTTAAGAGCAAGTCTGATGTTACTACATTGTCTTTCTAGAAGTGATCCTTTGAAACAAAATTGGAAGAGATAACAAAAAAATGATGCACATTAGTTTGAGTAAGGTTGGAAAATAAGTAGATTCCTTTACTATGCTTCCTATATCAAACGACAGAACTGTGTGTGCTGTAAATACTCAGATTCATACACGGTAACTTGTTATTAATTTCAAAGAATGCAAATTAGAACACAAAAACATTTGACTTTTCAATTACACTGATGATTTTAGTGTGTTCAGCTCTTCACAAAATATTCAACTGATATGGGAGAAGTTTTATTTCAAGAATTTTCTCCCTCAGGCTAATTTTCTTACTGTGGGCTTTCCCCCTGTAGTTGCTTAATTTATTTATTTATTTAAAGTTATCCTGCCATTTTCAAGCTGGAACACCTATAGATTACAGTAAATTTCATGCTTTTAAGTACCTTATGGAACTGATATACACAAATTCATGCTCTAATCACTATGCTATTTTGGGCTTCCGCCTCATTCATGAAATGGCAATTCCTTCACCAAGACAGGGAAAGAACCCTCTTCCCTAATTATTTAGCAGGTACTGAGGAAATGCAAAGGATACAGCAGGCTGACAAACATCCTGATATGGTGGATAAGTTAGTCTAAGTAAAGCATATAATTAGGAAGTCAGGATTTACTGGGAGAATGTTTTTTGAGAAGAACTGCAAAAGATTTAACAGTGGGAATATTGATCGCACATTTTAGTGAGAAGTGAATAATATACCCCTTATAAAATACAACTCTAAGCCATCTGAAATATTTGTAAAATTGATTTTAATTCCATGAGTTGCTTTGGATTAAAGTGAGAAAATTAGGAAATGTGAAAAAAAAATCTACAATATTTCTAAAACAAATTGTTTCAATATACTCAGAGAATCATGTCCCATTTAAAACAACAAGTCACAAGGAGCAATAACAATATGTATCTCCCATATTGCATTTATATGGTAGTGTGCTGTGTATTGACCCTGTATTTCTACCCTTTTCAAAGTTTCCAGTTTGTTGCATGTCCAAGGAAGAAGTGACATGGGAGTGTAAATGCCCTGTGCACTTCTTGCCCTCTCTTTGTTTTGCAGTACTTGTGTTTTATCATCTTATGCCTACTTCTTGAGTCTTAGAGGTTTTGGTCTTCATCTGACAACTTCCACTTTTGAAATGCTAGTACAGAAGTCCAGTCTGTATTCACAAAGTGGATTGCCTGCACCAAGTAAAGAAATCAAACTAACACCAGCTTCTTATGTGTGAGCAGCTGGGTAGGTCTCTAAACTATACCAGTTTAAGACTATGAAACTTTCTACACAAATGCTCTTACAGCACTAGCAGCAGACCAAAGATATCAAAGGAACAAACTGAGGAAGTTTCTGAAAGTGAAAGAAGGTTTATGAAAGCATGGTTTCCTTATGAATCTGAGATGAATTCTTTCATGAGACTAGTCACTTCTGAAAACATCCAGCATGTCTAGGGACAGCCAAGATCTATTCTGCGGCAATGGATGCAGGGTCTGACCCGGGAGAACATCCTTATTCAGGAAGGACATTTAATTTTAGGTTTCACTTTAAGCACATTAGAAGTGGTGAAATTTAAGCTCATGCTCAAAATTCAGCTTATACTTAGGCAATTTTCTGAATCCAAGGTCAGAAGGCAGATGCAGGTAGAAATACTGGTTGCTACTGGTAAATGCAGAAACTACTGGAAATAAGAACAACTCATATTGGGAGTTAAGAGAATTTAATTTATGATTAAGAATGTTTCTTGAAAAAAACTACTAAGAAAACCTTAGTGAATGGGACAAGAAAGTAATCTCCCATCCAAAGTCACGAACACCACCCCTGTACACAGCATTAGAAGAACAGCAGAACAGAGACATATCATGATACTAAAAGGTGATATGTGGGAGATACCTGATCGCACCCATCAATCAGCTGTTGATTGTTACATATTTCACCTCTGAGCAAAGATAAAAGGGCCACCACAACATAGTCTGAACCTTAAGTTTTTCTAAGATTGGCATTTCTGATATCAGGGAATGTCCTGAGGCACCACCCTCTCTACAAGTCTGGCTATAGAAGAATTATAGTGGGAGGGGCTTGATAAAACAAAAATACATCTCTTCTTCCTAAAAGCTAAACTTATAAGTGAGAAATTTTGCTGGACAATGCTCAAATTTGACACAGGCTTGGGCATTCTCCAGCACCTGGAGAACAGCAAGTCAGGGAATTAAACGCATCGAGGTGAGAAGAAAAACAAACTGCCATAGCGACCAACAATAAAGTCAGGAACTCAAAGAAGCATACAGGTAAGTGGAGAAAATCACCAAAAATTGTCTGGATGTGAAAAATCCTTCCCACCTCTGGACTGTGTGAGACTGTCAGGAGTGGTGCTCCACAAGCAGGATGTCCATCCTGACCTTCCGGTGAGACAACTGATGCAACATGGGAATCAAGATAGAACCACTACACTCTTCTGCTGAAAATACTTTGCTGCAGCTCACAGAAGACGGATGCTGCCCCTTTGTTCTGTCCCAGTGGTACACTACTATTATCTTCAGAGGATGATTGCATGGGGATTTCAGAGAAGGTACAACAGGCTAAGGTGGGAGAAGGGCACTCTTAGCAGAATGATTCACCACTACTTTCCATTTCAGAGAAGTAGAGTTATTATAATAGAAATAATATTAACTAATGTTTCCATTAGCAATTTTCATATCTTCTGTGGATAGGGGAGATGTTTTCTTTTATGAGAAAGTGAATTGCTGTTACTTTATACTCTGAAGAATTTTGTCTCATGTGAGGGACTCAATTTTCCCACCAGCTTTAGAAGTCTCTGCACAATATAACATGTGGTGCAAAAAGGATGTTATTAAAAGATGATTTCCTTATCTGGTTTTATCACAATTGCTTTAAATCACTCTTATGGCATCAAAATTATGGAAAGCATCTGGGGAAAAACAGTGTTGTTGTAGGAACAGTTTTTAAATAATCTTTGTATTATGAGCACAGATCGAGACTACCAAATCCTGATCAGGTAATTTATGGTGCATTGGGCACACAGGTCAAAAAGAGAACCTTTCCTTACGGGGATCACTGAAGATTTATTTTGCAGTAGAAGGATAATTTGGGTCACAAAGATTCAGTATCCACCCCAGATAGCACCAGAAGAAACCATAATGGACCACTTCAATCTCTAGGTTGCTCCACACCCAAGTGAACCTGAGGCCACCCGGGTAAGCAGGAAAGTGATCTTCTCCCATCAGCCCTACACAGCAGTTCTTACTTTGGTCTGTGCCTTTTAGTGAAATTTGATGGCTTTGTAGCAAGACTAATCTAATAATACAAAGCCTAATACTGCACCAGTTATTTGTCTCCTCGTGGGACTCAACTTTCATTAACATCAGCTGCTTGGGAGAATGTTACATGTTGTTCTTTGATTCAGTGGATTTCTAGAGCTGTGCTTCATGGAATAATAAGAAAGTAAATTGATATTTGCCAAGATAGGATGACACCTTTTTTTATCAAGTCAAATCAATACAGAACATAACTTTTAAGAAATGATCACGCTCATTCTTCTCCACCAGCAGGAAAGTGGGAAGAGATGCAAACAGCTGAGGGAAACAAGCATTAACAGGTTTTGAAGCAGCACAGCAAAGAGTAAGCACAATAAATACCATGTTTCCAAGGGTAAGCAGCACCCAACAGTTTCTGGTAAAGAATGGAAATTGGTGGTTAGCAAACCATTTAGGGAAGTGATCATGGAAATAACTAAAGTTTATTTAAAAGGATTTGCTAATGGGAAAGTACATTTCTACACTGGCACAAAGACATGAGCATTTGTGGAAAAGGGCAAAGTTAATGGAGGGGAGCTTAGAGTAAATATTTTGAAGCAAACACTATCTGGAGAAGGTAGCTTTTTTGTACTACAGCCTCCATTTCATTCAGCCTCCAGGAAAGGTCATTGGTTTAATCAAAAGCTTTTTCCTTTGGTTAGGCTCCCAAATGCACATACCATCAAGATCTGGTGCACAGAAATAATTTGAAGCAAATCTTCTTAAAAAAGGTTTTGAAGATGCTTGCCAGTAGAACACTGTGCCTCACAGCTATAATATCAGAAAAAGCCATTCAATTTAAATTAATATATTTGGCCAGACAGCTATATTAAAATTCTTGTTGTTTTTTCTATTATAATGGTAGCCTGTGGTATGACTAGCCCTCTTCAGAAATCTGTGTAGTTATTGCCTTTCTCTTGCCTAGGGTGCATCATATGTTTTTGATTCTGATGAGCTGCATTGCACTACCTCATTAAAACAAACACTTACGCAAAACAAAAGGCTGTGTATCACAGTGCAGGGTATGTAAGCCAGCTTTGAAGACTGCAGAGTTTCAAAAGCATGTTTCAAAGGACAACTTCCGTCGACCCAGCTCCACTTGTGTTTAACATTTGTGGATGATGTCTGACACATTCAGTGCTTTCTCAGCCCTTCCAAACAAGGGGTCTTCAGAAGCGATATTAGCTGCAGCTGAAAAGCATGCAAGTGCAGTGCTTGTTTGGTGATGGAAAGGAGAGGTGAGACTTTCAGCTAGAGAGCAGACGGCCATACCCTGAGGATGACTCGATAGAATGTGCCAGCACTGCTGGACAGCTCCACTTCTCCTCCATGGACACCTGCCCAAGGACAATGCTTTCCTCCTCCCAAAGGTTTCCCCATAAAGGAGTGGTCTCCTCTTTCAATAAGACACCATTTCCAGACCAGGAGGACTGTGTTTCATATGATTTTTTTTTCTGGTTAATTTTCAGCTACTGTTTTTAGCTGAGATTATTGTTGCACAGAGAGGTGTGCTCATGCGAAGGATTCTTCAGATAAAGAACTTAAAAGTAGAGATTACCCATGTCTGAAGTTAGGTGAGAAAAAGCCTGGCAAAAAAAAGCTGAGATACGCGACTTTTCTGTTTATACATTTTTTGGTGGCTTGTTTAAAAAACTTCAAGCACCAAGATTGATGTTTTTCATCCAAATCTCTCAAGCTGTTTACAAGGCAAATTACATCATTGCTACTACTAGCTTAACAAAGTTTACATCAGCTAGATTTTGGAAGGTCATCAAGATGTTATAGGATCTCACTGATTATTGTGGTTTTCTATAATGTATTCTTCATGCTAATGCTTTTTCATTACGTGTCAAAATGCTTAGATTAATATAGGCATTGATGCAAATATTTGCATACTTTAGAAAATGTTCACTGTTTGGCATTTTTTACACACCACAAGCTCATTTTTAGTTAGTTATCTTTGAGATTCAGTAGCCACTGTTGGTAAAAAAAATCAACCAAATTCTCTTCAAACTCCTTTAAAATAGAGCACCAATACTTACGGTAATTCTAACTCAATACAGAAAGGGAATTGCCAGGCCATACGCTACATCCCCCTTCTGAAATAGTTATTGCTGATTCATATATTCTACAGTTGTAAAAATGTACATGTTTTTAGTTTTCTATGTGGCACATTTTGAAGTCATTGACTTAAAATAACAACAAGACTGGAAGACTGGTGTGTTGCAGACTAAGGATACAAGTGTCTTTCCACTGTCTCTTTCCACCATGTCTTTCACAGTGTCTTTATTCACTCAGATTCTCTACTGAAGGATGATTTCAGTGAAAGACAATTGTGCACTGTCAAACTTGTTTCTGGCACTGTAGCTTAGTCTTGATTATCCATTCAGAAAATGTACTACAGGAAATGCAGGGAGTGGACTGGTTATACAGTTTAAATATAAGTTTTTAAATCAACATAATGACTTAAAGTAAGCCACAGCCAAAATGCACTGATGCAAATTACTTCAAAGGGCATACCATGTGTAAAAATTAACTCTACGCTCATGGACAACCACAGAAAAAGACTATTTAGAACATGACTAGTTTGTTCAAAAATATTCAGTCATCTTGGCTTATGAAGAACTGCACTCACGAGTTCATCTTGACAACTCCTTTGGGATGGCTCTACTGTCTCCTATTTTTAACACTTTAATACAGTCTTTTTTTTTTTCCAACAGACTAATCATGTTTAGAAGTGACTATTTCGTTTTCTATTATCAAGCTAGCAACTTGACTTCCAAATATACAGACTATTATCTAGCATTAAACTCTGCCAAAATAAAATGGCAAAAAGTGATACACTTCATAACCAGTAAAAGTATATACATATAGCTAAAAAAAAAAAATGGTGAGGGTTAAATCCTGTCTCCAGTGAAGCCAAAGGAGTTTTGTCATTGTCTTCCGTAGAGGCCACATTTCATCCTAACTACTCATAACACTTTTCATGCTTGATAGGGAACAATTTGAAGTGATAAATAGCAGCCAAAATGCATGTGTGAGAGAGAGGGAAGATTTAAAAACAGCCTCAGTGTTGAAAGTAAACTTTTGGCAGTTTTGAAATTTTTGGCTTACCAGGCTAAGACTGAGTATAAGCAGAGGATACATTTCTCCTTATGCTAGATATCTGAAAGCTCTAGGCTAGTCAGACTGGCTTCCTCTGAAGACAGTAGAGTCCCTGTACTCCTTTTGGAGTTGTCTTCTAAGATGTTATGTTCAGGCTGCCCAGATTTAAAACCAAGATTACACAGGCCATCAGCCCATACAATAAAATTTCACTCTGAAAATAAAGTTATTTCTATTTAAATTCCTACACATTGTTTTAAAACCTAATTTCAGGTGAAAAAATGGCCCCAAAATGCCATATCCTACTCTGAAGAAAAATGTATATCATGAAATATGAACTTTCTCCTCATTTCCTATTGGCAGAAACTTTATGTTGGCACCCTAAAACTGTAGTGGCATCTAAACTGGCTGTTCTTGTTCAATGACTGCAAAATTTTATCTTTGAGACAGAAGGCTGGAAATATTTATTTAGATTGCATGTGACTTTCTTTTGTTCTGAAATGTCACCATACTTAAATTAAGAATTATGAAGTTATTTTACATCAGTTTTTATATCCTTGACAGGTTTCCAAGGTAATCTTTCTACATTATTTCAATCTAATTCTATTCAGAGAGCAAAACTCCTCAAAGCAGGTAAGTATAACATTTTGTATTGCTTCCTTGACAATGTTTTCTGCTGACATAAAGCTATAAAAATGGCAATAATCACATACTCAGTCTTTTCTAAATGATTTGTCATTTTTTTATTTATTTAAAACACCAAAAAAGCTACTCTAAAAACATTTGAGTTTTGTTTTCAGATGTAAACATACATATTGGATACAGAAACATCTTAATGTTTCACACTGCTGAAATTCAGGGTAATGCTGTCAACAGATGATATGAAAGTGGATTGCTCATTTGCTACCCGAAAATGAAAATCATTAAAAATGGGTGCTGGCATAAATGAAAGTTATGTAATTATAGACTCCTCCTTTTTTTTCAAGTACCTCTCCTTCCAAAAAACCCCAAAGTTGCTCATGCTTATGTCAGTGAAATATTTCAGGAAACTCCCTCAAAATTCTTCCCTGGAGGAAGGAGAAAGATGACGTGCAATAGGTTATATCTACACATGTAAAGCCAATCCATGTCCCACATCCAAATCAATTTTTAGACAAAATTTCATGCTTGTCACAGAAGAAATAATGGTCTTAAGTTTTAGCCACATGCAGAGCAAGCCCGACAGAAGAGATGCTTACCCCCTGTCACGCATGTCAGCTATCTGGCTGTAGAAAGACTTTTCCTGTGCCTGCCATGCCAAAACCAGTAAAATTAACAATGCTGCTATTGCAGCCAGTGTTTCCAAAACTGCCTTCTCATTACATTCTGTCTCATTCAAAATAATATAAATATTCTATATCTAAACCACATGGAAGTATGTAACAGTAGGGCTAGGCGTTAACCTGAACCTCACTCAGCAGAAAGGCAATCTGGTTTGCTCAACAAGATCACCAGCAATGTCTAGTAAAACATCTGAAATCACAGGCCTGCTGTCTAGTTTCCTGGAAAAAAGTGCTATCAGACACAAGCTCTCCTCAACACAACTCCACCCATAATGTTATGGCTCCCATTTTTATTGTATTTTTCAATAATGAACCCTTAAATGCACAGGAACAGGCTGTCCCCATGTGCTTAAAGACAAGCATAGCTGAAGAGAGAACTTTGGCTGGAACTCAGGAAAAAGAAGAGAGTTCATGACCTTTGGAAAAGGGGGCAAGCAACTTAAGAGGACTACAAGGGTGCTGTGAGGTTACATAGGGAGAAAACTAGAAGGGCCAAAGCCCAACTAGAACTTAATCTGGCTGCTGCTGTAAAAGTCAGTAAGAAATGTTTCTATAAATACACTAGCAGGAAAAGGAGGGATAAAGAGAATCTCCATCCATTATTGGATACACAGGGAAACTTAGTGATAAAGGACAAAGGAAAAGCTGAGATACTTAATGCTTCTTTGCTTCAGTCTTTAATATTAAGACCAGTTGTTCTTTGGGTACTCAGCTCCCTGAGCTGGAAGACAGGGATGGGGAGTAGAATTAAACCCCCATAAATCAAGAGGAAATGTTTAGCAACCTACAATACCAATCAGGCATATGCAGGTCTATGGGTCCAGATGGGACACACTCAGGGGTTCTAAGGGAGCTGGCAGAAGTCCTCACCACGCCATTTTCCACCATTTGTTAGCAGTACTGGTTAAGTGGGGAAGTGTCAGTTCACTATAGGTCAGCAAATGTGATGCATATCTGCAATAAGTGCCAGAAGGATGCCGGGAACTGCAGGTCTGTCAGCCTGATCTCAGTGCTTGGCAAGGTTATGGAGCAGATCATCGTGAGTGCCATCACACAGAATGCATCAACCAACCAGGTGATAAGGCCCAGTCAACAGGGGTTTATGAAAGGCAGGTTCTGCTTGACTAACCTGATCTCCTTCCATGATAAGTTGACCCACTTAGTGAGTGAGAGAAAGGCTGTGTATGTTTTCCATCTAAACTTTAGGAATTTTTTCTACCTAGACTTTAGCCTTTGACACCATTTCCTGCAGCACTCTCCTTGAGAAATTAATTGGCTGCTCATGGCTTAGATGGGTGTACTCTTTGTTGGGTAAAAAACTGGCTGATGGCCAGACCCAAGGAGCTGGGGTGAATGGAGCTAAATTCAGTTGAAGGCTGGTCACAAGCGGTATTCCCAAGGGCTCACTACTGGGACCAGTCCTGTTTAATATCTTTATTAATGATCTGGAGGAGGGGATCAAGTGCACCCTCAGTAAGTTTGCAGACAACACCAAGCTGGGCAGGACTGTTGATCTGTTTGAGGGTATAAAGGCTCTACAGCAGGATCTGGACAGACTGGGTCTATGGGCTGAGGCCAGCTGTACAAGGTTCAACAACAGTTCCTGCACTTGGGTCACAACAACCCCGTGCAACGCTAACGGCTTGGGAACGACTGGCTGAAAAATTGCCTGTCAGAAAAGGACCTGGGAATATTGGACAATAGCCAGCTGAATATGAGTCATCAATGTGCATAGGTGGCCAAGAACGCCATTAGCACTTTGGCTTGGATCAAAAATAGTGTGGCCAGCAGGAGCAGGGAAATGATTGTGCCCCCATACTCATCACTGGTGAGGTTGTACCTTGAATACTGTGTTCAGTTCTGGGCCCTTCACTACAAGGAAGATATTGAGGTCCTGGAGCATGTCTGAGGAAGGGCAATGAAGCTGGTGAAGGGTCTAGAGAACAAATCTTACGAGAAGCAGTTGAGGGAACTGGAGGCTGAGTGGAGACCGTATCACACTCTGCAACTACCTAAAAGATGGGTGCTGGTCTCTCCATGCAAGCAGAAAGTGATAGGACAAGAGGAAATGTGCTAGGGGAGGTTCACATTAGATATTACAAAAAATTTCTTCCCAGAAAGGGTTGTCCTGCATTGGAACAGGCTGCCCATGAAGTGGTTGAGGCACCAACCCTGGAAGTATTTAAAAGACATGTAGATATTATTCTTAGGGACATGGCATAGTGGTCAAGTTAGCAGTGCTCAGTTAAGGGTTGGACTCATTAAGGTCTTTTACAATCTAAATGATTCTACGATTCTGTGAATTTAGGATACACTCTCAGAAAAGCCCAGCTGGTGACATGGAAGTCTTGCATTACAAGGTCCCAGGGTTCACATTAAATCTGGAGAGTCTCTAGTTAAGGCATTTAGAGGTTATTTAGTAGTTCATGGAGAGTCTCTAGTTAAGGTATGCACTTACAAGATCATGAGAATTTGCCCATCTTAAAGGCAAAAAGCAATATTGTGGAACTGTTGTATAATTTTTTCCATGCAGTATTTCCCTCTAATAAGGAACATTGCATTTGCAAGAGCAATGCATCCAATTCAAGCAAACACTACAGAGATTTTAGGAGTGGCTATTAACTCATGAGAAGAGAGTTTCTGTTAAAAAACTCTCACGGGGATAATATCTAATTTCATTTGTCTTAAGTGACAGCAGAAAGGTATGATTTCTAGCTTTAGGCATCTAAGGTGGCCTTGTATCATTTACCTCAGGGATTTTACCTGGTGTTTGTTTGGTTTTAACTTATGCAACCACCTTGCAGCTCCTTGCCTGTGTTACTTGATTAATTTACCCTCACAAATGACGGGTGAAGTGGGATAACACTGCTGCCTCCTTTGCTGCTGGTGAGATGCTATCTCCCTGCTGCACAGCAGGAGACTGAAGCAGAGGGAGACCTCATGCCATGCTCCATCCAGATCGTGCACACAACTGATAGAGCTACTGAGGCTGTCTGAAGAACAACCACCAGAGGCTACCTGGATCATCACCTCCACCTGGTGTTAGCTATAAGGATAAGTCAAGGATAAAGCTGGTTTTCCTTCCCATCATTCTGAAGCACGAAGGATGCAGGGCTGTACCAGTTGTGGCTTGTGGCTCCAGGAAAGGCTTGGGGAGATTAGAGAGAAGCAGGGGTGAAGACCGGTAAGGGACAGCTGCTTCGAGGTATATAAAGTGGGAAATCAGACAAAAGTGGCTTTTGTGTAATCAGCGCTTCGGAAAAGTATTCATATGGGGTCAGTTTTGCTATTGGTAGAAATCACAGCAGCTCTGCAGGCACCAGTGAAGCCAAAATGTTAATTTATTCATACTGAGGACCTGGCCTCCCGTGACCAACATCATCAAAAATATTGACATTTTGCAAAACAGTTGTAATTTTCCAAAAGTGTTGCCGACTCCAGTTACCACTGAATGGTTGCCACATTTTACCCCAGAACTGGTTTTATTTCAGTGATGCGTGAAGTGACTCCTATAAAAACAGTTTGAAAAGCACTCAGGGATTCCTTCACAATAAAAGCTGCAGTTACTCACCACATGGCACAAAAAGCCAGGAATACCATCCCTCCTTGTCACCAAAAGTGAAAAACTGCAAGAGGCAAAGAAAGCCTAACTAGGAATGATAACATCACCTTGGGTAATAGAGTAGCATGCTTGAATCTACTTTAAAAGAACCTCATTCTAGGGCAAGGAAGAAGTAAAGATCAATGTATATTTATTTTTTAGGAAGAGCTAAGCAGACACAAAACATTGAAGTGAAATATTTCACCAAGCTCCTAAAGAGACTGGGTTAGATAGCAGTTTGTAAGACAGTTGGTGGAACTTCTTTCCATCTAAGACACTGTTATAAAGTTGGCTCTTGAACTTTAATTTAAAAGTTTAATGAGTCTCTTCATGCCTGTGAATGCACCTTTCCACTACAGAATCAAGAAGTAGCAATGTATGCAAATCCTTTAGCAAGATTATCTTTACCTTACCTCAGCTTCCCAAAAGTTCAATATCTAGGCCAAAAGAGTTGCCCAGGCTTCTTTGCAATCTATTTTAAAATGAGATTAAATATACTTTGGATATGCCTGTTTCCATTAGCTCTGAAGACAGGTTTAGCTTTCAGACAATTAAAGCCAGGTGAGATAAGTCTCAACCATAGTGACATAAAATATTCAAGAAATGGCAAGTAAGTCAGAGGAGGGTTTCGTAGGTCTTACCTTAAGACATTAGGAAGATAGAAAGACTGTGAGATGGTAAGACAAAATGGGTGGCACTGGGCAGTAAGTGCCAGCCACACCAGCTCCCTGATCTGAGGGAACTCAAAAGAGCTTTGGGATCTCACTGACATAAGTGAGAACTGGACTTGGCATCCTCTGTACCAACTGAGAGTAATGGAAACTCTGAAAGAGGTATGTAGCTACTGCTTTATGTAATTCCACACATAGATATATCTGGGAGCATGGGAGAGCTGAGAAAACTGTATATAGGAATTGGGTCATCCACATTACCACTTTAAACACAGCTCAGCTCAGCAACAACAACCAGAAGTCATCAACAGCAGACAAGTGGTTATTCAGTAGTGGTTTTAATCCAGGTTGCAAAAACCAAGATGTTGACAACACCTCAGGTTACACCCATGCATTCCTGTTAACCTTGGCAGACCCCTCTGGAAAGCAGAAGGCTTTCTAGAGGGACAGAGACCAAACTATTTCCTCTTCTTGCAAGTGAATGTTCAAGATCATGCCTAAAGGCACCGATAAAATGAGAAAGATGCTCACCTGGCTTCCCCCTGCCCAGTACTGTTCTCTCAGGCAAAATGGGTCATTGCTTATCATAGTTTGCAGTCCCTTCCCAGTGCCCAGTCCTTTCACAAATATAGACATGAAGCCCAAATAGAAATTTCACAGAACGATACAGCATCTTGAAATGGCCACAGATAACCTCAAGGCTCAGTAAAAGCTTTTTCCAAGGAC
Organism: Coccyzus lansbergi; assembly: GCA_033558105.1. Taxonomy (NCBI): domain Eukaryota; kingdom Metazoa; phylum Chordata; class Aves; order Cuculiformes; family Coccyzidae; genus Coccyzus; species Coccyzus lansbergi. Next base: position 1,587,318 of record JAUMJK010000081.1, on the reverse strand, counting down.
ACCGCTTGACAACGTGGTGAGGTGCCTTTTGTATTACAGTCTCAAAACAAGTGAGAACTCCTTGGTCAGGAGAGTTATTGAGTGGGCTTCCAATATGTGACTGTGCACTAAATCTTTTTTATTTCTTCTCTCTATTCCATTTCTCTCTTCCTGAAATCACTGAACTTCTCTCACTTCTCTTAATACAAGTTGAAAAATGAACATTTTTATACTGCAAGGGACAGTAAATAAAACTCAAAGATATTTAACATAGTATCTTAAAAAATAAATTGATCCCAAACTCTGTACCGAAACCAACACAGCAGCAGCACTAAGAATGATTCTGTGAAGAAGCAGTACTAAGACACACATTAATGCTCTATCCACTCCAGCCACAGCATTCAGTCACATCATAGCAGCTACAACAATCAGTTATGGTATTAATTACCATTACTATTATTTGTCAGCTGCTGCATCACAGGGATCACTGACTGGTCTGGACAGAATACAAGTGTACCATTAGGTCAAGACTTTCTGCAGAATAATTTTAAGAAAGTCACCAAAGAGGAACAGTTGGTATAGGATACAGGTTTGTATTTCACCATAAATTAGAAACTGATAAGCAAAGAGCCAGAGACCAGTTTTCAGTATGGAAGATCAATGCAGTGCGTCTCAAAAGCAGTATTCAGTGTATTTAATCCAAGTAATACTTACTCAAAGACACTTATTTTTTTTCCTACCTGCATTACTTTTTCATATGCAATTTTTATTGATTTGTCATAGCATGGTGTTTTCTACTTGGCTTGATGAAACGTTTCGTATTTCTTTCAGCTTGCCTTGAATAACCTAAAAAATACATGAACATGCATATCATCTCCAATCTGACTGGGGCCTCACTTCCTGTTTTCCAGCTCATTACTAAATGTATTAAACAATGCCAGATTTAGGATGCAATTTGAGACACCCTGCTGCTGATTCTGGGTGGCAGGTTGAAAACTGAATGTTTATTATTATCTTCTTATTTTCTCTTTCCTATCCATTTTTATTGGGTGACTGCAAGTCATTTTTTCCCTTGACAAGAAAACTCCTTAAGTTTTTATTTTTATTTTTTTAAAATAACTTATTCTTCCAAATCCATTTTTTTGGTGTGTGTTATAAAAAATTATGGTACAACAAAGACTTCCAATTTTCCTTTGGAAAATACATCCCACTTCATGTCTTTCATATAATTGATGGAGGAGGTGTATTTATAACTTTGCCATTGTTTATTATTGCAACTAGTTAGGTGTTATTTTTGCCCTGCAGTAAGGCTTGGAGGTGCTTCCCAGCACCCTCTCACGTTTGTCTTTAAAACTAAGTACAAAGACTGTCAGTCCCATGTTCTCTGCTTCCCTTGAGTTCCTGCATTTCTCTTGTGAAGGAGCTCATGCACTTCATTCTTCAGGCCTTTCACAACTCCTGGATTAATACCATCAGGTCTGGGTAACTTGTTGCTATGTAATTTATCAATTTGTGCCAGCACCTCATCTGTTGACTCTGGCAATGGAAGCAGAATGCTTTAAGGGCGCCTCTGGAGCAGATATCTAAAGCAAGTCACACACATATCCCTAAAAAAATCCCCACTCCAACAGCCAGAACTACAGATTACAGCCTGGTTCAGGGATACAAGCAACACCAAAGTAAACCGGGAATTCAAATAACTCAGGTCTTTCTGGTGCTGAACGTATGGTACCATGTCAAACCTCTATAATTAGCACAATTGATAACAGATTTCCTCCCCTCTCCAAATAGTAAGTATTCATGTGCTTTGTTCAGCTAAGGTTGTTGCCAGTCTGCTCTCAGCTCTGTGTGAGTGCACACGCACATGTACATGAGTTGCAGTTGGTTGTCCCGAGGACAATGTGCTACTGCTGAAAGATGAACATGACCCACAATGCAGATGAACACCTAGTGATATGCTTACCATCACTATGTGGGCATCATCTTAAGTGACACACATTATTTGAAGCACAAAGCATTAGGCTCGGGGCAGCAAGTAGATTGCTGCCATGCATTTCACCTCCTTGCCCTAAACCTGTGGCAGTGAGAGCAAACCAAGGAACTCTCTGCACTTGGGCACCTCTCTGTTTAGACGAAGAGTATTCCAACGACAGACAAACTGGGGGAAGCTGACCTGCTCTCAGCCGCCTTGCCCTTCTCCCCTCACCCAAGCATTATTAGGGCTGCAATGGGATCCATGTGTGTTCGCTGGCCGGGCCACATGTGCTCCACGCTTCCCACACTCCCAGCCTTCTGGGGCTGGGGTTTTAAAGGAATGATAGCATTAATTTATCTATCTGCTGCCAGAAGACCGCAAAGGCTTTGCTAATTCTGGACACCTGCAAGGCCCATAAAGTGGGAAGTCAGCCGGCATCAGGGCAAGAGGTGGTTCTGGGGAGGAAAAGGGTTGGGAACAGCAAAGACCAGCACCAGCCTCCAGGCTGACATGAGTGCCAGGAGCAGGGGGGAGCTGCTTCCTTAATTTGCTTTGAAGCGTACTCTGACATTTTTCAATACCAACCCCAAATCTCATTAAATATTGGGTTTGTTTGAATTAGCCACGTCTGGGGGGGGGGGGGGGGGGGCTGGAAGTCACCCCAACAGACAGGCAGAGTCCAGGTACAACCCAGTGACCAACTCTTGGGTTGCACAGAAACTATGCTCCAAGGTTTTGGCTCCTTACCACTTTGAGCGCATTAACCTAAGCAGAGCCAAACAAAGGTGGGGGAGGATCAAATCTGTGCTGAAGCAAACAGAAAAATCCCACTTTATCCAAAACCTGCTTGGTAGATTTAATACAACTGTATTTTGGAGGCTATCTATCATTTTCGTTTGGCTTTAATATAAATCAAATAATCCCTTGATCCCAAGAAGGCACGGAGGAGACTCAGTCAAGTCTCCAGAAGGGATGTGCTCCTTAACTTGGAAAGCTGGCAGATGATTTGTTAGCAAATTTGGAAGTGCCATAGGATTTTCCCAAAATCAAAGAGCCCTTTCATAGAGTTTTCTACCCAATACTCAACCCAGTGTCTAAGAATAACATTCAACCCTCATTAATTAATGATATCGGTCCAAATAATGTCAGATTGCCTCAGAGACCTTGCCGGGATGGATGAGTCACACCCTGCCGGCTCCAAGGTTCTTACTCTGACAAATTACAGTGTGTGATGACGGGCTGCTTCTCCTGGAAAGCTCTTGCCCAACAAACCCCAGAAGCTCTCAGCTGAGCCCTGTTTGAGGCATGTGCTGAACAGTGGGGCAGACTGTGAGGTTAATGGACATCTGAGAAAACACTCAGCTCCTTAAGGTCCTGCAGTCTAGGTGCAGGCAGCCAGGGACCCCTTCCTTCCCTCCACCAGAGCAAGAGGGGATGCCAAATACAAACAATGTGGCTACCAAGCAAGATGAACTAGTGAGCCATCAGTATCACTCCAGTGTGTTTCTGCTGCGGGCAGCACCAAAGCTGGCCCATCCTCAGCTAGATCAGTTATATCTGTTGGACACACAGACTTTCACCCTGGATGTATCAGAAAGGGAAATAATGGGTTTTTTTCAGCCTGGTTATGTGGTGCTGCTCCTCCCCATGTCTTTTGTGTGACAAATGCAAGAATGAACTACTTTCAGGCCACTAACTTTTGAGATTCACAGCAGAGTCAAGATCATAACCAACAGAGAAATGCCACAAAGAAATCTACATCTGCACGTCAGGCTTTTATCAAAACTATAAACTGTGATTTCTCACAAGACCCACTCAGCTGATACTATTCCAATGTGAGAAAAGATACACCAGCTGTCTCTATAAATTTACAATTTTACCCAAGCCATAATAATGTGTAAAAGTACCCAGACTGCTTCTGAAGTGCACCTTACTAATATTGATATAAAATTGCCTTGTTTCTATTTGCAACATAATCACAAATCCCCTCTTAAAGTTTTCACATATCCACCCTTTGCTTTCTGCAATAGCTGAAAGAACAGTGACTCTATACCAGTCATGAATACGAGGTTTAGTAATATTTGCATATCCCCATCTTCTTACGCAAACGTTGCATTCCTGAGGCTTCATTAAAAATTTACAGGCAAGAACAAAACCCGCATTGTTTAACACATTCATGTAAATGTTTATTCATAGATGCTCTCCCTTGCCCCTTAATGATGACCATGGCTGGTCAGGCATGCACATTGTCTCCTGTCACCACACCCTGGCTTCCCCTTGGATGCCCTGTTCCTGCCACAAGCGGGCAAGAACAGCACAGGGCTGAGCTGAGCTCAATGTAAACACAAGCTCAGCAGAAATACACATGTGGCATTCGTTGAGGGATTCCGGTCACAGAGGCAAAGTGTCAGAGAGACAAAGCTGGGACTTGTCTTTTTGTGCAGTGTTTGTTTATATGCCGCACACATTATGACCAGTAACATGAAGCCATCAGTTTCAAGTTACAAATGTACCATAAATGCCGTAAGTAATTTATTTTACTGCTGTGCTTGGGAAAGTAAATTAGGGATTTAAAAAAAATCTTATGTGATGTTGATGCATTCTGATTGCTGCTGCAAATATACATGTTTTTATTATGCATAAGCATCATTTTGACGTGATGGCCAAAGCTCTCAAAGGGTTTGATGCTGAGAAGTGTCACCTTAAGAAAGGCCAATCAAACTTCAGGACCCCCTCCATAAACAATTTTCAGCTCAGTAGCAGTCATTTCAGAACAATTTTAACATGCTGTTTAAGGCATCTTGGTTCTAAAAGTGATCAACAAGTCTCACACACATATACATTTGTGTTTGGAAGAGGCAGTGCTAAATAAGCCTGTAAAAGGCATTAAATCTAAAATTTCTTCATTTACTAAAGCATTCTGAAAAATTACACTAGTGATTGCCTTTGAAAAGTTTGGTGATGTTAATTTCACCACTGAAATACGATTTCTTTTAAAAGCCTTTTCCTTCACGGTCCCTGCCATAGGATCTACTCCAACATCTGGATAACAGAATTCAGGCTGACAGACTAGTGCACATGTGGAGGAGTGTGTCTGCTACTTTGCTACTTCTCAGGACAGACACGTTGTCTCCCTCTTCTTCTCCCTGTACCCTCCTTTTCTTTTCCCTTTTTTTTCTTTGATTCCTTTAATAAGACTGCACATGTCCTCCAGCTCTCTGCTGCGAATGTGACCAGTATGTGATATTGCCTTGCATCAACAGAGAACGTCTGGCTTAGGTGATACCAAGTGGTTACTGCCCTGGCTTTGAATGCTTGCTAGGTTATTAACCAGCACATCTGGCTCTCTCCCTAGGAGGGTGAGTTCTGCAGTGCCCCAGGAATTTCTTTCATACACCACTTTTATTAGCTTTTCAAAAGAATACGGATTACCACTGGAAAGGAAGACTTTGGTCATTTGCAGGCATATTGGTCCTCAACCTGTTTACCACATTTAAAAAGAAATAATAACCAAAAGTTGATTTTCAGAATTAATCTTTCCTCACTTTATGATACTCCTATTGTTCTTGTATTTGAAAGGTCTGCTTTACTGAAAAAACGGCTGGTGATTTATGATAGATTGATTTTAAAAAAAAAAATAAATTCCAATATCTTAACTCAGAAATAAGGCTCTCAAAACATTAATTTCTCATCTTACTTTTCCTGTGGACCTCATTCCATTATCATAGGAGGGAAGAGGAAAGTGTTTCAGGTTTAATCAAAAGATAGAAGAATATATGTGGCTTCAGAGAGAAAATTTATCTCCTTTGCCCACACATGGAAGTTACGCAGGACACGAAGTTTGAATGCAAGAGTTATATTACTATAATTTCCCATCTGGTCATCCCTATTTCAGTAATGTCAGAGTGGTTTTGTTTATGTCATTTCCGAAGCAGTTTAAAAACTGGGAAAACTGCTTTTGTTTTCTTACTGAAAAAAAGAGCCACGTGGGGGAGTTACAGAAGTAGCTCTCCAGGGCTTTCCTCCTACCTGTTTAGCAAAGTTCAACACCCCTGACTAAAGTTCTTCTGGAGCAAGCTTGTCAAAAAGTTGCCTGCCTACCTAGAGATCTGCCTGTCTGCCAGTCCATGAACATACCTGAAACTCCACCTTTCCAGGCGGAACCTTCTTCTTTGTATATCACCTGCAACTGCTGAGCACACTTAAAATGCAGCTAATATTCTCATGCACAGCTAAGAAAGTACAGAGAGAAAGATTGCTGGACTTGATAGTCAATTTCTTTTTAAGTCATGTGAAGCCAGATTTTCGGAAGCTGTAGGCACTCACCAGCCTCTGTTGTTCCAAGCGGGAGTTGTTTGGCAGTCACAGCTTTTGAAGGGCTGGTATTTCATGTAGGTGTCTAAACGGGAGCTGTGCTCTGCACTAACCTTTTGCAATTGCTTTTGGCTAGACTGATCATCCAGAAATATCGCATTGCAAAGAGGAACATGTAAGCACTCACAGAAAGTGTATTTTAAAACTATGAATAAATAACCCATACTCCTCCAGCCAGGAAAAAGAAACAACATTCTGTGATTTCCCCAGCTGAGGGGACAGCCAGGCAAAAAGTTCACAAACTTCAGTAAATTCATACAATGAAAACAAAACAAAAACAAAAAATCCTAATTATGTAAATGAAAACAGTGAATGTTTTCAAGAATGTCACAGTCTTACTTACAGATTTCTGCCAAACAGAACAAGAGGTTCATTGGATAAAAAAAATGATTTCTTTAGATCAATATAAAAAAAGGGGGTGGGGGTAGATTTTTGGTCAAAACTCTAAGCCATAGGAAATTCTAATATTAAATAAATTACAGCTGACAGAACATAAAGATCTTCTCACCTCCTCAGGTCTGAATCTTCTGAAAAGCCCACCTTGGTAGCATTAGACCTGGCATTACGCAGTCACTGTCAGTCTTTAAAATAACCACAGTTCATTTGGTCCACTAATGTTCATGGAAATCCTTACAGGATTTTGTTGTGCTTGCCTATAAACTGCATTGTCTTCTTAAGGCTTCCTGTCCTGCACACAGAGGCACTAGCACAGAGATTCAACTGAGATTGTTTTCCCCCTCTTCTGCCTCTGCTGCTTTTATTTAGCACGCACACACACAAGAAAAAAAAAAAAAAAAGGAGAGAGAAAGAACTGGTAGAAGTTCCTTACAGAAGTTGGAAGGGGACATCTGCAGGCAATTTAATATGAGGGTTTGTTTCTATGTCAGTTGGCAACCCCTGGATAACTCTGTCATGTAACTTATATGCTAAAACATGATGTAGGACAACCAGTGAGATGGGTAAAAATGGCAGCACATAAGTTTTATTTGATTAAGATTTATACTTTTTCAGAGGGAGCAGCCCTGCCATAAACTATGAAAACAAATACAACCCTGCAACCAAGAGAACATCCTACCCTGCTGCACACCAGCAGACAGACCTCCATCAAACCCACCTTCTGCTGCTGCCCACGACAGTTTCTCCCTTCCTTCCAATGCAATTTGAAGAGCAACAGACAGCAGGGTTTTTTCAGATAATGTCTCCATTTCTTTTGTGGGGAGCCATCCCTTATAGCAGCCTTCTCCTGATTTGGTAGTGAGCCAGAGTATTCTCCTTTGCAGGCGACAGCAGCAAAATTTGGACAGGCTCAAGCAAGCATGAGGCTGAGCCTGAAATTTGTGACTCAGTTCACTGCTTCTGGGCTGAGTTTGAAAAGCTGCTCAGGAACATAAACTGGTATCTGAAGAGAGCTCTGGAGATAACCCAGCTCACAAAGTTCCCCCACTCCATGTGTTTAACTTCCTCCCAATTAGACAAATCTGGTCAAGTGAGGAAGTGAGGAATGCTCATCCATTCTGGTTCCACTTCTGTTCTTGCATCAGATCTTATGTATTTTGACATTTATAGCCATGCATTTGAACTGAGGCATTGATTAGATTCAATTGTTAAAATTACCTTCCTCTCCCTTCCTCTTTGTATGCATACTTTGATTTGAATTATTAGCAATTTAAAAATCAATCGTGCAGTTAAATGTTTAACGATATAATTGCTTCTGTTGCCCAAATTTGTTTATTTTGTGCTTCATTAACATGTAATAACCAAAAGTATATTTTCTTCTGTCTGAGTTAATAATGTCTCTGTGATGCCCCACACACTGTTAGCTGACTGGCTGCAGTTCTGCAACAACTTGGAGAGAACTGGATTTTCTGAAGCTGTAACTAAGGAGTAGGTGGCTTCCTTTAGTTTCTCTAAGTGAATTACTTTGAATTCTCAGTTGGCTTCCACTTCAAATTTTAAACAGTTTTTGGTTCATTCTGAGTTCATTTTCAGGGCCTCTTAGTGTAAATGTTGTGCAGGGAAGCTCTGCTATCCCAGACCTGGACACATGTGCCAGCTGGGTCCATGCCACACAGCACACTGTGCTCTACAGCCTTTGGCCCCAGATCTTCTCCATGCAGAGGTCCTACAAGGAGAGCCCTGCAGGTCCCTGCCTGTTCAGCTACACAGTTTCCTTTTCAGAGAAGCTTGGAGGCTGGGAGTAAAGCAATTTAGCCTTTCTCATACTAACAAGGTAGGATGGATTGTGCCCCAGGTGTCTTCAGACATCACCTGGGGTTCTCCTATGCAAATCACTGCCTTGACCTCACATTCATATTTAAGTCTGGGACATGGCTGCTCCTGCACAGTTTGCCATCTACTCCTTGCTTTCCAAAGGATTACTACACTTGTGTAAAATGTCATCTTGATGTGATTATATTGCTTTTGGATTTGAAACTGGCTCATTTGGAAAAGGCTTGAGTGTATCCCTAGTTCTGTTTCACATATTGAGAATATGCCATGTAAGATGGGATTCAGCCTATGTAATGAAAAGTCTCTGACAAGTGCCCCTATGCTTCGGGCTCTGTAGAAACTGTGGAAAGACACAGGTGCTTCCCAAGGTTCACTCCATCCTAATTTAGGTTTCTCCTCATTCTCTAAAAAGGGGAGACAGAAACCACTTGAGCTAAATATCAACCAAAGGCAGCTAAAGGTATGTGAGCATCTTGTCCAGCACATCTCCAGGCTCTTCCTGATCATTTGCCTTTTTAAAGTTATCCCATCTTACTCTATCATTCCTGTCCAGAGAGCACAAAGCGAGTGCTACTGTTCACAACACCAGGCCCCATGACAGAGGGAAAACACAAAACACAGAGGTAAAAAGTGTTACATGGTTGGGAAGAGAGCTCTTTCTCTACTTCCAGCTGTTACCTTAGGGGCAGTGGCAATGATATCTGGTGTGTTTCTCATGTTTGAGATATTCTTCCCATGTTACTCACTGCCCTGACATCTGCCACGTTTCTGGGTTCATGGAAAAATCTATATATGACCAAGGCAGTATGAAGAAATATTATGTCAGCTCATTCTGGAAGACTTACAGCACACCATAGTTTTATCTCCTTCTGAGAGCTACTTTGCTGAATTGAAATAGCAGGTTATAGTGTCCCACCAAACTTTTGCTAATCTGCAAGAAGGTAATAATGACTGCTAGCAAGTTTATTTTTGATCCAAGATAATCACAGAAAATATGAAACATAAAATACATGTGCCAAATACTCTTTTTCAGGCCTCAGCAGGAGAAGGAATAGATCTTTTTTTCTGTAGGGAAAAGGACCAACTCACTGGAAGCAACAGAAATATTGGCCTGGGAATGTAGGGGATGTATTAGAGTAAAGCTCATCCACATTAGCTGAGTTTAATCGTGTTGTAAATCTGGAGGGAAACATTTTGGTTATTAGGCAGTAAAAAGCTGTATTTCTGAGCAGGATCTGGTAGTGAAGAGAAAACACTGTAGAGCCTGTTTTGTATAGGGCTTACTGTCAAGACAGACATAGGAATTTAGGAGAACAGTAGTCATCCTGTTATACTTTCTGTTCTTACAGGGCAAAAAGGACTGGATGCACATTTTCAATAAAAATAAACCAAAACCACACCAAGAATATGCCTATGGGATAGAATAACTTTCTCTTTCTAATATAACATGCCCACAAATACCCAATACTAGCTGGACCTAAGGAAAGTATGTTTTTCACATCATGAATTTGAATAGGCTTGGGAAAGAGCACTGAAAGTCTCAATTTGTCCTACAGAATAACAGGCAAGGACTTATGGCAAACAATAAAAGAGTGAGTTGGTGGAAGTTATCTAATCAAATGCCCATAAATGTTAATGATGTAATGTCTGTATTAATAATCTAAATAAGAGGATTAAATGGCACATCAGCAAAAGATATTGCACCATAAAGTCAACTGTGGGACACCAAAAGGACTGCTGAAATAGTCCAAAATAGTTTTCAGGGCATTAGAACATGGGCAGGAAATAATGAAGTACAATTTCAGATTTAAGGAAGATAGTTGTCAGTATGAGTATGCAATATGAGATCCAAATGAAAGGAGGATGGGAAGAGACAAAAAGGAGGGAGAGTGAGAGAGAAGAGATTAATTTTTAACATCATGTGCAGAGGAAACATATCACTAAGCCCAAGGAAAGCATCTCACCTTGCCTGTGGACTCCAGGAGCAAAAGCCCTTGGAGTGCGCCTTCCAGCTCTAGAAGGTTTTACCAGAAGGAAAACAACATGGTGATTCGTGACCAAGAAACACACAGCTGACAGCAGAGCTGGATGCAGCTGCAGTGGTGATGGGGGAGAAGGCTGCCTGGCCCCTATCACCTGAAATGGACTGTGACCACAACTAATGTGGACAAGCTGTGAGATGCTTTGCAACCTCTCCTGAGCTCTCCCTATAAATCTCCCACTTTAGGAAGGTGAGGAGGAACAAAAGCAGTGTGAAATTACAGGAGTTTGGGTCTGTACAGAGCACATGTATGAAGGCTGGTGAAAAAGGGGCTTAGGGTGGCTGCATCTGTGGAAGTTCTTCACGGTAATGAGTCATGGGGACTAATCTCTCAAGAAAGGTTAAAAGATGACCCATTGCTTGGCATATTTGTAGTCAGATCAAGGTAAAATGAAAATCCAGTGTACAGTAAACAGTAATCTCTGACTCACCAGGAGGCAATCTCTGCACATCTTTAGCAGTTGCACTATATACCTGTGTGGGGATAGTTCTGGGCAGGTGGTTTCTATAAACACTTTGCAAGGAAGGAGGAAACTGTCATCACTGCCTCTGAGTCCTAAGGCTGCCCAAACACCACAGTACTGGAGCCCTCAAGGGTCAGACTTTCTCGCACCCCTTCCCTGCAGTGCTTTCACTAAAACCACATGCAAAAGGTAATGCCCTGCAGGCACTGAATATCACAGAAGCTTGAACTACTGGACTTGCTGTCCTCATCTGCCCAGATGGCTAGGACCTAAGAAGAAGGAGACACCTATTTTGGTAGGGGGCTTGAGAGAGATCTACAAGCAGCAAAACAAATTTGAGATTTGGGAGCCCTCAGTCCCACTCCCAGACCGTAGAGTAGAGGAAGAGTAAGGGGGGAAATCTTCCTTTCCCAATTTCCCTAAAGCCTAACACTTTTTTTTGTCCCTGTGTCTCTTGCCTATGTTTCCCAACTTCTTAACTTCTCCTCACTCTCAGCTGGCTCTAGTTTCCAAAACCATTCATTTTATGATTTCTACCCATCAGCAGTAGAAATGTCCAGACTTCTAATTGTCTGGCAGACTGCATAAATAGGATTTGAACACATCTGACTCCACATAACAGAGCTTTCATGTAAAGCTTATATATCAGCCAGAGCACTGAAAATGCATTTGGTACTCTTTAGTTTGTTCTTTCCTGCTTATGAAAAAGATAATTTTTGTTTTAAAATGGTCTTGCTTAAGGAATTATCCATGCCATTAGTCCACAGAACAATAGAGATTAAAGTCTCTAGACCATCCCCTATCAAAATAACATACTTTTCTTTGAACATGTCATTAACACTGTTTTCCATCTGGCTGTTGGCAGCAACCTTGGATTTGCTCTGAATTGCTGAAAGTTCATCAATTACAGTATACAGAAGCCATTATCTCCCTTTTCCTTTACCAAGGAGGTATTTGCTGAGGCACAGAGAATGAGGTAGAGTTCAAGAGAAAATTTAAAATAAAAAGAAAAGAAAATAATTCAGGCATGTAAATTCTGTAGCAAATGGATACAATCCAGAACTCAAAACTTCTGAGAGGTAAATCACAATTTCTATATATAAGGAGATTCTAGCTTTTAAATACAGTAGCTATTCTCTCATCATTACCCCTAATTGATATATACTGACAGAAGATGGAATTATTCATGATCTTAAGCCTGGAGCTTTGATGGCCTGGTGCAGAGTGTCACTCACATTCACAACAAATTCTGTTACTTTATTTTTTGAGAAGCCAGAATAATCCATGGCTATCATTCAAACAATATTTGGCAACTATGGTCCAGCAAACATAATTACTAAGAAACATAGTGAGATTGCAATAGTGGTTTTACCCTGTCAATATAAAAGCAGGTGAAGATCTTCTAAAGTTTTACCCGAACAGCGAATGAAATAACACAGTGTGGGGTAAGCAAAGGGGATGGGATGTATAGCTATTCAGCAACTGCAGCTTCAGGAATTGCTAATACCAATCCTTTTTCACATCTGCCACCAAGGGACATTTGTAACCCGTAAGATGAGAGCCTGCATGAAGCAGTTATCCTGGAGCAGCTGTCAGGCAACAAGTTTACAGTCCAGACAACCCACAGTAGCTTGTTCACCTTTATGTACTAGGGATAAAGGTACTATTTGACATCCAGAGACCACTGCAGGCAATGTGTCCATGCGGTCATCACTGAATCATTCCTGTAGGTTTGGCTCATTAGTCAAACACTATCAGGAGCAGATATTCCATATTATCTGGAAGGATGGGAGTATGTTATCAAATTGACTCCAGTGGTAACAAACTGTGATACAGTAAGATTAGACACTACATATGGATCGCCTACTCAACTATGCTGCAATGTGTCTGCCATTAGCTTACTTCACATGTGACTTTGGGCAAAGCTGTTTGTATCTTTGGCTCATATTTCCGTGCTCTCACTCTTAGCTGAATTGCGCAAATATCATTTTATAAGCTATGAAAGAAGTGCTTTAGCAATGCAAAGAATCCACCAAAAACTATGCTCCCAGCTTAGTCAAGACCCTAAAAAAGAGGTGGGAGGAAAAGCCTGGTTTTATCTTCCTTATCCTAGAGGACAATAGCAATTCTATTGTCCCTCCCCTCTCCTCAATACAGGCAGACTGTATTGTTCAGACAAAACTCCCAGCATAATAAAGTCTTGGATCCTATTTAGATTCTACAATTCCAGGAAAAATAACAGATTATATCAGACTCAGAATATGCTCCTTAATGAATAATATCAGCTAAAAAAAAAAAACAGACTTAAACATACAACACAGTAGGTATATCCAGAAGCATCTCTACACTACCACAATTTGAAATCCAACATATACTTTGGCCAGCAAAGGAGCTCTGGGATCAGGTTTTGTAGTACTTCCAATGATAAAATGAGATGTTGTGTATGGAAAAGTGCATGTGCCACCTAATTGATAGCACAGGCTCAGAAACAGCTATGGAATACTTATTCTTTCTGAGAAACCAGTTTTTTCTTGATTGTAGTAATAGGTACAGTTTTCAGATTGGGTAACCTCAATTTGATAGATTCAGAGGCAACAACCTTTGGTCACATCCACAGAATGAATGAAGTACACACACAGACAAGCTGAATTTGGCTTGAAGTGTTTGATGCCATTTGAGAATTTTTATTAAAAATATCCTTATTTGTTAGTTATCTGGGTTGTAAAGTGTCTCCATTTCTCAACCTCTACCAGGCGAAAGGTGGCTATACAATCCATAAGCACCTCTCTTCATCTACTGCCTTTCACCTGTCTCTTCGGTCATCCAAGATCTCAAAATCATCACCAAGGAACAGAAAAATCAGATCACATAAAAATACACAGACCGAATCTTCAACCAGCATAAATCAGCCTTGCTTCAATGGAAACGATATCCATTTACCCCAGCGTAGACTCCATACCTGATAAAATGCAATTATTTCATTACCTAAAAGCCATACATTGGACTTTTCCTCTCCCTGTGAGGGTTGAAGGAATATCCATAACTCATTTTTTCCAAATCTGTCCACAAAATCACCTAGCAGTGATGGCACACAAATAAGCATTTGGTCTTTGCAAATGAGGCTGCTGAAAGCAGAACTTAACTTTAAAAAGAAGTTTTATTGAACAGTCAGCATTGACAAAGCATGCGTCACTAAAACTGAAACACACAAAACTCAGGTAGCATTTCTAAATTGTTTGTTTCTGTGACTACTGTTGTAAGAACTGGAGTTTAATGAATAATAGAACAACAAGAAAAGTCACATTAAAATATGTGTGGAAAAGACAGTCTTGCCCATACAAAGCAACAACCTAAATACTGACTTCTTGAAAACATCTCTAACCTATCTATTGAGTTTGATGATACATAAATCTTCAAAAGCTGTTTTATTTAATACCTGTCAAAGCAACTATATTCTTATGCACCTCCAAAACGAAAAACTTCCTGAGGCAAAATAGTTCAGACTGACAAACAAGGCTCAGCTTCCTGGTGAAAACCATATTGGGCAGATTCACACAAAACCTAGTTTGGAAGGATAGCAAAATTAAGAGTGTTTTTTACAAGTGACCCTTAGGGCATGTAGAATAATAGATCCACTTTTGCTGTGTTTGAAAACTTCTACATATGACAACAAGACCTTGATCCCCTGACAAAATTATTTCTTAATGTTACACTTAACATAAAAACCCCCTATAACTCCCAATTAACATTACAGTTCCTTTCAGTGCCACTGGCAGTCTAAGAGATGAGGACAGAGCTGGTTGCAGAAAGTCCTGTCTACAAATACCTCTCCAACATACAGACTCATTACAGAAAACCTATGCTGGAAGAGTGAGGGAGTACACAAACCTTGGTATAAGTACAAGTGTCTTGTACCCAAGCCTTTTCAGCTATCAGAAACTGCCCAAATAACCATCCAGAATTAAATTCTTCATTCTCATAAGGGATACTGGATACCAAGAAACAATTTGTCTTGCATTAAATCAAATAAGCACTTATTTTCTTAACAATTCGCCACTAATCCAAACTAGTGGTTCTATTTTAGCAGCAGCAAACCTTATTAAGCTATGGTGCTGATCCCACACACAACTGGGAACATGCTCAACTTTATTGGCGTGAGTAGTCTTACTTATTCCAGCCCTCTCACAGGCACTAAATATGGGTGGAACTATTGAAGATTAGGGTCAAAATTCTCCATATTTTACTCAACTGGAACTAAAGATCCAAATATATACATCCTTTTTCTTGTCCACATAACATGTTTATTTATATTATCTTTGGGCAAAATACAAGGCTGTGGGTCAGGTGTAACTAGGCATTAGGAAGCAACAGGAACACAGGTTCGCCACAGCAATTATTGATGCTTCATTCAAGCTGAAAAATGTAAAGCTTAATCTTTAGTAACTGGAATGAAGCTGCCCAAACAAAATGAGGATACACACATTAAGACTTTCAAAACATTCCCAAAATTGGACAGGATCTGCCTGGGTGCTGGAATCCTGCTCGTACCATTTCTCATTCAGGAATGAACCACAAGAGCTGCAAGACTGGTTATGTTCTCTCCTGGTAGCAGGAAAGGAAGATTTTAAAATAGCACACACACAAACTCACATAATGCAAACTAAATCACCATTTCTGCAAAAAAACCCGGATGTGTCCAAATATTCATATTGCCATTTCAATTTATCTTTCACTTTATTTTTCTGCATATGTTCATGTAAAATCCTTAAATCTTAAGTCAAATCTTAATAAGTCAGACACTTCCTAGAAAGATATATTCAAAGTTACAGCTCTAAATGTACATGATGCTGTCACTGCTTACTCAAGATAGTAAAAAAAAAAAAAAAACATATGACCTACCTGACAAAGTACAGTTAGAAAACATTACATCAAAAAAGTCTGTAATTAATCCAGTTTGTCTCTTCTATCTCACCATACTAATAAGAAATATAAAAAGCCCTTCCACCAAATATTCTTTCCCACATCCCATGCACTATACTATACTTTCTTATGGCTTATTTTTAAAAATGTAGTTACACCCACTTTTAAAGTCTAAATGAACAGAGCATCCCTGGCAGCTTTCCGAAGACTATGTTTAGACCAAAGCAGACCCTAATGACATAAACAGAAATGTGAAGGATTTGATGTCTAGTTGGCTAGTTTTTCTATCCCAAACAGAGTATTAAAGTAATTGCCTTTCTCGCACCCTTTTTCAATATAACAGCAACTTCTGCATGCTGTTCTACTGAAAATAGGCTCCTACATGTTCCCTTGAACACATAATTACAGAGATTTTTATGCAGCTCTCTTTTACTTGCTGTAATAAGATGCTTGCATACCTAACCTTGTCCTCTCAAAACTAACTGCCATGGTTAAAAACAAACCTGCTTCGGATACCAGTTTGGATAGAAAGCATGAAACTGGATTCTTCGTAATGTTATTTCTGGTGCTGCAGGCATTTAAACAGCATGAAGAAGTACAAAATCCCCTTAAATTTTTTGAAATCTTACTGGTTGAAATGCAAGTGGTGAGATGTTGAGGAGAGACTGCTTATGGTGGGGATGTTTTCCTGTTCTTTTCATAAAAACATCTGAGGACCAGAAGACAGTGAAACTGCTAGGTTTTAGAAAACTTGGGAGGGACACGCTCTCATACTACTGCCAGTCATTCTAGTATCTAAACACAACCCCAAACCACTGTAGGGAGCTATATAGAGAACTTCTTTCATTCACTACCTTTTAACAGGAAAAGTGAGTTGTTTAAAATAATATTCTTTTTTATTCTTTAAAAATACATTGAAAAATGAAGCTTAGAGAGGTGCTAACTGGTATTTAGCAGTCAACTGAGAAGAAACTCCATGAAAGAAGTTGTAGAAAATGATACTTCAAAAAAAACCAGACACACAGACAGAAAGGCAGTCAGAAAAAAAAAATAAAAAAGTTTTCACTAACAGCCTACTTAAAATCTATTTCTTTTATTACAGCAATCCTATTATACCAGCAAAATCTATGTGAATGATTGGTATGTAAGTTCATCATATTATTTGTACATAATGATCAGCAGGCTTTACCCACCAAAGACAATGCTGTATGAGTGTCTTTTTAATTTCTGCAAGAAAATTACTGTTCTCACCGAGAAGCAGTCAGGAAAGCACTCCCAAACAAAACCTCTATATGATGAATTAGTGTATTCCCCAAATGAGCCAGTTTGTGAGTCTCAGATGCTGCTGTTTATGTGCAGTCCCCCCAGATGTCTTGATCTTCACAACACACCATCAGCTACACCAGCTAAGTCTAGCAGGTTCTTAGTCTCCGGTGAAAAAGGATAAGAAAGACACAGTAACAATTGTAACAGTAGTTAACAGTAAAGTAAAAACAGTACAGCAGCTCTTGAAACCTAGCAAAATAATGTTGGTTTTAAGGCAATAGCACAGTTCAGTGTCTATGCTCCTATGACTTACATAAAACTATGCACTGAATCTTTTCAACAGGGTGTTTCTTTGGCTTTGATTTTTTTGCACTATGCTAATTTTCCTTCTCTAGCTAAGCCTAATGTTTACCACTGGTTTTCATTGAGCACAACTGGAGATATATGAATTCAGCACTTTTTGAACAGGTCTATTTTATCAAACATAACAAATATTAAAGAACAATCAAAGGGTTTTAATCTTAGAAAAAGTAATCCCCAAAATATCCTCATCATTCAGAGCACATCAATAGAGGTATCAGCAACAATGACTGTGGGATTGACTCAGACAATAGCATATAAATATCGAAGAATAAAAAGGCCAGTGTTGTGCAGTAGCAAAATTTATAAACATGCAAGAAAACCTGCAGATATGTATACATATTCTTTAATTGTATCACTCTCAAAACATCTGAGGACTCACAATAAACAGGAAACTAACCTTGATGTGTGCTGCTGGATCTGGGACAGTCTGAATCATGTCCTTTAACAGGCCAACGTGTTTACCAGGAGCTCAGATCCTAAGGCAGCTGCATAACCAAAGAAATAAGTCATATGATTACATTTTAAAAGTTTATTTTCAATAGAAATCTCTTATCTTTTTATAGACTGATAAACATTTTTCCTACTCAGACCTCCTTGAGAACCAGTATAGTTGAAGTTCAAAGACATTTCTGTTTCCATTTCACATTAAAGATATATATCATACAGGGGAAAACAGTCAGCACAGAAGTTCTTGCAGAAAAATTGATCTTTGTCTGTAATGGACAATTTTCCTGATATAGGAAATCTGGGATGCACTCTACCCTGCACAACTCCGTTATTCACCCAAGATACTAGGGATTTCTACAATCCCTTCTTCTCAATTTAGAAGCATACAGCAGAATCAGGACAGATCTGGAGCTGATATAAATAACTATAATTTCACTGAAGTTGTGCCCATTTACAAGAGCTGCAAATCTGGTCCAGCCACTCAATTAACAGCACTTCAGAGCATCCATCTTCTGGGATCCCTTATCTATGTCCGGTAATAAAGCACAGAGGGGCTGGGGAATGTGGGGCACATTTGCCTGCGCGTACAGGGACTGGAAGACCATTGAAACAATTTTAAACAATAACAATATATAATGTAAATAACGTAAAGTACTGCTTAGTGGCAAGAGCATCAAATAACTGCTGACGAGTTGAGATCGGTAAGTTGCCTAGAAAACTAGAAAACATGGAAAAAATATAGGAAAGTGAATGTCATTTAAAATAATCTGGTTTTTTTCTCTGTTCTCCCTAAAACCTGGGAATTCCCATTTCTCAAATAAAAGATTTCCTTTTGCCCATGATCTTGAACTTCTTTCACCTTTTAAAACAGTAAGGCACTATCAGAAAAAAAATACCTTTTTACTCAGCATTGGCTTTTTAAATTTTCTTATCTGTTTCTCACATTTATACTAACTTGCAAGTCAAATTGCAGATAACTTTTATGTATTTACTCAGGACAAATGTAGACAGGCTAATGCTGTGTTACAGCTTGCCCCAAAAGCAGTCCTCACAATGTAAGGAAACCACTTATGAACTGTGGTACTATGCAGTGCAATTAAAGGTATCACTTTTTATATCCTGGTACATTTCCCACTTAATATTTAAAGCAGTCAGCTTTATCCCTTTTTAAATCCAAGAAAACAATGTACTTAATTTGATGGCCTATTAGAGAAACCTCCACACAAGCCAAATTCCCATTTTGTACACTTCCCTCAGCTGTATGCAGATGATCAAATAGGATATCAATGTCATTGTTTTCAGCGATGACATTTGTCACAGAACTTCAATGTCTTCAAAAGCAACAGATGTTTGTTTTGGTAAAAGCAAACTTTCAACAGCGATATTGTTCAGATTTAAGTCATACAGAAACACTAACAGTGCTGACGTGCCCTTCAGTTCTCTTCCTCCCTTCCCTAGTAAATCCATGCCCTCCACGTTATTCATGGGATTTGTACAAATACAAATTTGTACAAATTTGTGAACACAGAATCTGAAAACTACTAAATTTTATTTAAACTGAATAGAAAAATATTTCAAACCTATGATTTGCAAGTTTGCATTATTTCTTGCTATAAAAGTGTCTCACTCTCACCCTCAGCAAAGAAACCTACTCAGGAAAGAGGGGACTTGTGCCACATCAGTGTTCATTTTTGTCTCTCTAAGACCTTTGCTCAGCATGCAACTATGCACTGTCTTGCCTCCCTACACAAATATTTTATTCAGTTAGCCTAGGTTTCAGAAGAGACATGGGTTTAAGTACAATTCAGAAAGCAGCTTCCAATAACACGTGGACAAAGAGAAGAGGCTCTGACACTCTGTACACGGGTGGGCACTTCTGCCCCTCTTCGTCCACCAGGGATGCCACTTGTACCCTGCTCTGGAGCCTCTCCCCTGCCCAGGACCAACTGCATGCCACCTCACATTGTGGCAGAGATGGAGCATGCAGGACCCTCAGCTCATCCAACCTACTCTAGCTCAGAGACTTGCTAAGTTGGAAACAGCAGACAGCAGCACAGGGTTTTCTGCCTCTCTTGAGCTCTCACTGCCTGGGTGGTTTGCTCAACAAAAGCAGGATTTTGTACTTAGGAAGCACGTGTTGAGCTCAGAGGTGTGGACTCCATTCCAGAAAAGCCTCGTGTCACTCTGGGATGGGAAACAGACTTTTCTTTCAGAGCTCAATCTTGCTTGAAGCAACTGGGGTTTAAGAGAATTTTTTTAACTATGCCAGGCCCATTCATACCACATCTTTTCCCCCAGAAGATGAATTCTTTATAGAAGAGAAGATGACGCAGAACATTTGCAAACAAGTTGCCAACTCTATACCACATGGTATGGGAATGAGAGACAAGCAAAGACAAATTTGCAAGTGTTTTGGTCATCTGACTTTTTCCCATACTACTCTGTAGCCCTGATGCTAAAAGGTGCAATTCTTCTTTAAACTCAACCTGTGGGAGTGTATTCTTTCTTACTTGGATATTCATCTACAGCTAACCTAACATAGGACATGCCCTACTTTGCAAAATTCACAACTTTTGTCTTTTTGCCCTTGCAAGTCACTGTTCAAAAACTGGACAGTTTTCTGGGCTTTCTCCCATCAGTAATATCATTTTAATTATTTCAGCTCCACCTCTACTGGCTGCAATTGGAATCTCCCAGACATCTGGTACTAACTTGCTGAACCAGATGGTATTTATTGCCAGAACTTACTCCACCCCCACTCCAAATTTCATGCTGGTCATATTTGTGCTTGACAGTCTGTCACAGGATTTTCACGTGGGTGTAGATTTTGCCCTTCATCCCCTGGCTAGCATGACTCTAAGGTAAGACTCAAAATGACCCTAAAGCCTGGTTTAGGGAGACCTCTCTTTTCAGGAACTGAAACAAGGAAATCATAACACAAACTGAAATTTAAGTGCTTGCTAAAGTGCCTTCCTGATTTAGGGTTCAACCCTAGAAGGATATATTTGTATCCACAGAGCAGGTTCAGGTTTTCTTACAGTTCCCAGCTTCCTGAGTCAAGACTAACTTTCATTAATCCTGCATTAAAGGTGCAGGTGCCTGCTGGCACCCAACCTCAATGGGTGTTGGAGAGTGGAGAAACAGCAGCAGTCCTAGCAGCACCCAAGGGATGGACACTGCAGCTTCTGCTGGCACATGGTCAGATGCAAGTGCATCAGACCATCCAAACGGAAAAAGGTTCTGTTGCATCATGGGAAGCCTTGCAGCCACATAAAACAAATAATCATTCATTAGGTCATTGTAACAAGTAGGATTGCGCAAGTCTGGTTACTTAGCCAGAGCTACAGAGCTGCCGTGGGGCTGTGGAACAGCATGAATGGGGAAGCAATGGTATCTCAGTAGAGTAGGAGCAAACATACACTCGCCAAATGAAAATAAGCTTTATTTTATTTATACATGGTGGTAGTTACTGAGCACAACTGGAGGTCTCTGGGAGAGAAGGCACCAGAGGAAAGGCATGATACTCCTGAGACAGTACACCAGGCTCATATGCCCTGCCCATATCCCTGAGCAGAGAGGATAGATGGCACACAGCTGTTGGCAGCATTAAATACTCATAACAAGGATCTGGCTTCTGGTACTCGTTTCCATACCCCTGATATATCCAACTCATCTTAAAAGAACAACGGCAACAGCGAAAAGTAGCAATATCGCTCATGAGACAAGACACACAAATTCCCCTCTGATGTTCAGTACAGATTAAAAAATCAGATAGGTCCATGTTATTGTAGGAAGCCAGCCAGACCTGTGTATGCCTGTGCTACACAGGGGGAGATAGATAAACTATAGTGTCTGTTGTCTTTCTGTGCACACATGCATACAACCTGTGTTTTTGGAGTTATGTAAATACATCAAAGGGTTGCAGAACTATGTACAGCTCTAGAGTTCACCAGATGTGATTACATTGTTTTGCCTTTTTATAGTCTTATCAAAAGGATTAGGCTTTTTAATGTACACATATACTGACAAATTACTGAGAGGTTGACCATCCCCTCTGCATGGGGGGAGGAGAAGTTGGCACCCTTATACTGTACATTTTCACACTCATGTTACCTTGCAGACAGGAATATAAGTCCATTTTCCATAATTTGGCATGCTCTGCCCACCTGAAAAAAAAGTGGGTTCCTCCTGAAGTATCCTACACCCTACACTGAACTGCAGCAAGAGAACATGACCAGCCAGTCAGTAAAACTGACAGAAAAATTCTCTGAGACGAACTCCTGGCAAGGCGATGCCCATGCAGAGCAGAGCTTGGCTGCAGCAAATAAAGAAACATGGTCTGCACAGCTGTTCTGTTGGGGATGAGTGCTGCCCAAAGTACTTATCTGCAAAGGGAATAACATTCGAAATACAGCCACAATGTGTATCCAATACTGGATAATGAAGGGCTGCTTAATCAATGGCAAACAAGCTGCCAGAATTGCTGGGCCGGATTCCTAGTGCAGTGAACCAAGACAATATTAAACAGTTACCCAAGCACAGGCTGCACAGGAGAGAGCAGCACTAAATCTCTGCCTACAGGGCAGCAACTCTCTCCAAAGAGCCCTGTATCACTGCTGCTGGGTCAGTAAACCCTTGCACTTTACAAATATGTGAATGTCAGACATCATGGAAATCTGTTAATGGCACACAGCACTGGAGATTTGCACACACATGCAGACACATAGTCTGGTGTGATGAATAATATAGAGTGGCATTGCACCGAATTTCTACCAGCATAACTTTAGGATGTTTACCATTACTCACAGGAGGTGAATCCCTCAACAGTTATGCAGACTATCCCAAGAAAGTGCCAGGAGGACTTTCAAAACCCCTCACACTGTATTTGTCACATATTTTATAAGAACTGATGTTTTTCTGCTGTTGGAGAAATTTTGAGACATCCACATCTGGATTGTTTTCCAGGAAATCTCTTTTTTGTGCATCTGGGTCATACTGGCAGAGGTGAGATAGTGTGTAAAAGAGAGAAAGGCAGGGATATTCAAAAGGCAGAAGGATTATAAACCTCCTCTCAATGATGCATAGAAGTAGTGTAAGCTCCTGCTGCTGTAGCTTCCTTGATAGATTAATGTTCTACATGTGGTTTTCAGGCTTTCGTGATTTGTAGAATTCCAAAATCATTCCAGCTTTGGTGGGAGCCCTTGTATATGCCTTGGTATAGCAAATTTAATCCAAATTTAGGTTTGCTGCACTTTAGAAGTAGTCTACATGTTTGAGGAGCTACAAGGACCACTAACTAAAAACTAGTATGCAGTTCTTCCCCTAGTACTGCTCCCACTTTATTCAAACCACAGGGTTTCATTCTAATTAAGTTACTATATTAAGTTACTAAGTTATTTAAATTAAGTCCTTTAACAAGGCTAAGAAAAGAACAGGTGAAATCCTCATCCACTGCAATAAACTGGACTTTTGCCACTGTTTGAAGCAGGCCAGAAATTCACCCACTCTGCCTTAGCTGATGTGTGCAGAACTGAGGAGCATAAGACTCTTACAAGCATACCATTTGGAAACTACTAAACAAACAAACAAAATAATAAACTTCTTGCACAGCATGGCACTGTAAGCCTATGCCTCCCCTTTTTTTAGCACTTCCAGGTCTAGAAGAAGGTACTGTAGAGCCAGGAAAGCAGACAGAGTCAGCCCCTGCCTGCACCTGAGGTTTGCTGAGAACCTAAGTGGGACTCCTCCTGGGGCCTGAGGCAGACCACGGTCAATGCTACATTGCAGACCTGTATTTCTTGGGGAGAAATGGCACAAAGAGCAAAACATAGTAGTAGTATCCAGTAATGAAAAGACTAGAACTGAAGTCGCAAGAATGTTTATAATTCAGCATTTGTAAACAAGGGCTTTAACAAGCAGACTGTGAAATACAGCTCTTCCGACACAGGGCCAATACTGACATTAAACTATTTCATAGCAGAGCTGCATGACATGGGCTTCAAATTTTTACTTTTAGCTTGTGGTTGAGTATAATCACTTGAGGTTTTTTTTTTTTTTTTCTTTTTTGCTTCTTTCTTGCAACCTCTTTGCATTTTAGCAGATTCAACAATAAAACCCCAAGGAAAGAACTTTCCTGCTACACTCACGAAGTGTTACTGCTGAGGCAGTTCACCTGCGGTCAGCGCGTATTTGATACTAGGACTTCATGACTGCAGGTGGATACTATGCATAAAACAACAGAGAAGGGTAAGAAAACCAAAACAGGATAAGATGTCAGTCAACATTTCTACAACTTCCCATTCTCAATGAAACTTTTTGCGCTCATCCCACCATTATAAGACTGAACTCAATGGATGTGCTGTACACTATCTGATGTGCTTAGCTGCAAGAGTGAAGCTAAGGTGACATTGATAGTTCTAGTAGTAAACTAGAATTAATAGATCTGGGCTAGGAGAGATGCCTAACCTGCAAATTGAATGCACTTCTCTTTGACACTTATGAACACATAAAATAAATGGTAAATTCTTTGGGAGAAATTAAATTGTTACAGAAGAATAACTCATTGGTAATTTTCCAGTTGCATGTGTTTGAAAGGTGTTTTTTTTAGTAACAGGGCACTATTTGTTTCACTAGTCAGTGGGAAAAACAAAAGCTGATTGGGTCTGGTTCTTTGATGGTTTTCAATTCTAGAAGCTTAAAAACAGAAAGATTTTTCACTTTCCAGAAAGACCTAAAATGTTAATTAAGAAATGAGTGCTAATTTTCTCCCTTTCCCCCACCCCCTTTTTTTTTCACTGAAATAAGAAAAATTACTCATCTAACCCTCCTCTTGAAAAGCCTCCTGAGGATTTGGCTTTATGACTGGTTCACACTGAGAAGTTCTGTCTGACATGAAAAGTTAACACTATTTCTGTCAATCAGACCAGAGTGCTCTCTGACGGGACTACCCTTCAGCAGCACCCAGTTCCACTCTCCAATGAGTCATGGTGCCCCTAGAGCACTCAACATAACATGCAGAAGGAGGGAGCGTAGACAGTCTCAGGAGTGGTGGGTAGGTAAGACCTGCACCTGTCTGCAGCGTACATGGGCCTGGCATGGTTCGTGCTGACTGTGAAACCATATGTGAATATTGCTATAAGCAATTCAGTAACTGAAGAATAAAACACATGTCACCACCTGTTTGTGAAGGCACAGATGGCCAGGGTTTACAGTTAGCTCTGTACTAAGAGCAATACTCCAGGTCCTTAATGTCTGTCAGAGCAAATGGACACATCTATCAGAAGACAGGTCTGTGCTGTCTAGGTTTTGTCTGTCTTTTCTGGAGTTCAAGGAAACTGAAGACAGAAGATGGAATTTCTTCCAGGACACAGAGATGATCTGCACGCATTTCTAAGGAGTTGGAACATGAATTAGTAGTACAAGGAGTTAAATATCTCCTAATGGATGAAGACTGCTCCCTGTCTTGGAGAGGTCATCCAGCTATAGAGAAAAGATGCCCCCCCTTTCCTTTCCTTTCCTTTGAATGTAGAGCTGGTGGAGAAGGTACATTTCTATGCTAACACCCAAAAGTATCTGTGCAGCTACTGATTATCTCACATTCCAGCCCATGATCTCATGGGAGGATACAGCCCTAAATTAGCTCATTTACAGTAGGAACTTTAAACTACAGCCGAAAATGTTTTTTATTAGTACTCTTTATATAGTACACCTCTGACCAATAACTTGTTTTATTTATTTTTTTGGCAAATTACCCTGTTCTTATTCAAAGCCATAATGAGGATTATGTATCAATGTGGAATGCAGAGTAGCTATTCCTGAAACTCTAAACTGCATATAAGAGTTTGGAATTCCCCAAACACTATCTCTTCAGTCCAGGCCACTTACAAATGTGGTTAACACGAATGAAGTAACATCTTCGGAAAGGAAGGAGACTTTTGAGTCACGTCTGACACATTTAACTACACCAACCACTTTCCATAGCTCAAAGTTTGGACTGTTTATCTTAATACCATGCAGGAATGTTTGGTAATGATTACTCCCTGATGCTTATCCTGTTACAGGATACTTATACACATGCATGAGATACAAAGGGAAGAGTTAATGAATGAATTCAGGATGGCAGTCTCCAAGTGGAAAACCACTGAGATCATCAGAAAAGTTCCCAAATCAAGTCAAATTCCTGTTTGGTGCACTTTATTGCTTTTCTATTTCATGCTAGAGCTGTTCTGTGGGACTTCTGTGTTTTAACTATTAATACTCAGCTCAACTCTGTGGTTAACTGAGGGTGTCTGCCCCTTAGCTCCCTAAGAGCAAGACACACAGCCAAAAAGAAACCATCACATAATTTCTTTCTGCAGATTATAATTATGGACCATAGTGATCTACAGAAATATGACTTTCCAAAGAAAAATGGTGTATTGTACAAAAGCAGGATGACATCAGAGAGATATATAGTGACAAACAGTAGTTTCTAATTTGCATCCATTCCACTGTGAAAGCCCAAACCTATTTCAAACATTTTAGCTAACACTCTACTTAAAATTACATCTGCAGAAAAACACACTCACTGTTATCCAAAGAATTAATAACAAATTATTTTGAAGCTGAAGTCATGAGCTACGGAAAACTAATATCACTTATTGAAAGATGAAGGCAAATCAGGGTGTTTTCAAGAGTGATACAACAGGATCCAATTCAGTAATAACAAAGTACATATCAACCTCCAGTAGGTATGTTATCAGCTCCTTCGAGCCTTCCTTGATAAGTTCCTCTTGAACTTTAAGCCCATTTGTCTGAGAAAGATTTGCGGATTAGCCAATGTTGGCATTCTGCACTGAGTTCTGGTACCTGAATTTTCCATGCCAGAGGTAGCTGTGTGAAGTTGAGTGACAGATGATGTACAGCAGATTAGACTAGATGCTCTAACTGCCCTCTAGCTGTCAGATACCTATGCCTCTATTTTTATTTTTGTTTATATAAGGTCTGTTTCTAATAAGCCTATGGAAAGTGCTAGGCAAGAGTCAATATAAATTTTGCACCACACGCAGAATTCAGGTGATATATTAACATATCCAATCATACATAAGCATCTAATACAAACTGATGGCACATATGTAATAAGCCAAAAGCAGTAGTATTTTTAAAAAGCTGTGAATAATTCTGTGAGTATTCCATAGACTTTTCAAGGGTAACTGCTTGGTTAAATCTGCATAATCAGAAATTACACGTACCATGCACTTCCAATAATTTCTGAATAGACTAGACAGGTACTTACTGTATATTATCCACATAGTTCTCCTGAACATAGAAAACTGAACTGTTACAGTTAAAACACTATGTTAAATCTGAAGGTTCTAAAATTAAATTCACAGGAGAACTGAAGTGCAATGTCACTTAGCTTAGAAATATAAAAGAAATAAAAAATAGTTAACTTTTTTTTTCTGCCTTCAATAAATTTCCTCAGTTGTCACATTCAAAAACTCTATATGCTATTCAGGAACAGAATGTGCTGGCACTGAATATGTTGCATGCAAGCACTCACTTTGGGGACACAACAAATGTTTCAGCAAACTGCACGTAAAAGTTGTCCTCTTTTTTTCTATCCCTAGGATTCTGAGGATGCTTCTTGTCCTAATGAGGAGAATCATTACTTTAATGAGTAATATGATTTCATTGTTTGTTTTTTTTCTTGTGTATATGGACTCACTCTTGTTGCAGGTTGGTCCAGAGGAGAAGCAGCTGTGTGTCCTGGGGAACTCACCCACATGACAGCTTCAATTAATGCCTTCATGAAGTATCAGAGCATCAGTGGGAACAAACTGCTGTAGCTGTCCAACCTCTATCTCTACACCCTAGTCAAAATCTACAAACTATTGTGCTATTGGTATATCGCCCCGGGTCTCCCTGTGCTGAATCTGCTCAGCTGTCACCTTTGTAGGTGGCAACAGCAAATACACCTCCTTTTAGAGGTTCCCTTGGGGAATTCTGGGCCTGGAAGGAGAATGAAGATTATATCAAGCCCTAAACTGGACTCAGCAAGAACTTTTTTGAAGCAAGTTATAATAAATCAAAAACAGACTGTATGGATGTTAATTAAATCCCACAGTCGCTCATCAAAGTATACTGGCAATCCCTATAGTAGACAAAATGTTCACGGAGATTCAGGTCCATCCAGGCAATTAGGTTTGTGGACCTATGGTGTTCCAGCGAGTGTGAAAAATGGTCCCATATATTGAAACTTTCCAGAAGGAGGCCTGACTTAGCCATGAACACTAACTGAAACAACACTTGATCAAATAGTCAGCAGAGGTGTCTGAAACACTTTTCTCCAGCATAGCTTTGTTTTCAATGACATTTGTAGTGCCTGCTTCCCTTCTACAGCCACGTATGGGTGCCTGCTGCATCAGTAAAAGCAGGGAGTGTACTTATAGGATGTCATCAGCAAAACAAAAGGTTAAGTCCTCTGTAAAATTATATGTATAGTACAATTGAGAGGGTGATGGAGAAACGTCGATGAGCCTTCACAATTTCCTGCAGGATTTCTGTTGTTTTGAAACTCCATCCTAAGGATGCCAAAAGGATTTCATAGAGAACAACATTGACCTGACCAATGTGACTCAGAACACCATTTTTTTCTTAAAGTACTCTTAAGACAAATTATAAATATATGCAGTGATCCTTCTTCAGCATATTAGTAAATTAAGTCAACTTCCACTGGAAATGATCATTTGACTACTGGACAAAACTTAGCAGTGTTTTTAGTTCTTCAAATCAATTTTCCTTTCTGTTACCATTTTTTTTTACTCCTCTTGTATGTCCTTGGCATAAAATCTTTTCTTTCTGTTGGCTTAATTCCTCTTTTTATTTGTGGCACTTCCATTTCAGATGTTGGAAAGTTAAAAAAAAAAAAAAAAAAAATCAGAACAGCTGTATAAACATTAGGAATTTAAGAAATAAAATTTCCATCAAGTGTTGACTTGCACTGCAAAAAATGCTTCAAAAGTACAAATCAGAAAGACTAGCACTTCCATCACAACTTCAATCTCTCTTTATCAATAAAAGATCTCAATGTTTTATAAACATAGAAATAGGACATATCCTTAGTAAAAAAGTACCTTGGAAGGATATGTCATCTTCAATAATGCTTTGATTTGTGACCTTCGCAGCTTTGTTTTCATTATTATTTCAAATGCATTTTAAGAATGTCTATAAATAGCTAATACTGACTGAATGTATAATTTTAGGCTTATTTTTTCAACATCTGGGTTTTACAGTAGTTTGCTAGATGAAAAACAGACCTGTCACTTGTGAAACTGTAAAGCCTAAAGCTAAGTGTTCAGAAAAACAATATTTTGTGGATCTAAATGTGTTTCTCAACAGTTAGTGTAAAACTGTAACATAAAATTTTCAGCACTTTATTGAACCTGTGCTAAGCAAAGATGCAAGTTTGACTTAGAAATGTGAAGAAACAAATTTCACATGAAAAGACACTCATTAAGCTCAACTGAAAATTCCTAGTATGTTTATTACTGTATATTGCAAGGGAATTGTTTGTATTCCACCTCATACATTGTTTAAAAACAGAGTGAAGAGGAATGCACTTAACTCACCAAGTCTGATTCCACAGCAGGCAAAAAGTGCAGCAAAAGCAGTGCATGGGGGTTTGCAAGTAGATAAGGGAAAAAGAAGTACTAACAATTGCAATGCATTTTACTTGCAGCTGGAGAAGCAAAGTGATTACATGGTTAAGGCAGTTTTTGCTGAGCCCTTGTGCTTTTCCAGCAGATCTCTGGAAGACTCCAGCATGGCAGAGTTACAGATGCAACCACCTTTGCACTTTGGAAGCAAATTGGAATAGTTTTGATGTGTAAAGACATGAATAAGCCTGTGCAAGGATAACGCTACAGTTACCTTCTTACTTATCTTTAATTCAAAACCAGGACTTAACGGAATAAATACAGCTTATGGACCAGACTTTCCATTGATGTAATAGGAAGTTTGGGAATGGGATGCAGGAGGGTTTTCTTAAGCAGTAAGACCCTTTATATTTAGTTATTCTGTAATTAGTTGTTTTTATGGACATACGGCATACAGATGGGCTTGTACATTGCTACAAGAATACAGCCAAAGTTTATTATCTTACCACTTTATTGCTGTGCCTTCCATCATGGTGGCTCACAAAAGCTTACAACTAGAAGAGGACCCAATCTCATTTACATTAAACAGCAAAACCATTACAGATTGCAGCCATGCAGGATCAGCCTCTAACCACTACATGGGCATACACATTTGCTTCGCCCACTTCTGAGGAGGTTTGTGCCTGGAAAGAAGCAGTAACTTTTCAAACAGAGAATGTTGCTGCAGAAAACGGTTAATTACCAGAACGGGCAGAAGCACACAGCATTTTTAGAGATAGGATTAATTCAGAGTGTATCTTCAGCAAGCAAATCCCAAATAACTCCTTGCTTCTATGAAACTGGTAAGTCCTCAATGGTATTTGAGGGCTAGAGCCTTCTCATGGGAATCCCATCACAGGAATTTAACATGCATTGCCTGCACCTCTAGTTGACTGTTTTCCCTTTCTTTTGGCTCAGCCATATAATAGGATCCCTTGTCACAACAGACCTAATCTGAAATTGTATAGCTTACAAGAGATGGTACTTCCAATATTTTTATAATCAGAATTTTTCCTTTGTTCTCTCCCTCCAAAACAACAGATCCTACCTCAAATTCTCTCGTTAAACAATGATGAGTGATGGACAAATAAGACTTTGTGGTTGTTCAAGTTTAGAATAAATTTTTATACACCCATTACATATTTGTTTGAATTTCAGCCACTCTTCCCCAAATATGCAAACTTAAGGAATACCCATTAGTATGTTTTTAAGCAGTAAATAATTTGCCTTCTTTTTCCTTTCTGCCCTCTCCACCATTCTGTACAGTTCTGAAGCTCCTACTACACCTGGGAACTGCTCATGTTTTTTTCAGAGTTTATTTCTAAAATCCTCTTAATTTCCAGTTCTCACTCCCATTCCTGTGCCTAGTGAGAGCTGACAAATGATTCACACAAAAATTATTCAACCTTTCCCAACATAAAAAGAATAGTAAGAAAAAAAAAGAATAGTAAAAAAAAAAAGTAAAAAGAATAAGCATGCAGCTGTTGTGATCTCATCAGTTCTCCAAACCACCGTTTTGCCATGTCACAACTAATGCATTATTACAGCTCTAGTAAATATTCAAAGCCCTGGAAGGGTTCTACAAGTTCATTTTGTGTTCTCTAATATTATTAATCATTAGAAAGTCATATACGTCAGTATTAAAGATCTTTTTAGATGTGTTAGCAGATAGATTAAGATTTGTTTTCTATAACATCAGTCTTGCATTTCCTTAAACAAATTTACCCTTGAAAGAAAAAGAAAAAAGAAAACCTTCAAGAATTTAACTGAGTGATGCAAAATATTTCCTTCAAATGTAGATCCAATTTCTTCCACTTTTATATGTGCCATGTGTGTATAAATGTCAAATACCAGATCTATAACAGCAACAACTCTGCCTTTTTTGTAGAATTAAAGTAAATCACTGTCCTTTCCATGCCAAGTTTTGTCTCATCTTTGTGCAACCCACTAATGAAATATATTTAGGATGAAAAAGAAACAAAGCACATCCTCAGCTCCCTGAAAGAGGAACAGAGACAGCCACCTGAAAGAGTCCCTAATCAAAGGGATTCAGTATCTGCCCCCCATCAAGATGTAGGCAGGGACTTAATGGGAAGTAGTGAGTGAAAACGAGTCCACCAATGGGGCAGAGAACAACCCCCCTCCTTGCCCACGGCTCCCCAGGTGCCTCTCCGCTACAGATATGAGGTTCTAGCTGTGGAAGACCAACCAGTGGATAATATGAGCGACAACTCATCTACATCAAAGGAGAAGCCAAGGCCAGAACAACACTGCCCCCTCCCTATTACTACAACTACCACAAGGAGGAAAAGATGAGTCATAATTGTACGTGACTCCCTGCTGAGGAGAACAGAGTCAAATTTTTCATGGAAAGGGTCACTGGGCACTGGCAGAGGCTGCCCAGGGAGGGAGTTGAGTCACCTTCCCTGGAGGTGTTTAAGGGACAGGTGGACGGGGTCCTGAGGGACATGGTTTAGAGATTGATAGGAATGGTTGGATTCGATGATCCTGTGGGTCTCTTCCAACCTGATGATTCTGTGATTCTATGTCCAGCAGACCCTCTTAATTGGGAAATCTATTGCCTCCCAGGAGTCCAAGTTAGAGATATTGCTAGGAAACTCCCCAGTCTGGTAAGGCCATTGACTACTGCCCATTACTGCTCTTCCATGGGAGAGGTGATGAAGCTGCAGTACCTAGCCCAAGGATGACCAAATGAGATTTTAGGGCCTTGGGATGGCTAGGAGGGAATCTGGGACCCACATGTTTTTTAAATCCCTCCTTCCAGTTACGGGCAGTGTCGTTGGAAGGAACAGATGAGCCCAGTCTCTTAATACATGGCTCCATGTCTGGTGTCACCATAATAACTTCAGGATTTTGACAATGGGATGGCTTACATGGCACCAGGTTTACATGTATCAGATGGCAGGGTCTCTGCTCAGGAGCTTGCAGGGTTCAATGGCAGGGCTTTAAACTAGGCATGAAGGCAAAGGGGGATAATATGAGGCTTGCCTATGACAATCTGTGGGAGGATACACACTTGTTAGAGGGATGGGGTACTGGTATGGACCCTCCACTTGTTGCCCCAGGGCGTGCTGAGGATGATACAGCACAGAGAAGTCTTGAGGAGATGAGCTGCTGAGGTACTAAGAGCCAACAAGGAAACTTCCATGGAACACCTTAAGGGAAATAAGAGATGTTGCACTAGGAAGGCAACGCAGCCAACAGCCCATTTGAAGGGCCTCTATCCAAACACATGTAGCTTGGGCAACAAACAGGAGGAGCTGGAAGCTACCATGGTGCTAGAAAGTTAAGATCTGGTTGCCATTACTGAAACTTGGTGGGATGAATCCCATGGCTAGAGTTTGGCTTTCAATGGCTACAGGCTGTTTGGAAGGGACAGACCAGGAAGGAGTGGTGGAGGTGTTGCCTTCTACATCAGAAAATGGATGGAGTATCAAGACCTCTCTTTGAAAAGTAACCATGAACGGGTTGAAAGTTTATGAGTTAGAATAAGAAAAAAAGACAATGAAAGTCTAGACATTAGGAGGAAGTTTTTCACACAAAGGGTCATTGGGCACGGGAACAAGCTGCCCAGGGAGGTGGTTGATTCAGGGAGGTGTTTAAGGCACAGGTGCACGAGGTCCTGAGGGACATGGTTTAGTGTTTGATAGGAATGGTTGGAATCGATGATCCAACAGGTCTCTTCCAACCTGGCGAATCTATGATTCTATGATTCTATGAAAGTTACCTTGCGGTTGGTGTATACTACAGGCCACCTGATCAAGGAGAACCTACCAATGAAGCCTTCTTCCTCCAGCTACAGAAGGCTTAATACTCACAAGTTCTCATCATACGGAGGGACTTTAACCGTCCTGACATATGCTGGAAAAGTAGCACGGTAAACTGTAGGCAATCAAGGAGACTCCTAGAGTGCGTTGAAGATAATTTCTCAACCCAGGTAATAGATACACTTACCAGAGGGAAGGCAATACTGGACCTGATGGTCACCAGTGCAAGTGAGGTCATCAGTGACGTCAAGATAGGAGGCAGCCTGGTCTACAGTGATCACACACTGGTGGAATTCAAGGTCCTGAAGGATATGGGACAGGCAAGGAGTATACTCAGAATCCTACATTTCAGGAAAGAAAACTTCCAGCTTTTCAGTGAGTTAGTCAGTAGAACTTGCTGGGACATGGTCCTCAGGGACAAGGGAGTAGAACAGATCAAAGTATTTAAGGGTGCTTTCCATAAACTCTTAGAGCACTCAGTTCTCAGATGTAGGAAATCGGGCAGAGAAAGGAAGAGACCAGTGTGGTTGAGTTGAGACCTGCTGGTCAAACTTAAGACCAACAGAGAACTGCACAGGCAGTGCAAGCAGGAACAGGGAACCTGAGAGGAGTATAGGAACACTGCCCAGTTGTGTAGGGTGGGGTCAGGAAGACCAAGACACAGCTGGACCTGAACTTGGCAAGAGAAGTGAAGACTAACAAGGGTTTCTATAGGTAGACAATTCAGAAAAGGAAGATTAAAGAAAGTGTACACAACTGAAAATGGTGAACTCCTATCGACAGACAAAGAGAAGGCTGACATACTCAACAACTTTTTTCCCTCAGACTTCAATGACAACCACTCTCCTCACCCCTCATAGGTCAATGGACAGCAAGACAGGGATCAGGGGGGTAAAGCTCCTCCCACTTTAGGGGAGGAGACCATTTGTTCGTGACTATCTGAGGACCCTGAACATATGTAAATCTATGGGGCCCGACAAAATGCATCCCAGAGTCCTGAGGGAATTAGCTCATGTAGTGACCAAACCACTCTCTATGATATTTGAAAAGTCATGACAGTCAGTAGAAGTCCCTGGAAGAAGGATAACACTGTGCCCATTTTTAAAAAGAGTGGAAAAGATGATCCTGGGAACTACCAACCTGTCAGCCTCACCTCTGGGCCTGGGAAGATCATGGAAGGGATCCTCCTAGAAGCTGTGCTAAAGCACGTAGAGGACATGGAGGTGATTAATGGCAGCCAGCACAGCTTCACTGGGGCAAATCCTGTACGACCAACTTCGTGGCTTTCTG
Organism: Coccyzus lansbergi; assembly: GCA_033558105.1. Classification (NCBI taxonomy): domain Eukaryota; kingdom Metazoa; phylum Chordata; class Aves; order Cuculiformes; family Coccyzidae; genus Coccyzus; species Coccyzus lansbergi. Next base: position 1,552,507 of record JAUMJK010000081.1, on the reverse strand, counting down.
TGATGTGTTAACCACAGCAGTGGACACAGGTAAACTGATGGATGTGATCTATCTGGACTTCAGTAAAGCCTTTGACATGGTCCCACAACACCCTCCTCTCTAAATTGGAGAGATATGGAATTGATGGGTGGACCATTTGGTGTATAAGAAACTGGTTGGATGGTCATATTCAGAGAGCAGTGGCCAGTGGCTCAAAGTCCAGATGGAGATACATGACACGTGGTGTCCCTCAAGGGTCCGCTGGGACCAGTGCTGTTTAATATTTTCATTAATGATATTGACAGTGTAATCGAGTGCACCTTCAGCAAGTTTGCAGATGACACCAAGCTGACTGGTACAGTTGTCACTCCAGAAGGATGGGATGACATTCAGAGGGTCCTGGACAAGCTGGAGAAGTGGACCTGTGTGAAATTCATGAGGATCAACAAGGCAAAGTGTAAGGTCCTACACCTGGGTCGGGGCAATCCCCAATTTCAGTACACAATGGGAGATGACATGATTGAGAGCTGCCCTGCACAGAAGGACTTGGGGGTGCTGATTGATGGGAAGCTCGACATGAGCTGGCAATGCATGCTCACAGCCCAGAACAACTGTATCCTGGGCTGCATCAAAAGAAGCGTGGCCAGCAAGTCAAGGGAGGTGATTCTGCCCCTCTACTCTGCTCTTGTGAGACCCCACCTTGAGTGCTGTGTCCAGTCCTAGAACCTTCAATATAAGAAGGAAATGGAGCTGTTGGAACAGGTCCAGAGGAGGGCTGCAAAGATTCTACGAGATCAGTATTGTCACTTCCAGTGTCTTTGGTGCTTGTGGTTGCAGTAAGTATGCCATGACATTAAACACAGCAACTCGGAAGTTTACTTTTAGAGGTTTGCAGGACTATATTATCCATGTGCTTCATCTTTGAGCAGCTCATACTTGTAAAAGTAAAGCCCTTGAGGAGTTAACTGTCTCAGTCTCATACAAGAACTACAAGCACTGAAGACCCTGACTCTTCTCAGCTCCCATTCATATCAGTGGGCTTTGGATCTGACCCACACTAAATGAGCAGTGGAAGAGAGAGCACTTGATCGATCAATACACCAAAATGAGGAAACAAACAAAAATGACTTTTTTCTTTGCCTTAGAAGGATGTGTCCAGTGGGGAGAGTTAACTAGGATGGCATTGGTAATGGGTATGGTGTTCTTCCTTTATGGTATACATAAGTTGTATGTATTTCTTAAGGACTCAGTGATACACATGAACTTGCTATAACAAATAGTCTCTTGAGTGCCGGGTGATTTCAAAATTACTCAGGATTTTTCCCACACTATTTCATAACACCACAGATCCTAATATTAATTATATCTTGCCTCAAGTAACTGGTCCCAACAAACTTTTTCTCCTCTGCTGGCATAAAGGCAGGAGGAGACAAGAACTGGTGATTTCAGAAGCGCACAAAGTGCAATGATTTGAAAAATCTTCATATCACTTCTAAGGTCTGGAGTGAAGCTAGGGACCCACCTCAGGGAGACTATTTCACCATCAGTGGAAAAATAACATGCTGCAAATATATTCCCTATCTGGCTATGGATCAGAGTTCAGTGGAGAAATACCATCCTTCACAGGGGTTCTACTTAGCTAGGAGTAAGAAGGGCACTGTAGTCAAGGGTAAGAAACAATTTTATATTTGTGAAACAATTAGCCATTAATTAGGCCAGTTTCACATTTGGAAAAGGGAAATAGCTTTAATTAGAGTGGAATTATATCCCTCTAACAGACTTCAGAAGGAACTCTAATGGCAGGATGCAAACTATAAAGCCAGGCTTTTACAGCATTTAATAGCTTATGGAGCATATTGTAAATATATGGTCCTTTCAGTATATATGACAACCATCTGCAACAAAAACTCCGTATCTCTGCCAGGATCAGAGTAACTGGGTGGGGGGGGGGGGGAGGGGGGTGGAGTTGGGGGCTGGGGTGGAGGAGAGAGTTAGAATTTTAAAACAGTAACCAAATCTCCAGCTTGGATCAAGCATCCTTATGACTACATTTGTGCAACTTCTCTCCCTTGGATTTCTTGCCACAGAATATGAAGAAAACAAGAAGTACTACTTAAGAAGATAAATATTTGATATATGGCAATGAAGTATACTTTTCTTCAGTCATACTTTTGTTTAGCTATTAAGTAGAGGAAGGGTCTGCATTTGAACTTGCATCTCAAGAAGTAAAATTAATTTAACAGATGCTTTCTGTTACTCACCCTAGGGCTGGAAATGGGTACTCATCTCAAGTAAAAGTGTCTAGGGAGCTGCAATTGTTCTGCAACTTATTTTCTATTGACTTAAACTGTCTTACACTGGGAGAAAGAGGGAATCTTCTCTTGCAAGCTGTGGGATCTCTCCTATCAAGTCCAAAAAGAACCAGCTTAGAGGGAAGATAATCCAATGAAAGATATTTACCTAAAATCACAAACATATTCCCATCCTCTGAAATCAAAATTAAGCGATATGGAGCCATGAGAAAAGAGTGTTGAAACCCTACAGAGTAGACAACAGGCCAATGTGGCATTTGTGTTGGGAATACAGTTGATATTTTTATTTCTTGATGGGAACAACTCCAAGCAAGACACTTCATTTTTTGAATTTAGGGATTATCACTTCATGGAATTTTTTCAGTGAAAAATAATTCAGCTTTCAGCTACCCCTAACTATGAGAAGATTTGAACCAAGTTTTCAGAACAGTCGTGGTTCCAACAAATGTTGTAGGAACTAAGGAAAGCCACAGCTCCTCTCCTCAGCTTTGTGCACCTCTCCTTGCCCACAGGACTCAGGGTTGTTTAATTGCTCCTTTTGGCAATGCTATATTTTACATAAATAATTAGACATTTGCTGTAGCAGAGACTAGTATGCAAGTGCCATGCTCTCCACATGTTTCAACCATGCGGTTACAGTCTTTTTCATCCTATGACTAAACACTTCACTAAAAAATGGACCCAATTCTACAGTGGGGATGTAAGGAGACCTATCTGACAGAACCCTTTAATGCTATAATGAGCATATCCCAAACAAGAGAGATTCCATTTCACCTCTGTGCTCTACTTAAACCACAGTAGGGATTTGAATTGAGGTCTGGGTGTTCAGACAGCCCTCGAAAATGTATTTCCATGGACCAATAAGGGAATCAAATTTGTGAACTTTTAAGGATGAAACAGGAAGAGTTCAAGGACCACACTTCCAATGGATGGATTCACAACAGTGCTAACGAAGCATAAGGAAAAAAAATATTACTGTAAAGGTTTTAAAACACAATTTTAGACACCTATCAAATGTTGTGGAAGTCTGAAACAAAAGAGATTTAAAAACAATAATTTGGGCTTAAGAACAAAAGTTGTTTACAGAGAATTTCTTGTTCCTATAAATGCTCCTTCTTCTCATCTCATCTATGGAGAAAAGTGATACTGCTTGTAACTTTAAATCACTCAAGCCTACAGATTTAAACCCACATCTTGGGTACCAGTTACAAGTTTGCTGGAAATTAACACAGGTGATGCCCACCCCCACCCAGCATGCTCTTCCTGCATGTACTCATACAAATTATCATCGCTATTTTCCGTAATCACTGGGAAAACTCATTCCAGGAGTAATTTCAAAGGCAGATTCTGTTCAACAAACATGTCTTCAGCATACAGGTTCTGTAGGACACAGTCATCAGGTAGAAGGCAAATAAAGAAAGAGACTATAACATGTACAAGGGAACAGAGGCAAGTAAGGAGATAATTAGTTTCTTAAAAGACGACGTTGATTTCCACAGGAATGAAAAAGACAAAGGAAAAGCAGAACAACACATTGGCCAGCTGTCATGTCATAAGATGAAGGATAACCAGTATGCTACTTTCTGCCAGTCCCCTCTTTATTATACACTTTAGAATAAAGTCACAGCAGCACACAGTCTTGTATTTCCAGTGTGCCCAAGGGTTATTATTGTCACTATGACCTTTTAAATTCTCTCTCATCTTGGAAAACAATTTTTACTTTATGACAGGCCCATAGAAAGGAAACATGGCAGAAGTCACCACATAGCTCAATGCAGTAAAAAAGTAGCTTTGCTCTACCTGCATATGGGATGAAGTTCCCTGTATTGTTAAAATGGGGTGAACAGTACATACAGATCATTTGAAATTAAAGTCAAAGTTGCTTCAAATTTGTGTGCAGACAGGCATGTGTTTGGGTTGTTTTATTATTTTAATGCAAAATCAATTAATTTTTTCAGATATTTTTATATTATCTTTGCATTTTACACCTTTAGGTGTAGCATACCTCATCTTTATCACTATCCCCTTGATGTCTTGATATATCACCTTCATTTGCTTGTAGAAAATGAAACCACAGCATATAATTTTGCTGAAAACACTCATTACTGCATTCAGTTATTCAGAATATTCTTAATTGCAACATTTTTATTACTGTTAAAAGAAATTAAATAGGGGCATTCTCTAATCATCTTTCTTTTTCAAGAAAACAATGTCTGCCTGACATTCCACCTCAGTAGTGGTGAGATACCAAGGAAAGACAATGGCAACATTAGTACAAATATTTTCTTGTAATGTCATTTCTTCCCATGGCAGCAAGAAGTACAGGCAATTATTTTTTCAAGCAGGCTAGTGATTTTGTCAAGCCAGTGAGGACAAGAAAAAGGCCAGATTTTCAAAAACTGCTCAGTACCCATGTGATAAAAGTACGACTCAAAGGAAGACAAGGATCACCTAAACTAATTAATTACTTTGAATAGTTTAATTACATTTCATTAACAAAAATTACTCTAACTTACATTATTATTATCTACATAACATTTACCCACTTGTTTTACACGAACTTGTATTTGAACATAGCTGTATTTTCCTCACACTTGGCATGAAACGAATCATGAAATAAATCCATTTAGCAGCAAAGCACACAAGCTCAGGCTGACATATACCACCCCTAATCATACGAGCTTCCTACCTGTAAACTAAATAACCTGAAGAAGCTGAAAGATTAACAGAACATAGACCATCATCTGGTCCTGATTCCTTTCTCCAACACATGCTACACATTTTTTTCCAGTTCTTCTAGATAGTACCATAATATAAAAAACAGTAAGTTCTCAATGACATCAGAAAATTGAATATTCCTCCTGAGCCCTCTCTTTTTAAAGGCTACACTGCTGTGCAGTTTCCCAGACTCTCTCTGGCTGTTTGGAGAATGAGATATCCAAAGCCATTGCTGACGGCAGTGGAGGAGGAGGATGGGTGGCCAGTGAGCTCCCGCAGTAAATGCTACTTGTGACAGCAACAGATCTTGGAAAATACACTTCAAACAGATCAGGAGTCAAAGGAAAATGTCTTGATCGGTGGCCACCAAGTCACCTTTGATGCTACCAGTGTGCCTGATGGGCTGGTAGCAGCAGATACACTCATAAGTCCACTGAGTTGATGGCATCCCTTTGCTTGATATTTACCAGCATGGAAGTGTCTCCACATGGCACTGTCTGTAGCTGGTGCTGTTGTATAATGAGGGCTTGCATTACTGAGATCTGTCTGGATGGTTTCTGCATGGTACGAAAACAAAATGTTGTCATAAAGTCCAAACAAATTTATGTTGGGAGGGGGAAATTAAGAACAGACAGTTTCCTCCCTTGAAACTCCTGTTCCCACATTTCCTTCCCCCTGTGACTTCATCTCTTCTGCTCATCTTGGGGAAGCCACAGGAATTGAAAAAAAATACGAGATTTTGTCAACAGTAGAACTGAACTGTTAATCAGCAAAATAAATGAGCCTATAAAACTCATATAACCTTGGAGCAAATAAAGTAAAACTGCCTAGTGGTGACAGTTTAATTCTAACTATTCTCTGCCAAAGTTTCGTTCTGGGTTTGAATACACGGGCTGTCCAAAGAAGTGGCATATGTCCCTCCTTTCCTAATTTTGAGACACTTTTTTCAGTGCACGTATTTCAAGATAAATCAGATTTTAAAGCAGATACTTATGGTCTCCAGAATTCATAAAACCACATTTACACTTAGAGTATCTTGGCTTTTTCTGGGCTGAAAAGACCATAAGACCTCATGTATAGTTGTATAAATAAATGAGTATATGAAATTTAGTAACAGGAGCTCTTGTGACTCATAGAAGTCTTTGGAAAATCCCCACTAATCTATTAATAATAAAGAATCTGTAATGCTAAAACTGCAAACCCCGGCACGTCCCCTCTTCTTAGCATACCAGTGAGACTTTTTTTCTGGTAACAGTAGCATATTCAAGACAGTGTAGGCTTGACATAAACCTAGTTCAAATTCTGCAGCCAGATACTTAGAATTAACATAATTCCCATGCAGGATATTGGATATTCAACAAAATTCTCAGTTCAGTGTAAAAAGCTAGTATTTTTAAATGAGGTGAGTATGAAAGTGCCCAGTACAATCAATTAGTGTAGAATTCATAGCGTTACCGGACTGAGTATCAAATTGTCTTCATTTCTTGCTGATACAAAACTAGAAATTCAGAGTACAACAAACATGCACTGAAGTGCAAAAGATGCTAGATAGGGGAGCTGAAACCTCTGGCACAGATGAAGGTGTTGATGGTAGTCTGACACCAAACATTCCCCTAGGACACAGTTTACAGTATTGACATTTTACACACTATGATTAGGTTTCAGAATTATGCCCCATAGATAAATCAAGTGCTCTCTGCTTCAAAGATTTTTTTCCCATACTGTCTACAGACATATAGATGTGACTGAGTAGTTAAAATCACTTGGATTACATTTCAAGGTTTCCTCTACAGGCACTCTTTGTCTAGGGACCTCAAGTTTTGATTGTGCAGCACAATTCTTCTATGAGGGATGATTTCTGGAGCCAACTACATGTCCAAGAAATTCAGCAGCAGTTCATAGAGCTCTGTACCGCAGAGGACACTGTCATTCTTACACTTAATTTCTAAACATAAAATGCATATATTATTTCCCATTTTCTGCCTGTTCATCAAAGTGACCATCCCTTCTCATTTTTCTAGGTTCCTAAAGTGGACAAACAATACAATTGGAAAAATACATATAATATTTCATCAACCACTAAAGAAACAGTGCTGTGACTGGGAGGCCTAAATTCCTTTCTTCTTTTCTTTGTTAGCCTTTGCGTATGTTTTATTTTTTATACAGTGCTTCAGGCATCACTCAACAAATTGATAATCTTCCCACAAAGAGACACAGTACAATAAACAAAGGAAAGTGAAGAAGATCCATTTAGCAAGGAGACCACTTTTAGCCCAGTTCCTCCAGCAGTGAGGCTTCAGATATCACACTGTGTGCATATATGAGTGTTTCTTGACCTTACATCAGCTTTAGTTTTCCTCAGATTTAAGAGGGGTTTAACAGACTTAAAAATACTACATTGCATAGAGTGAGGGAAGCAAACAGCTTCAAGCAGGGAAATACTGTTAGTGCCCCCACCAACCAAGGCTAAAGCTAAAAAGCAGCAGCCTTAATTAGACATCGGAAAATTCACATAGGACAGCACTGCCAAAGAGGGCTAATTCATTTTGCACCTTACAGACCGCTGATATCTGTAACTGGAATTGCTAAAAAAATGAATGTGCCCATCTGAACAGAACCACCTCTTTTTATGCCCACAGTCCTGCTCACCAGCAAGGACGGATGCTTCCTAAGCGAGAAGCTCATGACATCATCTGAGCACTACCAGCATATGCTACAGTTGTCACCCATGGGCACAGGTGAAGTCTACTCACATAAGCCAGTTGATGGGTCACCAAAGCCAGATTTATGGCACGTATTAATATTAGCCTGAGAAGCCACACTTGCTCCTTTAATGGGATGTCTCTTAGCAGTATTTTTCCCTTATGCAAATGCCTGTAAGATTACATGCAGCCGGTACCTTGAATTAAATTTCCTGTCACTGTTCTCTGGAGACGAAAAAGTCCCTTGCCAGCTGCCACATATCTTCCTGATTTGACAAAGGGTCGTTAAAGTATTACCAATTTGCTCAGGTAGGAAATGCATTCAGAAAGACAATGTTTTGTGGGGTACAGCATATACTCAGGTATCTCTACAGTATCTGATTCTGTGATTTGAATGAATGAATGAAGAATTTTACCAGATTAACAACAGCAACAAATCTAGCAGAGAGCTAAAGAAAGTTATCAGTTTCTCATAGTATTTTAGGGTCCATTTTTCCTCGCAGAGAGATATTTGAATTCTGATGAAAGCCCAGTTACAGAAGTTCTCCACACTGAAAGTCCAAAGATCAAAGCATGGATGCATAGACACTAACACCTTATTTCCATGATGGAACAACCTTTTACGACAACTTTATTTATTACTTGTCCTCAGTAAAGCTTATATCAAGCTAGGAGTCATTCAGGATAAAATAGAAATCTTCAGTGAAACTGTATGTGAAATAAATGCTCTTCCGTAAGAATATGGTTAGCAGAATCTGACATCCAGAAAATTATCAGTTTTCAGCTAAATATTTGCATATGAACAGGAAAGAAAAGAATGCATTTATATTCAGAAGACCTGAAATAATTTCAGCTTATACAAAAAATGTGTTTGTTCTATTAATACAGGGCTTTTAGTTTAAATGGGAATCATATATGAATTAATTTTAAGTGTTTTACTGGTGGTAGGTAGGTTAACATTCCTCCTAATCCACATGGTAACAGCCTTTCTCTCACCAAAAAAAAAAAATCTGACAAAAGAATAAATTACAGATGTCTACTTTTCAGCCTTAGAAAAAAGTCTGAGTAACTAAAAGGTAGAAAATAGCCAGAGAGAATTATGACCAAATGCCATATATTAAAAAGTTCTCCACATGTGGCACAGAAAGAAACAGTCAATTCACTGCAATTGTCTGCTTAACAGGTTGAGCCTCTATCCAACTGGTAGCAATCAGGCAGGACACTAGAGTGGGCAGGAAATCTAAAATTAGGTTTTACTACCTATAATGGAGGATTTATGGGATAATTTAATTGGCAGTCTTGGGACTGAAACCCAATGTGGGGGAACAAAAACATCTTTCTGGATATACTTTATGAACCCTTCCTGTAGTGGGTTGAAAAATAAAAGTACTGGGGAAATAACCTAGAGATGTAATATCCCCTTTCTAGTGCTAAGTAGGCAATGCATGAATACATTTGTGGGTATGTGGGGGTAGGGGTTAACCAGAGACAGTAGGAAGTCACGCATTGATACAAACGGTTTTTTCTTCCTTTTAGTGGAATGTCCTGTAAATTGCTTCTTGTAGTGAAACATGTCCTCAGGTAACATGAGGTATGATAAACAGCCCCCAGGTTGTAATTTACTCCAATGCATTTCTGACTTTGCAGAGCATGAAAGCGCAGCACACACAATTTATCAACTGCAGCAGATTGAGCACAGCCTTGCATTCATTCACCCGAGGACAGCCATTGCCATCCACAATATTTGCTAAGCCAATTGTACTTTTGTTTCCCACTGGCACTTATATACTTATATCAACCTTTTAAAGTCAAATGAAGTAACACTTTCTTGCTTTCACCCATGCCAGCACATGCTACCAATGCATTTTCCGTGGCTTGTTGCATTTATTATTTGGGCTTCATGCCAGCTTGGGAGGTTCATAGAGAGAAGCAAAGACGCTGCTCACTGTCACCCAGTGAGAGGGGATTCACTCCCAGGTGCTGCTGCTGGAAGGTGATTTGCTGTCACTCTGCCATGGTTCATTGCCTTAAGGTCCTTAATCAACATGGATCCACAACCAACTGGGGTGCAGGGAACAGACTTACATCAGTATGGGGGAGATACCTACCCGTGATGGAGCACATCTTTTACCTCTTTTTAACATCGTGACCAAATCCAGTCACAATTTGACAATCTCCTTCTCAGATGCCTTTTTTTGTCCTTTTGGCAACCAAGTTTTCTTTAAAAAAGGGAGTCATTTATCTAAATTCCCAACTACCAGAGCCAAGGGCTATACATTCCAAAGTTCTTTTGTAATGAAATCTCCACTGCAGACCTTTAGGAAGACATTACAGTATTTGACATAGACCTTTTAGTTTTAAAATTTGTTCACAGCCATATTCTATTTGGTGGTGACAAGTTTTAGGATTACAGGAGAACATGCTTAGCATTATTACCTCTAGTTTATCACTAGTAGTGTCAAAAGGCAACATAAACAATGAAGTCAGTATAACAAACCTTTATTATTATATTATTATTAGAGCAGCAGTGACATGAAGTCATAAGCTATCATAAATTTTTTTTAAAAATGCATTCCTGTTTATTTCAGAAAGGGATATGCAGGAATGGGCTGAAAAATTCCAAGGCTGTCACAGGATTTGCTCTCTCAGCACATTTCAAACTTAAATAGTACGAGATGAAAAAATGCCGGAAACAAGGGAAAATTAGCAGATTCCAAAAATCAACCTTTGCAACAGCTGACAGCTAGTAAGCCTGCTGTAAAATCAGATAGGCTATCACCTGGGGACCAGTCCATTGAAAAGGCTAGAATATTTTTTTTTAAAAAAGTGCTTAACTGTTCAAATATGGGCTGATGTTTTTACTGTTGTGCTTTTTCCCTCTCTCCTCTTTTGGGAATGTTAATGTCAATCATCCTTCATTTCTCTTTTTTTTGTAGTGTTCCCCTTATCCTGTTTCTACTAGCATAAATCAGAAAAATCCTACGGTTTGCTGGGTTTAAGGCACTCTTGCTCCTGCACTAAGAGGGCTCCAAAACAGCTTGACATAGGTTAACAAGTCATTGTTATAACTACAGTGCTGTTGAAAGGTCAATTCTGATTTCTTATGATATTGAAAATTTTCTTTTTTATAGATGAACTTACTTTGTATTTCAAGCATAATTGAAATTTACTTTATATTTGAAATGTTTCTTCTGTAAGCTTACTTTTTATTTTCCCCTTTGGGGATTACACTGAATTAAAGAAGAAAATATTTATGTTTTACATATGGCATCTCAGTTGCCTAAACTTAAAATACATGAAAAGTTTATAAACCTTGACAGGTTCAAGGTGTGATGCACCACATTCTCCGGCATGTAAACTAAGCCTACATCTGTAAGTTGCCTCTTCACGGCAATACTGTTCAGAGAGCATTTCCATTAAAAATACACCTTGGTACCATTCTGTTTCCCTTATCATTTGCCCAGTTGTGTTCCATTTTCTACTAATGTTTATTTTGAAGAAGGTACAACAGTCATTTCCATGGGGGAAGCTGAAGAAACTTTCCGTTTTTATGTAAGAGAAAACACTGAAGTCAATGTAATAGGGCTGCATGAAGCATCAGTAAAACCCATTGCAGTAGTATTTACAGAGATACTCTGAGAAAAACATTTCCACTTCCAGCTGCTCACACTGAAGACAAGGTTAGAATATAGTGCACTGAGTCCCAATCTTAGCTTTCCCACGAGGAAGCACCAGGTCTTTTCAAAAGTTTGATTTAGTCCTGCCTGAGGTCAACATGAGTTCTCTCACTAACCTGACTAGGAGGTAGGGTCCAGCCTAGTTTGTCCAGGGGAGAAAGGGGTGCAAAAGAAGGGGAAGGGGGCATCCTCAAAGAAAAGACACATTAAACTAGGTCATACCACTGCCACTGATGCTGCTCCTCAGCCACGATGCCCTGGGGCACTCTGTGCCTCCCAGACTCAGTATCTTTTATTTTCCCTAACAGCATGCTAACCAGGAAACGAAGTTTAACCATTTTTAAACTCCTTAACTACTCTTGCAGCACACAACACCACAGACAAAAGAGAAACGATGCCAGGTTGTCCTCACCCACCCCCTGAGCCCTGCACCATTACGGGCGGGAAGGCAAGAGAGATTTCCTCACCCAGGTGAGGAGCCCAAATGCAGGCTGGAAGGTTGGAATTGCGCCTGCACTGCTCCCAGTAGGAGGATGAGCTGGTGCCCCCCTGCAATGCCTGGGTAGGGACATCCAGTGCTGGAGCGGTGCTGGAGCACCCTGAGTCACACCAGAGTGAGCCATAGCACCCACCCTCAGCTGCGACCATCGAGCCCTGCATCGCTACACGCTCATGTGTTCAAAGAGCGTTTCAACCATGTTTCCCAAACAGAAACACTAATTTATTATTTTAAATTATCGTGTTTGTATTTTCTGAAGCATTCACCCTACATTGAGGCTGAAAATGGACAGTCTGTGGTCTCTTTTATGAAATTGTTTTCATCCTTTCAGAAACAAAGTGGTAAACCACTAATGACATGAGCATTTTTCTCATTATCGGTTACAATGTTAATGATTCTTATTTAAGCAAACAGTCTTTTAAAACCTTTCAGGCTTGCATGCTCAGTTATTAGACCTCAAACTGTTTATTATGTCTTCCCTTAAGAAAGCTCTTTTATAGTCTTAAATAGATGAAGCTGTTTCAAGACCAGACACCAATGTGCATCAGTAAACACTTACAGAAACTTGTTGCTCCACTGTCTTAGAACTGACTCATTTTCAAAATCCCTTTCCTAAAAGTTCAGCGCATAGCAACACTCAGGTCTATTTGCAAATAACTAAATGGTCAAATAAAATTGTGATCTAGCACCTGAAGCAAAGGCAGACTTTAAGTTCAATGCTAATATCAAACACTGCTTTGCAGTCTTGTGCAAATTACCCAGCCCACTCTTAGAAAACATTAACTGAAACAAAGTGTTTCAAATCGGTTTGTCCTAACCCTCCAGCTACAACATGGTGTTAAGTCATGTCTCCACCTCCAGGAGTATATAGTCACCCAGATATAGGCCAGAACAGGCCACAGTCCTTTCACACAAGGAGCATAAAGGACTTGTTTGCTTCCTTTTTTCCTCAAGCCTCATCCCAATGCTAGCACTGAGACTAATGGAGGCACCATCACAGTGATCAAATGGCACTAGAGAAGCACCCAGGGGTTGGACTAGGCAAGTTTAGGAAAGGTAGGAAACCAAGCACCAAAAAATCAAAGCACATTCATGTAACAACAGTCCAATATTTTGAATAATATTGAGCACATATTACCAAGTAGTTGCCAAAGGGTTGCTGTCATCTCCAGGAAAAGCAAGCGTGCCACAGATATTTCCTGTGCATACTGATCCTGGGGGAACAGTAAAAGTTGGTTATTGCACAGACCTACTCTAAGTGTTCTCACTTCCATAATACACAAGTGTTTTCTCACTGTATCCATTTTTGTTCAAATCCATTGGTGGGCAGCATACCTAATTCAGCTTTTGTTTAAGTTCTTATGTTCTTCCAAGATAATTGGCCCTATGGGACTTTAATCTAAATGGAGTATATCTTTGTAGGGACCTCATAGAAGTATTTCTAATGTTTAATGGTCTCCTAAATTACTACTTTCTCCCCACTGTGAAGGAAATGGGCTTGCCGCCGTCCATTTCCCTGTAGCATTCATTACTGCTAGCAACAGGGATGCAGAAGCAGCATCCTTTAGCCCATCCCAAGCTTCAAAAACCTAAGAAAGTAGACGCAAAGCATATATCCTCCCTAATGAAGGAATGCTTGTTCTGCATCTGTGTGATCAAGCAAAGGCTCCCCTCATGTGCAATTACTCGAGACCCATCCATCTGGGATCACACCAGGGGGACTACAGTCATTATAACCTGGCACAGCTTGTTGATTCGGGGCGACACAGGCAAATACCTGCCAGTGGTGTGGGAATATGAATCTGTCCGTGTGGGGTTATTTCTGCCTTTTTTGTGCAGTCATTTCTCAGATCACTTTCTAATGCCTTACAGACCACCAGCAGCCCGCAGAACATATGTGGAGTAACACCACCATGGACTAACTGGTTAATGAGTTATTCTCACAGCCTCCAATAAGGTTCCCCTTAGGAACTGGTAGACATCTCACTGCTTGCCAGAAGGCATAGCTGAGAACCAGATCTGAACTGCTGTCAATACCTCATTTAAAATCCTTGTAATTACAGCAGCACAACATTAACATTTTGTTTATCTAAAAGCTAAGTTCCTCATTCATTCCCCCTACCCCTAACAAACAATCACCAGACATGCACACACAAAACAAAAGGGGATATGTAGCCTTTCAGTACATAATAGTTAGGAAACACTGGCATACAGCAGAATAAATCCTACTGCTAACCTTGGCACACCCCCAGCTGCAACCCTCTAGGGCAGACTGTGCTCCGAGCAGCAGAATCCTCAGCACCCAGGTGCAACCTCCATGCCCAGTCCACAACGGCAGATAAATGAAGACCCTTCATTACATGCTATGTTTCATCATGCTGCATATTCCTTTGGTGAGTTTGACTTCTGAAAATGTTTCAGTGCTGGTAAGAGAAAGCACGCGGGTTTCCTGAACACAGAAAACTTCTGAACTGGAGTTTAAAGTTTCCCCATGATGGTCTCAGCTTCTTGGCAGACAATATGAGCTGACTGAGAAAGGTAGCCTATCTTCATGGCCATTTAATGTCAGTGTAGTGAGAGGTCCTGCGTGTGTACCAAGCCTGTTGGGCTTTTAATTCCTCTGCTTGCCTGTTGGAATCACTTGTCCTGCTGCAAGAGGAGAAGGTGATATGTAAAAGGTGGTACTCTTTGGTTGTAAATGTCATCATATCCAAGCTGCTCTTCAAATTTAAAACAGGGCAATTAGGATTCCCCTGCAAAAAGAAGCTACCTGGCCCTGTAAGGAATTAAAACAGGAAACCTTGACAGCAAACCCTCACTGACTCCTTACTGCCAAAGCACTGGAAGGAGGCCAAAGATGCAGCAGGAGGGAGTCATAAGGCCTGCAGGTGTATGACCCCTGTCTCTTCCTCCATGAAAGATGAACCCACACAGAGAAAGTGGAAATTCTCTGAGCTCCTGCAAGTGAAATTTTATCAAGAGAAAGTGCAGTGCCTGTTTCCTGTGCTAAAACAATAGTGCCTTTAAATGACATAGTAACAGGGGAGAATTAAACCTTTAGGAAGTCATTGGAGCGAAAACTTTTTTACAGTTTTCCAGGCCTACTGGAAACCTGAAGAACAAAATCTTAACTTGAAGAGTTCTAACCCTACAAGAAACCAACTGAGAAGCTTCAGTCGCTACTGTAAGGTCAAGATTTCATCCACTACCAGAAACTGAGTATTCAAACTCTTTCATGGGTTATTCTGGAATGTAGGAGAAGAGGAATTTATGGGTTAGTGGTTTGTATCCACATAAAACCAACCAAAAATAGTAAATATGTTAAACAGGATTGTTGTTTTCCTTCTCAAGACAGCAATGGTCCAAAGGAGAAAAAGAGGATAGATGAAGACCCATTAGCACACATGGTACAGTACACAACATGTTTGGAGTTTTTGTGCACCAGCCAGGCTCTCGCTTCCTGCCAAACCATTAAAAAATAAAATAAAAATAAGACAAGTTCAAAAATTCAGTATCACCTATTTAGCTGCAAGTGAGTTTTTGTGAAATTATTTGCCTTGCTAAATCTTTCCATGAAATGCAGAGGAGAGTTGATATGGATGGAGATCCAGCTGGGTCAGGTCCACATCCGGGGCAGTATAGCTCAGCTCCAACAACCTGCCAGGAGCTGGACAGGCACACAGCCTCTGGCATGGGAGGTACTTGAGTCTCACCTGAGCGTCAACATTACCACTTCAGAACTCTGGTTGCCAGTGATGATTTGTTTCCTCACAAGTCCATAAACATTCCTACTTTACGTCAATGTGGTTTCAGGCTCATGTTTAGCTCAAACCACTCACCTTGCACTGTCCAAGAGGAACCCAGAGTCAGTGGTCAAAAGGAGCCTCACTATGCTTTGGACAAGTCTACTGATCTGGACTGTACTTCTGCAAAGACACAGGAATGCCAGAAATTGGCACACAGGGCTAGGCAGAATACATCCAATCATCAACAGGCAGGAACTAGGAATTTATTTTCCACTAAATGTTAAAACTATCCAATCTCAAATCCCCTCCCCACAAAATTAAAATGCCTTCTTTCTATTTTTCCTGGTGATAAACATATGTTTCATATGCCTTATAAAACTTGCACACAGTTTGTCCGGTTTCAAAGCAGGGTCTGAAGTGCAGCAAACACCCTTGCTCCCACTCCTATTTCTGCTTTCCAAGAGAAGTGCCAGAGTAAGTATTCTATTTTTGTAAGAGTTTAAAGGGCATGGTCAGAAAAGTGACTATGTAAAAATGGCACCTTTTCATCCAACAGTTCTGTTCCCACTGAATATTCTGAGTCATGTCTGCTTACTTTAGTGACCAAAATAGATTTTTACTACTTCTCACTCCTCTTTAGTCCTGTAGAATCAACATAGCAAAGAAGGAGTTATATAAATCGTATCCTGGACCAAAACCCATCAGGACTCGCATTAACTTACTATGAGGGTCAGAAGTGAGGGCGAGATAGGTCTCTGTGGGTGTCAGAGAGGGCAGTGCTGCTGCCCTCCAGTTCCCCTATTCTGTGCCAGTCACAGCACAGCACATCAGAGGCAGAGAAGAGAATGTCTCTGATTCCCTCTGCCACAGCTCCTGTGCCCTTTGGCAAACCTGAACCACTATCCTACATTACTTCTCTGCAGACCAACCACAGCCTGAGCTCCCTGGGCTCATGTTTAGTTACAAGTGTCTTTCCTGTAAACTGTCATAGAAATCACAAGCAAACAACAAACATGAATCTTGCCCCTTCATCCTGATAGCTCTTGCAGAGCTACTATGCAAGACTGCAGCTTCAGAGTTAAGCTGTACTTATTGCAGGGACAATTTCACACAAAGACATTGATCAAGGGCCAAAACCTGTTTCTGTGCTCATGGCCAGAAACAAAGCTTATAGTATCTCCAAAGCAAGCTTCCCATAGATGTACTTTGAGATATTTCAGCAAAGTATAGACCCAGGTGTATCACCTATATGGTTGGTAAAACCCTTTTGTGCAGTGTGAGATATTGGACCAGTTTTACAAAAATAACTTAAATGGAGATTACTATTTCCTGCATGACTAGAACAGAATCTTTCTAGAAAGACAGCGGAATTAAACATTCCTATCTTACTTTACGGATAAAAAAAGATGGTTGATGTCTTAATTTTTCATTTTTTTCAATGAACTTGACAGCAGTGCAGAAAGCATAAAAAGGCTTCCATTGCTATTTCTAATGTGGGAAAATCAATCAACAAAAAGGTAGTACGACAGTAAAAATGATATTATTATGTACTAGATCAACTTTAAAATAAAATAAGCAATAAGATTAATTCCCACTCAGACTGTAAAACACTCATCTGATCTCTCTACCGTACTTTTACTTATGTTTTTCCTTCAGCCTCCCCAAGATTACCTGCTGGGGCCTAGACTGATCCCTGGATACAGAATTCACTGCACTCAGTGCCAACCACCTGAAATCCAAGATACCTGGTCCTACAGTCTGGATCCCTTCTTAAACTGATGGACAGAGGCTGAATCTTCATTAACTTTCCCAAACTAATATCATCACCTTAGACTGGCAAGATGAACCTGTCTTCTGGCCAAGGAGGGAACTTACACAATTACTGTTAACTGGATGCTTGATATTTAGAGAACTACAGCTAGGTGAGGTGAATCCTACCCTCCTAAAACCATTTTTCAGTCTCATCACGTAGAACTGGCTTAGAGGAATCAAGAATCGCATATAAGAATTGAGATCCAAGGTTCAGATTGTTCCATGCTCTTCATTTCAAGAGGGTGGTAAGCTGCCTTGCTGAAATGAAGCCTTGGTTGTGCCTCTCATGAAGTGTTCTTTGTGGATTCAGGACATTGACATACATATTGGTGACATATGATTTAGTTTGTTGCAAGAGATACAGAGCATGTTACAGGATGATTGCCATAAATACATAAAAATATCAGAGAACTTACAAATGCCACAAAGAAGTGAAAAGAACTGGTCTAAATCCCAGCTTCACATTCTGGACAAATCTCATGAAATTTGGGAAAAGGCACAAGATACCCACCAGGACCAAACTAGATCTTTATTTGATTTTAAATCCTTTGTTTCTTTTTTCAAATCTGCATTTAATGCCATGACCGCAAACTTGTGCAAAAAACCTACCTCTATAAGCTTTTGAAGAACCAACTATAATCTCAACAATCAATGTTAACAGCAGTTTTTCTGAGAAATGATGGAGAACTTTTACCATATCTGCTTTGCAAGAGTCCTCCAATCACCTTTTTCAAGCAGATTTTGCAGTTTGGTCTCAGAGCATGTGTTAATGCAATATATTAATGTTACTTTAATAGTTGACAATAAATCCTTTGTGTACAATTTGTGAACTGCACAGAGAACAGTTCATTTTATAAACAGAATATTAAAACACTAGGTTTAAATTTATTGCCGGTTTTATTCAGCACTGACAAAACCTCCTTAGAAAACTGAATTTTGCTTAGAGGATTTTATTTCTGTGTAAGCACTAGACTTCTTTTTTAATTACACTGAAAAATATAAGCCATAATAGAAGTGCATTTGTCCAAAGTGAATTGTTTAATTGCCATATTTCATTGTTTGCTCTCATTTAATGAGTCACAAAAAAGATAGATTGTGCAGTTTGCTAAATCCACAAGATATTTACATACATATTTAACTGCACCAAGACAAATCGCACATTAAGTATTGAATATCAAAAAGTATGTAACTTCTTGAGACAGTCTGCTTCAGTCAAATCAGGTCAAATATTCTGTGTACATCCATACTTAACAAGCTTAAAAACAAACTCAATGCAAAGCCAGAGGGTATTAAGAAAAGTTCAAATTGGTAAGCATACATGACTCACAAATTATAAGAAATCAATCAGATTTCACAAAATATTTTGTCACAAGTAGTAGCAAACTGCTACTCTTAAGCTGCCATTCCCAGCAACAGGAAAATTAAAGAGACTTGAACAGTTAATTAAATGTTTCATTACTAACAGCATAATATTAGCAAATAAATACATATATAAGTAAACAAAGAACCCCACTGACCATAGACAGTAAAAGGCAGGAGGAAAAGATGTGAGTTCAGCAGGCAATATATTTGGGATAAGAGGACTTTATTAGGAAAGGGAACCTATTCCTGACCCACTTGCACCTGCACAGCCTAAACCAGGCTTGCCTCTGCATCCCTGCTGACAGCCCAGGGGCTGCAGTGGTGGCTGGGACCCGCTCTCCCCTCATTAGGGCCACTGATGTCTGTCAGCCACAGGCAGCATTCCCTTACTTAACAGCAATGGTCTCAAACTGCTTTATGCTCCCCGGCATAAAGTCTGGCAACCCAAACTGCTCTCCTGCAGCCACCAGTTATTCAGCCGGTGCAAACACTACCAGGGTTTTTCTCCTGTTGCTGTTCCCTTGTGAGGTGAAAGGAAAACAAGCCTGTTTCATTATGGACCTCCTGGAGAAATCTGAAAACTTGAGTGTCTAAATGGAGTTGACTGAAACCACATTTAAGCTCAGATTTGTTTAACTAGCCTCATGCAGAACTGTGGACCTGCCAGTGCTTATCATTTTCTACAAACCAGCCTTTCTTTTTTAAACAGGCAGCTAATAAGGCACATGTAGTTCAAAACTAGAAGCTACCTGACAAATTCAGAAAATCCGAAACACAACAGAAGTCAATATTCATTTGCAGGAGCAGCACCTGAAAGAGGCAGCAGCTTTTTAATATCCTACTGGCATCACAGTGTCTAAGAACCCGGGCAGCCTGCTGCTTTCTCCCCACTAAAAGGACCAGTGGAATCATGGCATCTCTTAGTGGACAGTGAGAAGGCTGAAAGTAATGCTAATGTTAAGGCACTTGGGTATCGTATCGCTGAGTGTCCATATCAAAATTAATCAAAAGAGAAGACCTCAATTCAAAAACAATCTGCCAGCCTTCTAGCTACTTGGGCACAACAGCAATCTGCCAGCCATGAGCTCTGAGTTCAGCTGAAGAGCTCATGTGGCTACAAGTCAAGGCCCCTAGTTTTAAACCATCCTTATCAAAGCCTGTTGTATCTCCAACTAAAATGAAAACATATGTTGATTATTTTCTCTTTGGGCAGGCAATTAATATTTATTCAATGCATTATCAAACAAAAATAACTATGTATTTTGTTCCTGGAATAAGTTTTTTCTTATTGGAATGAAGTTGTGCCAAGGAGGGATTTCATTTGATGCAAGCAGCATGCAATAACAATCCACTTCCCATGATAGCTCTCTAAATTAAAAAGAAGCGTTTCAGAATGGGCTGTAGCAAGGGTAAGTTGAACCCCACGGTGAAGCCTCATGCTCCACGCAAGAAAAAGTGCCACAGAAGCCAGTAAGAGATGCGCTTGCCACAGCAGTACAGGAAGCAGGTTTTTTACAAATCTATGCATGCTCGCTTTAGATCAAACACCATTTTCACTCTTAAGCTACGTAAAATATATCTCATTGCATACATGTGAGTTTTGATATGTCCCCAGTAGAGTAAACTTTTGGTTTTCATTGTGAAATTACTGTTTCTTGAACTCAATCAAGCCCTCCAGATTATACACATACCACTAAATATAAATAGAAGAGGTTAAAATGCAGTTTAAATATAACAGATACGTCCGCAACACCATATTTAGATATACCCTTCAATTTTTTCCTATTGCCTACTTTTCACTAACATTTAAATTTAGCAAAGTAATTTTAGACTGCCAGTTTTCTACCTACGCTAGTTAACTACGACGTGAAGGAAATGTATTAGATTTTCTCCACTTATTTAATTCCCTTCTAAAATGCCAAAATAATACAAATTCTTGTGACTCAAATCTTCAATCTATGCAAAAGACAAAGCGATTCTAAGCTTTATGGGGAAACCTGCCTGTCAAAAAGTGCATGGCTAGAACCACATGGGGAAATTAAAAATATTCTAGTGGCTGTGAAAATGGCCAGTTGCGGGTATAATGAAAAACAGTGTGGTGTTATTGCACAAAAGGTAATTCTTTCAACCCAAGACAAATATCATTATAACTCAGGCTGAAAATATCTTACCGACGTGAACCTTTTTTTTTTTTTTTTAAACAAAAGCATTTTAAATCAAAGTTGACATACAAAGCATAAACTAATCCCTGGTCTACCTTACCAGCTGTAGAGCAGAGAAACACTGCAGACAGCATGAAGCACTCAAGGCTAAGCCTGCACCGCTGACCTTAACTGATATGGATCAGGCCCAAAGGGCCCTTTCTGACCATACCCTCTGTCAACAGCTTCCATCTCGAGTTCAGGATGCAGATTTTCACAGAGTTACTTTCATGATTAAAAGAAGCACAGTTTGCTCTTACAGTTGCCTTTTCCCAGAAAAATAAAATATGTTCACTTATAAGAAAATGGCAAGCTTCCTGACAGTGAGAAAAAAGAAACCCAAAACCTAATGCTATAGATATTTTAAGAGATTTTAAATTATTTAAATTCTACCTGCTAATAACTCCTAGAGCATTTAGTAAGGCGGGCGGCAAGGAAAAGAAGGAAATGTAACATGCAAAGTTTCAGGGCTACCAGATGCCATCAGTACTGCAAAAACTTTTCATGCTCTTTGATCCTCACTGGAGCAGGGGTAACTGAGAGGAGAAAATGCTCTACGTGAGGACCTTCATGAAGTGGACACAATAAAGTGCTCTGCAGAGGGAGAACCAATGCCATGAGCCTCGCATTTTGATAGTGAAGCACTGATGTTTTGGAAAGAGCGCTATGGGGGAAGATCTGCTTCATCAGTAGCCAGGTATTTCGCTCATGTGGCATTATTCAAACCAACTGGATGACAACGGTCATCCCAGGGTTTTGTTTTTGTTTACATAACTCCATATGCACACAGAAAATAAACTGCCCGTGGAACAGCAGGTAGCAAAGACGCATCCACATTGCAAAGGTGAAAGTAATGATCTTAGGCGACGTTGTCATTTGAACGCTAACAACCATAGGACCCAAACTGGTATTTCAGATAGAAAAGGTCTAACTTTTTGATATACAAACAAGTGTATGTGAAGGAAGAGACACTGCTTCTGAGTTTGTAACAATCTGCACTTTAAGCTCATGGTTCCTATCACCAAACTCCGCAATGGACTCAGATATCCAGATTTCTTTGGTGTCTAACAAAGAGCTCCAGCTGGGTTAAAGGAGAGGGAAGCCACACAGTCAGTACTACTTATAAATCATCAGAGGGGAAAAAACATCTAACATATATCTAGTAGAATATATCTTTAAGAACCAAATGCAACATAAATTACACTCCGATTGGAGTAACACCTTAGGAGCAAAAAGTCCAACTAATCACACCTAGGACATATACTGACAGGTCATTTATAAAATTCCTGCAACATGTAACTCTATCCAGTACTATATGATTTGTTTAACTTTGGGACTAAATTGTGGGAGGTGGGGACAGATGCTGTTCAAAACCCCAACAGTGGTTAGTGATTTTTTTTCTTGCTAAGCTTTTCAAAGAATTACATAGCACGTTAGCCATTGTTTGCCTACATCCATGTATGAAAGAGAAAATAAGAAGCGACGTTGTTATTCTAATGGGCAATATCTTTGGGGTTTTAGATGTTCTTTAAGAAAGAGATAAGATAAATGACATTAGAATATATTTGTCTTATATTAAGAACGTGGTTTGCGAGATGGGGGGTTGCTTTTATTTATTTCCTCTTACTTAGGAAGTTGTCAGACAATCTATTTCTCTTCCTTGATTTCCTTGATGATGATCACATACCTGATACACATATCCTGATAAAAGTTTGCATTTCATACCCTACTGAGAAGCTGTCTTTTTGTGCTTCACTTGTTTCAGTGAAACCCAGGGAAGTGGTTAAAGGGTTAAGCCAAAGGAATGTGACATTTCTCCATGTGCAGTTCATAGACCTATCCTGGTTTTCCTAATGGACTCAAAATTACATGGGTAGATGTAATTTCCAAACTATAACTTCAGAACTGAAGCACAGCGTTAATTTAGAGAACGACACTTTGAACGCAAATAAAAAACTTCATTAAAGAACCAGTGAGTTTACATGTACTGCGGGTCCTTAGCAAAGGCAGCAATGAATGAAAGTTTATGTTAGCCAGAACTTGCGACTTCAGCTTTTGTAAATATCGTTACGCACAGTCCAAGCTCTACAGCACAGTCATCTGGTCATCAAAATAGATCTCTGCATCGCGGGGATTAACTCTTTTAAAAGTACCACAGGCAACTCTTGACTCCCCTCAGACTAACTCAGGTAGCGGGAGGTTATCCTTACAGGGAAGAGCTTGCCAGCTTCTGAAAAGGCGCGATGGAGATCATAGAATCATAGAACAACCAGGTTGGAAGAGACCCATCGGATCATATAGTCCAACCATTCCTATCAATCACTAAACCATGTTCCTCAGGACCTCATCCACCCGTCCCTTAAACACCTCCAGGGAAGGTGAATCAACCACCTCCCTGGGCAGCCTGTTCCAATGCCCAATGCCCCTTTCCATGATTTTAGTGAACGGAATGATGAGTTGCGTAAAGAATTACAAAGACAACAGAAAAAGAAAAAAAGAGGGGAAAAAAAGACAAAAAATGGAGAAAATCCCAACAAGCGACGGAGGGGAGGAGGATACAGTTTCAGAGAGCCAGCCCGAAAGTCAACCCCCGCGACTCTGGAAGGAGCCCTGGAGGGAGGCAGCTGGCTCAGGGGATGCTGCCGAGAGCCCCGAGTGGCCCCGTTCCACCCGCGGGGGCCCCGTCCCGCACCCGCATCGCCGCAGCCGCCCCGCGGCCCAAGGACTTACCGGGAGAAAGGGCTCCGGGCGCGGGGAAGGGGCGGGGGAGCGGCGGCGAGCGGCGGCGTCGGGAGCGACGGGAGGGAGCGGGCGAGGGGACGGCGGCGTTCGCCGAGTGAGTCACTTCGGTCGGGACGGGGCTCAGCCCATCGCGCCGGCCCCGGGCTCCGGGCGCCTCTCCCTCTCGCCAATCGCGGCGCGGGGCAGCCCCGCCGCCGCTCCCCGGCTCCCTCGCTGCCGTCGGGGCGCGGGCACCCCCCGCTTCCCCCGCCCCCCGGCTCCAGCAGTGGGGGGAGCGACGGCGACAGGGGCGGGCGGAGCTGGAGGCGAGCGGGACCTCACGGGACTCGGGGTGGGGGGGGGGGGGGTCGAGACCCCGAGCCTGGACCCCGAGCAGCGGGGCTCCGCCGGAGGGCAGCGGGAGAAATAACGCGGGGCGCGGAAATAAAAGCGCGCGGTGATGGGGAGGGGAGAAAGAAAGAAAGAAAGAAAGAAAGAAAGAAAGCCAGAGGAGGCTGGGCTGTCCCAAACGGGGCCGAGCGCCCCGTCGCACGGCGGGGCAGGGAGGATGGAGAGGGGCTCAGCCCCGATGGAGCGAGGAGGATGGAGAAGACCTGAGAGACCCATCGCCCAATGGGGCAGGGAGGATGGAGGGAGGCTGAGCACCGGTGGGGCAGGGAGGATGGAGAGGGGCTCTGCACCCCATCGCCCCACGGGGCAAGGAGGATGGAGAAGGGCTGAGCCGTGATGGGGCAGGGAGGATGGAGAAGGTCTCAGCCCCGATGGGGCGAGGAGGATGGAGAAGACCTGAGAGACCCATCGGCCGATGGGGCAGGGAGGATGGAGAGAGGCTGAGCACCGGTGGGGCAGGGAGGATGGAGAGGGGCTGGATGCCTGATGGAGCAGGGAGGATGGAGAAGGGCTGAGCACTGATGGGGCAAGGAGGATGGAGAGGGGCTCAGCCCCTTGAGACAGGGAGGATGGAGAGGGGTTCAGCGCCGGTGGGGCAGGGAGGATGGAGAGCGCCTCTGCACCCCATCGCCCGACGGGGCAAGGAGGATGGAGAAGGGCTTGATGGGGCAAGGAGGATGGAGAAGGGCTGAGCCGTGATGGGGCAGGGAGGATGGAGAGGGGCTGGATGCCTGATGGAGCAGGGAGGATGGAGAAGGGCTGAGCACTTATGGGGCAAGGAGGATGGAGAGGGGCTCAGCCCCAGTGAGACAGGGAGGATGGAGAGGGCCTCTGCAACCCATCGCCCGACGGTGCAAGGAGGATGGAGAAGGGCTGAGCCGTGATGGGGCAGAGAGGATGGAGAAGGGCTGAGCACTGGTGGGGCAGGGAGGCTGGAGCCGGTCTCTGCGCCCCGTCGCCCGACGGGGCGAGGAGCATGGAAAGCGGCTGCTTACCTATGGGGCAGGGAGGATGGAGAGGGGGATGCATCCCGACCCTGGCGGCGGCACTCACCTCGCACGCACTCCCGCACTCACGCGGCGAAGCCCCGGGGAGGCCGGGGGGATGCGGACGGTGCGCCCCGTCCCTCCGCTCCTGCCGCTGTCCCCGGAGCCTCCCCGGGCCCGGCTTGGCCGCAGGGCATCGCTCCCCGGAGCCCCTCGGAGCCGAGAGCCGGCGTAGGGAGCAGAAAACCCAGCGCTCCCTTAATTAAAAATAATAATTAAAGAGGAAAAAAAAAAATTAAAGTTGAAAAAGAAAATTAAAAGCGTCTCTTTTTTTTTTTTAAAGTAGAACTACATAATGTATTAATTGGTTGCTATTAGCATGCAGTTTTATTGAGCATAGCACACAGAAGTCTGATTGTGAGCGAGGAGTGTTTTCAATGAAAGTGGAGTTATTTTAGCTGCAGACATGTTTACATTTCTGTGGTTTAGTCTATAACTTTCTCTTTTTCTTGCTTCAGAATTCTGCTCCATGAACCAAAGCCCTTAGCTCCCAGACATTCCAAAAAGTCTGCCAAAATAAGGAGGGGGGACGGGGGGGTAGGGGGAGTGTAATAAAAAAGGAGAAGAAACAACAACAACAAAAAAAAAAAAACCAGAGAGAGACCCCCAAGTCTGGGTCAAGCTCAGGGCTGGATATGGGTAGAGCGAGTGTGCCCCCTCCTCACTCTCTCTCCAGTTTAAAAGCCTTCAGGGCTCCATTTCCTGTTTTTAAGGAAAAAGTAAAGCAGGTCTAGGACTGATTTTAGACACTGCCTAGTCCAGGGCTGGTGGGTGCCGAGGACCTTTAACTCTCTCTATGCCAAAGGGTGCTCAGCAACGCACTGGTCCAAGAAACCACACATTTCCCTCCCTCAGGGAACAGCCATAGCAGCAAGATGGGTTTGTTTTTTTTTTTTTATTCGGCTGTGCATTTTTGGTTAAGAACCCAAAGGTACCAAGCAACAACCTGATGGACATCCACCACAAATCAGCAGAGCGAAGAGACAAAATAACCCGAAAGTTGAACCAAGCACCCTCTGCTGCGAACCTGCCGCAGCAGCACACACCTATGGAGATCTTCTGGAGAGCCCCCGTGGTCCCTTCTCCACAGGCTGTGGTGCAGAGCTGGGGACCATGAAGTTGGCTGCCCCACCTTCTCCGCAGCTGCTGTCTCCCTTGCTATGGATAGGCAGCGTAGCTCCTCGCTCGTGTGGCCCTCACTGAGTGGGTGTGAAAACAACTTGAGCTTTTGGGCGTTAAATCCACAGCTTAGGAAAATCAAAACGGAGCAGTTTGGTTAAAATTAGGAACACACACTAGCAAAAGAAGCAAGAAGTTAGTAGACACCTCTCCACAAAATTACTGACTCAAGTTTTCCACTCTGAGGCTTGGTAGGTTGTGATATGAGTAGAAACAGAGCGATCAGAAGAAAGCACCCATGTAATGAAGGGTTGTGTCTCTGGGGAGTTAGGGAAATGACAAGGAGAGGTGGCAGGAGAGAGGAGGCAGCTGCAGCACTGAGAGCGGCAATATCAGGCTCGGACCTAGTTGGGGTACGCCCAGCAAGGCTGGGATCCCACACCCCAATCCTATGCCTCTGTCCTGGGCAACCTCCCCCAGAACGGGAACCTGTGTTGCAAGCAGCAAAGCCTCTCAGGTGAGGCAGGGGAGAAAAAAACCACAACTGACTTTCTTGGTCAGGCAGATGGTCACAGACCCTCTGCTCCCGCCCACACCACACCCCACCCCCCCCGCATTTATCTCCCAACTTCATCCCAAACATTTTAGGTGTCCTCCACCCCCTTTTCCCCTAGCTCCATTTTTATTTTACATGCCAGATGACTCCTGTATATTTGGACCTTTCGCTTTTGAAGAAGCCAGAAAGCATTATGATTTCCTAATGCTTAAAAAAGAAAAGAAAACACCTTTCCCCCAAGATGTTTTATATTAATTTAAGTATCGGTTCCTGGTTCATGTCAGCCCCTTTTGCAATGAAATGTCCTGCGTGGGCTGTCACACCTGCTAAATATAATCCTCTCTTTCTTTTGATATCCTGCAAAGGGCCTTTAAAGGTTCACATCCTCCAGTCTGGAGATTTAATTGCTTCATCTTGGATTTTAAAAAGCCTTGTAAATTTCTGAATTTTGTCGATTTCAAAGCAGAAGTTGGGGTGGGGGGGGAGGGGAGGGAAGTGATAGGGATTTGAGGGCAAGCAAGAGGTGATGCTGAGCACACTGCACCAACACTACCTGGTCTCACAAAAGCTTTGTCCTACTGTCCTGTCCCACAGCTTTTTCTCTTCGGGGCAGGCAACTAGATCTCACTTTATGACTTACGAATGAGTTAAATATGAAAATAGTAGCCTATTGCATCATGGTAAATGCTCACCAGGGAGGAAATCACAGATTCGGTTTTACAGAAGGTAATGGAGTGAGATTACCTGCACTAATGTACTCAACTCTTCGGAGAACATAAATCTAGCAGAGAGACGGCCTCAAAATGAGTTGCTCCCCAAAACAGGCTGTGGCAGGCAGTGGTTTTGTCCTTACAGTATCCCAGTGGCACCACTTTTGCCTGGTGGTGCTGTGGTTAGATACCCCTAACCAGGAGGAGAGGGGCAGTTAGCCCTGTACGGAGGCGGGGGCTAAGCTGCTCCTTGCCTGGGACCCAAAAATGTCTGGCAGGAGGGCAGCAGGCAGGGCAGGTGGGCTATGAGATGTCTTGCAGCACCTATCACTCACCACTTCACCACACTGCATATGCAGCATCTCTCAGTAATACACGATGGCCACAAACCGCTCTGTGAAACTGATCATAGAATCATAGAATCATAGAACAACCAGGTTGGAAGGGACCCATCGGGTCATCAAGTCCAACCATTCCTATCTAACACTAAACCAAGTCCCTCAAAACCTCATCCACCCATGCCTTAAACACCTCCAGGGAAGTTGTTCAACCACCTCCCTGGGCAGCCTATTCCAATGCCCAATGACCCTTTGTGTGATGCATATTTCCTATTAAAGTGAACAACACAATGGAGAGGGGGACACTGGGCATGCTGTCATCTTCTTGCTGCACCCTGAGAGGCGTGGATACAGGAACAGTACCCTTGGTGGGGCCTCCAGATTCTGTATTTTCCTTGAGGGGTGCAGCAAAGCCAATGGGGGTCATGTCCAGCTGTTGATGTGTCCACATATCTGTGTCTCTCCTGCATCACCTTCATATTGAAAGTCCTATCCAGTCCATCTCAGGCTGAGAGGTCAGGCAGCCCCACTGCAAACGAGCCACCACTGCAGAGGACAGAGGTCAAGCTGGTAGGCATCCTGCAAAGCTGCTCTGAATTGTCCTTTCAAGCTGCATTTGGGTGCTGACATTTAAAGTGCTTCCCAATAAACTAACTTACTGTTGATCCTTTAAACCCTACATGTGTAACCTAAAATCTTCAGCTCATGTTTCTGCAGAAAGTAAGTTGTTCCTTCTGTGATGACAGCACAAGTTAGGAAAGGGATGGAGGAAGGGGCCAGCCAGGTAGGAGGCTGGAGCATCTCTTTCTATGACAGCAACCTTCAGCCAGCCCCAGCTCACATTGCCCTGTAGTTGCCATGGCGATTGTCCCTAAAGCTGGCCTTGGTTTGCTGTGCAGGGACAGGATCTTCCACGCAGACTCATTTCTGGAGCTTTCTTCCACAAGGAAGGAGGAAACTTGCACATAGCAGTAGATGAAGCGTGGGCCTTTAAGGGCTTCCTCTTGTTCAGGAATGTCATATGGAAAGAAAAAAAAAGTTCACATCATTTTCCATCTCTACAGTTTTCAAAATACCATTTTGAAACAGAAATTTTAAATACTGAAGTTTTTTATCTGGAAAAAAGGAAAATATCATAACCAGTTCTTTTCACATTTTTATTTCAGAGCATTGGACCTATGAATATGCATATATCTTGTAATATGTAGCAAAACCTCAGACAACTTACAGTCTTTTAATAAGAGAACATGCTGGGGGCTGGACCACTTCAGGGCTCTAAACCTAACCACAGTTTCAGTCTGGATGCTGCAGGCCTTGGAGAAGGCAATGACAAGTGCTGTGGGTTTTCAAAATTGGACTGGGGATCCATCTGCATCTTGGTTTTGTGCCTCTGTTCCCTTTACTGTTTGGCAAATATTGTGTAGTGCTCTGAGGTTCCCAGAAGTTTGAAGTTACTGTTTTGGAAAAAAACAACCAGAAGGAATTATATTTGACCTCCTGTATATTACAAAAATAAGTGCTTCATCTAGTAGTGCTGGGTTGTCTGTACACAGACAGGTGAGGGGTTGGCCATGTTTTCTGTGCTTAAAATTCCAGCAGGATGGGCTGCGAGCTGCAGCACAGAAACTCCACTCTAGGTAGATTGCACACTCATGCAGGTTTGGACCGACTGAACAGTTGCCCTTGGTGAGCAATAAGTCTAGCACTTCTTTATCCTAAAGATATTTCAACTCCAATACAACGAATTGAAGAAAGAAGAATATTAGTGAAGTTTGTAACATTAATTATAACAGTTACTATCACTGCAATGGGATATGTGAATGCTTTTTTTCTTTTGAGATGGAATAAGTTAAGTGGACAGGAGATTTTGTTTTTACCACTGTGTAATATTTTTGCCTGGCAAAATGCAATCCCAGCACCTGATTTCCTCAGTATATCAGAAACGATTAACATTGTACCTATGAAAGTATCATTTAAGATGAACTACTCTGGCAATAAAAAGGGAACACCTTTATAAATATTATCTCTCACAGGTGTGGATGACATTCACTAATAAAGGTTCTCTTATGTAAAAATGACATTTAAACCACCATAGATAGGCAATTATATAGACACATCCTAGATGTGAACAGGCAACTATTTTTTCAAGTACCAGAACAGATGACTTTTACAGAATTCATGGATTTCTTTTCATCAGAACTGGACACTGACAGCATTTTGGCAGTCTCTGAGAAGATCCCTGCAGTCCTTTCTGTGACACAATCACTTTTAATTAGGGAAGGCAAAATAATTTCTTCTTAAAAGCTCTAAGGCAGTAAATGAAACTATTTCATTCGGAGAACTGTTGAAACTTACCTCATCAATATGTGATTAGATAAGATATTTGGATGAATGGGATATTGGTCCCCAGGAGATTCAGCACCAATGGATATTCAGATCTGCTGTATCAATTTATAACAGTTCACACTATTTCCCAAACAGCTGGTTAAAAGGAAAGGGAAATAATTATTTGTTTGGGGTTTTGATTTTTAGGGTTTATTTTCTGCTTAAACTGAGAGCTGAGATTAAAAAAACAAACAATATGTTGACAGGAAGGACCCAGAGAACTTTTAAGACTCCCTTGAATTTCAGCAGTGTTTTTATGAAGCCACAAGTAATGATGGGAGAAATTAAAGAATGTCAAAGTGCTCATCTAACGAATGGGAGAGCTGGGATGCTTCCCTATATCTGTTCTAAACATCCTCACTCTCCAAGACAAGGTAAAACTGCTAGCTCTTTTCCCTGTATTTTAGCAGGTAAGTCCCAAACTAGAATCACAGAATCACTAGGTTGGATAGGACCCACTGGATCATCAAGTCCAACCATTCCCATCAATCACTAAATCATGTCCCTCAGCACCTCATCCACCTGTCTTTTAAACACCTCCACGGAAGGTGACTCAACCACCTCCCTGGGTAGCCTCTGCCAGTGCCCAGTGACCCTTTCCATGAAATAATTTTTCCTGATGTCAAACCTGAACCTCCCCTGGCAGAGCCTGAGGCCATTCCCTCTCATCCTGTCCCTTAGGAGAAGAGGCCAGCACCCTCCTCTCCACAACCTCCTTTCAGGTAGTTATAGAGAGCAACTACATAGAGATGAAAATCAGCCTGTAAGGCAAACTGAAATAATGATGAAATAGACTCTCCCATGCAAATTTCCATGGCCAGAACTGAACTTCCTCAGTTCTGGGCCAGGGGGAGAGGGGGGTGTGTGTTAGAACTTGCACCTTTTCCTATTTTATCATGTAAAGCATTTCTCCTCCCCTCTCAAAATGGGCTTTTCTCTGCATCCCTGCCTAGATTCATGGAATAATAATTTGTTTGGTGAATTAACACAGAAACACTGAGCAGTGCATGGTTGCAAGAGCTGCAAACTTCAAGCACAAGGCAAAATTAAAAATAAGAAAACTAAAGTTGATACATTTTCAAAACCAGAAAAACAATGTTAGAATAGGTGTTAGAAGGCCATAATTTCTAAAGCATGCATATATTTACCGGTAAAAGGATTCAGCCAGCATACAGAAAATACTCATGTCAGAATGGTTGCAGAAGACAAGTCCACTCCAAAATAAAATGTTTACACTGTTCAATACACACCAAATAATAAGTTTAAATACCACATATTTATTTGCATTCTCTTTGCTTATTTTGTGTTTACAGATCTCTGAGGAGGCCATCGTTTAATACAAATGTAAAAAAAAAATAGAGAACCAATATCCAGATAAGTTAAATTTTTGTAAGATATAAGTTCGCGAACCATCTTATTTGTCTCTCTTCTTTAGAGTGTGCTCCTCTATTTTCTGCAGTTGCCATGGTACCAGGAAAAACCTAAATTTTTCCTTCAGGTCTATGGGATAGGTCTTATGTTTATATGCAAGTGCCTGTACGGCTCTACATATGGCTTTGACTAGCAGACCTGCATACATACATGCCTCTAAGAAATGTGACTTTCACATGCAGACTTAGTTCTTCCTCTATACTCATCTCTTTGCAGCTATCCTTATTTATAATCACCTAATTTTGCTCCCTTTTATTTAGATAATATTCATTGGTTGTGCCATAAAACTGAGTAATAGCTGAAATCATAGTCAGAAGCAGACAAACAGCCTTCCCCAGAACCTGAAGCTACAAGCTCAGCAACATACAGAGAGGACACAACTTGATTTTCCAAAGCAACAATAATATGCATGCACAGACACACACAGAGATTTCTTTTCACAACTGCCTTGTGGCAGTTGTGCAACAAGTTATACATACTGTAGAAATGGCATCTATGTAGGCTGCAGGCAGGTCGAAGCTCACTGCTGAGTTGCTGGGCATCAACACAGGTGCCTCAGCAAAGGCTCACTCTTTGCTGGCTGGAGAGGAAGGGAGAGGCCACTGCACAAGGTGACTCAGCTCTGGATGTGACACTGAATCACCCTCTGGATGAGCTGGAGGGAAGGGAGAGACACGCCCCCTACTTTCAGCTGCTAAGGCTATGTGTCTAAAGTAGAGCATAGTAACTGCTGGAGTTGCAGCACTTGGTGATGTACGTGACCCATTTGAGTGCAGAGGTGGGCACTCTGTGGCAGATGCTTCTCAGTCAGCACCTTGACTGAGGTCTCCATTACTGCCTGATCGGTGTCCTATGCCTTGTGTGTCTCACCACCTCATCTCTCCATCTTGTTCAGCCCAATTTATGTTCTACCTTTCTTTCAGGCATCATCTTTTGAAAAATGCAAAAGATCACAGAATCACAGAACAACCAGGTTGGAAGGGACCCATCGGATCTTCTAGTCCAACCATTACTATCTAACACTAAACCAAGTCCCTCAAGACCTCATCCGCCCGTGTCTTAAACACCTCCAGGGAATGTGACTCAACCACCTCCCTGGGCAGCCTATTCCAATGCCCAATGACCCTCTGCGTGAAAAACCTCCTCCTAATCTCCAGCCTAAATCTCCCCTGGCGGAGCTTGAGGCCATTCCCTCTTGTCCTGTCCCCTGTCACTTGGGAGAAGAGGCCAGCTCCCCCCTCTCCACAACCACCTTTCAGGTACTTGTAGAGAGTAATGAGGTCTCCTCTCAGCCTCCTCTTCTCCAGGCTAAACAACCCCAGCTCTCTCAGACGCTCCTCATAGGGTCTGTTCTCCAGCCCCTTCACCAGCCTCGTTGCTCTTCTCTGGACTTGCTCCAGAGCCTCAACATCCTTCTTGTGGTGAGGGGCCCAGAACTGGACACAATATTCAAGGAGCGGCCTCACCAGTGCTGAATACAGAGGGAGAATCACCTCCCTGGACCTGCTGGTCACACCATTTCTGATCCAAGCCAGGATGCCATTGGCCTTCTTGGCCACCTGGGCACACTGCTGGCTCATGTTCAGTCGGCTGTCGACCAACACCCCCAGGTCCCTCTCCTCCTGGCAGTTTTCCAGCCAGGCTTCTCCCAGTCTGTAGCTCTGCATAGGATTGTTGTGCCCCAAGTGCAGGACCCGGCATTTGGCCATGTTAAACCTCATGCCGTTGGACATTGCCCAGCGGTCCAGCCTGTCCAGGTCCCCCTGCAAAGCCTCCCTACCCTCCAGCAGATGTTTAATTCAGGACAGCTATTTGGACTACATTAAGTGAAGTATATTTGTTCTGTCACAAGTGAAAAGAATGACACACCAGAGCCCCATATTTTCTTGACTTGCAGCCTTAGAAAACTTTGGATTATCCCACAAAGGGAAACACTTTCCTTGATTTTGTATCTGAGTCCTTGCATTAACTGGAAAACAATGAAAAATTCTTGCATGTCAAGAGGGGACCAGGCCCACATGTGCTGTTCTTTGCAAAAAGCAAAGTTTTCAGAAATATATCTCACTCCTGAAATATGCTTCTGACACTGTGGGTTTAGAACAAAATATGAGAATAGGTTCTTCAGACCAAGAACTGATTTATTTTTTCAAACTACACACATAGTATAGGTGTGCTGGATATAATGATCTATAACGTGGCTCCTGAAGGATGGCAGTTTCCCAGGACAACTATGGTTTTGCATGAAAGCTGAAGAAAGTCTTTGCAGCTAACCTTACATAGGTATTTGGTGACACTCATGAGCAGAATGAAGATCAGAACAAGGCCCTTCATGTTGTCCAGAATGTCCAGAAATGTGCAACAGATGATAATAAGGCAACACCACAAAACAACTGTAAGAACTCCTACTGTCTTTATTACCATTAATCAGAATAGATTATCATAATTAGTCCCATCTGGTTTCAAGATTTATTAAATCAATACAGTCTAGGACAGACACTCAGTAAAAAAGCTGTTACCAATGTGAAGCTTGCAAAAACTCACCTTAGCCTCTGTGTCAAAATTCTAACCTGATTTACAGCTGAGAAAATCCCTATTTTAGTGAAAAGACTCCTTACTGTATGAGCAGTGGCAAATGCCATGCCATTACCAGGCTGAAATTAAAAGCAAAAACTGAGAGAGGTTTACTAACAGGGAGCCAGGTGGTCACATTCAGCGGCAGCAGTATATACCTGTCTGGGATGTCTCTGCCAGTGCAGCAGGCTTTGCACATCAAACAGTTCCCCTGTGCAACCATACCATGGGGATCAAGCACTTTGCCTGTCCTGCATCCTTAAGGGAGGGATGTTCACTGCTGAGCTTTGTTTCGATCATGTTATTATTACTTAGCTTTATTTCTGCAAAGCTCTCTGAACCAGAACGATGAAAATCGCTTCCCATGATCATTTTAGATATCAGATGTTTGAGAAAAAAAAACCTTCACACATGCATTTCATTTGACTTAAAATGTAATTTTAACACTCACCCAATTAATACACTGGCTGCTGTTATCATGTAGAATTTCACAGGAAGCTCAGTTTCGAACAGGTAACTCTTTGGTTTAGTTTTTGGTTACACACACAAGAAAGTATTAGCACAATTATTTCAAACATTTCAAGCATTTCCTATTTTACTTTAAGTAAAAAAAACCAGGCCAATGTATTGAAAAGTTTGCTAAAGTAGGTAGATGGTTTTTTTAATGAAAAGAACAGTTGGTTCTCCAGAAGCATGGGAATTTTTAGCCAGCACTGCATGTATCCCTTCAGAAATGAGTGAAAATGCTCCTGTATTTCCAACTAGTCTGCCTTTCATAAAAAAAGCAAGCAGAAGATCATGTTTTCAATGGGACAATACTCATTTTCTTGAGAGCAAACCAAAAACATAAGGTGTGGTGTTACAACAGTATAGTTGTGAAGATAAGCTTTTGAAGAGAAAGAATGTAGAAGTGAAAAAAAGAAAGGAGGGGGGGACGGTAAATTTGCACAACTATATTTCTTGACTAAAACAAGAGCTTTTGCTGCTTTGGGTGGACATAGCCACTGCAGTGTATGCAAACTGCAGCAAATCTCAGGACAAGACACTAGAAATGCAGGTCAGAAAAATCCTATTTTTTTGCTTATATTACACAAAGTCATCTTTATGTGGAAATTATCCCTGTCTGATCTTTTTCATTTTCTTGATGCAGAAATAAAATAACTTAGAGTCAAATAAAAAGCTGGGAACAGAATAAGCAGTCTAAAACTATATCACACCAGATAAAATTCCCTGGAATTATCTGTGAACTCATTGAAACTGTATTTTATTTTTTGTTGAAGGCAACTACTTTGTTGAGGAGGTAATGTATAGATTAAGACAGTACACTTAAACGCCAAAGTCTCCTTGGAGAGTTCTTTCTGATATATATCTGCTATCCTTTAACTTGGATTATAAACAATCTACATGTTATGCACCTGGTTCTGGCAGGGTCTATATTATTTCACTCCCAAAAGCAGCTTTATAAAGAGAACACACTGCATTTCAACAGCAATATAAATAATGTTGCCGTTTGGGGATCTCTTGCACCGCTTTCATTTTTCTTTCTTTCCTTTTCATCTGAACTGAACCACACCTCTCTAAAAATACTCACTTTCTTAATGAAAACCATATTTTGGGGCATTTCCCCCTCCCCCCTTTCCATGTGCATGACCTGTTGAAATGTCTGCACAATCTTTAATGTCAAATTCAGACGACACGTGTCTTATGAAAGTCTGGGACCCAGCTCCCAGCGGGGCCTCCCAGATCTGTCCTACGTCTTTATGAGAAAGAGGGACAAAACCTTCTGGTTTTGGCATTTTATATTGGAGTCTGCTTTAAGCTAGGGAAAAAAAAAGAAAAAAAAATAGCAACGTAGAGTCTAGACAGAAGAGATTGGGTTGAAATCTGGAAGCTATTCAGTGAGGCTACGGCACATGGCAGCTTGACTGCAGCAAGAGATCACATTACGCTGCCTAATTACACATGAAAAATGTACACATCACTTTTCTTAAATGCTTGGAAAAATAGATGTTCAGATGGCAATTGCAAACTAGTAACTGAGCCAGTTGTACATAGTTGGAACACTTCACAAACAGCATTTCAAAAACCTGATTTTTTTTACAATGTAATTATTTGTGTGTGTGTATGTGTGTTCATAAAACAACTTCTAAAAAGATATTCTAAATTTAGCAGGTAGTTACACTGTAGAAGGAGCACAAAAAGGGAAAATTCAGTATGTAAGTAGGAAGAACAAGGGCCTGATCCTGACACCATGTGAACTGAAAGGCAAATGACACCAGGCTTCCTTAGAAGCGTGGTTTGGTCTACAGGCTTACTTTCTTGACTTTACTTATGTGGCCCCAAACATTTACGTTCCACTTTAAGAAAATGGTGCAATTTACATCTCCAATGGGAACTGCCTATGGGAGTAAAAATAAGCAATGACCTTTGTGTTTGCAGTACCTGTGTCGCTGAGACTGTGTGTTTATATTCTTGTGCCTATGAAATGTTAAAAGAGAAGTTTCTCTGTTCGTGTGGACAATGCGGGGGGGGGGAATCGCATTTACTGCATTGTTTGAGCATGAAGATTTTCTGTAATCCTCACTGCCTCCTCCTGGCCTCCTCTCCCCAGGCTCTATTAATGAGTCCCTTTCTGCTGCACTCTTGAGATGCGCTCACCACTTTCTGTGATGGTCTAAAACAGTTCAAAGTTTGATGGGAGTTATTATTCTGTTTCAGTTGGCTTGAATGTTATCTGTTCCTCTTTTTTGCTTTAACATGAGTATTCAAAGATGTCAGTTCCAAGGGAGAAAACAGTTTTCCAAGCTACTTCCAAAGTTTTGCTATTTCAGTCCTTCAGTGCTAACGAGACGTATAAAAGTGGATTTGCAGGGGAAAATGTTGTTGGTCTGTCTGCCTGCCTGCCTCCCAGACTTTTCCTAGAAAAACTGCTCAGAGAAAATTCTTGCGACAACAGAAGAGCCCGATTCTGCAGTCTGGGCATAGGATGGTGCCACTTTGGGTGACTATGAAGGAAAAAGTGATGCCCAAAGCCCACAAGGCTCCATTTGACTGCTCCCTCCAAGTACCTTTGAGTCTTTCACTTCTGGAGCCAGCGGCCAGTCAGACCTTGGCTAAACTGCTAATTCTGCCAGACAAAGAGGAAAGAACATCTTGTAAAGTTTTGTTGCTGTTATTATTAAATCAGACTAAGTACGGAGTAACTGGCCAAGCTATCTGGCAAAAATGACCCACAGAAAAGTCCTTTAGAACAAAACTGACCACTTCTGGATATGGGAGGAAGCTTCTTCAGTTTAGAGGGCTGAAGTTCAAGGAACCACCTACTTTCAGTTGGAATCTTGTTGGGTTTATTATTTTACCATGGAACTCTGCAGGACCTTCTTCAGCTTTTGCCTCTTATGGCATGGCTAAAAAAAAATAAGGTGCTTTGTTGTTTGCATAACCTGTGCCTACTGGAGTCCTGCAGTCGCTGCACAGTTCAGCATGAGAAAAATCAGTCACACAAGAATTAAAAAAGTATCAGAGTAATGTGGGCAGAATATGAATTGGAAACCACTCTACTCGTGCCAAGGACAGCTTTTATTTTTTCCTGCAGGGAGAGCAGGACTGGGATTCTGCAGCATCCACCTGGGACAGGTAGGGTAGGAAAACCTCACAGGGGAGCATACTGGGGCTGCTGTGGAGAGATGGGATACTGGTAAAAGCAGGAGCCACAACCACATTAAGGCACATACTTTTCCTGTTTTGAACAGACAGGAACCATTGTGGGCAAGGGCTTCCTTCCCAGGTTAGCCTCTGCAGAAATCTGGAGAGGCAGGCAGTCCTGGGCTTAGGTACTGAGCAAGCATCTTGGCCCCCATCTCCTCCGGGTATCTCTCCACTGTATATTTTGTGTGCCACTGTGGTCGGAGACAGCAGCACCAAACTCTGGAAGTCCTTCAGCAAAGTAAGGCTTCATCTTCCAGCAGGGTTAGGCTTGTGTGTAATTTATGAGAGTTGTGGTAGCCCTACTACCCTCTTGCTGTTTGCAGTGAATTCTAAATAAAGTGAATATTTTCTCTTCTTCTTGCACTCGGAAAGGTCACTGGTGAAGGAGGAGGAATCATTGCAGGAAACAAATAACTTCCTTTGGTCATTCCTCTTACCACAGCCATGCTATATTTAACAAATCTTATTAAAAATTACAGAAACCTGTCATTTCTGGAATTTATATTGTTGAACAAGTACAAAATAAACTAAGACAGGAAAAATGCACCATTTGGAGTAGCATTTTTTTTGCTGCAAGTGATTTAGCAAAACAAGCCACAGGGGAATGCAAATGGCTTTCTAGCACTGCTTCCTGTGGCCGTTTTAATCTCTATGTGGAAGAGAGGAATATTTTAACCAGCTGCATCACTTTATACGATAGTAAATTATTCTAAGTTTTCTGATCACTAAAAAATACACTGTCTCTGAGATTATGACCGTTATCTGTGTTATTTGTTTAATTTCTTGCTGCCAGCTTTAAACAACACCTTTTCAAAATGTTGTCAAACCCATAGGTGTGTGTTTAGCTGAAGGGGCTAAAACTGACCCACCAGATTTGGGGACTTCAGGCCCCTTCCTGGTGGGGTCAACTAGGACAAGATTTTGACAGAGGAAAATTCTTTGCACAAGTATTTTTCAAAGTCCCAGATCTCTTGTATTTATTGTCTTACTTACCACCTAGAAATAATTAATACATTTTGAAATCTTACAACCAAATGTGAAAAATCTCTCTGCTTGCAGCTGTTTCGGTTTAGGTAGCAAGAGGTGAGGTTGATTAGACGGTCTTACATTAATGTAAGTTTTCTGTTCACTGAGGTGTCTTCCGCCATCACCACATTAGTACCAGAGACATTATGTATAAACAGAGAAGACATCAGAATTGCAAACAAAGAAACAAAAATTTGGGCCCTGACTGTTCAAAAGTTCTAGGTGCCTGACTCAAAATTATTTCAATAGGAATTAAATGCCTGAAGACCTTGATGAAACTTTTCTTCTCCAGTAGAAATGAAACTACAAG
The DNA here is from genome assembly GCA_033558105.1 of Coccyzus lansbergi. Lineage (NCBI taxonomy): Eukaryota > Metazoa > Chordata > Aves > Cuculiformes > Coccyzidae > Coccyzus > Coccyzus lansbergi. The sequence goes on along the minus strand of JAUMJK010000081.1, from coordinate 1,513,167 downwards.
GTAGCTTTATAACAGGTAAATAAATATCCTTTACCAGAAGAAAAAGGATATCCTTTTGAGTGCTGCTGTCCTCCTCTGCAAAAAAAATTTGTTTCCACTTCTATTAATCTACCTCTTTTGAGACATACAAGGAAAACATCTCTGGAGAACAGACTCAAGACTGCTTCACAAAAGAGCAAAAGCTGTTTCAAAATGCAGGTATTTGACTTGGAGGAATCTCATTATAGGGATGGGAGAGGGGGCAGGAGTGATCTTGTATGCGATCTTACATGTTACCATTACAAATAAGGGTGGCAATGCTCATTTAGCTGCTGAATTAAGTACGAAACACACTCACCCTACTTATTCTTTTAGGCTTCAAAAAAATTGTCTATCAACAAGTTAATCTGTTATTGATTATTAATTTTAGTAGTAAAGGACTTTCAGATCCTTGAGAACCACCAGCACAGGTCTTGATGTGCCACAGTGTTCCTCCTGTGTTGTGAATCCATGAGTATTTGTGTAAAAGCAAGAGTTTATAATCAAGTACATTTTTAAAAGTAATCGCAATAATCATAGAAGTGTTCACTTGGGGAAAGAGACTGTACATTGCTCTCAATCCATCCATTGCAATTGGCACCTAGTTCTGAGGCCAAATCAAAACCACTGAAACAAACACCATCAATGAAAATATAAAAATGTCCATATCCTGTCTGGCAGCTGATCCTTGTTCTACTGACTCTACAACCCATACACAGATATAGCCCATAGAGCCTTAAGGGAGATATTCAAAAAGATTTTGAGGATTTTTGACAAATATTGTGGAAAATAGAATAATTTCAGGGATAGTATATCTCCTGATAATTAAAACATTTAGAACAACTTACTCTCGTGTGTCTCTGAAGAGGTACCCCATAAATCTCACCATGATACCCAAACACCTCTCAGCCCTGCACAATGTTTGTCAGATAGAAGTGGTCCTATATATCTCTCCCCAGGACAATCATGGGTCTTGTGGCTTTTACTATTTAGGCATCAAGGGATGGAGATATTTTAAGTATTCAACCATACATTTTTCCCATACACTTTTTCATTGCTACTCTTTCCTACAGACTGACATAGATGATTCTAGGAGATCTGTGTTTGAATGGGAAACAGTTTCTTTCTCCTCTGGAACTGTTTGCAATTTACAATGAGTTCAAGAGAAAATGAGACTTGGTTTATTGGGATATTAAGCTTAATTTTCATCCCTATTACTTTCAGGTCAAGTTCTCAAAGGGTTCTTCCATGAACCAGCCCACATTTCATCTGACATTTGTGAGAGTAACTGAACAGGCAGCTGTCATGGACTAGGCATATAAAATGCTGCAGGCATCATTGGCACATGGCTCCATGTTCCCAGTGACCACGTGGTAAGTATGTTTCCCTAGAGACAAGTACACCTGTGCTATGGGCTGTGGGTGTCAAGCATTAGAAAGGAACCACTGACTTGTGCTACAATACAGGTAGACTAGCATTCTCCAGCTCCATTAACAAACAACTTGTAGCACTGAGGGTATTGCAAAGATGACGGTCTCCCTGTTGAAATTGCTTGATAAAGCCTCTACCCCTTGAAACGTAGCTTCACATTTTTCTTCTCTCTTTGATTTGGAAGATCAGTAAACAGGGATACACCGCAGGTCATTAGTGGTTCCCTGGAACAGTGCCTATAGACTGTAATATTCTGGATCTGAGGTTAGCACTGTGGATTAATCCTGTAAGTGTTGAAATAAAAGGCTCCTGTATGAAGGTTTCCCTGAAATCTGAGATGCATTTAGGCACTAATGATAAAGGGCCTGACATCTACAGGGAGAGATTAATCAGAAGAATAAGGAAATATTTGAATCCAGATTATCTTAAGGTCATATTCAGTTCAGAGTTTTATTCCAGTTTTCTCTTTCTAGCTTAATAATAGCAATAGACATCTCTTTTGAAAGATTATGAGATAGCAAGGAGAAATGCCAGGAAGCAGCAAGGCTGGGACTGCTCCATGCAGAGACAATGACCCAGGAGGTGAGGTTGACCACAGCACGGGTTGTGTCCTCACAAATGCAGCGCTATCCTGTGTCATATGAACACAGCAGGCAGAGTTTAAATCAGGATCCATGAACAATTCCCAAGAAGGCAGATCATTAACAGGGTTCAGAGTTCATCTATGAAGTCTAGGCAGGAGATGAGGCTGGAGATCAGGCGATACTAACACAGTAGCTCAGGAAAAGAGCAAGTGCCAAGGCTGAGCTTAAATGGAGCTACTAGACAACGGGCATAGTTTGAATTGGTGGGTGTGCTAGGCGAGGGTAGTTTGGGCAACTAAGTCCTCTTTGCTAGCAGTGTCCTGACACTGACCTAACTGCAAACTTAAATCAAGAAAAAATACAGAAGAAATAACACCATATAGAGCTTCAAGAATGAAGAAAAAGGAAAATTAGTGAGATTTTTAACAGGAAAACCAGTTTAATCTCCAATCAAATGTTAGCTAAGGAGAGATGAGGATTAAGAATCAAACACGAGCCTTTGCAAAGCACAAAGAGTGACAGCATACATGCATATGGACAGCCCAGACCAAAGAAAGCTGTACTACACATTGCACACAGCCCACTGAACTGAGCATGCATATCATCAGTCAAAGGAAGAGTAGCTGCAGTTTGAAGACCTAAATCCATTTGGCTGGGAAAAGCTGCCTGCCGCTAGTGAAGTCAGAAGGAAGTTCAGTGCTTGTGGTGACTGGCATTGTTTGGAGAAAGCCGCACTTAAATCTTTGCAAGCTGTTGGGCACTGGAACAGGCTGCCCAGGGAGGTGGTTGAGTCACCTTCCCTGGAGGTGTTTAAGGCACGGGTGGATGAGGTGCTGAGGGGCATGGTTTAGTGTTTGATAGGAATGGTTGGACTGGGTAATCCAGTGTGTCCTTTCCAACCTAGTAATTCTATGATTCTAAAAAAAAAATCCCCTTTTTACTAAAGTCACTTTAGTAAGTGTTCTGCAGTTTGAGATCAAATATCACATCCAGCCCAGAGGAGTAGTCTTTGCAAAGGTTTGCACTTGGAATATTACAAGGGGACTCCACACCTCACAGAGGGAGTCCTAACAGGATAGAGCAAAGGTAAACAGACAGCAAATGAGAAATAGCTTATTTAGCTGAGCTTGAAGAGTGACTGTAGGTCAGGAGGAAAGATCACACAAGTTGGAATATAGACAGGACACCAAAGATAGACTTCAAGAACTTGTAAAAAAATGCCACAGGAACTTTACTGAATACAAACAGCCAGGAGATATCGACACACTCAGTCTCTGTGTCCCTCTGCCCCTCCATGACCCCTTCTCTTCTTTTTTCTCCCTCTCCTCATGAGTACTTCTCTGTACAACCTCTGGTACCTCCACAGCCAGAAAAAAGAAAGAATGCGGACCTCTGAATCACCATGGCATGCTTCCTAACATAAATCTAGATGCCTGCAGGATTGTTTCTGTGCATCCAGTGTGAGAGGTGACAGTACTGAGGTGTGAGGCAGGATGGGGCGGAACAGAAACAGGTCCTTTCTCATAAATCCTTTCCAAAAGCTCAAATGAATATACCCTGAAGGACCACGCAGTTACCCTCTGGCAGCTGCTACATATGAAAGCCTAATACTTTTGATTCTGGAAGGAGGTGTCCTTAGGTTCAATTAAAAACCAAACCAAACACCTAAAAATCATAGTTCCATGATGTAAAGAAGGCTGTGGAAACTCTGTTAAAAAGTGTCACTGTATTAAGTTTTGCAGTTTGGTTTCCTTCTAATATCTATGTTCTTTTGTCACAATGTAAAATAAGGAAAAGAATGTATCTCAAACTGGTATTATGCTGACATGCAACAATTCAGAGCATGTGTCCTTGGATTTTTATAAAGTGCAATTTTAAAATATTATTTTTCCAAAATACTGCCCAAAGGAACCATTCTGGCTGATCAAACAGCCCTTGTAACTGCTTTAAATGCTCACACAGCATTTCTCCAAATAATGCCTTGTATGAAAACAGAACACCACAGGGGCACCATGAAACACCAGTTAGCACCTTTATAAAACTCTGCTTCTAAGATTAACTATGCTACAACCCTGGCAGATCACAGAATCATAAGTCTTGTATGAGCAAAGAGTGGAATTGTGTTTATTTGTCTCAGAGGAAGCAATTGCAATAGTCCTTTCTCATCTTCAGAGAAATCCAGCTTGGAGCCCTGAGATGGTGCACACCAGGAGACATTTTACGGGCACATGGTTTTGCAGGGAGGTGCTCTCTCATTCACCACAGCTTGCCTTATGCCCTTTAAATTGTAACATTCTCTCTGAAGAGGAAAAGCAAAGGTCCACGCTGAAGTTTGTTCTGTGTGTCCAAGAGATGTTTCATCCTTATGTTGTATTGGATCTTTGGCACTGCAAGATGTCTTTGTATGTTTGGGAAGAGATGAGGTAAACAGAAAAGGTCTGAAAAGCAATCAATGCTGCTTCATTCTTTTCTTGTGTTTTCTTTTGCCAGCTACACAATATTTTCTCAGAGAAATCTGCAAACCATCAAGTGTATCAGAGTCCAGGCTGCTAGAAGCTGAGTCAGCCACCTCCCAGCTGGAAGTGTGACCCCATTTCAGTGCCACACATGCAGAAAACTCCTGTTCCTCTTGTGCATTGCACAGTGGGTTAACACAATGCTTGAACTAATCCAGCAGCTCAGGGCTGTCTAAAGTAGTGATAGCACTCCCATTCCTGCTCTGGACAGGGGCCTCAACACCCTCTTGAGAGACTATGCCTCTTTTTACCTCTCTTCTTCCCTTTTTTTATTTTTGGGGGGCAGTGTCCCTCAGGTGGGACACTGCAGAGGCACACAAAGGCAGGAGAGAGATGCAGGGACAAGGCTGCTGAATGAGAAGGGCAGGAGCCTTGACCATAGCCTAAGTCCATAGGGCTTTAGCATCACAGTCTAGCATCACAGTCCAGGTGACTCTACGTGCCACCTATGGAGTAGCGAACAGCTTTCTTTTAAATAGGAAGAATTAAGATTCACGGAGAAGGTATTTCTGTCTAAGCTATCCACCTGAATGGGACAGCAAAGTCTCACCGTGTAATCCCAAACCATCTGGCATACCACCACTACACAGGACTGGGTCAGGCAGTAGTACAGCCTTGATCTTAAAAGCAGGACAAAAGCAGGTTCTTCATGGTAGCATGCATGCAGTAGTCTGACTTGCTGCTCAGTGGTAACAGCCTTGAGATGGTCACATTGCCTTTATTCTCCATGATTTCTGCATCAGATCCCCTGGCACAGAGATGGTCACAGTCCAGCAACGAGTTGCCAACAGAGCATGTGAAGACTGAGACAAGACAAGAAGCTGAACCCAATTTTAGTAGTCCAAAGAATATATCTTAACCCCTGGAGTATTTTTCTTCTTGAGGATAAAACTCTGCCTCACACCATCCTCCATTTTTTACATTTACAGTCCATCATCTTTCCAAGTTTTTGGAATTTTGGATTTAAAAAGGAGTTACAGAGCAATTCCTACCATTAGTAAATAACACAAAAGCTGACAAACTGTTAAAAAAACAAAGAGGCCTTGCCAAGAGACTCAGACAAGACGTTTGTTTTTTGGGAAACCCTCTGCGCAGTACAGTCCACATGCACACTTAATCACACAGAGAAACATTTACTGTACAATATATTTTTAGGCAATTTTTCAAGTGGCAAATTTCCACTGGGGTACAGCACTTGTCCTGTCATAATTAACTGTACAGAAAATATTAGTCCAGAGTTGGTCTGACTGATGGCAGAGGGAACGTGTTACGCCCAAGTTCAAGAGAGGAGCAGGGTCTCTCCCTGTGTGGGCTAGTGAAGCCTAAGCACATTACACACATATTTGGCCATCACCGCCACGAAAGGCCATGAGCTTTCCTCACAGTGTGTGCTTGGTCCTGGAGCTGAATAGCTTTCAGCTGCTCGAAATGCTGTTTGGCTGCTCCAAGAGATGAAAAAAAGATGTAGGAGTCAATCACTGGAGAAGGGAGGTTGGATTTAAAAAGGGGATTAATGTGACAGCCAGGGATCTGAAGGGTGGTGGAAAACCCAGGAGGCCTCACAGCTCCTGTTGAGCCGGCGCCTGCCAAGTCACACAGATCTGCAGCGTGACACATGTCTCCCATCTTGGACCTCGTGGCTGCACAAATAACTTGTGTGTTCACAGAGCTCCAGCCCCCCTCTCCGCACAGGGCCAGCACCACATGCTGCGTCTTCCTGCACAGCCTCTGTCTTCTCCTTTTGCTTTAAGTGTTAATGAATTACAAGCATAAAACCAAAGGGCAGGACTGACATGGGGGTTGCTGAGGTAAATCCTCCAGCACATAGCTCCCAGCCCTCCAACAGTGCTCTCTCCCCTGGCTTCGTGTGTGCGAGCATGCCAAAAGTGCAGAGACAGTGCCAGTCCCTGGCTCAAATACGGGACAGCCTTAAAAGCTGTCATGCTATGAGTCAACAGGGATAGATTTAAGCATGTATAGAAGGGCTTTGCCGAGTTGGAGTCTAACAGAAAGAGGTGGTAAGTCATCCACAGTAAAGTTGTCGTGTTGTTTTGTTTTGTTTTTTAACAGGGAAATGTTGGCTTGGGAAGATCCTTCCCATGTCTTCGAGACAGGAAGCACTTGGAGTAGATATTTTACTGGCAAACCATGTGGAACTCAGCTTTTGAAAGGTCTCATTCCTTGAAAAAATTGTGCCATTTGGACTCGATGGTCCGGTGAGTCTTTTCAACCTGATGATTCTGTGATTTTATTAACTCCTTGGCTAGTAAAGAGACAGATGCAGCTTAAGTACCATTCCAGGACCTTTGTTAAACTGCTAGTGCGGTACTCACCCACCTCATGTACCAAACAATAGCGTATCTGCTATCACACTGCTACGCTACTCAGCCAGGGGGCCAATACATGTAATGAAGCACTGGAGTTTCCAGGTCATGTCTTGACCAAAATGAGTCCATTTACATAACGGGTACCTACGGACTAGAAGACAGTGAGAACTACTGAAACCTCAACTTTGGCCTATCCAGATACGTCCACTTTCTCTGACTTACTTGATTGCAGGTCACACGGATTTATATTTGTGCATGTTCATAACATTTGAGATAGACCAAGAGTGAGAAACCAGTTTGTGAAATGAAAGCTGAGCTTTGACTTCACTTTTCCTGCACTTTTCAGATCTGTGAGAACCCTCGTGCTCACTGTTTTGCAAGGCCTGAAGTCTAAGTGGAACAAAAGTCAATGAAATGCTATCTATCAAAGTTTGTGGCAACCCTTTAGTAAATAGGCAGTATTTATTTTACAGGTGACAGACACTCTCCGCTAATGTACAGAAGAAGTAAAATAATGCTGTGAGCAAGCACATGAGATTTAGCAGATCCCGGTGGCTGACTGATTTGCTGGCTGCATAGTAATGCACTCCACAGTTGTGCCCTGAAAGAGAAAAGTCACTCAGCTCTGGGGTCATGATGCCAACATCAAAAGCTAGTACCACAGGGTGATTCAGAAGTAAAACGTTAGCCTGCTTAGCTAAGATAGTTCTTCCTATGTCTTGGACTTTTTATTCTAAAAGCTTCTTTTGTTTTTGTGTAAGGTGTGTCACACCGCAGTCCCTAAGTTAGCTGGCGGATGGTCACAAGTTTGTATCTGTCCTTTCTGCAGCAATGTAAAGCCTTGACCCCACACACACACACCTCCAGGCATTCCCTTAGAGGACTTATGAGCAGCAACTGATAACATCTGGGTTTCTATCCTCTCTCCTCTTTCCGACCTCTGTTGCCCGATCAAATGTGTCTGGCTGAAGGGGTTTCTATTTCTGGGTCCTTCATAAGCTTTCTTTGTTGTGCTGATTCTCTGATGTCTAATACGGAATATGCCATTACTTAAGCCTGTCCTTCAGCAGCAACAGCAAGAGTCTCCCTTCTCTATCTAGCAAAATATTTAACAAATCCTATAGCAAACTTTAACAAAACTTTGAGAGCCTGCCAGCTAGTGTCAAATCTCACTGAAAAGAGTACAGTAAGTTCAAAAATTAATGAACACGACAACTAAAAGGCAAAATGCCAAAAATAGATATCAAAGTCCATTGAGGTCTTGCAAGCTTTGCTGTCCTTAAAATTCAGATTAAAAGTCCATGGATCTTCTCCTTTCATAAATATTTGATGAGATAAGTTAAATTATTCAATCTCCTTTCAAATCATTATGCAGAACAGTCACATTGTGAAGAACACTTAATTCATATTTTTGTAATACATTGCCCTGGTTTAGTTTACTTTCTTATAGTCTATATAAGAAACTGTATGCATACAAAGTATTTATCTATTCATGTAAATGGCTTTATCAGGTATAAACATTATCATATTTGATATTTTAGTCACTCTCAAATATAAAGACCCATTTTCGCTTCTTTTATATTCCTCCTTCTTACATAAATGTTGTTTGGGATTAAGTATTTTCCTTCCTTATTCTTTATAGTTTTTTGCTTGATGATTTTTTTTGCCTTTAACTGATTCATTAACATCATTTACAAAGAAGTTGTCAAGTGCCTAAGATCATATCAGTTACTCCAAACTGCTTCAGTTTCCTTATATGTAGAACATACTTCACAGACTGACAGCTCCTCAGGTTGAATATGCCTGTCAAAACCATCAAATTCTCTTTTAATATTTTATTTCTGAATTGCATTTTCAGTATTTTAGGCACATACTTCTATAATAATACTTTAGAAAACAATAAATTAAAAATAAACTTATCATTTGTGTAGACTATCAAGATTTTTGATAGGAATGGTTGGACTCAATGATCCTGTGCGTCTCTTCCAACCTGGTGATTCTATGTTTCTATTATTTGCATAAATAGAAGAATTTTCCTAATTTCTTTAAGTTACATTGTTCAAATTCCCAAAGCTGGACTGAGAATAACTGCTTTAATGGGTCACAAATGAAAATTAATCCCACACAGACACCATACGCAGGATTATCTTCTCTAGTTGATGCTGATGACTCTGCTGAGTAGTATGGGTCCTTTACAACTAAATTTTGAGTGACAAAACACTATTCCATTGTACAGTATTCCCATAAAATTATTTGATAGATATTAAAAAAGATGAAATTCATAGAATCATAGAACAACCAGGTTGGAAGGGACCCATCGGATCATCGAGTCCAACCGGTCTGTAACAACCTTATATATGAAAACATAAAGATAAAATTAAAAGATCTGTATTATTCTTTAATTGCAGCTCTCACAAAATAATGCAGCATCCACAGTCCTGCATAGCAGGCCAGCTGCTGTGAGAGTACACTGTTGTGAGAACTATTCAACCCACTGAAGAAACTAAGGAGGGCAAATCTCTAGTTCCAGTTCTGCAGATATATCAGACCACAAGCTGTCAGGGTAGGGAGAAATTAAAACCTAGAATAAACTTGCAGAAACTACCTCTCCTTCCTCTGTGCTGTACCAGAAAGGAATTCTGCCCTGGTTTTGGCTGTTAAGAGAAATGCTGCGTAACTCCTCACTGCCTGTAGCCCCATTTCTCAGAAGAACTGCTAGATGTCTTGGAAAGCCCTGAATGATTATTCCAGAGATGCTTTAGAAAAGGCATAGCATGGGATTGAATAGAAATTCGTCAAAACTAGTTGTGCTGTTATACTGCATCTGCCCTTTGCATGCTACTTTACATGGTCACTGCACAGTCATTTATATACCCACACTCAATTGGGTTGTGTGACATCTAGTTTACATCTCATCTTGGCTAGCCAGAAATCTTGGCAACTGTAGAAGACTTCTAGCACTTCCAAGGTTAGGCATCTATCTCATGCTATTTCTTGTTTCAGTTAATTCTTTTTCTTTACTACTTCTCACACCATTAAACTGCTAGGAAATTCCTTATCCATTTGAATATTTTATCTTCCAACATTTACTGAGCCCTTGCTTACAGCATGCAGTTCATGAGCACTGATTCGGTATCTGAAGTTCTCCTCTATTATATCTGCAAAGAGATTAAGCACTTTATTGTATTTTTATACTGAAGATACGATTTTTTTTGCTTATGTTTCTTTATGAGATTTTTTTTTCTCAGTTGGCAATGGGATTAGGTAAGCTTTTCTCATGGTTGCTCCTATCCTCTCTGCTACTGAGTCACACCCAATCTGCACTCCAGTGATTTATGTCAGCCTTTAGAAATAACAGGACCTCTTTGGGCTGTGCTGAGATCAAAGCAGCAGCTTTTGGGTAGAACCATGAATATTTAAGTATTAGTTTTAGGGGCTAAAGCACGGTGCTGCGAAGGAGAAGCATTCCAAAACCAATCATGACAAATAAAGTAGCGAAGAATATGTAAGAGACCTGTTAAAATAACAGTTCTGAGCTGTGTCACTTAATGACTGTTTTTGATATTTAATAAAAAAAGATGTCCATGATTGTTGAGGTATTTTGAAGCGTCTGACTGAATCCATGTCTGCAGAGGATTAAGAAAAGCAAAGAATTCACAAGTTGGCTTCAAACTCAACCCTATGCAGAACTACAGACTGGGAGAAGCCTGGTTGGAAAACTGCCAGGAGGAGAGGGACCTGGGGGTGTTGGTCAACAACCGACTGAACATGAGCCAGCAGTGTGCCCAGGTGGTCAAGAAGGCCAATGGCATCCTGGCTTGGATCAGAAATGGTGTGACCAGCAGGTCCAGGGAGGTGATTCTCCCTCTGGACTCAGCACTGGTGAGACCACTCCTTGAATCCTGTGTTCAGTTCTGGGCCCCTCACCACAAGAAGGATGTTGAGGCTCTGGAGCAAGTCCAGAGAAGAGCGACGAGGCTGGTGAAGGGGCTGGAGAACAGATCCTATGAGGAGCAGCTGAGAGAGCTGGGGTTGTTTAGCCTGGAGAAGAGGAGGCTGAGAGGAGACCTCATTACTCTCTACAAGTACCTGAAAGGAGGCTGTAGAGAGAAGGGAGCTGGCCTCTCCTCCCAAGTGACAGGGGACAGGACAAGAGGGAATGGCCTCAAGCTCCGCCAGGGTAGATTTAGGCTGGAGATTAGGAGGAGGTTTTTCATGCAGAGGGTGATTGGGCATTGGAATAGGCTGCCCAGGGAGGTGGTTGATTCACCTTCCCTGGAGGTGTTTAAGGCATGGGTGGATGAGGTCTTGAGGGACTTGGTTTAGTGTTAGATAGGAATGGTTGAACTAGAAGATCTGATGGGTCCCTTCCAACCTGGTTGTTCTGTGATTCTGTGATTCTGTGATTCTGTATTCGACTTTTCTTATCTTAGATGTAAGGGTATCTCCAAACTCAGCTTGGATCCAAAGAAGTTCATAATGTAAGAAAGCAGAAGTCCCACATTTTCCCAATCCTCTCAAATATCTGAGAAATATCCACAGAAATAGCATGCATACTGATCACCTCTCTGCTGAAAATGAGAGAGAGGAGAAACGAAAAAACACCTAGGTATGTTAAGTTCACAAGAACCAACATTGTGATTACAGTTCAGAAACAGACAAATTCAAACAGAAGCTTCTTCCAGTGTGGAATCAAGTATTAATGTTCCCATGTTTATATTAAGATGTCATCTTCAGTATTGCAAACACTGCCATACAATTGCATCTGTAAGAGTAAATTCCAAATAAAAGCAAATGTGAAGAATGACTATTAGGATGCAAAACAGAGAGGCTTTTCACTCAAGGAATTTAGAAGTGTTTACTTCAACAAAGTTTGTGCAAAGGGGGGGAAGCATAAGTGCCTTCTACAAGCACATTAGGGAAGTATTTGAGCTACTGAAGCAAAAGATAGACTTGACAAAAGAAAAAAACAAGTGTTTTTTTAATAAAAATACTGGCCACAAGTAAATTTTAAGTTTAAATAAGATTGCTAACCATCAGAAGAATGAAGTTCTTAAACAGCATTCACATAGAAGCAAAGTGGGTGGTTGGGCTGGCAACTGAGCATCTGGATGGCTCACAATCTGTCTGAGGAAGCAGCTACCCTGAACATCAGGCCAAACCTCATGACTCAAGCATGGCCCTATTTCATGTAGCCATAATCCAGGTAAACAGAAAGAGAAAAAGTTGCAGGGCATACTGCAGACCCCAAAACATTTAGAGTGGATATTTTACTGAAGTCAAAGCATAACATTAAAAAAACGCAAGACACTGCAAAGTGGGCTAAAGCTGCTACTGGGAAGTGGGATGGGAAGAAAGGTTCCTAATTTCTGCAGTAAAGAGATCTTGTATTCGCAGTAACTGGAAAGCAGACAGGTTCAAGGAGCAAGACTGATTAGGACATGGTGACTGTTCAGGCTCTACCTTAATAACAAAGAAGGCTTTAAGAGTTTTCCTGCATGAATTAAGATTTCTGCACACATGGTTAAACAAACAGACGCTTATTTTCTACGTGGTTTTTTTTTTTCTCTACTGCGCCTTAAAATAAATAGGGGTGTATATGGAATCTAGCCTGGATTGAATGAGAGCATTGCATTAGGGAAAACACTGAATGTTCCCATTATTGAAGACTGCAATTATTAATAGCTGGAAGTAAAAAGAAAAAAGAAAATAGTTGCTTAATGTAGTTGCTCTGAGAGTGGAAATTCTGGGCCAGAAAATACCAAGCACATAGAAATGTTTTGTCATTTAGCATATGAGCAAAGGCTGGGATCTCAAGTGGCTGAAGACTAGATTGCAGAGGAAGAGGAGGAGGCAAGGTCACTGGACCCCTGATACATAGAACTGTGGCATCTAAGGTATCACATGAACTAAAGCCTGAGGGGAAAGGCATTAAAAAACAGACTACATCTGTGTATGCACTAAGAGTGATGATCTCTGTCAGCCATGGTTTCCTGCAAGTATGTTCACTGTGACAGGTAATAAGAATTGGTGAAATTTTCCTGTTGAATACTGGCCTGATGTCTGACCAAAGCACATAAAGCACAGAGCATGACCCAGTACAGTGCACGGGTTCCTACTGTGTGCCAGGAATCTCCTTACAGGGACAGAACAAGAAAAACAGGAGTCAACACCCAAAAGCCCTTCCCCACTGCTAAGTGGACCCATGGAGATAGAGGAGTTCCTTGTAAAGGTGGATGAGGTCATCCTGAAGCCTGAGCGAAAACAACAGAGGTGCATCAACATCCAGAAACCTCTTGGAAGAATCTCTATTCACTGTAAGAGTAGAGCAGGGGAAGGAGTGGCCGCCTTGCCTGTCCTCTCAGCTTCCGATGAAGAAGCAGAAGTTTTCTGTAGTGCAGAGTCACTGCCTCAGTTGAGGCTTCCTGCAGCGTGGTTTCCCTCTCACTCACACAGCCCTTAGAAAGACCAAAGTAGCTGCATGTTCAGAGAGGACAGTCCTCTCTAATAAAAATGTGAAGCACAGAACCACAAGACAGCTGAGGCCAGAAGGCTTTCTTGGAGATTGTCTGGTTCAAATCTGTGCTCAAATCCATGTCAGCCAGAGCAGGTTCAGTCTGGTTTTGAGCATCTCCAAGGGGGCAGAGTTCACAGTCTGTCTGGGAAACCTGTTCCCAGTAGTTTTTACCCTAACAGTAAAAAAAAGATTTTCTTATGTTTAAGTTGAATTCCCTTTATTTCACATTGTGCCTATTGCCTCTTCTTTCATTGGGCACAACTGAGAAGAGTTAGGGCTCCATTCCCTTTACTCACCCACCACCAGGTATGGATAAGATTCCTCTGAGCTTTCCCTTCTCTGAACTGAATAGTCTCAGCTTTCTCAGTCTCTCCTTGCATGTCAGATGCTACAAACTCCTTGCATGTCAGATGCTACAAACCCTTAACCATCTCTGCGGTCCTAAAGAACAGGTTTGTTTACCTGTTTAGTGCAACTTTTAAAGTAGGATAATGTTATTTGCCAGTCTTAATCTAAATTAGAAGATGATATGTCTTCTTGTGCACTTCCCATTGTGATTATCATTAAAGATTAGAAACAGGCTTTGTACTTTGAAAAGACAGCATGTATGTCCCATTAAATGCTTCCTCAGTTTTAACTTGTCTTTGAAGAAATACGTGTTCTTATACACATTTGAGTGATTTGAAACAGAAAGGAACATTATATTAAAACTGTTGTTTTCCAGAGCAAGTTGCCCTTCCGTGATCTAGTGCAATTGCTATTTCTTCTAAAAAAAAATGAGGTCTACAATTAAGACATGATAATAAATCTCTGCAAAATGGAGTCTATAAAGAAACATTACTTTCATGCTTTGAAGTTACTTGAATAAGGTTAAGAGCGCTTGCGCAAGCATCACAGGGTTTGCAGATAACATGAGATATTTTTAGAAAAAAGTTTGCTCAGATATTTGTGAATAGAATATATGATGATTCCTGCCATCTGTGCGCATGCACATTAAAGGAGACAAAGATTGCATTCTACATATTTCCTATGTAGTTTTGCAAATGTATAAGGAAGCCAGTACACATCAAAGTGCAATGATTTTGAGAGAGCAGAATGATCATGATTTGAGGCATACTGAGCACCTCCTTAGAACAGCTGGTGGATTTCTCATACTTATGAAGCCTAACCATAGCAATTAAAGGTTAGTTTAAAAGACAAAGATGGGTCGTAAGTCATGTTAATTTTGGATTATAAGCCTTAGATGACATCATTTGAAACATCACCCTGATAACTTTAATTTAATTGAGATGGCTCAAGCCATGCTGCTGTGGTAAAATAAATAGAAACAAAGACTGGATGAATGAGTGCTTCTTTCAAGTCCCTCACAATCTCTTACTAGTTAGGATCCCAAATCTGAATGCTCCAACATAAAAAAATGAGTCTTGGAAGCCAAGACCTTACTTTTATTGATGAGACAATAAAAAAGAAAAAAAATCCTAGCAAGTCAGGGCACAGCTTTAGGAGGGTTCAGGAGAGGAGGCCTTGTGAGCTCACACCACATAGAAAAGGAAGATGAACGCAGCAAAAGATCTCGGTCGGTGTTTCCCTGCCAGCTCAGCCCCTTTGCAGGCAGCCAACCCTGATCCCAGAGCAGCCCTCACAAAGGTCTTAGGGAGCTACAAAGAGCCAGCATAGGGGGTCCTGGCATTCAGATTCACCTTGAAGCCAACAGCATTAGTGTGGAAGCTTACATATTTCTTCCTGCTATCTGATTCTATATAAAAATATCTCGTCTGGCCTTGCTCCTCTCTCTTATCCTACTTGTTTCAGCTTAATTCCATACTTAAGCAACCCCACATGGTGCTTTGAGGTAAGTGTGTCAATCAGTCTTAAATGAAGTTGAAGCTCTGCCTTAAGACTGCTTTTCTACCAAATACCTGTGCTTTAATAACAAAGTCTGGTAATCCTCATGGATGATCTCATTGTACTATACTGCACTCCAAGAAAGGCACAGCAACACTCCATGCAAAGTATTCCATTTAATGTATATAGCATACAAAGAGCAGAAGAAGGTGTTCTTTGTGAACTGAGGATCTCCAGGTATACACTTTTTTTTACTTTAAATGTGTGGGGCTACCCACAACAGAAATTATTAGAAAAACTAAAAACTCCCTGATTAGTCAGAAGTAACAAAATTTTGTATTCAGAAGAATTCTGAGCACCTTCTCTCTGTACTGTGGGAACTCTGTCATCCACCAAGAAATATGATAAAGCAAAACCAAACAGGGTCATGTTAAGAGGCAGGAAGTGTGTCTTATTCAGAAAGTAGTTAATGAAAAAAAGAGAAGCTGACTTTTGTGTTTTACTATATTTTGCCTGTCTGCAAATCTGATTGATATAATCACCAGCTTATATCTGAAGTGTAGGAGCACACTTTCACATCTTTCATGAGTAGCAACTGTAAAATCAGGCAGTTATTATTATCCTTATAAAATGTGCTTGAAGTTTTAGCCTTTTAAAACCTATTTATGATAATCTAATACATAATTTCTAATTCAGAAATTTATAGTGGCATCTGAAAATGAATTTTGATTTAATTAGAAGAAACCAAAGAGATGACTTTGGAATATTAACTACTGAGTTTCTCTTACACACAAACGCACACACACTCAGATTCACTGTTGGCTTTGAAGAAACACATAGAGTCAGGCATTGTGTTCTTCGCTACAATTGCCATTGGATATTTTAAGAAATGCCTAATAATATTGTACTTCCTGTGAAGAACAGCTGCCTGCATGGTAGCAGTTAAAACAAGAGCAGCCCTCTATTACTGTCAAGCAGAATACTGGAGTGAGTCAAGAGACCCAAATTTTTTTTTTCTCTTTCTGACACTGAATACATGTTTTGCATTTCACTGGGTTTTGTGTCATTGTATTCCTAGTAATAACCTGGCAATATTTTTTTTTCCCGCATCTATAGGGGACTTTCTTCTCAACAGATGGAAATAATGACTTGAGGACTATGTGTTTTTATCCCACAGTGTATTTCATTCTGCAATAAGCATATACTGAACAGTGAGAACTAGACTATTGCCAATTCTGTAACCGATGTACAAACCTGAAAGCTCTGTTTCTAATCCATGGAAAGCTTATTAAGTAAATTATAAGGTGTTGCAAACTGGTGGTAGATGTGTAGTGCAAGATTAAGCCATCAACAATTTTGAACCTAGCCTATCTTGATTTTTACTTTTACCTTTAACATAAAGAGAAGTAGTATGTGCTTAATGTTTCTTGCTACCTGTACAGAACAATTGTACCTTGGTGCCTTCATCACTGTACAGTTATATGCCCTGACAGCCCTCTTAATTCTGTTTCTTCTTCTGCAGGTAAAAAAAAAAAAAAGGCCCAGTAATTGTGCAATTAATGATTACAAACACCCACAAACCTCCTTATGTCTCAAGCTCCTTTATCCTGCAGTGCTGCTACTAGGAAACACTGGAAGAAATATTAACAGGACAACAGAAAATATTTTGTCATAAATATGAAGTGGATACAGCCTCTTTTCATGAACACATGTTCTGTCTTTTCATTGCCATACCCTCACATTTAATTTATTCAATATTTAGCAAACATACTCATTTTTACTTCCTTTCTCTGCTTTGATCACAGAATGTCTTCAAAGAATACTCCATGTGCAGTGTTCACACAAGTGCCTTCATTTAATTGCTCAGGTGATTCACCACATGTGCTTACCAGGCTAGGGGAGTACAAGAAGTTTTCTGGCATGCATCAGCTCATGTGAATGGAAAACTGGAAAGTGATGAATGAAGAATTTTCTATTGAGTTTGTAGAATGACAGACACCGTGGGCACAACCAGGAAAAACAACGCATACAACTTAGAAATCTCATTTCCATGGAACTGTGCCAGTGAAAATCAGTCACTGATAACTCTCAAAATAGCACAGAAAAAGGAAAGGCCCAAAGAAAAGCAAAATGACTTCATTTGGAATTGTTGCCTTTTGTGACACCTATTACTACATCTATTGTTCTATTCAATTACGTCTATTGCTAACATTCAGTATCAAAATGCCTCCAGGAATCATGATTACCATAATATGAACAGAGTTCAGATGATATTAATATGAAGCTGGAAAAGAGTATGCCACAATGTATAAGAACAGAGCTGCATTGGAGAGGCAAATTGAGAAGACTCCTCCCTGCAATAGACCAGAGCAGTTTCCAATGTGCCATTGCTATTTAGATAACATTCTGACAGGCACTTTACAAATTACCCAGAATTTACGGGCCGGATCATGACACCATTATTCATGCTGAAAACCAACATTAGGACGGCAGCAGCCCCACTGAAGTCAGCAGACTACCAGACTTGAAGTCACAAGCAAAGGTTTCACAGTCTAGCTCCACTCCGTCCCTGGGCAGATAACCTACAGACCCACAGACATGTAGCTAGGTCTTGCAATAAGGGGACATAACAAATCTGAATAAATGTTTTCCTGTAGCAAAGTGGGGGAAGGGAGAAGGGCCAGGGAGAGAAACTGTAGTCTCCTCTAATGCTTTGTTAGTCTTGCTGGCTCCAAACTTAAAAAAAATAAGCATCTCAAGGGATATGGGATTTTTCTCCCTTCTTCTTTTCTTAGTTCAAGATCAACTACAGTTTTCTTAAGGAATAAAAAAGACAACAATGATAAAGCTAAGAACATTGCCATATCAGTCAGTTACGTACAAGAAACAGAAGAGTTGTCAAGACAATATTAAACGTTTTAATGATATGCCAAAGCTCCTTTGGGAGGATACAGCCTCTCTAAGTCTTTTTTGAATATGATACCAAGTTACAAATTACCCGCATCTCATTCCAGTGTTCTCCTTTATCTCTTTCTCCATTCTTCCTCTATGATTGCTATAGTTTTTATATTTTTATTTTCTCTGTGGCATTAAGATCTAATCATACTTGATCCTAGCCATATTAGCTTCTATTTTATGAAAGGGGAAGACATCTATAACCACAGCAACAAATTTCTTTCTGACAAGATTTATCTCATTCTTTTTTATGGTGGTGAGGCTTTTTCCCCCCTTTAATTACCCAACAGAAGCAAAGTCTCTCATCCTTTTTTCATTTTTATATACTTTGCTTTCAACCAATTTCAGATGACAGCATGGGAGAAAGCTTTCCAGTTCAATAAAGCCACCTCCTCTTATATATTTGGGTTAACTTGCACTATGGACAACAGGCTACAGTTTGTAGCATTATTTCATTTCACAATATTAAACTGGCTTTTCCTCAAAACTTCTGTGAAGATCCCAGCCCTTCCAGCCCTTCTCTGTAGAGTGAAGTATCATTCTCTCAAATCTCATTTGTTTGTCCGCTACTTTCCTTGCATGCTATGCAGAATTTATCAGCTGACTCCTCTATTCTTCAGCCCCACAGCACTCTGACTTGCCAAGGACTCCCATCTTCATCCTCTGCTTTTGTCTCCCTTGGTTCTGCGCTCTGGTGTCCACAAGTACATGCCTTGTAAATCAAACAGCCTGGCAGCGTGACATCAGAATACACTTCGATTAAATGGTCACAAGACAAATTCAACCATATCTTTTCCCTTCCCCTCATGCCCCATCTATGTTTATCACTGTTTTCATGGAAATTGCCCTTCTCCATTCAAGATCAAGATTTAATATTCATATTTTGGAGGGGTGAAGGTTTCTCTGGCAAGTAGCAGTTGTGCCAGTCACAAAACAACACCAGGAAGTTCTGAAATCACAGAGCCCACAGACTAGCACCTGGGTTTGCCTAAATATGGAGAAACAACAAAGTTTGCTTTCAAGGACTTCAGTGATTCCCAGCCTGCAACCAGCCCAGAGGCTGCACTGGCACTAGAGATTAGCAGTTTGGTATGTTCAACCCCTTCTGCTACGTTCTGTTTTCACCTGCAGAAGCTGCTGCTGCTGCTGCTGTCTCCGTAACCCATTGCCCTGCTGCCCCTCTGCTGTGCTGCCAGCACCAGCACTGCTCCTGTCCATGACTGTACAGTGGGAAGCCCAGGCAGGTGCCCACCTTCTGCTGGGGCATGATCACTCCCCGCTACTGAGACTGGAAAAATTTTTAAACAGGACTGTATCTGCAGGGGGACCTCTCAGTGTTGCATTAGAGTCCCATTTCCATTTTATTTCCTGAAGGATCATGTCCAGGGAATCCCAGGCACCCCAAAATGTCCTTATAAGATGAAAAGGCCATGGCAGAGCAGTTGTAACACCTACTGGCACCAGCTGTGGCAAATTTTGAGTGCTGTGAGTGGTGACTTTCCAGCCCCAATCCCCAGCAACTCTCAACCAGGGCAGGGGGCACTGGCAGAGGCACACATAGATCTGCCAGGGGACTGGGCAAATATTGGGAAAATATTGGGAAAATATTACTATAATGAATAACTGACTGACATTTAGCAACACAAACCCTTTTGTACAGTTAGGGAAACATCACAATGTGTTTTCTTTTCAAGGAAACATGTGGGTCACGCTTTACAAATGGATGCTTGCAGAGGGGAGAGGGACTCTGGGGAAGGGACCTTCAGTTTCTTTTCATCAAACAGAAGCAAAACTCCACCTTTTTAGGTGAAGGTAAACATATCATACTGTTGACATCAGAGGGGAAACTCCCTCCCTCTGTGCCGTCTTCACCTAGCTTGCATTACTTTAGCAATGCTAAAAAACACGTGGGATGAAAAATAAAATAGCCCATAACTCTGCAACAGTTGGAAGGGAGTTTTAGCTCATTCTTCATCTCTTTCACGTGCTGAGTTGAAATATGAGGCCAAGAAGGAGGCCAAAAGACTTAAAAGGCCTATCATGAGGTAATTCAGCCACAAGCCCTGAGCAGGGGAACACAATGATGGCAGTGTGCTCACTGTTTGCACAGAATTTGAAATATCAGAGCCCTCTAGACCCTAAAATGCACAATTAAAAATGAAACAACTCCTTGGGGCCCAGAGATTACCCCCATTTCCCTCCCTGAAAATGTTTCACTCAAGTATCCTATAGAACTGGTGATTGCTTGTGGCACTTGCACAATATAGTAGTTGGGAAACCCATAAAAGAACAACCTAAGTTATGTACCTGTGTCTACCATCACGTTCTTCGGTGACCACTACATGCACCTATGCTTTATGCCAAGGACAGAAGACTCAGGCAGCAGCAAGCAGCATGTAAATGGTCTTCCTAGCTTCAGGAGAGGCAGCACAGCATACCTGACCTGTCCCATGCAAAGACTGCAGTTCTTCAGCAGTACCCTACAAGGCACACTAGAAAGACCATGCTGGTAGCAGGTGGATTGAAATATAGGGCAGCACAGCAAGCATGAAACCAGTTTTTATTAATTGCTGGGCATTAGGCATAGACATTTGTACTACCCATGGGATGGTAAATATGCAGAAGAAATAAATGGAATTATAAAACAGCTAAATCTGTTAGGACACTTACTTAATAAAGGGAATACCTGCCTCACAGGCATTTGTTGCAGGGCTTCCATGTTTGGCAAGGTTTATTTGACTGAAAAAGGGAGGATGTCACAAATACTATATGCTTACCTTGCATGCTTGATCCAATAATTTTTCCTAATGTGGCACTTACAACTGCAGGATCAGGCTGTGGAAAAGCAAATATCAAAAAGGAAAAATTAGCTGTAGTGAGTAATCTCACTGCCCAGCTCTACTGAATCAGTGAAACAAACATAAAAAAATAGTCCCTTTTTGGAATGATTAAACACATACAGAAGAATTGTATGTTAAATAAACACAAAAATATATCCCAAATTTAAAAACTGATAACTCTATCTTAAATGATAGCTTTAAAATATTAATGTAGATTAATATTCACATAATATCAATAAACTTATTCGTGTCCCGTAATGATATACATCCCTCTCAAGTGCAGGTCAGTTTAGCTGCTGTCTTGAAATTACTCTTCTCAACAGCCGAAAAACAAACAAAAGGAGTGTTAGCAATGTCTCAAGACTGGCTTATGCTTTCCTGTAGCACTAGCAAAATGCTCATTTAAAGATAAAATCTGAACACCACGAAGGAGCTGTCTCAACCAGATGGTGGCACTGTAAGCACTTGCTATCATAAGGTCATTATAAGCTGCGGGGGGGGGGAACAAAAAAATAAACCAGTGCAACAACTACAGTATCACTTTACACCACTATCTCTTAATTTATGAGAGACCTTCGCAGATGGCTAAACATACATGAATTGCCTGTGTTACCAATCCCAAACCATTAGTTTAATGAACAGCGCGCTGAAAAGAAATAAAATAAGAGTGTCTCATGACATTTTAAAATATGCTTTCAAAAGAAAAACAAAAGTCTTTCTTTCCCCAGTCCCTCTTCCAGTCCAAGTATTTCAAACCGTTCTCAAATAGTTGGGAGGAATCCGAGTGGGTTGCAAATGACCTCTCTCACCACACTACTAACACATAGATATTAAAATATATCAAACAGAGAAAGTACAGGGCACTGAGTCAAAACTGTTTCTAGAGCAGATTAAGTGGCAAGGTATACAGGACAGAAATCTGGTATTCAATATATCAACAGCAGCAATTTGTGAAAGCTACAAATTAAATGTTTGCAATGGCATATAAAGCAGAAATATAAGGAAGATAAAAAATCTGAGAGGAAAGCCTCGTTCCTCTTATAGCAGTGGGATGTTCGCGATTGATTTCTGTGTGGCCAAGATTTCCCCTTAAGGGTTACATCAAAACATACAGGGCCTGACTTTTTCACAGAAGTGTGAAGTCCGTGTGCATTAGCAGAACCATTCCTGCATTACAAGAGGAAGACTGCCAGGAAAAACAACCAGAAAATGTGTCTGAAAGCATAATACAATGGATGGTCTGCCTATTGGAGAGAAAGAAAAGAAGTATGCAGCCCTCTGGGCATCGTACTGGTAACAACAAACTTGCCTAACATTTTTCTCCTACTTTAGTTGCATTTCCCATTGTTTCTTCGGAGGCTTCTTTGCTTTCTCTCATGCCTCATTTTTGTAAGATTATCTCTTTTTTAGAACTATTTATTACTTTCTCAGGTTAATCTCTCATGAGTTCTACTTTATTAATTTTTCTTGTGGAAAGTGGAAAATGCCCATTTTGTTGGTCAGTGTTGATTCTCTTCTCTAACATCAATAAATGATACATTCATATATACCGCTTTATTGATTTCAAACTGTTTACCAAATGAGGCCTGCAATATGGCTGGTTTACAGATGGGGAAACATAAGAGAACTTAGAACCAGAACAATAATTTAGAAACTGGTCCTGCAAACAGTTGTTCATATGAATAACTTTACAAGAGCATTTGATGTGGCTACTTAGATACATCAAGTCACTTGACTGCAAAAGCATTTGAGGACCAAATCCTTATACACTAACACCAGCTGCAGCTGGCTTCCCTTCACCCTCTTCTGCTACATTATAATTCTTGAGAAATATATTGGGTTTAGCAGTAGCTCCGCAAACTGGGAAATGGGAGGAAAGTAGTAAAATCCAAAGTTGTGATTAAAAAAAGTCTGATGTGCAAAACAGTCTAGGTTAAAAATAAATAAAGGATTTTCCTTTTTTTTTTGTTTAGCCATGAGAAAATATACAGTAAAAAATTCTCTGGTCTTTTTCACATGGAAAAGTTACAAGCTGTGTTGCCAAAAAATTCACAAGTTTGGTAGCAGCAACAGCATGTTTGAGGTTACACACAAAGTTTCACCACATGACATTTCAGCTGCTGAGAGATGTGGCTAGTATCAGGGATTTGCCTTGATTATATGAAGACACTTTGTTCGTAGCAAACTATTATTCACAAGTTTGTAAATGAGAAAAACTATATAACCAAACTAGAAAACACCAACAGCCACATTACCAAAGGCTGACGATTTTTTTTTTCAGCCTACACATTTACGTCAGATAGACAAACAATGTGGGGAAGTCAACAGCTTGCCAAAGTCTGATGAATGAGAAAAATGTTGTTTTTCTCTTTCCAGGACTTGGGCCAGCCAGGTGTATTGCTCCAGTCCTTCTGGGATTCACACCTTCTGTGAATAGCATAGCAAATTACCTTTCCCATCTACCATGGAAAATAATCAGTGCAATCCCAGAGGTGAGATTCCTTAAAATTGCTAAAATTACTACACATACCCACTGGACTAAATCCTAGTTTTAGAAAATATCTTCCATTGCTTTGATCAGAAATCCCGTCTGTCCTATTTTGCCTGATTTTCCCACACAGAATCAAATAAGAGATAACAGCAGATAAAACAGTGCTCTAGAGTTCTACAGAATGGAAATAACCAGTGAACCTGAAGCACCACATTCATAGCATTAAACAGCCTGGACAAAGTCTGAAATTACAGCAAGTTTTCTCCATAAAGCTTAATACACTCCTTTTTTTTTTTGGTTCTGGATTAATGAAAACATGAGGAGGGGAGTTACTATATTTGCCTTAGATTTACAAGAGGTTAATTATTACTGTGGTCCATTGCCTCAAAGAAATGAAAACATTCTAAATCAAGATGAAGGAAAAACTGGTATCAGTCCACAAACTTAAACTATGTACATGTGTGTGCATCTGTGTATATATACATGCTTTATTTGTTTGTTTGTTTGTTTATTTAGTTATTTAACTACTTCTTCCTAGAATGCAAAGAAAGCTAAGGGCATGTCTCCTAGTGAATAATCAGAGTGACTGAGCATTTTCTTGAGGAAACAGAAAATGAGGAAATGGAAATGGCACCATGATTTTCTTCTTGCTTTCCTTAGAAAAATTTTCTTTTCACTTCTGGTTTTCCAGTTAAAAAAAAAAAAAACAAAACACAAAAAAAGACATCCTCATGGGGACATAATCTCACTTCTGCACACTGACATGTTAGTCATTCCCACTTGGTTCGTCTTTTTCAATAGCTTATCCTTGTACAATTTACAGAAAATTAAGTCAATGGGATTTTATCAGGCTACTAGAGTAGTAGGGAAATAACTTACATTTCACCATGACACTGTACCTCTCTACTTTTTGAGGTCAAGCATTCAACAGTTCATCAGCAATCTTACAGGAGATCCTCAGTCACCATACTGGGGACAAAGTTGTGATGTATTAACATATGGCTCCAAACTCAAACTCAGTGACATCCTACCAGCCAAGCCCTGTGATAGTCTGTGCAGAAATGTGTCACATAAAAGATCTTTTGATTCAGCATACACTTTAAACGGCCTTCTTCACATCAAACTCATTTCTCCCACTCCTTAGCTTCTCTGTTGGCTCTTTTATGTTTCCAAGTGGCAATCAGATGAAAAATAAAGCCCAGAAGGAAGAATCACACAGTGCTCTGGTCCACTTGCTAGTAGTGCAATGAGGATCACCTAGTAGCAAAACTAAACCAAGGCTTGCCTTGCAAGTCCAGCCTGCTCACGTGTGCATGCTTTCCTTAGGGCTCACTAAGTCTTTCTGCTTGTCAAGAGCAGGTCTGTCACTACAGCAAGCAGTAGAAGTTGTATTGACAGACCCAGGTGAGATCACTGGGTCCATAGTGAGAGGCTGTTTCATAAGGGAGCGCTGCCAGGGAGAGCACTAAATCTCTCTTTTAGGCTCACTTCACCAGCTCACTTTGGCTTATCAGTGATACTTTCCTGAACTTGGTCATCACCATCCTCCTTTTACCACAATTTTAGTTCAGGATGACTCCCCATACTGATATAAAGTAGAATAACAAACTCAACAGAGTTTCCACCTAAAATGCTTCAGTACTTTTTCCTCTGATTTAATTTTTCAGGTCTTGTGAGGCTAAGCTCCCTTCCTATGCAGAGCTCAGACCAGCGCAGATGAAGAAAATACTGTCTGGTTATCTGCTTGATGATACAGAATCCTGACAACTAACAAGTTTGTATAAAGGGACGTTTCTCCAGCATGCACTCTGCCAGGCAGGAACCAGTGCTCCTTCTGTAGAGAGCAGTGGGGAGATGCTGGGAGGACTCAAGAGTTCAGCACAGTAACCCTGCCTGAAGCCAGAGCATGTGAGAGTCATCTATCTCCCAGAAACATGTTGTAATGCACAGGTTCCATGGGCCCACTTGTAAAACAGAGTTTGTGTAATGCCTCAGAAAATGCCCAGAGACAGCTCCCAAGTCCCTGCTGCTTCATTCCAGAGCAGTGCAGGGGAATACACCCAGCAGTAAAATGCCTCAATATCAGAATCTCATAATGTGGGAAGCTCAAGACATTTATTTCTTCAGTCTTTATTTCACCACATCTGTCCGAACTGCAGTCTTACTACTAAATAATATCTCTAAATAGGGCCAAATATACCCTTATGTTTCTTACAATGCAGAGAGACTCTCAGAAAAACACTGGTTTGCTCAGCCAAAAGGACTGTTCATTCAGCCTCTTGTTCAAACTACTGTCAGTAGCATCATTCCTGGCTTGTTCTCCCTGAGACTGGGAACCCTTCAAACTACGGGGCTCCCTGGCTACTGGGGAACAAGGACTCTTTGGTGGTTGGTGGCTCCCTGGCGAGCAAGGCAGCTTTCCCAAAGTGACACCCTTGTAAATTTTCAGCAGGGGTCAAAGCCATGCAACTGCACATGGCATCGATTTCACAAATCTAACAGAATAGATTCTGCCCACTCTAGATGCAAACCTATCATTAGGATGATTTTTTATTTTTTGTGAACTGGGAAAGAAAACTTGTTTCTTTAACTATTTTTTTACAAAAACACTAAAAGCTCTCTAAGCAACAGCTCTAAAAGAGAACCGGAATAATTCATTGCAATCATCAGCACTCAGGAAATCATACACATCTTTTAGTGGCACCTCAGACACAAAACCAGACTCTCCCTGGTGCCATAAAACACAGAAACTGAATCTAGATTTAAAATACGTACCGCTGTTATGTACTATCATTGCCTGGCTTCAGCAGAACTAAATCATCTTTCTACTAACAGAGGAAGCAATCTCAGATGAAACCAACTAGAATAACTAAAGCAAAAATCAACAGTAGCATTACAAGAAGTGACTGCAGAGGGAAGATGAAAGCCACTGACAAGAACAAGCCAGGCTGTGGCACAACCTATCGTGAGCCAGCTGCCTCATTACAGGAAAGCCTGCAAAGCCCAGACAGGCTCTCAGTGTTGATAAATTAAAAGTAAAAATGAAAAGATAAAGCCTGTTATCAAGCCAAAGGGGAACAAGTGCTCAGTTGCAGTGAGGTAGAAGAGACTGCTGCAAAGAGATTCTTTCTGGTTGAATGCTGAAACTACAAAGGAGGCCAAGACAAAATTCAAGATATCTGGGGAAAATGGTAGACTTCATTTAAAAAGTTTATGTGTGGGAAAGCTGTATGTGGTCTTAGGAAGCAGTGTACATAGCAAACAAACTTTTTGATAGATGGGCAGCCTTGTGCCAAATCAAGACTCAGGAGCTGACAGGCAGATGTAGAAAATGTACCCCAGTATGAATGTATGTGCTTGACAGCCTGGTATCTAAGTTTGGCAACTACTTGATGGTTTCTAACTTTCAGACTTAGGCAACACATGCAATCCCAAACCAAACTGAATCCCTTGTAGTGCAGAGTATGTCCACATAGACTGAGGCCCAACAGTCCTGCCTCCACTGCAGCCCTTGCAGACCACTACCACTCCCAAGGCCAAAACACTCTTAAATCATTATGGGACACTCCTTTTTCATTTCCAAATATAGGTCACTAATCTGACAGGAGGGATGATAAGCAAGCCTAGATGTTGTAATCTTGTGCCTATTCATATTTTCACTCTGATGCTCCTGCCAACAACAGGGACATAAGTGAGAGATTTCATAAGTGCCCTGATGGCAGTGCTGTCTTTCTAGAAGAGGCAAACCACACCCCATGATGGAAGAGGGCACTAAGGACTCACACTCCTCTCCCCCTGATCTTGGAAGTGTTGGGGCAGGTTGGCATGTTACATTGGCGACTGAGAACATCCCAGGAAAGCCAGGAAAAAAAGACTTACTGGAGGCAATGTAGACAGAGGGAAGCAAAGGAAAATTCCAAGATGTTTTCTTTTGAAAAGGTGAATTGAATGATGACTATTCTTACTGTTCTTCAAAGGGAGCCTACCTCCATGAACAAAACCCAGAAAGATTAAGAAACTATGAGGCTCAGCTAGGAAGAGTCATAACTGAAATGAGAAGTGATTATTTTATTCTACAGCTCTCTACCTGACTTTTGAACAGCTATGAAAAAAAAAAAAATCTTCAGTTCCTGAGACAGGAGCCACATCTTCCATCACAGATAAACTCTTCCCTGTAATCCCTTCTGAGCCAAATCCCACTCTAGCTTGTTTGCTATTCAGAGACCCACTGATTCCAAAGTACCATTTCCCTCACCACTTTCAGGAAGGAAATCTTCTGGAATGCACATATATTATTATTAGTCCCACACAAATCTATTTCTAAAGCACAAAAGCGCACACACACTTTGTTCTACAGTTACCTATGGTAGTTATTTAAACTTCATTTAATGTAATAATAACACTGAATATTTTCAGTAAGTATCTGAAAGTAGCCAGCAGAAGCTCCAATCAAGATTAGAGACTGTGGTGTGATTTACTGACTATCAGAAAGCTCTTGATAGATCTGAGTGATTGAGTTGGAAAACTTCTCTGCATCGTGTAGAGGAGGCACAAGTTAACAGGCAAAGGTCAGAGGTAGATGGATTTTGCTTGCCTCCCCCCACAGGATCATAACTTCATATAGAGAAGAGAGTCAAACACAGTTGCTGGGAATACCTCAAAGCCAAGGGAGTTCTTTCACGTATAATTCTCTCTGTCCTTCATAAGCCAAGGGGAATGCTAAGACAGGAGGCAGAGGTGACAGAAGTAACATCTGTACATTAAAGGATAATTAATTAAGGCATATTAAATGCTTTGATATTATGGGAATGGGACCACATAACTGCCTCTAAGTGGGTTAAAAGAAAAAAAGATATCTGTATCACAACATTATGTGTAGTGGTGTACTGCTGCCACACACACTGTATTGAGCAGTAGAAAACTTGTGTAGAAAGCCAGATTTGGGAGAAGGGAGAAGGATAAGAAGGATACTTCCTAATAGTATGCAAACATACTATTAGGAAAAGCGATACATATGGTTTGTTTAGAAGATTGCACAGTAGGGCATGAAAAGAGCACAGAAGTCACACTTTGAAAATATCACACCTGAGCTTTGTTTATTTGGTCCTACAAATGTGCTACACATTTCCTGAATGGCTTCCAAAACCAAGGCAGGGCTCATATGGGTCAACAGGTGAGACACCTGCACAGATAGCAAGTCACACAGGGATCCTTTCACATCCAGTGGGAGCATCTAGTAGGAGGCAGTTCATCTGACCTGATCTATACATGCAGTAGAAGGAGATGAATCACACCTTACAAGTATCTGAACATCCCCACTGGTTGCACGTGGAGCTTAGACAACTAACTGACACAGATATGGGCACCTGCTTTCAGTCAGATCATTAGCTTCCTATTCTCCTCACTTCCACTTCCTCCTCCCCCCACAAACCCCCCCAAACATCCACATGCCTCAGTACTGAAGATACACTTAGTTGGGGGTTTTTAAGAGTACAAATCACACTTGCGGGTTCTGGCCTTGTAGTCTAATCCACAGATCCACCTAGAAGGACTTTGAGGGCAATAAGGACATCAAGGCTTTCATTTGCCTTCATCTCTCAGAGATTAGTGCTGCCCAGTGCTGCTATGTGACAAGGACATGACTCTATCCTGTAGGTCAGGTCACTGCCTCTGCTCCTAGCATCACTACTCAGCCCCAGCTATGCTCCCTCACATGGAGCTCGCTGAAGCAAAGGTAGTTCTGCAGAAAAGGTGAGGAAATGGGAATCCAAACAGGCAAACTCAGTGAAAAAAAGCCTTAGCAATTCAAATATTTCTAAAATGTCAGAATCAACCTTAGAGTCACATTCAGCACAGCAGAGAAGTGTATGTTTAGTTTCAAGCAGACATGAGCTAAGGAAAGACTTAAATAAGCCATTTGCTCACACAAGCCCTCCATGGGGCATGAGAGTATCTGGGAGCACTCCAGCTGTGAATACCTGTCCTTAATGACATCACCAGCAAAGCTGCCGCTTATTTGACTGTGACTAGAACCTCACCTCAATCATTTCCTTGTTATTGTGCACAGCCAATGGGCAACTGTTACAGTTTGAAGTCAGAGAATTTATTATCCCGTGAACAATATTTTGATAAGCCATCCCCTTGCCCTTCCCTGTTCTCAGTTGAAAGACTTAGTTTTACTGCACAGTAAACTAAGGTTCAGTTTCTTTCCTACCACTCCACAATGTTTGTTCTTCTTAATCACTGAGATCAATATTTATCCATGCGGGTGGACACTGTGCTCTCTGCTCACTGCGTTGTTATCGAGTTAAAATTTAACGTCACTAAAGAGGTAGTAAATGACAACTAAGCATACATAACCAAAAAAGGATTTTTTAGTTTAATTAAATAATGCATTTTACTGAGAAACCAAATCACATTGTTCCTAGGCAGGATCCTAAATGCATTTTTCACAGTAATGCACCTCTATTGATCACAATTCTTTTGATAATGAAAGTCCACGTTTGGAAGTGTTGGGCACAATCTGGTCTTAAACTGGCTTCATACTACTACAGCAAGTAACTTCATTTAACAGAACTGCTGTTGGATACAAAGATGTGCAAGAATTGTAATAAGATCTGCTGCCTCTCTATTTATTAAATACTCCTTTTTTTTAAGCTTCATAGTTCTCCAACAGTTTTGAAAGCAAAGGAAACTAGAAATTTTTTTTCCTTCTGATTTTTTCTAGACTGTGCACTGAAAGAATTGTGTGCTCCAGATTCCTGGGCCAGTATAATTTTAATAATGGGTTTGGTTTATGTCTTTTTGTGAATTACTATATTATTAAGATTGCTTTCCAATTTTAACAAAGAGGCTAGTAATTATTAGCCACTGCTAGGTAAACTCAGAAATAGCTTGGAGTTCAAGTTCAGTTCAGATAAACATACAAAAGTTCAGATGCTTATCCAACTGCTTGCACTTCTTGAGTCTGCAGAACAAGTCTGGAGACCTATCAGGTTCCCCATCTCCCTGCTCCCACACGCCAAGTCATGCCAAGAATGCTCCAGTTGCATTTTTTCATGGTGCTTTTTTTGGTTTTGATCCTGTGCAGAATCAAGGAATATAAAGGTTTATTATGAAAGGGAAGGCCTTGAAGGAAGTTCTCTTCCCAGGAAAACAGGGTGTTTTCATGAGCCTCCAAAGGCTTTAGAGTGAACTATCCCATGACAATGGGCAAGCTTCAAAAGTAATTTAATTCCACCTATATCTTATTGCCCAATAATAATTTCCATCACACATTCCCCCCTCTCCCAGATACGATACCTATTCCTCAAATTCCTAAACTTTCTGGGTGCTCCCTGCTCCAAGTACTGCCCCACTCTGCTGCCTTTAGTTTCCACTTGACCTCCCCTGATCTCTAGACATTAGCTTCAATCCTAGGAGTTCCCCACCTGCTAAGTGTGCTTAGAGCACACCTCAACCAAGCCCAGATTCCTCACCAATGGTAGTCAGAAGGATTTCTTTTTAAACAGTGCTATAACATGTGGAGGTGCCCAGCTAATTAGCTCTAGCAGCCAAGCAAATGAAAGGGCTGGAAACAATCCACTACAGTCTGTAGGAAGTCAAGCACGTTTTCCAAAAAATGACATTAATCTTTAGGATGGGTCATCCTGTGTAAGGAATGCCACGCTCTTCTGTTAAAGTTATTATGTCCCTGTGAACCCAAGAAGGCACGAGCTGTCAATGTTGAGACGTGACTAAACAATAGTGCAGGACTTGAGACAGAATAAATGTGAGACCAGGGTTTATAATTTCCTAAACCCATCACATAGTGATGAGTAAAAAAAATTAAAATTCAACCTGAAGCAATACTAGGGCATTTTCAAAAATGCTCTTACTTAGGCTTTCTTTACATTTTGAATAACATTGAGGCATGTTTTAGCTATTCTTCAAAAAACAGTTTGTCCAGCCTCAGGAGTGATTATCTTGTTAGGAATACAGGCAATGGAGACAGAAAATGGATAAGGAAAGCAATAGTCTTTTGTTTGATCAGCAGGAGTATCAAGCCTCAGTGTGGATGCAGGTTGCTAAACGAGACACAGCAATGTAAGTAATAGTGGATTATTCACTCTAGGGTAGCCCTACATATTGTCCCCTCTGAGCAGGAGAGGAAAAGTAATTGGGATCGAAGTTGAATGCTGTCCATGATGTCCTCACCACTTCACCTGCTGGGAACGACTGCACCACTTTGTCTGAGAAAAACTCGAGATGGTTTGGGAGGAAGAGATCACAAAGCAGCCCTGGGTGTGTGTTAATAGCATTATGTTTCAA
The DNA here is from genome assembly GCA_033558105.1 of Coccyzus lansbergi. Classification (NCBI taxonomy): domain Eukaryota; kingdom Metazoa; phylum Chordata; class Aves; order Cuculiformes; family Coccyzidae; genus Coccyzus; species Coccyzus lansbergi. The sequence goes on along the minus strand of JAUMJK010000081.1, from coordinate 1,481,333 downwards.
AAGGCTAAAGAATAAAATTAAATTGATCAGAATTATTTTATCTGTACAGGTAGTCAGTGTGCTCAGGTATTAATAACATCACTACCAACTCTGTTTTTCAACTTTATGTTTCAAAGCTCAACAGAAATATTTGGGGTCATGATATCTGCAGGAGCTGAGAGTATGAACAATTGAAAAACCACAGGGACCAATAAACCCCACATTTTTTTGATGGCAACAGAATTTTCCAGGAGGACAAGATAGAAAATATGAATTGCAAAACCAGAAACTCAGGCTAGGCACACCTGAGCTTTCAATTTCTGCAGAAGCAACGCGAAGATGAACAAGGATTAGTTTGCAGAAGATGGCCACCCACATTAACACCCTCTCCTGCTGTGCGCAGAAGAGCACTGCCAACATTTGCAATTTCATTGCAGCTATACCAACATTTGCTCTCTCTCTGACTCCACTTCAAACTCCAGCTACAGAAAACAAGAGACTGCATGAGGATTTTCATTTTCATATTTCGTTTTGAAGACTCTTTTGAGCTCTCATGGTTTCAAAGAATATTTTGAACAAATAAAGCCAATTCATCTCACAGGCTAAGAAAACAAACACAAGAACCCTTTGCTTATGTAAGGAAAATTTAAAAATCTTAATTTTAAGTCTACCTGTACTTCTGTATAGCTAAGTACTATTTTCTCTCTCTTTTTAGTGCATCACATGACCACTTTTTGTTCTAATGAATTATCACATTCACCTCTTCAAAATATGTTAAGATATTTCCAAAAAGCTGCTAAGTGAAATGTATCCTTATGTTACATCAAGTTGCTAGCTACAACTCCGTATGGAAACAGAGCAAAGTTGTTTTCCATAAAGACTTGTTTATGTAAGATGGTCCCTAGTTTACTCGTGAGAAGGAGAGAACAGATCATGTGCTTCAATATGCTCTCTTCTCTGCTTCTCAGAGGGAGTGAAACCAGTGCAGGACTCTTCACATGGAGTACTGCATTCAGTTCTGAAGTCCTCAGCACAGGAAGGACTTAGATCTGTTAGAGTTAGTCCAGACAAGGGCCATGAAGATGAACAGGGGCTGGAACATATCTCCTGTGAGGACTGGATGAGAGAGTTGGGGTTGCTCCGCTTGGAGAAACAAAGGCTCTGGGGAGAACTAATAGCAGCCTTCCAGTACTTAAGAGGGTCTACAGGAAAGCTAGGGAGGAGCTCTTTATGAGGAAGTGCAGTGGTAGAACATGGAGTAATTGTTTTAAGCTGAAAGAGGGGAGATTTAGATTAGATATTTGGAGGATTTTTTTTTTCCTGTGAGGATGATGAGGCACTGGAACTGGTTGTCCAGAGAAGTTGTGGTCACCCCATCCCTGGAGGTGTTTGAGGCTAGGCTGGATGAGGCTTTGAGCAACCTGATCTAGTAGAAAGTATCCCTGCCCTTGGCAAGGGGTTTGGAACTAGACGATCTTTAAAGTCCCTTCCAATCCAAAGCACTTTATGGTTTTATGATTCTAGCACAGGTCAGTCTGTTTTCAAGTGTGCCCCCTGCACCACATTGCATTTGATAGAGTAACTCATGTGCTGCCTTGGGGTTGAATCTGTCTCCAAGCTTGACTGTTCACCGTGTGCCACTGGATAAAGGTATTGGGCTGGAGCCCTGTGCCACCACAGCCATCTACACTGGAATATGCCTAGCAGGCAACGAATTTGATCTGCTGAAATCCATCATCAGGGCATGCCTCTGTGGCTGTGAGGAGCAAGACAATTAAAACCAGGAAAAAGGAGGTGGGAGGAAATGGGAAGATTAATCCCATTGCATTACAACTTTTCTTATTTAGCGAAAAGGAAATACAATTAGTGGAACATATTAAACACACCTACACAGATATCTAAACATCTCCCTAGTGTGCTCAAACTCCTGCCTGTAGATGAAACAGGCAGGCACCGCTTCTTTAATCAAATTAGAAAACTGAACTTAAAATTATCCTCCTCCAGAGAGATATTTACACCTCCAAACATATTCAGCAAAAAAAATAATATGAAGCTGAAAGGAAATCACTGAATTATTTATTATGGTTTTCTAATGGTCTAGGCTTACAATTTCAGACAGTAAAGTGTACAGTAGAAAATGACTGATTACAGTGTACACCGGAAATTTTGGGGAATTAAAAGTAAGATGTTTTGCATAATAATTGCACACTTCCATTTCTTGAGGAAAATTAAAAAGACATTGCTACTCACTAAAGATTACTATAATGGCAAATAAGGGAGTTTGGGAATGGGGAAGAGGAAGGAAAGGAGGAGAGAAAGAATGAAGGCAAAGACGTTGATTCTCCAAAACACAATTAAGGGCAGGAGCAAGAAAAATCACCCCTTTCCAAAACATGTTGGACAATGAGCCACTTTCACTCAAGAAAGTGAAAAAGCACTTTGATAAGCTCATATATGATCAGATACCTCCCCAGCAGTGGGCCTTTTTTCTTGCAGGCTTGTGGGAGTGCTCAGTGCTGCACGACACGGACCCTGCAAGGCAGAACACAGACTAAGGATACTCAAGCAATTGTATATGCTTCACTGGGAGCAGGACAAGGTAACAGCTCTGCTGCCTTTCCCATGAAGGCTGCCTAACACAGGCATTTCCTGAGGTCAAAGTGCTGATGATGGCTAGGGAAGCAGAGTGTTGTGCTTCCACTGCAAGGTAGTTGCAAGGCAAGAAACCATTAATACTACATGCAGGGGCAAAGAGAGTTTACATATGCAAACTACACTCATGAAGCAGAGAACTTGGGGACCAATTACATGTCCTGCTGCATCCACTGAAGGCAGTTTCTGCCCCTTCTGCAAGAGCAGAGTGGAGATGCGATCTAAGGAGATGCATACAATCTGTCCTCTGGTCCTCTCAAAAGCCTTCACAGCAGAAGCAGAAATCAATCTCTGTTGTCAATAATAGCAGTATGTATGGATTTCTTTAAGTCTTGCAGATGACTTAAGCATTTTCTGAATGTAATAATGCCTAATATTTTTCTATACCAAATTTTTTTTTATATATACAAGGTCCAACACACACAAAAAAATGAGACTAATGGTATAGCTCAGGGACTAAGAGTCGTAGGGGAGAAACAAAGAGATGGTTATAGAACTTCTAATTGGTCACAATGAGATTAGGATCAACTTGATCACTTCACTCAGTATGAGTAGACACATGTTCAGATAGAGACATTTTCTTACCCCCAGTCAGAAAATGTTGGTGTGCAAGTGAGAATAGTGAGTTTCTTGTGAAACTGAAGAAATCCACAGTGGAAACTTTTCAGTTATTGACCCAGGCTTATGCTGAAGAAATTCCAAAGATCAGATCTGTGCTCAAAGGAATCAATTTTTTGTCAGTAGAACATGTGAAAGTAAAAGCAACAGACATTCTCAACCGCCTTTCAGAAAATGATCTGCAAAATTGTTTTCAACATGGACAGTATTGTGTGTGGCTGTGTGTCAAACCAGAAGGAAGCTGTTTTGAAAGTGATTGTAGCTGATTTTCTTCTTTTAAATAAAAAGAGTTACAGGCATGGTCCCTTTGCAGTTTTGTGTGTCAGATCTCATATATAGCTGATGCGTTTAGACTTACATATATATAAGCATATGTATATAAGCATGTATGCATTTTTATATATTCTCATTGCATGTATACTATTCCTTGCATTTGTACAAATGCAAATTTATATATGCTACAGCTTTTATTGTTTGTCTGTTACATGTACTCATTCATTTCATGTTTACGTATAACTAAAGATAATAAGGCATAATTAAAATAGCTTACATGCTTCCAAATTCCAGCCTGTATGGAAATAAGATTTACACCTTTTTCTTAGGTTAATAGGGCACATAATCATGCCTTTAATGTGCTAAAATGTGTAGCAACACAGTGTAGAACTCACACCTGAAGGCTTTATTGAAGCCAATATTCCCAAGTAGCAGGTAACCACTATGATTTATAGCCTGGGAGTAGTCCCACATAAGCCTCTGAAACAATTGGAGGAATTGCTTTCCCATCCTTCTGTCTTAATATGTTTTTTCTTGGAATTATGGCATATATCTTCACTTACTTATACAAACCAAAAGATTTAAGTGTGTCTGTGCAAAAAAATCATAGCTATAGACTTTGGTGGCCTTTTGAGAGAGATCACTGAGGTACTGTTAAGGATAGCTCATTAGGAGATGGGAGTTTACTGGATCCTATACATTCTAAAAAGACTCCAAGAAAAAAGTTGGGCAATCTTTACAGGGATTTCTACAGAATGCAATTTATCCTGCCTGTCCCACACACACCCCCATATACACTCACTGACCCATGGATTGCTCCCAGACATGGTCAGAATCTTATGGAGGTGCTGGAACACAGGTCACTGACTGCCCAGAAGATCAAGAATATGGTTTACAGTGTGTATTCTGGAAAGTTCCTCAACACTGTTAGGCATGAGTTAAAAATAGCAAAAGAAAAAGTATTTTAAAACACTAGTTACTATCCAGCAAAGCCAACATTGTACTCTACCCACTAGGAAATCCCCCAAACAGCTACCACATACATGTAGAATAAGTCTGCATGTCAGAGTTTCCCCTGTTTTTTGAAGATGTCAACACCAGCAGGTCTGGGCTAGAAGCAGTTCACCATCCCTAGAGAATCATTTCTTTCTAGTTTTCACAATGAGAGATTAGGCTTTTACCAAAGCAGTAGAAGGAACGGTATTTGTTTGGTGTATCCGTGGGGCTTCCAGTCCTACTCCCAAGATAACAAAGCACCAAGAAGATGTACCTGTCCAAACTGGATGCCACCTGTCAGCCTCACAATCCTCTCCTACTGAGTTGCCTCTGGCATCCTTTCCCAGTCAGGCCCAACAACCGAAGGATGGAGAACCATTCTCCTCTGAGCAGGGTGGATGCCCCATTTGCTCCCCCTGAAATACAGGCAGAATAGAGAGTAGTTTTGTGGGGGGAAGCCAAACAGGTCTCTATGGAGAGGTGTTATGGGATGTATTTCCAGACATGGGAGTTGTGACATTGATGCATTTTCTATGAGGAAACCCATAAACAAATGAATGACAGTTACATAAAGATAATCTCAGTTTAAGGAGCCAGTATAAAACCAGATTACACAGTGGCCATGCAGTAAGTGCCAGTGTTACGGGAGGTTTTCATTTTGGGGTCAGCTGGGAAACATCAATATTTTTTCCCTTTGTTCTACTTCCAGTCACCCAAAAGCATGCCAGCCCAGCTTTCTCACCATACATTATGTAAGTAACTTTCTTTCTAACTCAACAAAAGCCGTTTCTTAACTGTGGGAAAAGGATAAAAGAAACTTCTTCCCTTCTGGACAAAGCATTTTGCTTCCAGAGCTTTCTTGTCTTGGGTAGCAGAGAAACTAACTCAGAACATAAAAGATAAACTGCCATCAAGCCTGCCTTGCATTTTTCAAAGCTGTTATTCTGAGATGGTGCTTAAAGGAGCAGAGACAATTTACATTATATGAGAAAAATATTATTATTGTAGTTATTGTTGTTGTTATTATTATTATTACTACTACTGCTATTATTATTATTATTATTATTGTCATCATCATAATCAGGGCATTGACCAAACTGCCAAACTGAAGTGTGGCACCAATGAGGAGGAAGCACAAGACAGCCATATCAGCTAAGCAAATACAAAACAGGGTATGTTAATATAAATACACCCACATCTTTGATTTTGTGACAATATTGAGGAGAACTAGAGAAGTTCAGCTTCTGTGCAAACCAGGCAAAACCATCTATCAGTAGACGAGAAGCCCTTGGCTTGCACAAGAGACATCATGGCTAGTTTGAGTGAGAGAGTGTGATAGCCTGAGTGTTTGGGAGGAGGCAAACACAGGATGTTCCTTCTTTGTTTCTCACACTGCAAGATATGAAGAGAAGAGGAAATAGGTTTAAAACATATGCACATGCAGACATGCACACACAGAGTTTTTCATAAAGCTGTAACTACACCATGGGATTCATTACCATCGGATGCTATGGAAGCCAAAAATATAACTAGAGATTAATCCAATTCATGGAAGAAAAGTCTACCATGAGGCATTAAACACAAAACATAAATACAGCCTCTGGGCCAGGAAGTCCCTGTGCAGTGATTGCCAGGAGTGAGAAGGACACAGTGGAGGAAACAGGAGTGTCTTCTTGCACCATGCTCTGGGTATCCCCTGTCCAGAGATGGGACAGTCATCTGCCTGGCCTTTTGACCTCTTGCAGTGGGGCTTTTCTTCTACCAGGGAGTCAAGGTTTAGGTCAAAACCTTCAGTCACACAGGAATTTGAGTCATATTCAACATCCATCAGTCCCTTTAGTGAAAAAATTCTGTGAACATCTAGGCAATTTTTTCCCATTTCTATAACTTGTACCGAAGATCTTGGTTTTACTGCATCTGAGGGTAAAGATATAAGTAGTAAAGTCTTCTAAAAGCAAGTACAGTTTTCTGGGGAAAATGGCCAGGTCAGAATTATGGCACCCCCACCTCCACCTACCTGCCCTGTGAGTATATCTGATCATCCGACTATCTCTGAAATATCCACATCCATCCAGAAATATAGGTTCTGTGCATGTTCATGTGGCTGAGGAAGGGTAGAGGGAGGTGTCCAGGTAGACTGCCTCTATAAGCCACAGCCAGATCTGTCTCACCCTGGGAAAAAAAAATACCATTTGTCCTTCTGGTTTACTTCCCAACTTAACAATTCCTGTGCCTACATATTAGCATCAAATATTTATAAATACAATTTTGCAATTGCCAGGAATGTAAATATCTGAAGCCAACATTTTACCATCTTACTAGTAATCTATTCCATTCCTGAAGAGACATTCTGAATTTATTTTGCTAGCAGTTTTTAGGGAACTTTCAAGTGTCATTTGTTAAGTGGAAACAGCCATTGCTTAAAAAGGAAAGAGATGTGTACTTGTTATGTAACTTACTGAATCTCTTTTTCTCTTGTTTTTGCCAAGATCTTCTTGATAACAGTGTGAATTGTTTAGGCAAGTTCATGCAGCCCACAGACATATGTACATACAAACTTTAAAGGAACTTTCTGTTCCTTGTTCCCAGGTACGCACCATACCATGCTGCATATTTTAAAAACCTGCTATAGCCTGTTAATAGAGTGTGGAAATAACCCTGGAGGATAAGGCGCAGGGAGTTTATTACATAACTTAAGAAATTTTGGCCAGGAAAAAATGTTGTTCCTATTAAATAGGTTTTAATGAAGTCAAGATTTAGGTGATTTTTATGATAATATCTTCATTCCAGTTGCTGTTCCAGCATGCCAAGTTCTGTATCCTATTAGCCCTTTACCAAAGAACAAACTGCTATTGGTTGACTTTATTTTTAATTTTTATTTTTAAAGGACAGGATGGCAAGTTGCTTATTTTGGCTTTTTCTTGATACTGTTATTTCCCCGATATGTGATTATAAAGGGAATTTCAGTGAAGCCATTAATAAATGAAATAAATATAAGTAGTCTGGAAATAAATACTCAGGGATTGTCCTCACTGCAAAAATATATGGCCTTTTAGTTGAGGCCTGCTTAGATATAAAGATCTTTATTTGCACTCAGTACCCTTTAAACCCATCTTAGCAGGAAGCATAGGCTAAAGGTTTAGCTAACACACAGTTTCTATTGCTAACAGAACAATTTTGGCAACTTTGTTCTTTCTGGGTACAACCAGTCATTATTGACTTCCCCAAGCTACCCTCTGTGCTGAGGTAATACCCCTGTAAAAACTAACAAAATTAGTCAAATTCCTGCAGAGACCCTCAAGATAAACCCCTCAGCAACCTTAGCACAATGCATGCTTGAGTGGAGGACCAGCATGTACCCAACTGCCCCCATTTCATTTGATGAAGGGGCTGCTTTTATCCCCACTAAAGTAACTGGAGAAGGAAAAACATCAAACAAAACCCAAACTTTAGTTAATTACACGGAATTTAAATCAGCAATTAAGATGTACCCTTTCTTTGACAGCTAACTGGAAAAGCCCTTAAGCCATTGTCAAAGGTCCTACTACAAAAAGTTTGTATTTTTGTCCTGGAGGGATTTTGTTTCTTCATAGCAAAACTCTTGGCCATTTTGTGATGAGGAAGTATATTGGAGCTTTATGTTTTCTGCTGCAACTGACTTTGAGGAAATGTTAAAATGGAAATGCTAAGTGAATTGCACTGAAATCCTCAACTTTCCCTTAAAAATAATTCACTCGTCGTATTTACGTGTCATCTAAATGTCTTCATCCTTTTAACAGTTTTTGAAGAGATATTATTTCAGTCGTGATGTTCATGCAATTTACTGATTATGCTTGACTACTACAAAAATAAAACCATGTCTCAAATTCCTGGAGATAAGTTGAAGAAATTCCCATTTTCCTATAAGCGTACCCAACCTAAATCATGTACAATGTGGATCATGTTTTTCTATACATTCCACTCACCTTGTGTGAATGAAAGTTTTCTATTTTATGCAGGAGTTCCTGCCACTGGGATGGGACCCATAGTGCAGTGCATGTTAGCATGATCCATAAGGCTGAACTGCTGGATGCTTTAAGTTTTTGGCTTGCAGACTAACCAGATGGTAAAAGTACCACTAGAAGAAAATACATAAAAACCTATGCAGCCTACTAAGTTCACAAAGATAACACACCCTGCAATTCTTCTTTAATATTTTTCCCCATACTTTTCTTTTACTCTTTGTTTTGAGATATTCTGATCCTCACAAAAAAAAACCCTTAGTGATGGTCCATAAAACTAATGAAAGTATAAGGAGATATACATTGTGTAGGCCTCTTGAGATAGGCAGATACCAGTGTTCAAAAAGAGCCATAATGAATGACATAATAAACACATTCAAGACTGGGTAAGATGTGTTCAAAAAGAGTTGTAATGAATGATATAATAAACACATTTGAGATGGGATAACATCAATTACATGATGAACATTAAAACTAATATCACAGAAGGTTATCGGAGCTCCAGGTAAATGTCATGGGGCAGGATGCCAAAAGCTGTGAGTGGTTTAGCTGGAGAAACTCTAAGCTACATTAGAATCAAGGGGGGAAAGAACACTTGAAAGGAGATAGAGCTACATTATACAAGACCTGTTACATTAGTAATCTGTCTGAAGTACTGTGCAAATGCATATTTGTTTGTAGTTGCAAGTTCCACTTCTGATTTTACTTATACTGGGAAATAATTCCCTCAAAGTCACTGAAATCATGTATGTGTAAATACTGATTTCTCTGAGTCCAAAGCTGTATAAGATTTGGTTTAATGATAATGTTTCAAAGGTGGTTTTAAAACTTATCCTTTCCCATGACAGTTGAGACTTCACATGTGATGGTTACTTCCAGGCCACAAGATGCTAAGTTTCTAGACTGAGACTACCTCCAGGGAGGTTATTCTCACTCTATACTCAGCACTGGTGAGACAGCTCCTTGAATCCTGTGTTCAGTTCTGGGCCCCTCACCACAAGAAGGATGTTGAGGCTCTGGAGCGAGTCCAGAGAAGAGCAACAAAGCTGGTTGAAAGGGCTGGAGAACAGAACTTATGAGGAACGGCTGAGGGAACTGGGGTTGTTTAGCCTGGAGAAGAGGAGGTTGAGGGGAGACTTTATTGCTCTCTATAACTACCTGAAAGGAGGTTGTGGAGAGGAGGGGACTGGCCTCTTCTTCCAAGTGACAGGGGACAGGACAAGAGGGAATGACCTCAAGCTCTGCAAGGGAAAGTTTAGGCTGAACATTAGGAAGAAATTTTTCACAGAAAATGTCATTGGGCACAGGAGCAGTCTACCCAGGGGCATGCTGAGGGGCAGGGTTTAGTGTTTGATAGGAATGGTTGGACTTGATGATCCAGTGGGTCTCTTCCAACCTAGTGATTCTATGATTCTGTGATTCTATATTCAGAATGAAACTTCCTTCTCCTATCGTCACAACAAGTGTATGAGTATATTTCTGCTACAACGACAACAAAGCCTCACATGTTTTAATGTATAAAAAGAAAAACTTCCTGACCAACAAGCTCTATCCATTGTGTTTCAGGTCTAATTTTAAAATGAAGCTGACTATGGAGACAAGCAATAGGCACAACTGCATTCAATGAAAGGAACAATGAATAATGACAGGCTCTGACAAAGGGCTCTGACAAACCTTGCTGCTGCAGGTTTCTTATCGTCCCCATCTGGCTGGCCCGCCCTTCTGCCAGTGATGGCTGCCCCACAGCAGATGTGCCAGAAGCTGTACATGCGTGCGTGTGCCTCTGGAACTTGTCTGCTCCAGTTCATAGCCTGCAACTGCCAACAGATTTGTTTCCCAGGAAAGTGGGGTTTTACAAAGGCTGTGAAGCAGAGCACGGTCTCACATTACCTTCTGTTGGTACTGTTTTGAGGGCAGTGAACTCCACCAGAGGGATAGGAGAAAAACAGCTAAAGGAGGTAAAGACATCTTAAACTACCACAGCTGGGACCATGCGTCAGTCTTTAATATAGCCTTTGTGACTTGTCATTATACTTTGGTTTCACCCTAACCCTGCTGAAAACCAAGAAAAACTTTGCAACTGACTCAAGAGGGAGCAGAATTCTGTCTTTTCCGTGAACTGCAGAAAAAAAGATGCTAAATCTATTGACTTCATGCTGTCTTCCTTGCCTTCTTTCCTACAGCGAAACAGAAGCACCCTTCACGCTTGCTTGTGATCCTAAAATGAGTAGCAGCGACCATAGCAGCTTAAGCAAGTGAGCTTAGAAAGGTTTTATGGCCAGCTTTTGAACGTTTGTTGAGCACTCACTTCAGTGCGAACAGCAGCCAGCTGGTTCTGGGCTCTCCTAATCTGGTATTTGCAGTGCTTCTCACTGCCAGATGACATTTTAGGCCTTGGATGGTTTTACTCCATTTGCTTGGTTTGGTTTCAAGTTTACATATAAACAGCCACTACATAAGACGCCAACAAACTTTGACTCAGTTCCTCATCAGAAAACAATTTTGTACTCCCACATCAATCCCACAAATGCTTCTGACTCTCTAATAAAGCAGCATTAAAAACATGCTCCCTGACAAGAGTTAGGGCTAAGATATGGTCAAAGCCAGACCACCCTTTCTGAAAGGAGAGGGTACAGAAGGACCTTGAACCATCACTTCTTAAATGTACTTCCCACTGTTGCTACTATCTTCTCTTGAGATGTCACCTTTTAGTGGCCTTATGGGGTAGGTGAAACCTCAGTGACATAAGCTACCTTGAAACACCTGCCATTCTGCTTTTCCAAGCCCGCAAATTAATTCTGACTCTAAAGGACTAGTCAGAGACCTATGAGCATTACCACATACTTGATTGGTACAAATGTAATTATGGCTGAGGTAGAGTTGATCTAAAAATAAAGCCATGACTGAAAACTACAGGAGATTTCATATCAGAAATAACTGGTCCTGAGCACCTGGGACCTGTTTAGGCAGCTAATAACTTTCAGACCCTGTCTAGGTATGATAAAGAGTTTGCTGTAGGGGTGCTGGAAGGACGTCCAGGCTCATTTCTCAGCTCTGTCAGGCAGACGGGAAAGTTTCTTAGCCTTTTTGCCTCGGTTTCACACCTAGAAACAATAAAGTCCAGTCTTTCTCTCACAAATTTAAAGTGTTTACATGGCCATGTAAAGGCAGATATGAGCTTCCTCTGCTGAGGCTCAGTGCTGCCTACAGTCTGTGCATTCATATCACTGTAGCACAGCTGAGGAGCTATGACCTTTCTCTGGCTTCTTTATTTATAGGTCTTCCAGGCAGGGTCTGTTTCTCCTGGTATTTTTGTGTAGCATGTAGCACATGGGAGCAAAAATTTCCATTGGGACTCTCTAGATGACACTACCCCACAAAAACAATATATGCCCAAACAAGACCAGCAGGACTACCCCTTAGGGAGGCATTGGGAGGCTGAGGCACAGGGATGCCCAGTATGTAAATCCACCCACCACAGCCAGCAAGTGGCTGGTCACAGCACTACTCCCACACCAGGGTTGCTGCTTGATGCTGCCTGACACAGACGAAGGGCAGGAGGGAAAGAGAGGCTTTGCTCCAAACTGGTGAGTTACTTCAGCTGAACAGATTAAAAAGGCAATCAGTCTTTCAGAGTTTATCTGCAAGATGACCCTAAGGAAAACTAAGGCATAGAAGTGTCAGGAAACTGAGATCAAAATTAAGCATATTGAAGCTTCTGGAGAGCAAGGTAGGCCTTCTTTGGGGACTACATGTCTCCAGTTAGCACAGACCTTCTCTGTGTGTTGTGCAAAGCGACCTGATTATTTTTAATAAAACAGGTTTTAGTCGTCCCACCCCCACCCATACCCAAGGAACAGGTCTACCAGGAGAAGCAACTAGGGATAATTTTGGATGGGGAAAGCAGTGATGAACTTCATTTGACAGACGTGCAGTCAGGAGAAGGCATGCATCTCAGGCTTCCAACAAGGGTTTAGAATTCTTTTTTCCCTACAGAATTTAAAACCAATCACACAAGCTCAAACCAATCTGATTTTGGGAAGTTTATTTTGTTCTGATTTTATCTGTTTTTTTCTGAGCAGCTCTAGTTCCAGCTTAAGAAATCCAGTCTCTCCTCCTGTCCCTTTGAATTTTCTGAGAAGGCAGTAGTGAACTGAGAAGGCAGTAGTGAACTGAAACTGCCCTATGTGATGTACAGAAATCATATGAATTATTTTCATAAACTGACTGACACCTGGGAGGAGGGGAAACACTGATTTTTCCAAAACCTAATGCTTACTTCAGCAGCTCATACTCCCGATTTGTAATTGAGACTGATTCTTAGAAATACTAGAAATATCCCTGCCTCCTGACCCCTAACTCCCTCTTAGCCCAGAGAAATGTCCCAAAAGATCTCTCTGTCCCTGGAGGGGCAGCACTGAAACAGAAGTTGGGAGGTGGGGTTGGAGACAAGCTCCTAAATCTCATGGATTTCTCCACAAGGAGCAGGGAGATGGAGGCATTCAGAGAATGCCACCAACAACAAACACCAGGGGCTTTCCAGGCCGTCTTTACACATATCACAGACAAACAAACAATAAAGGCATTCAGACGTTCCTCCTACACTTTACAAAGCAGTTTAACACAAACACTAATAATTCCCAGAGGCTTTCACAGAGGGAAAGAAAAGCTAAGTTTTGTCTACGAGCTAAACATCAAACTTAAGATCAGACTACAACTCTACACCTCAATAGCTAAAGTCTTTCCAGCCCAGGAAGCTGAAAAGCTCATCCTGTCCAGATGTTTCCACACAGCGCTATCAGCTGTTCACAGAGAAAGCCCTTTGAGACGTCAAAACACTCATGAAAGTTTAGAGGCAGCAAAATCACACCCCTTTCCACCAAGAAGCATTCCCAGCACTGGTCTGGGAAGCATTCATACCAGCAGTTTATCACCTTGGGTTAGGAAACAAAGAATAACAGTCTAAATTGAAAACGCAGGAAGCTAGGCAGAAAACAATAATCAAAACTGGAATTTGGCCAGGGCCTCTGTGACGCTCACATAAAAAGTGCCATGAGATTGTAATGAATGATGAGCAGTGAAGATCTCAATTTTCTGTCCCATCTGAAAGGCTGCGGAGTCCTATTAGAACGTTGCTGGGACAGAGTTTCATGAATGGTTGAGAGAAAGAGTGTCAACTACTTAATCACCAAACTGCTTCCTGCAGCACCCACGGTCTCAGTGATGAAATTTCGCCAATTATTGATTAGTCCCAGCCCTGTTGAGCTTGTAAGATCAGATAAGGTCACAGCCTGAAGTGATTCACTGGCAACCTGGAAAAAAGGCTTCATACGAGTAGCAACATTCATTAGCTTCACTACTTAATGGAAAATATGCATTTTAGAGGGAAAGAATAAAAACATTGCCAAGATCACTGTTCTAAATCCGGTTACACATAGCTAAGCATGAATAAGCACTTGCACATAGTTTTAAAATTGTTTCCATTCTGGAAAAATAAATAAAAAAATCCCACCCGTGCTAAAATCTCTGTCTCAGCTCATATGGAAGACGGGAAAGATGTATTCCACTAATAGAAAAGGGTCTCCAAAGATTGCTCAGACTCTTAAGTAGTATTTAACAAATTCATTTATCACGAGTACGTGTAGGAAATGTTATCAGATCATTCAGGTGTTTATATAAGAAATTTTTCTTTCAAAAGCATCAGATTCTACTTACTGACTCATCTATCTACTCATCCTTTTTCATTTGTATTATCTTCTTCCAGATTACAAACAACAAAGAACAGTGACTTTGATTAGAAAAATTCCACTTAAGCTTTTATTTTCCTCAACAAAATATTCACCAGCTATTGTAATTTTCTAAAAAATATTGTCACATTGAAAGTTATTCGGTGACAATCAAACCAAGCGAAACACAACAAAAAGTATGATGAACTGCATCAGCCCACAGTAATTTAACAGTGTTTTATTACAGTACATCTTGTACGTATCCCAAAGAAGAGATAGCTAAGATTGTTTACAAATACCAAGATGTGAATATTCAGGTTGGATTCTATTGGTACGTGGAAGAATTCTCCAGGGGTTGCAGTTTTCCTGTTGCAGATCTCCTTCACTGCATGACTAGGTAAAAAGAAAGCTACAAGAACCGTAAAAGTCTCTCTCAAAACAGTTAATTTTCCTCATTACATATCACTTACAGCCTACATTGGCCTGTGGCCCTCAGAGCTGCATTGTTAATACTGAAGGGTCATTGAAGCAGCCTTGTTGCTCTGCTGCAGTGGTGAGCTCTTCCTAGTTTAAGGATGATTCCCTCAGATTGAAACAAAGAGTCCATCTACCACCATTGCTGCATCCCCTTTGTACTTCTTGAAGAACATAAAAAGTTTATAAAGGTGACTACTTTGCTACCTGGAAATTCTGCAGTACAGGGAATCTTTGCACTGTTCTAAACACATGTGGCTTATCTGTGCCATTGTTTTTGTAGTCCCAGAAAAGCCCTGTTTTCTCAGAAGATGCATGGACACAGGCACCTGTATATAGGCAATTTCTCAGAGCCTTCTTGTGGGACACTATTTCCCAGCCTTCAGTCAGAAATTGAATTCCCTCTCTGGGCAAGCTGCATACACAGGAATATCATTCTTTCAGTATTATCCTTTCTGCTGAGGATCCATAGAGCTCTGAGGATGAATGTGAATCCTCTTGACAGAGCAGCCCACATCACCTCCCACTTCATGGAGACAGAACCTCAGAGCACCCTTTCTGTGGCCAGCATCAAGGGAAACCGAACTGTTTTATCTGAGCTTCTTTCCACAATGAGGCAGGGAAATCCGTGTCCTAAAGACTCCCTCCATGGCATGCTGGGAGTGTATTGAGTATGATGGTCTCTCTCTGTGCTGATATACTGAACAGGGAGCATACTGTGGACAGCATGATACTTTGCTTGTCTTCACAGCAAGTTTGACTCATGAAGAGGTAAAAGTTCCAATGGAAAGAATACTTTTTCCTTTCTTTGTCAATGAGATAAGAAAATACTCTGAGACAACACTGACCTAAGATATCTTTATGTGAAGAGCTGAGCTTGTCCTGCCCTGAGCCATCAGGATTATTAAAATGGAGAAAAATAATGAACAATACGTTTAGAGTTTATCCAAAACCCTAGTCCTTCATCCGGAGTGGACTGGTCAAATTCAGTGAAAACAGGCTGATTCAGCTGTCTTGAGCATACAATGTAGAAGATGATGAAATCTAGCTTTAATTATAGAATTGCGCATTTGTACATTTTAGCACCTCACAGTCCCTGAGACTCTATTCCCACTGGTACTGAAATCATTTATTTCTGCAGACTTGGACTTGCTTCCTCCTTTCCTTTCATTTTGAGAAAGGTGATCCTCTCACAGCTCAGCTAGAAAGCTCTGGGTGCACCTGCAAACCTCTGCCCCCTTCTGAGGAGAACCTCCTGCTTGCTTGAGAGCCAGCGGAGGAGAAAAGGGCTCAGTTTTCCTTGCTGGTTCAGCAGCTATTCATGTGCTGATATCATATATGGGAATATTTCAGCCCCAGCAAGCTGTTCACCTCTCTGAGGTGAAGACAAGCTCCCACACTTCTATGGGGAGCTGAGCAAAGCCTTGCTGGGGCTGGAGTGAGGGGAAGCCTTCCACCTCCCTCCTGTGCATACTCAGGAGTGGAATCATGTGTCCACTTTGCAGGGAGCAGAGCCAGAAGGAGATGGAGGGGAACTGCCCATGGCAGGCAGCAGGCAGCAGTCATCCTTCTGCCTGCTCTGGGAAGGGTGCTCCTGCACGCTGACGGGCAGCTGTACAACCTGAAATGCCCTACCCCTGGGCCAGCCCTATGAATGTCACAGCCACAGCCATAAATGGTATTACCAGCAAAAGCCATTTCTGTAAGCTATAAAATGACCACATTAAATAGGAAGGAAGTTAAACAATTATTCATCTGACTTAAGGTACAAGCTGACGACATCAAAAGGACAGATAATTAAAAATACAGTAATGTTTTCCCCAAGTCTCTTCCACTCTTATTTCCCTTTTTGAGCTGCCCCACAGGTTGTTTATGAAGTGTCTTTTTATCAACTTCTGAAAGCATCTCTAAAATCGTTAGGAGAGCAAACTATCCCCCACATATAGGGCACAAAATCGTTCTGTTTGCTTTAAAAGCACAAAGCTCACTTTAGCAAAGCCCTGGGGCAGGGTGATGGGTTAAGTGTACTGTTAATGTCCCACCAATGCATATGCCCAATGTTAAACTTCCATGCAAGTCACAGTCTTGGAGTGCTTTTTTTCAAATGGGGGTTGTGGGAAAAAAAAAAAAACAAACAAATCCCAAAACAAAACCCCCACACCAACAACCCACAAACCCAAAAAAACAGACATAGGCAAAACATAGAAAGCAGCTATCCAAGTTCTGGAAAATGTATGTGTTTTCCTGAGAGCAAAATTTAGCAATATTCTCTTAACTTTAGTTTGTGAAGCTAAGCTCTTGTAATAAATCATTTAAGTGTATAATGGTCTCCATTTCCACAAACACAGCATGTTTTTAAAAAGTAAACAAAAATACGTGTAAAATCAAGACTGTTTTACAGCAAGCTCATCTTCCATACAGTGCGGCTGTCGCATACCCTACACTTTATACTTGACAATATAGGCAAAAATTCACCAGTCCAAGCTACGGCCTATCAGCTTAGCTACAGAGCCAAACTAAAAAGACAAAAGGGATTATGCAGCACATGCTGAGCAACCCATCCTGGTGAGGACCTTCAGTTCGACCCCAAAGCCCCAGCCTGTGGAGACCCCCTCTGTCCCTGGACTGGGACTGTAAAAGGAGGGGCTGGTGCTACCACAGGCTTTGGAAGTCCCCAGCCCTTTCTCTGATAGATACTTGTTGGTATCATGACACATTTTTTGAGCACACAAATTGGGAAAGATGCAGATAGTATCAACCATCACCACCTGACGACAGCATTGAGCAAGTCAGCCAGCCGCTGCTGTGCGAGGCAGGGCGCAGGTTCTCCTCTACCAAGTCTGTCTTGCTTGGACACCTTCCCATTTACATCCCACTCTGAGTCACCAGTTTCCCCAGGTAGAGGCAGGGTGCTTGCATCAAGCTGGAGGGTTGTCCTATCTAGGCCATCTACATGGAAGAAAAATGCCAGTAGGCTGGGCTGGGGCCCTCTGTCAACCCTGGCTAAACTTTGGGTCTGATTTCTCCACACCAGTTGGTCTCCTCCCCTTGATTTCTTCCACACAGGACGTACTTGCTCCAGCTGCACCCTGCAAATGAGCGCACAGTAACAGGGAGGTGATTTTGCTGAGTGTGGGTGTTAGACATCACACCTTCCTGAAATAATCAACAGAGAGCTTGCTTGTACGCAGTTGTATGGACAAGCACCAATGGCAGCATGGAGAAGAGTATGGAAGAAGGACTGTTACTCTCTGAGTGGCACTGTCCCAACCACACAAATTAAGGATTATAAATAAAAATGGTGAAAGCCAAGAGAGGGAAATGTTTTAATAGCTTGAGGATTCATGTGGACAGCCTAAATTTACCATGCCCTAAAATAATTTGTTGGGTTGCATATATTTTACCACTTCACATGACTTCTGAATTTTTTTTTTAAAAAGTGGATTTCATACTTGTACCACTTCATCTAATTCATATTTACAAAATTAAATACCAGGCTGATGTTCTGTCCATCTCTGCCTAGAAGATTAGCAATTATTCCATATTTTCAAGAAGCCGTAGTGCGAATAGTCAGTTCTAACTAATTGCTTTAATTATTCAACCCCTGATTTAAATGCAAGTTTTTCAGCATACTGCTGGTGACTTAATTAATTGTAATTACGTACAGGTCACGTTCCAGATATATAATCTTTATAAATGATAGACAGATGAGTAAGGATAGGAATCCAGATCACCAAACACAAGTTCAACCCCCAATTAAAGAACGTGCACATCCCAAATTTAAATGCTGCATAATAATTATTTCTATAAATAATAGTATCTAGAGAAAGAGCTGATGACAGAGCTGTATCCCAATAATTAGGAATGACTCCAACTTTGTTTACTATTCCCTAGAGATGCATGCCTATTGATTTTGTTTTTAAATGACCAGTTCATCTACACACTCCAGAGTACGTTATCAAATATTTAAACTGTCTGTTCAAATACCTGCTCTTTAGAATTTCGGCATCTCTCACAGAAGTCATTACCAGTGTGTTCCCAATAAGGGAATCAAAACATTAGCCAACAGCATGGTAAATCAACAACATTTCTCAGAGCTCTTCTCTTAATTTCACCCAAAGTAATTTCTGACATGTTTTTAGCTCAAAAGAGTAAAATTAAATATGCTATATTTTTAAGTGAAACAAACAGTATATAATTTATTAAACTGTGTTGAACTGATATTTAAAAGCCGTTGAGCGAATTCAGACTTTTGGTTATTTTATCATGTAATTGTAAGGAATTAAGTGAGCATAGTATGTTTGAGATGATTAATTGCTTTCCTTCAATAAATGTTGACCCTTAGCCAACTGCAATCACATTTGGCATTTTGGAATAAGGTCTCAAATATATTTCATTCCTATGCCTACTGAAAATGAACAATGTGGTAGAGGAAAGGATCCTTGTCAGTGTCACCACTGAAAGAAGAACCTTGGGAAACTTGAATTAACCAGGAATCCACCATGGAAAGACACAGGAAAATGAGCTTCATTTAACTATTGCTAGGCTTTAAACCAGCATCCCGCAGAGAAGCAACATGAGCCACAATTCTTCAAACAGACATTTCTCTTCACTTTGAACTGTTGCAATCTTTTCTTTCCTGTTCCATCTTCAACCCTTCCCCACATAAGCTGTACTGAAAATGCTGCTGCTAAAGCCACCAGTTTGTAACTTCAATACCTTTTTCCCCGAGGCTTTACATCATGTTAGCCACAGGTGTCCAGCCCTTACCAGAGAAATGATTCATGAAACTTAGTCCTTCCTACCTGCCTGCTTTTGTACCTTCTCACCAGATCCCACAGCCCTCATGGCACTCCAGATTGGAATGACTTTGCTGCTTCTTCCAACTGAAAAATGCGGAGGAGCTGGTTGTCCACTGGGTTTCTTCTGGAGGGCACAGAAAAAGATGTTTTCAATAATGGAATTAGAGAACACGTTGGCATCCTGTACAAATTAATTCACTTCTCCTGTAAACCTTGTCTCAAAACCTGTCAGTTATGCACTGCAAAGTTCTAGCCATTCTTGCATTCCACTGCCACCTTTAAATGAAACAGTGGGTCTTTGGAAAAGTAATGGATTGCTTTGCTCCTACTATGAGCCTCAAAGAATCCCTGGGAGCAAAAGCAAGCATGAAAATTGAGACCCAGAAGACAAAAACAAACAGAGAGAATAATTGGTAATTTGACCTTTGCATCTTATAAGTAAGGTTTAAGAGCTTTATAAGGTTTGTTCTTGAATTTACTGTTTACAAAAGACATCAAAAAGATAACTGGGAAATAATTATTTTCTTTAAATCCAATGACAAAAGCTATGCAGGTCCTAAGTTCCTCACTGCTAAGCATATGTACTTGAATCACTTAAGATCATCTCTTGCATGTTTAGTATCCCAAATATCAGAAAAATGAATGTGTCTCTATCCCACTGCTACTAGGCATGGAGACTACTCTCCATAATGAGTATATATGATACATGGTCCATATTGAAATGTTGGAAACATGGGAAACTGGTAAAATGTAGTTAGAGTTTGAAAGGCCTTCAGACAGTCATGACTTTCAGTGACTATTGATCTTGTTTGCACAGAACAGGTCCATTTGATATATCCCTGTAAAGCTTGGAAGTCACCTATCCCCACCACTTCTGGATTTAAGGGTGATCCTAGAAATTCTTCTCTTCAGGTAACACTGAAAAAGCAACACAGGTCTCCTCTCACATCTCACTAAATATCCCGACAAGAGAGTTGGCTCAGACAGAGCCCAAGTAGCAATGAAAAACCACTGGGTAGAATTAAATATTACTCTTTACGAAAGCAACAAGTAGTTCCACGAGCAGGCAACAAATGATGCCTAGCTCCAATGACTTGTGTCTTAAGGTACCTTATCTCATCTTTAAAAGATACCAACTCTTATCTCAAGCCTAGTAAAATGTCAGCTCTGATCAAAGGTTCTTGCTAATAGCATTTATTTCTTGTGTGATTCTCTGGAAACAAACACAGTTGAGCCCACGCTTCTGCCTTTATCTCCATGGGGGCACTAGCTCTGGTGTCTTTTATCTACTCTGCTGCCTCTTATTTCTAAGATTTGTAAGAACATTATTTCCCTCAGATCATGAGATACTTCCCAGCTTTGCTTAAAGTTGACCAAAGAGTTCAAAAGTTGTCTGGGGGAAACAGGAAGCCAGAAGAAAAAAATGGCTGAGTGACTCCGTGACACTCATTTCCTTAAGCTAAATCCAGGCTAAAACACATCCTTGCAGAGAAAGCATGAACTCAAGTAACAAATACTTGAAAAACAAACTTTTTCTTTAGGGTCATGCTTCTTTCAGGGGAAGAAGAGGCTATCTATGTTTGCAGAGGTGGGAGAAGGCAATATGCTAGGAAAACCTAAATTCCTTTAGGTGATTTCAATATCCTTAAAAACAGCAAAAGGAGTCAACTGTGCTCATTTAGGAGCCCTTCACCTCCTTCTCAGTAACTAAACTCTCCACTGGAGCATGTAACAACACAGGATACAGATACCTAAGGAAAGTGAAGGAAGCTTTTATTGTTAAATTTCTGTGTGGGAAGCAGATACTTTACTTACTGTTTATGGGATGCTTTATGCACAACCCTCAACACTTGTTTTGTTATGTTTTCCAGTAGGAAACACTGTTACTTCATAAATGCTGGTCCTTGTTCGTCAGAGTCCAGCAGGACTTTTGGGGATCATCTTCACAGCACTTCCCCAAATGCATTTGGTGTTTGGAAGCTGCCAGCAGCAAGCAGCAAAAGCTTTGACCAGCCTGAGGCAGAACTGCAATCTGCAAATACACTGGGAAAGGGCAGAGGGGCCAAATGGAGGGAAAGAGTATTTAGAGATGAATCCTGACCTTAAACTGTGGCACACACTGGGTGTGATTTCCCAGAAATGCCAGATTTCTGTGACAGCACAGGAAGAATTTAAAGAAGGTGAGATCAAAATCTGTATCTTTTAAAATCTTTTCAGTTTGTTTCCTGCATGGCCAAAGCATGTGTTCCCCTGAGATAACAGCTCTGCACAAGTTAGTTTATTCTGAGTTTACTTATGAACACTAAAAGCAACACAGGTTCTGCTTAAAGAAATCTGATGGAAATCAGCAGAGCTTGCCCAAGTGTGACCCAAGAGTGTATTGCTTCCTAAGTTCAGTTTCCTTCCACACATGGGTAGAGTTAGAGCTGTGATGTGGGTAGCAATAACTCAGATGGCATCAATCAAAAAGCAAACAAATGAGTACCATAAAAGTCATAGTAGAATACATATGCTCACTTAAAGCCTTCTGGGTGAGCATCAGCTTTCCTTACGAATCAACCACATTAAGAAAATCAGTTTAAACTGAGATGGAGAGAAGAGACTGCACTGTGGAAAAAAAAAAAAGAAAAAAGAAAAAAAAAAAAAAGAAATTATGTGGCAAATCTATTTCTCCCCTAATTAAGATTTCCTATGCTTGGAAAAGGCACAAGAGCAACAAGTTCCTATGGCTGCTTATCTGCTCAAGGCTAGAGGTCACTTTACACCTGCAAGAGACCAGTGACTCCAGAAACCTCAGTGCTGTCAGCAGGACCAACTCCTCAGCTATGAAAACACTCATCTGGATGAGGAGAAAAACACATCTGGCCCACAGAGAGGAATTCATGCTGGTAGGGGAAAAGCTATGCGAGATTTGTGTGAGGAGGAACGCCTACAGAGCTTTCCCACAAGACAAAGCCTTTGCTTGGTGTGTCCAGAGCTCCACCAAACCTCATTGTTTGTAAATAAGACAATATAAAATAAAAATATGTTTTAAAAAAAGCCAGGAGCAAAAAGAATTAAAGAGTTTATCAATCACAGCTAGGTTTTGCTTTGTTTTTTATATTTTTGTATTTTTGACACTGATTTTATTGCTCCATGATGGAAAGGTGAGGAACACAATGCCTGAGCTCCAGCAGATTCTCATGGGTTAAGAAAACTATTCCCCCTTATTTTATGCCAGCTTAGCACAGACTCTCCCTCTTAGAGGGTCTACCAGCCAGTATCAACACAGAGGTGGTGGTTTCAGTACTGTGCGTCATTAAGTGTTTGCAGAGTGCTTGCAGAGTCCAGGATTCCTGCAGGACCAGACAGCCACAGACAGACAGAACAAGAACATGCAGCTACACAAGTGGTCATTTTGTATCCTGCAGGAACATCTGCTTTGCTGGGGACACCACTAGCAGGTCAAAGGGATCACAGCGCCCAAAGGCTTCTGCCAGTAGCAAAGCTGCACATAGGGTGAAGCTAGACTTATGGTTTGGCCCCAGTTTAATACTGGTGCAGAATATATGCTTCCCCACAATACACTGTAATCCAGTTCCCTCCGAAAGCTAATTATTTCAAACTCCAAATACAGAATTAGGATTGATCAACACAACTAAGCTCATTTTTCGCTCTGCTCATAATATTCTTAGGAAAAACATTGTTTTCGAGACTGTTGGTATACAGCATATGTCATGTGTTCTCCACAAATATCAGACATGCTCCTGTCCATCCCTTCCATATTTCTCCCTCATTTGCTGTTATGACAAGGATATTCTTTAATGAATCTTAATGACTCATGCCAAATGTTTTTTTGCATTCTGATAAGTGCTAGATGGGATGACTAATAGACTACATGCAACACCTAGACAATGTGAGCAATTCAGTGTTTGCTTAAACCATATTAGATACTGATAACAGATATAGGCATTGCACCTGCTCCACTGTAAAAAAAAAAAAAAAAAAAAAAAAAAAAAAAAAAAAAAAGAGAGAGAGAGAGAAGAAAAAAGGAAACCTGAGCAGATACAGCAATTGCTGCTTATATATGTATAAACCAAATTTATCTTGTCAGTGTTCCAGAGAATGTGTGTTGTGGCTGTTACAAAGCTTCCCTCTCTTGTAAATATGACTAATTTGACATTATGCCCCTGGGGAAGTAAAAGCAAAAAGACAGCCAATTTGGCTAAGGCAGAGCAGTGCTTTGCAGAGAATATGCATATGGATCAAAGACAGGCAGTTTTCGAAGTCTATCAATGTATACACCAGTGGACACAACAATGCACTTCTGGCTAAAGCTCGCATAGTCTTTCCTTTTCCTACCTCTGTGAGATTAGGGTTAAGTTCCTTGAGATAGGAAAGCCTGAACAGTCTTCCAACTGAAGTGCAGGTTAATAAAATGGAATACAGGTCTTGCATGGATGTTATTCTTGTTATTCAGCAGAATGAATGATCCTGACTACAGTGATCTACACCTGAATTTTTCCTTATATCAAGAAAGAGGCCAGCAAATTTTCCCTCCATCTTAGCACTGAAAACGGATGTCTTGTAGGTCCCAACATGTAGCACCTGCCAGACTCTAAATGAGTTTCAAAACATTGCATAAACAGAAATATTCCTCTTACTCACTGACCACAATGAGACTCACTGCTGCTCTTTATGTAATGATGTGTATATTTAGTAAACATGCAGTAAGAGGGACACATGTACAAAATCACAGTATTTTCTTAACAGAAAGAAACAAGTGATAAGACATGATTCTCTGCTCAATTTCTGTGCCATGAGTTCTGCAACCACCCAGCACATGGCCTGTACTGCTCACTACACAGACGTGCATCAATGAGACAAAAAACCTAACTGGGAATTTTCTCTGGAAAGTAAGGGATGAGAATGAAGTAGGCTGAGAATAATAAATAAAGTACTGGAAAACATCAAAGTTAAAAAAGATCTACTATGCTGGGGCTTGGGAACTCACATGCAGAAGTGTATGTCAGTATGAAAAAAATAATCTTTAGTTGTTCCAAAAACATAGCCAGTTCCCACTTACAGAAGTACAAGAGCAGCAGCAGCAAGCGAGGCTTCCTAGCAATGGGCTGTCCCAATCACTGGTGGAAATATCTTTATTGTTATACCTACAGATAATATAAATTTGTAAATAGTTGTGACAACTTGCCGAGTGCCAGCATGCGGCTTTTACAGCCACAATAGAATAATGTAAAAAGTCTATATTTTTTGGTGAGGAGGGGAGAAGAGGAGAACTGTCCATATTGCAAGATGAAGTACTGCTCTTACTGGTAAGGGAATCGTGCTGCTGCCCACATAGGTGGGAGAGAAAATGTGGTGATGAAGGGCATATTATAGTGATCACTAAGTTGAACAGGAAAATTGTAAGCCTGTACACAAGCAAGGTAATTGTTAAATTAAACCAACAGTACGTGAAATGCAGAAAATTAAAGAAAAAGCTCTGTTGCTAAAGGAAGATCAATTATACCTTTTTGAATACAATCATGCAAAAGCAATTATTAAACTCTGTTGTTTCTGAATACAATTTGCCTTAAAATATTAACATGTGCTTTTTATTTCATCCTTCAGACTGCCTGAAACAAATTAAATATACACAAAATGGTATGAGCAATTTCTTAAGCACTAGCTAGTTAAACAACTAATCTTCTGCTTTAGTGTGAAAGGTAAAGGCTTAGGTTTTTCAGTTCTATGAGACATCATCCTATAATTCATGTGTTAGGCATCTCTCCTGTCCACTCACAAAATTATTTGCAGCATGCCTGTAACATTTTCACTTCACTAAAACATCAGAAGCACAAGGACTTCAGTTTCTATCCTTTATGGAGCTGGCAGTTTATTTAATTTTCTTCAGTTCCATGAAGGTGCAATACATCGCTTTATGGGCAAAATGTAACAATTTCTGTTCCTGCTCAAACACGCTGACAGAACTTTGACATAGTATTTTTTTTCTCTTCAGTAATTATTAATGCTGGCTTGCATGTGCTCAGAATAATGACATGCACATGAATAACCTGCTACACTTTGTGACTCACTGAGATGCCTTCACAGAAATTATCTTGGTCACACTTTGTGCACCAAACACAATGGGGAGAACTTTTCAGTGAGGACAGTCAGAAATGTTTTATTTTAACAGTGAGAAAAATAGGTTTGAGTGAAAGGTCATTTGATACCCCCCTCTCCCCAGCCCTGTATAAATGTTTTGGTTTAGCTGTGTTTGAACAGAGGGGTCAGTGAGTTTCATCCTTTGTTTCAATCATAACAATGTCTTGTTTGAAGCTGCTATTTCAAACTGAGGTAGCTGGCCCTTTATTTTTCAAAGATGTTATTTCCTGAGACCCTTTACACTGTGATCTTATAGGCGGCGCTACTAGAGCTTCATTGTTAATTGTCTTCTAGGGGCACAAATATACAGCCTTTTCTTTCAAATTCAGGATGACTCTGTTTATTTACACTACTGAATGCAAATGCACAAGGAGGCACCGCTGTTATTGCAGGGGATGCAAGGAAGAGTGGGAGAAGTGGAAGAAGGCACAAGTCTATCAGCCATACTGCATCCCTGAGGACCCACCAGACACCTGTGGGGCTCCTCTAGCATAGCCACACCACTCCCTGCGGAGGTGGTAGCAGCAGCAGGAGGAGGAGGAGGAATGACACGTGCACCCCAAACACACTCAGGCAGAGAGGCTGAGCCAACATGCAGATGAGCGTGCAACACATACTTTGACAGCACAACAGGGTTTTCACTCCTATGTGTTCCTCTCCTGTGGCACATGAGAAATTCTGGAGAAGTAAGTCATAGCTGCTCCAGAGCTCTGGCTGCAATGCGGCTCTTCCACATACCTGTTGCCTTGCATTCCCTCTGTGTGCTTTAAACCTCTACATTCTTTCTCTGTGCTGGCCCCAGTGGGAATACGGTGTGCAGATCCTGAGCGAAGCTCTTTCCCAGGATGCCCTGACCATCAGCTGCTTTCTTCTCTTCTGCATTCTCTTTGCCAATGTACTCACAAATCAGCATGGAGGCTGCTCAAACCAGAAATTACCCCCTCAGACAACCATCCATTGCTTTCAGTTCAAAATGTCACGTATTTATATAGCTTAAAAAAAAAAAAAGCTAACAAGTTCCTTTACTTTAATTCATTACAAAGTGGGTCATTCTCCAGAATATTTCTGAGCTGCCATTGCAGAGAAATGCAATTTAAAAAACAGAAACAACCCCTAAACACTTACTTGCAGCATAGGTCCTCTTTAAAACAAGGCATTTAACAAGAAGAGCTGAAAAAGTTCTTACTTAGCGTGACTACTATCAAAGAATTAATGTTCTTTAGTCTTCATTTCTTTTCTTTCCCTTCACCTTTTTAGTCATTTCACTCCTGAATACCACAGCTAGCTCTCCCTCACTCCTGAAAACAAAACAAAAAACACACACCATCAGTGGGTCCATACCAAAAAAATCTCAAAAGTTTGCAGCCTGGTGCCAATACCATGATTAGTCTTAAGTTTATACAGAACTCCTCCTTTTGGCTCACAGCATGCCAACAGACACACACAAAAAACACAGGTGAGAGCTAAAGCAATCGTGAGGGGGTGGACAGTTCCTAAACCAGAACAAAACATATAGGTACACTGCAGAAGCACTTTCAATCAAAACAAAGCCTGGTTGTTTTTTTTTTTTTTCTTTGACTCTCTGGCTTAAAAATTATATATTTTGAAAATGAGCAGTGCAGAGGGATCACACAATTATAGAACAACTTGGATGGGAGAGTTTTCACTTGCACTGGAAAGATTTATTTCCAGATATTCAGTTGGCATTCCCCCTGTTGCAACTGTGCAGCTCTGAAAGAGGTGGCTTTTTCTTTGCTCTAAACTCCCATTAAGTAGTTGAAAATAGCACCGAGATTCCCCATTAGCCAGCTCTTCTGCAAACTAATGAAACCCAGCTCCCTCATCTCCTCCTCATATATCATGGGTTCCAGCCTACTAGGCATGTACCACATCTAATGCAGCAATAGTGTAAATTTATGCCAACAATAAGTATTATTTAAAGAAATTAAACCCATTCAAAGAGGAAATTAAGTTTAAAACTAAGACGCTTTAAAAGAGCAAAATATAGCCAGGTTAATCATGTTGCTCTGGATTCCAGAACATTAATTTAGCAAGAAATAAATAACTCCCAGCCTTTCATCTTATCTTTTTGACAGATGTTTCCCCTGTATAAAGGGTGGCATAATTGTTTTTGTCAGTGTTATAATTAAAATTGCTGTGCAGCTGACATACAGTTTTTAATGGGTTTTTTTTAGGATTATAACAGATGTTGCCTTATTAGAACAGGACCCTCCTGAGGTAAGAAATGTCATTGGCATAATCAAGACATTTCTTTCAGTTTCTCAAAGCAGACTATGACAATTTTGCATGGTAACTTTTGACCTTATAGAATTAAATATATTCCACTCCCCTAAGAAGAATGTTTTCTTTAGAGTTTGGAAAAAATACTAGAGAATCTTTATCAGGGGCAACAAGTTGTGAGGCTCAGCTTTTGATGTGGCTAGAAATAGCTAGAAACTAGAGAAAGAGGGACCCTTGACAACAGCACTACCAACAGCCACAGAAACTTTGATGTTTTAATAAGAAAAACAATCACAGCTTAGACATGCAGCAAAGTCAAAAACTTGTGAGGAACTGAGAAGTAGCATTTATTTGGCTTCTATTACAGGAAAAGTTACAACCATATGACACAAGTGCTAATTTTAAATGGGAGTTAGTTTAAATAAAGCAAGGTGTAATAGGAACAGCTTTTTATGTCCCTGAAAATCTAGAGAATTTGAGGTGGAAGCAGCAAGAACCAGTGCCTTTGGGTTGTTTTCTCCTTATAGCTCAGTGATTCACCACTACCAAAGACTGCATCTGTGAGGTGGATGGTCCTACAGGTCCCTCAGCATCCACAGCAGGATGGCTGGCAGGAGGACACACCATGGCTTCTTCCCAACTGGAGAACGCAGAATGACAGCACACAGACGAGTCTCAAACCAAGACACACTGTCAGGACAAAGCCCCCGCACACAGCCAGGCTGGATAACTGGGCAGCGCAAACAGATCCCCCCTGATGGATACACCCGAAGTGTTTAACACCACATAAAAGAAGTCAGTTGTAGGTAATAGTGGCAAGAGAGTCAGGAAAGTCAAGAGTACAGAAGGGTGAGAAAAGCAACACATGTCTCCTGTCTGCCTGTCCACTGAGTCTCTCCAACCTGTTGGAGGGGGCTCACTTCAACAAAATAAATTTAACAAGTTACTTTACATTTTGGTGGCATAGAACTCCTTGCAACTTTCCAAGGGTTACCAATTTTTTCATGGTCTGAGGAATGCCAACTCTGTTTTACTGATGTGGCTCTTGGATCTGCAATTCCCAAGTTAAAACTGTCAGTATAGTTTTCACATGAAGACTAGTTTATATTAAGGACTTCCTCAAAATAATTGTAGAAGATGCAACATGACATAATTGCTGAATTTCCACAGCAGCAACTGTCACAGTTTACTTATGAAAATAAATTCATACAGTTGCTAGGTTTTGATGGCTTAACTCTCCTAATCTCATCTATCTCAAGGACAGGTATTAATTAAAAATAAGCATTGAAAATGTTCAGCATGAATTATCTCTGAATTATTATTAGAGCACCTCTGCTATGAGGATAGGCTGAGAGAGCTGGGGTTGTTCAGCCTGGAGAAGAGAAAGCTCCCGGGGACACCTTATAGTGTCCAATACCTTATAGTGTCCAATACCTAATGGTGGACGAGGTCCTGAGGGACATGGTTTAGAGATTGATGGGAGTGGTTAGACTTGACGATCCGGTGCGTCTCTTACAACCTGGTGATTCTATGATTCTATGATTCTAAAGGGGCTGAAGGAAAGCCGGGGAGGGACTGTTTACAGGATCATGGGGAGACAGGATGAGGGGGAATGGCTTTAAATTGAAAGGGGGAATATTTAGATGGAGAAATTATTCATGAGGGTAGTGAGGCACTGGCACGGGTTGCCCAGGGAAGCTGTGGCTGCCCCATCCCTGGAGGTGTTCAAGGCCAGGCTGGATGGGGCCTTGGGCAGCCTGGGCTGGTGGGAGGTGTCCCTGCCCATGGCAGAGGGGTTGAGACTGGATGGGCTATAAGGTCCCTTCCAACCCAAACCATTCTACCACCCTATGATTCCTATGATTCTATAATCTCCTCTATTGACATGGGGAAAACAGCAGATCCGTCTCTCTGGAGGAGCTCAGGTCACAGAATCACAGAATCACAGAACAACCAGGTTGGAAGGGACCCATCGGATCTTCTAGTCCAACCATTCCTATCTAACACTAAACCAAGTCCCTCAAGACCTCATCCACCCGTGCCTTAAACACCTCCAGGGAAGGTGAATCAACCACCTCCCTGGGCAGCCTATTCCAATGCCCAATGACCCTTTCTGTGAAAAACCTCCTCCTAATCTCCAGCCTAAATCTACCCTGGCGGAGTTTGAGGCCATTCCCTCTCGTCCTGTTCCCTGTCACCTGGGAGAAGAGGCCAGCTCCCTCCTCTCTACAACCTCCTTTCAGGTACTTGTAGAGAGTAATGAGGTCTCCTCTCAGCCTCCTCTTCTCCAGGCTGAACAACCCCAGCTCTCTCAGCCGCTCCTCATAGGATCTGTTCTCCAGCCCCTTCACCAGCCTCGTCAGCAGCCCCAGGCAGGGGCAGGCGCGGGGCCGAGCGAGCCCCGTCCGCCCCAGGCGCATCCCCCCCCCGCGCCGCCGCAGCGACGGCGACGCCACCAGCGGGTGTCACGGCGGCGAGAGAGGCCGGGCCTGCGGGGAGGCGTGTCCCTGCGCCGCCACCTCCCCCCGCGCCCGCTGAAGAGCGCCTGCGAGCCGGGGCGGCGGGGCACAGCGCGGCGGGGCCGGCGGTGGCGAGATACAACAGAGACCAGCAGAGCTCTGCTCGGCTCGGCTCAGCTCGGCCGGCAGCGCCCACGCACCCAGCGCCGGGCACCCTCCTTCCTCCCGCCCCCCTTCCTCCTCCTCCTCCTCCTCCGGGACTCTCCGCTGGGATCGACCTGGTGTTGCTGTTGTTGTTGGCTGGTTCTGCCCCATCGAGGATATTTTGGCTACCCGGAGAGGCAACGGCGCTTTGGTGTTTTTTTTTTGTTTGTTTGGTTTTTTTTTAAATTTCTTTTTAATTTTTTTTTTTTATTATTATTATTTTTGGGAATTGTGCCGCTTTGGAGCAGCGAGCGCCGGGCTCGGGGGTCCAGGTGAGGCGGGGGTCCCGCTGCGGAGCATCCTCCTCGGTTGCGGGGAGGCCGGCGCGGGTTGGGGGGGGGGGGGGGGCGGGGGGTGCCGGGCTCGGGGGTCCATGGGAAGTCAAGGGCTTCTTATTTTTTTACCTGGTCGCTCACGAGGCGGGATCCGCCTCTCCTTTCCCGCAAGGCTCGGTGGGCGACACCATCCCGGATCGGGGGATTGTCCGGGAAAGGCTTTCCTTGGCAGAGCCGCGGGGCGCGCGGTTGCGTTTCCACGATCGAACCGCATCTCCTTAAAATGCGTGAGCCTCGACTTCTCCCCGAGCGAATTTAATTTGGGTTTGTGTTAAACTACGCGCTAGCTTCGCTTCCAGAGCTGATGCCGAGGTCTAGTGCGTTGGAGGGGACAGGGGGGACCCCGCGGGACTGAGCTGGGGAGAGTGGCGGTGGATGGGGATGCTGACTTGGGGGGGGGGGGGGGGGCGGCTGTACTCCCGAGAGGAAGGGGTTAATGGGCATGGAATTGGTTAGGACTTTAAAGGGACTTAAACAAAAAAAAAAAAAAAGAAAACGTT
This sequence comes from Coccyzus lansbergi, assembly GCA_033558105.1. NCBI lineage: Eukaryota > Metazoa > Chordata > Aves > Cuculiformes > Coccyzidae > Coccyzus > Coccyzus lansbergi. The sequence goes on along the minus strand of JAUMJK010000081.1, from coordinate 1,449,929 downwards.
AGGCTATGTGATCTCCCCATCGAACTTTAATGTGGGCGAGTGTCATATGTGTGAAAAGTAATAGCAAACGCTTGGTATCTCTTGCCGTGGGGACTTGGGGAGCAGCTCTCCTTTCTCCAAGCAGATTGGTATCCGATATTTATTTTGCCCGGGGTGGGGAAATTGTCATTTAATACCAAAACAGCGAGTAAACACACCCACACCCCCCTAAAAAAAAAAAAAAAAAAAATCCCACCCCCCCAAAAAAAAACCCCAAACAACCAAAACCCCAAAAGGTGGCGATGCTTTGGGGATGCTCTCGTGGCTTCGCTCTCCTTGTGGATGGTTGCCAGCTGAATCCAGCTGTGGGCAAGCACCTGGTTGTTGCTGAAAAGAAGGTGATCAGAATTCAGGCGTATTAGTTAATAAGTGCCTGATCCTGTTGACCCTGTTCTGGTTCACCCACTCAGCTATGCGGGGGTGTTGAAGAAGGTGTCCTGCTAGTTAAACCAATTATAGCTGGCAAGCAGCAGTCATCAGCGTTAGTGGAGGAGTTGGAAGGGAGGCCCAGGCACACAGTTCGGTGCTGTAGGGTCTTTTTTTGAACTTAAACAGACTTCTAAGGCCGGCAGAAAGCCAGCTTTAACTCTTTGCCATATTGCCTTTTCAGTTCTTGCTTATCTTGTGATATCTCCGTAAGGGTTTCCTCATCCTGCTGGTGGGAACAAGGCTAGAAATTCATGATAATGTCAGAGATTTAGTTGGAAGAAGAAAATTGGAGTGTTACAAAACATGATAAAGGTTATCACATGTTATTAGACTGGGGCGCTGGTGTCTAATTTTTCCTAAGCTGTGAGGTGCACAGGCAAGGCCACAGAACAAATAAGCTGCCTGGCACAGAGAAAACAGTGACTCGGGTTAATGAGTGACATCAGGTAATGAAGGCTTCATGTAAACCTTTTGTCTTAGGACCCTAAATGCGTCTAAAGAAACAAAAAAAACCCAGGAAGCAATACCAGCCCTTTCGGACACTAGGGAAGTTCCTAACAGGATTAATATAGAGGCTAGGATTGCACCTGAAAGTGTCAAAAGTCTTATTTGTAGTCTTAACTGGGGATCAGATCTAAGCATACTGAAAATATCTGTAATGTTTTCACAAATACTTTCCATTTGTTAAGGCTTATGGCTTGTTATCCCTAGACACTAGAGCAGATTTCAAAGGCAAAACAAAGGTTGTTAGGAACTGCTGTATACGTTTGAGAAGCCTCACCAAATGCAAGGATAAACAGTTGTTTAAACTGTGGCAAATTTAATGAGAAGATTAGGATGCTTGCTGAGTGAGACTCATGCTGTGTAAAATTCTTTGCTGCTCAATGAGATGTGTAATTTAGATCAAATATTTGTACATGGTATTTGAGGTAAAAGCCATCATTCAGTAGACTGTATTTTAGGTAACATTAATGAAGTGTAAGTTGGCTATTCTTTTCATATTGAGTTGATTTACTATATTTCAATTATAAACACCATACATCTAATAACAATTATGGTGAAATGAGGGCCTTTCAAGTTAAGGACTCTTGATTTTTTTTTTTTTTTTTAAGTGATATACTATATAAAAGGATGAAAGGGTTCCTTGTCTTTGGCTATTGGATGTTTTTATCTTCCTCTTTGCTTATATGGATGGCTTCTGAATATGTTGTCATTTTACAGGCTGGGTTTATTTTGTTAACCTCCTAATTTGCCATAATTTTCTGAATTTAGGATTGTGTTTTGATTTTTTTTCTTTGTGATAAAATGGCTAACAAAAGAACTTGCTTGTAACAAGTGTTGTAATAAAATCATATGATATGTATTGATATATGTTAATATATAATATCAATAATATAACATATGGTATAAGTACTGTGAAAAAGGAGGGGGGGAAAGGTTGTTGAGAGACAGATTGCTGCTGTGTAGTCTGATAAGGTATTATTCACTGACACCTGGATTACAGCATCATAATAAACATGAACGGTGGTCATAAAACTGGCTTTATTCCTTATGTTTGATCTCTCCCATAGGTCAGTAAAAGCATATGAATCTTATCACACTTCTTCCCTAGGTGATATGTAGGAGAACAAGTTATATAGGCCTCACAAAACCCTGTTCCTAGTGATACATGCAATATGATACAGCTTTGACTTCAGTAGTGTGAACATATTATGGTAGTCACATTATTGGTTCTTTAAAAAGGCTATTTTACTGTGTAAAACTCCTTCCAATTTAAACTTGGACCTTCTAATGCTTTATAAATATGCTAATCCCATGTTTCCAAAAAACATGAGTTAACATGCTTTGGAGATGCTTTGCCTAGTAAGGGTAGCAGCTTGCTAATACTGGGTATTGGCTTTGATGGTTATTCATACAAAGGTGGAAGGGATGAATGTTATTACATGAATGTATATTATGGTCAGTGCTTTATCCTTTCTCTTCCTTCCTTTAAAAGTCAGTTAGTTGTGGCGTGTGAGCAGGAATATAGTAAGGAAAATAACACCAAATTGAATGTTTAAGATAATGGGTGAAAGCTGAAATCTATCTTGGAGCAACAGGTATTTGATGGACAAAGGATGTCTGTTGGCTTTTTGTGAGGTCACAGAACTTCAACTCCAGTGATACCTGTGCAAAGTCTTCTAGCTAAAGTAACTGCTTAAGCAAGATGGGAATTGTGCCCGACGTTGTCAGGATGTGAGCAATGAGAATGAAAGCTTTCTCTGTTATCTCCTTCTGAGACCTGTTCTGCGATCTGTACTTAAGCAGTGAGATACATCTGTTAACAGCCTTGCTTCCTCGGTAGCAACATCTTTCATGTGACCCCTCTCATTTTTCAGATGAGTGATTTTGGGATCAGGAACATGGATCAAGTAGCTCCGGTGTGTAACATGTACAGAGGAATGCTCAAGGTGAGTACTCTTGAGTTGTCAACTTCTAAATCCAACTAGTCCATCTCCCAGCTAATGCATTTATTGTGTTCCTGTTAATGCTAGCTGAGTAATTGTGTAACCATGACAAGGTTCAGGTTTTAACTGCTTGCTTGTAACAGCTGGTCTTCTAGAGTTCTCCCACTGAGTTTGGTGGAGATGTGAAAAGCAGAACTGAACTAGGAAGCTGTAAATCCTGCACCTCAACTCTTATTCACAAGGAGTCTTCCTCCCTTCATCTGCCAAATCCTAAGAATTTGAAAATAAGAGGTAAACAAGAACTGAGTTCAAATTCATTGGAGTTGGAAGTTCATTTGCCTAAATAAAGGTTACAGGATTGGCAGTAAGGGTGGTCTTTAAATCTTTGACTCGATGAGACTAGCAGAGGGCTGTTCTGATATGTCTGGTTAGGTCTGATTCATTCAAGAGGATTGTATGAAAAAAAGTAGGTTATTCACTTACTACATGCAACAATGTGAAATGGAAGTCTGATACATTGTAAGAAACCAAAGATGGTTATTAAATATATTTTATCTTTAGATAGACTGCGTATGTTATCTTATTTTGAAAGGAGTTTACAAACTGAGGGCAAATAAGGAGCAGACTATAAAGACTCAGTCTTTGAGGGCTTCCCTCTTCCACTTTCATGGAAGTTGCTTTGTAATGCCAGTATCAATTTTTTACGTAGCATTGATTTACGTATAGCAAATACAAGTTAGGAAGACACTTTCTGATCTCATTAACTTTGAGGAATGCCTGTATTTTGACAAATCGGTTAGTAAGGCTCTGATATGCTAACTTGTCTGATGTTTTATATCTCCTCTTACTTTCCTCTCCTGCCTACAACAAAATCCACAAACTATCACTTAACTTACCAGCTGTGTGCTCTTTAACACAGTGGTGGTTCTAGGCAGTAATTCAGTGTTCTGTTGCCATCTAAGTCAAAATCTAGACCTATGTTCTACCATTTTGTAGCTTTTCACGTTTTTGTTCTTTAATAATTATGCTTACATACATTGAAAAGCCAGATAAAATGTTACATAACTGCTACAGCAAGCAGAATTTATTCAACATTGTGTTTTTCCCCTCTTAGTACTATTAAATCAAGAACCTGCTTAAACATTAATTTTCTACTTTTGAAACATGAAACTAGAACAGTATGGATTTTACTCATTGACATGCCACAGCATTTTTTCCAATGACTCAGGATGAGGGTCAGCTATTTACACAAAACGGAGGAGTTTCCAGATTGTGTTGAAAGAACTTGCCCTTTCTTCTAGGTACTAGCAATGAGTCAGTGCTTTTATCTACTAATGTATAAAGAATCTTTTACTAGCAGATTTTGCAATTGTTGTTAACTTGTTTCATTTGGATATGAGCCTTTCCATGGGTTTGCTTTGACTCTTTCCTCTAGTTGCAGTGGGTACCTGAACCAACTGAATAAGATATGTATCTGCTGGTCAGTGTTCAGTGGAGATTTCTGAACTCTGTTAACCCCTATAGGCATAATACTGTTTATTTTACTGGCTTTTCTCTTCAGTGGAATATATGCTTTCGTACATTCTAGCACACAGAACTGACACAAGTTTGAAAGAAGTTAGGTTTTCAAAATATGACAGTGTTTATTGAATGTTGTCAATATATTGGTAGAATCTACTTTTATCAGGAACATTTGTATCAGTCCAGTTTATCCTTCTCTGTATAATGAAACTAGCAGTGTTTTACTGAGCATCTGAGCCCTAGAAAAAACTGTAAAATGTAGTAGCTGGTAACTCAGAAGTATAAAATCACATCTTTTCTTAAGGCCTGTAAGGGTGGCATGGTGACACGGTTCAGATTAAATTTTTCCTTTCTACAGAATGCTGCATAAATCTACTGTAAATCTTGCACCGGTAGCTGGTTTTCCATAATTTACTGATCCTGCCTCCTTTCTGAAATACTCATCAAGTGTATAGTCAATTTAAAGGGTTAAGAAAATGTCTTTAAAATATGCCTGGAAATAAAAATATGTAATACATGCACACAGACACACACGTGCATTCTCTATTGTTAAAAGCCTCAATTACAGGAAAACTAAGAATATCCTTACTTGGCTTTACTGTAACCTGCAGAACATCACACCCAGCTAACACTGTGATATGAATGTTAATTGTTTTCTATTCCTGTACAAGGAGCTATGCTACTGTTGTGTTCATTTTTCAAAGCCGCAAGTTAGCTGGTGCAAGATTGTGGTTGTGTACGATTTCCAAATCTAGGAAGCCTAACCCTGCCACCTCCTAGCAATGAAGCTGGCAGTGCTCTAGCAAAATGCTCACATTGTGTTTTTTTATTTATTCTGTTGCTTTGCAGCGTCAACCGGCATTTGACACCTTTGATAGCTCAAACTCTCTCTTTGGTGGATATTTTTTCTCCCTGAATGAAGATCAAACACTTCAAGAAGTGCCAACTGGATTTGATTCTACTTCTTATGGTAACTCTTCACTTTGTTCCTTAGTCCAGTCAGAAAGAAATATACCATTAGAAGTGCAATATGGATTTCCCTTAAAAGAAGTGTTTCAGTACACAGACTATTAGTCCATACTTGATTTTATCCATGTGAGTTGTTCTGTTGATAGTTGCTGTTTTCTGTACTGAAAAGGAATGGGAACTGGGATTCAGTAGGCTAATAAACTGAGAACCTACAGAAGACTTAGTAGGCATGAAAGCAGAACTAAGAGTTTAGTTTTTTTAATTAAGAAAAAAATATTATATTTATTTAAACTTACATTTTAGTTATAGTTGAGATGTTGCCAGTATTCTGGAGGCTCTTTTCTTGCCCCTGTGGTGTTAAAGATTTTGCATTCTTGGATTTATTCCCTTTCACTTACCCCCACTCTGGGTTTATTTTACTCCTTACCTTAAAAAAGAGAGATGGGAATGTTTGCAGATCCTTTTTGTGTGTGTGTCTATAGGACAGTACCTACTAAAAGTTCCCTACAAATCCTTTCTTTAAATCCCTGACAAGACAGGGGTTTTTCTACAAAATGTAGATATTTTATCTGACACTGCCTTTATCTCCCCTTAGGGAAGGGAAAAAAAATAAAAACCCTCAAACCTCTGAAAACCACCAGTTCTTTGTTCTAATGTAATACTAATCAGTCATTGCCCTGGTCAGGAAAGCAAGTTCTAGCAGTTATTGAGGATGGGTGTGGTAAAAACAGAAACTGAGCACAGGCTAGTAATGTGCTCCACTTGCTGGGTCAAGTGGAACCTGTATATTGTCTAGGAAAGCGAGAAAACCCACACAGCTTCATGAACTAACTTGAAGTCTATCAGGTTCATCACCTTTATATACCCTGATGCTGTTGTATGCCTCTAACATAGTGGAGCTCCTTTGAATGCAGCCTGTGTACGAGTTCCTAATTACACCCACTTAATGACACCAATCACAAACGAAATATCAGGAAAAGCTTTCTTAATCTGAAAGATACAGGCTATGTCATTAGTTTTCTTCAATATAGATGTGTTTTTCAGGGGAAAATGTGGCATCTTCTGGTAAAAATTGCCGATAAGTCTAGAGTGGCATCCAGATTTGTCCTTTAAATGGCATATACTTGTAAATTTTAAAATCAGTTAGGCATATTAGTAATTTACTCTGACATTGGATGTTGCTGACTTTGGATTTAGATGCATCACTTAGGCACTGGGTACTAGTCACGCTTGTTCAATTCACATGAGTGATGCACAGGAGGGTATGAGAAATACAGCCCATTGGAAAGCAGGATCAAATAGCATGATCTGATTCTTCACAAACCACTAATCACTTGCATAGCTCTCAAAATAATCTGTCTGGAGTTATAAGGAAGTTGGAGGTCAAATTATAGATGACAAAATAGGAATAAGCAAACTTGTATTTCCTTTTGGTGGAAAAACCCCCAGCAATAGTAAAATTTCACTGGAACAAAGGCACTTTATGTAACTAGTAATAGTAAATGAGGATCTATAAGCTAAAACTTTGCAGCTTTCCATTATGATGTGATGCATTTTTTTGTCAGACCAATAGGACAGATTTTAGTGTTGATAAATTAAGTCAAAGATTTTTATATCAGGAAATGGATCTGCTCCGATTTGCTTAGTTTCTAGCATTTCTTGTGTTTCAAATTGCACAGCAGAAACCTGTCACTCCTTTCATGGGCCTAGAAGTTAACATATCTTCTTTTTCCTTCCACCCCTTTTCTTGCAGAGTCCAACAACTGTGAATTGCCTCTGTTAACCCCGTGCAGTAAGGCTGTGATGAGTCAGGCCTTGAAAGATACTTTCAGTGGTTTCACAAAGGAACAGTGTCGGCTGGGTATCCCAAATAGTAAGTGTTTTCTATTTATAAGCTTTTTTTTTTAATGCTAAGGAGGGCACTGAATAGCGGCTCTTTCAAAAGAGAATGAATGATGTCAGTAGGAAATAAAAGAATGAGTCCTATGTGAATCTGGCACAGCTTGACTTGGAAAGACTGGACTTGCTGGTATTAAAAATGGATGCATGGATAGCTCATGCGTTGGCAGCATAAGAGCAAAGCAAGTAAGCTGAGGACATCTGTGATTACAAGTGTGTGCAGAAGGAGAGTATTGTTTGGTTTTGTGGTTTTGTTTGGTTTTTTTTAATTCAAGAATAAATTCATCCTGAATTCATTCAGAACTAAGTAATTTGGCTTAATGCATTTTTGCTATTTACTGCCTTCTAATGAGGATTATTTGACAAAGATCAGTTGTTATCTCTAAATGCTGGATACTTTCCATCTTGCAGATCCCTGGCTTTGGACTGAGCAGCAAGTTTGCCAATGGCTTTCATGGGCAACCAATGAGTTTAGCTTAGCAAATGTGAACTTCCATCAGTTTCTGATGAGTGGCCAAGACTTGTGCAACCTGGGCAAAGAGCGTTTCCTGGAACTGGCACCTGACTATGTGGGTGATATTCTGTGGGAACACCTGGAGCAAATGATAAAAGGTAGCTACAGAGCTAGAAAGCGCTCTTGTCGTAAAGCTTTTCTGACAGAAATAGAACTCTTTCAACACTCATGTCATTACGAAGGGCTTTTTTACCTGTAAGAACTCAAAATGAACTTTGAAATGTGGTTAATAAAAGCATTATTAGAACTGTTACTATATCCTTTGTGTGCAAAGGACAGATGAAAATATCTGCAGAAATCATTCCCTGTTCACACTGAATGCCTGTTGCAGTCAGGTTTTATTTGGAGTAATGATTGAAACAAATGAGATAGGTATTAGAGTGGCCTTATCCTTCATTTTTTTAAAAAATGAGAATTGGACAAAGTTTGTTTGCTTCTTATTACCAGTTTTCAATTTTGTTCCTTAAATGTAGAGTTTTGAGTAATTTTGTGAATATATGTAAAGAAGTCAAAGACAACTGGAGGTGTTACTAAAACCCTATATGCAGTGCTCCATGAGTTCCATTGATTTCCAGAGTGTAGCATTCAGTAGTTGGATGAATTAAGGGCTTGGACCTTAAAATACACGAAAGTTGTTGTTGCTTTTAAGTTTTGTGTTAAAAATCAGTTGGTATGATGGTTTTCAAGCCTGGTGGAAGTTGGTTGGGGTTTTTTGAGGGAGTGTGCAATGCTCTGCATTAGTAAAATTTGTGAATGATGGTTCCAAAACACTCAAGAGAGTCTGAAGGCTTTTGTGGTATACAGGTCAGATCTTTAAAACTATAAAACCAAGTTTTCTTTTTTTTCTTTCCTCCTTTTCCCAGACAGCCAAGAAAAAACACAGGATCAATACGTGGAGAACTCTCATCTCACCTCAGTTCCTCACTGGGTCAATAATAATTCCTTAAGTAAGTATTTTAAGAAATTTGGCGTTTTCTGTCTCTTAAGTTTATTCTAAGCATGTTACAGATCCCAACTTAAAAGCAAACAAACAAAAATTAAAGCACCAGAATAGTTACTGTGCTTTAGGAGAACTCTTAACTACAATTGCACAGCCTTCTCTCCTAATATTGTTTAATTGCCATTTAATTCATGTCAGAAATATTTTGAAGAGCAAAGGCTTTGGGAAAATTAAATTTCCTCTTGCTATGCCAAAGCTTGTATCTGTGGAGCAGAATGATGACTCCCACCTCTAGCAAACAGTCAAAAATTACCTTTACTGGGGAGCATTGTGTTACATTACTGGTGTTACATTTAGGCCTTTTTTTGAAGACCGTGGAAGCATAGTAGAGCTTTTGAAAGCATGTGGGATGCAGTGCTAGCTCCCTCAGTTTGATTGGTGTTGTATTTCATTTTACCACAGTCAACATCCAGCTCAACCATACTACACCACTTAATGATGAGGACTTTACTCAAAATTACTTTTTCTGAAGAATAAACAATAGATGTATTTGATCAGCAAATTATAGAGGAAGATTTACAGAATTTGATCTGGAGCTTATTGGATGGGGATCTTGTCGCCAAGTTCAGTAACCTTTCCAGTACATTTGTAGCATCGCTCTTTTAGTCCGGTTTTCATGGGAAAGTTGCTACTTGGTGACAAAACTGCAGTGGGGTGCTGGAAGTGTATTAATCTAAGGAACTGCAGAGAGAAACATCTAATTAATTCTTTTATTTCTTTCTTCAGCTGTTAATGTAGATCAGAACTCCTATGGTATGCAAATGCCTGGATACCCTAAAACCCTCAGTTATCCCAAACCCAGTCTCCTGACTGATGTCTGTCAGACTTCCACAGGACCGAATCTGCTCAGTCCAGAACAAGAGTTTTCATTGTTCCCTAAAACACAAGCAGATGCTGTTGGTGTGAACTATTGTGCAGTAAATCAAGATTTCCCAAGAAGCAATCTGAATTTGCTGATGGATAATTCTGGTGAGTCATTATCTATGTGATAACTATGGATCTAAGGCGGTATTCTGAACGTCTTTTTCTCCTTTGCAAGCTGAATTAAAGGTGAGGAAGAATTAAAAAAAAACCCAACATTTTTCTCATTTTTGTTTTCTTTTATAAAGGTAAGCTTAGAGAACATGAATCTAGTGACAGTGGAGCAGAAAGTTACGAAAGCTCAGATTCGATGCTGCAGTCCTGGAACAGCCAGTCATCACTAGTGGATTTACAACGTGTGCCATCCTATGAGAGTTTTGAAGATGACTGTAGCCAGTCCTTGTGTCTGAGCAAACCTACAATGTCTTTCAAAGACTATATTCAAGAGCGAAGTGATCCTGTAGAGCAAGGGAAACCAGTTATACCAGCAGCAATTCTAGCTGGCTTTACTGGTAAGTGGTGAAGCAAAATGGTCACTCCTTGTGTAACATTAATATTCTCTGTAAATGTGTAGCTATGGTGATAAAGTTGCATAGTTGTAAGGTGTGCCTTACAACTTAGTCAGAGACCACTACTTGTGAAGAGTTTCAATTTTAAATGTCATCTAAAGTCTCATTGGACTGTCCATCTAAAGCAAGAACGGACAGGTACATCAGAACGCAGGGACGTCAAATGTTTTTGATCTATTTCTTAATGGGGGAAACTTTGACAAACTCTCCCATGCTTGAGAGTTTCTGTAGTTGTTAGCTTGCCTGTTAAGACTTTGTTCCTGTAGTCCTTGCTGAAAAAACTTTTTCCTCTGGAATGTTTCCCAAGCCAGGGACTACAGAACAAGTGCAAGAGCTTGAAATGCAGCTGATGGGAGGTGGGAGTGAGGGGTAGGGTATCCATATGAAAGGGAAAGACATAGCTTGTGTCAAATCCTGTGTTTCCATGAAAAAGCTGACTTGTTTTAGTTTCAATGTGTTTATGAGCAGATAGGTTTTTCCTCTATAAGCACCATAGGTTTCTTCCTGATAGTAATTTTAAAAAGTGGCAAATCAGAGTAATTACAAGATCTAACCTGTGATGTGAGTATAGTTGCAGGCACTGGTTGTGCTAAGAGTTGGCAGAAGTATTAATTGTGGTCTCTCCCTGTCTCCTCTCTCTCAAAAGGCAGTGGACCTATACAGCTATGGCAGTTCCTTCTGGAGTTACTGACTGACAAGTCCTGTCAGTCATTCATTAGTTGGACTGGAGATGGATGGGAATTTAAACTTGCTGACCCAGATGAGGTATGTGGCTAATTGTGATGAATGAAAAGATTTAGGGTCTCATGTACCATTTGTGGAGCTAGTCTTTAATATAACACATGTACATGATTAGACATGTGCTGAAATCTTCACCTGCAAAGACTTGTACAGTTGTAAGTGCTGTGGGATGTTCCCTCCACTCCCACCTCTCAAGGATATCAGTACAGTTTGAAACTTAAAGGTAGTATACAAAGTTCTTCTGACAGTGTAGTACTATAATTAGCTGACTGAGTTAAGTTGAATCAACAATTCCTGGGATTGCATGAAGGTATGGGGAAAATGCACTCCATGTGTCACTGTTCGTTTAGATACACAGCAAATAAGGCGGTGATGCTTTTAAAATATTTTGGCAGCTTTCAGCTTTAGTTATTAAAAAGAAGTAGAATGCATATTCTACTACTATTATGAGTAGGAAAGTTATTAAGATATGTGATGACTTTTTTTTTTCCTTTTTTTTTATGGAGAGAGGGAAACCATTAACTCAAAGGAATTTCAAATAACTCAACTTCCAGTTAAAGAACTGTTCCATAGTACTAATAGCAATTTAATGCTTAATTGGTGTCCTCTCAAGAGAGGAGACTGTTTTCCATGAACTTGATCTTAAAAACATGTTGGCTACACATCCACTACAAATAGGTATCCATTTCACTGATCCTTGTTATCAGCCCCTTACTCCCGAAGCAGCTTGCTGCTAGTTTTCTCAGCTGAGAGGTCAGTCACCAAGTCGGATGAGTATGGGACATCTAAAGCAAGTAAAATACTCTGAGGAGGGATTTTAATAACTTTTTATCGGCCACCAACTAGACAAACATGATTTGAATAAACCCTTTGCATTTTGCTTTCTTCTTCGACTAACAGGTGGCACGGAGGTGGGGAAGGAGGAAAAACAAGCCAAAAATGAACTATGAGAAGCTCAGCCGAGGCCTACGCTACTATTATGACAAGAACATCATCCACAAGACTTCAGGGAAACGCTATGTGTATCGCTTCGTGTGTGACCTGCAGAACCTGCTGGGATACACAGCAGAGGAGCTGCATGCAATGCTGGGGGTGCAACCTGACACAGAGGACTGAGCCTAATGACATGATGCTGCAGGGATGAAGATCACGTGTTGGGACTGTGTCTGGGAACCGTCTGCAGTCAGTTCTTCTAGCTGTTCAGATGGATGCAGCTGTTGGGAAATAAGGACCTTAACCGATTTTGTAATCAGGGAGAGCTGGAAGGAAATGGTCTTATTTCACCGGCGGCTTTGGGTGTTGCTGTGTCAGGCACTTGAGCAGCATGGAAGTCAGCACAGAACCTTGTTCTGTCTTGAAGACATGGAAATGCTCTCAGGTTAAGCATTTCTACTACTTGTACTGCCATGGATAGCATTTTTGGCTACTTACACTGCCATGTAATAATGGGTTGGCTCCAAAACCAAAGGTCGGATGAGAAACCAGTGATGCAGCAGAACTAATTGCTCAGATATTTTAAAATACCATCATCCTTGCTTACATCTTACATCATGCAATTTATTTAAAAAAAAAAAAAAAGAAAAACAACAAACTAATTTATTTTAAATGAGCAGTAAGGAGAATTGATATTAGTTTAGTTCTAAAGCATGTTTTATTATTGTTGTTACTACAGGAATGTGCTGCATAGGTACATAAACAGTCTGTGTCCGAAATAAGATGTAGCAACTGTTAAACAAAAAAGGCCCTTTATTAACGAAGGGAAGGAAAAAGGAAAATCATACCATTTCAATATTCAGTTTGTATATATTCTGTGATTCTTTTTGAAACTCTGTAATGTTCCTATTTAACAGATACTGTATAGTGTAAATTAAACTAATTGTATGTGTGTTTTCAAGTAGGATGAATGTAAATTTATGAAATTTTTTTCATGTTTGTCTAGGATATACAACCTTCTGCAAATATTTAATTGGCCTGAGAGACAACATAAGTGCTCAGCATGCATGCATATGGTATGCTTATGATATGAAATGCGGGAGGGAGAGGAGGGAGGGCTGCCCCTCGGTATTTTGCCAAGACTGAAGCTGGCAATTCTTTGTGGATTTTGGCATTTTTACAAGATACTAATGTTATATTCTGGGACATAAAGGCCCTGTTTGTGGTTTCTTCTGCAACTGAAAATGAAGATATTAATATGGATAAAACTACCTTTTTTCTTTATAAATGGCATATGTTTTTAAACTTCTACGCATGTCCTTTTAAAAAATTTATATACAAGCCTTATTTTTTCAGTTGACTTGTCTCTTCTTCCTGCAGTTTATCCTGTATGATTAAAATATGAATTTTATTTTTGGAAATAACTGTGACTCCTTTTCGAAGATCAGGAGAAATTTATGTAGCAGCTATTTTTACTGCAAAAAAAAAAATTTCACTGGAAAAATGTACTTTGTAAGAAAGCTTTATTTTTTATCCAAGCTTGATGTACATTTGAATGTGTTGTACAGTGTGAGAGGTTTAAACAAATAATGGTCTTTATTAAAACCTCTTGAACAACAGGCCAGTGTATGTGCTCTTTCATTTGGAAAGTTGCAGAGAAGTTGCTTACTCTAGGTTTCTTGATTGTTCACCCAGAATGTGGACATACCTTGATGTGTTTTCCATTGTTGTTAAACTGGTTTCATAGAATTGTAGACTGACCTGAGTTGGAAGGGACCCATAAGGATCATCTAGTCCAGCTCCTGTCACTGTATAGGACAACCCTGGAATTCAAACCATGTGACTGAGGGTGTTGTCCAAATGTTTCTTGAGTAGTGTTAGATTTGGCATCATGACTACTTCCCCATATGGAACCTGTTCCAGTGCCCCACCATCCTCCGTGTGAAGAATGCTTTCCTAACGTTCAGCCTAAACACCCCCTGCCACCTCTTCCTGCCATTTCCTTGGGCCCTATCACTGGTTACCAGAGATAAGAGAGAACCACCTGTTCCTCCTCTTTCTCTTGTGAAGAAGCAGTTAACTGTGATGACGTCTCTCAGTCTTCTCTCCAGGCTGAACACAAGTGACTCTAGCCCCTCCTCACAGGGCTTCCCCTCTGGACCCTTCACCAACTTTGTGGCCCTTCTCTCAATGCTCCCCAGAAACTTGATATCCTTTTTATACAGTGGCACACAAAACTTCACACAGCAGTTGAGGTGGGGCTGTGCCAGCACAGAGAACAACAGGACAATCACCTCCTTTGGCATTCTGGTTTGGCAGCATGTTAAAAATTTGGAGAATAAGGATGGAGTTTTTTGAGAATGTGCCTTTTTAAATGGAAACTCCTCCAGCCTTGTTTTTCATTATCATAGTGAAGGAAAAGCAGCTTCTTGCATCCTTCCTTTCAGCCACTGCTGCAAGCCTAGGTGCATCTCGTTGAGTTCTGACTCACAGGCTGACCTCACGCTGATAATGAAGAGAACATAATGGTATAAAGAGCTGTGATCCCCTGAGCTGAACTCGAACTTGGCAGAAAGAGAAAAAAAACCTCAAACTGATAAGTTTTCCTGGGTTTTGGGTAGCATGCTTAAAAAGGTAGTGCTACATCTAACCTGCCTTTGATCTGTGATCATAATGAGGGGAGATATACCTCCTTTTGCAGAAAATACAATATGGTCTGTCACAATGAATTTGTTTTTCTTTCTTGGGTGTTTTTGTCACCCTGTGGCTGCAGAGCCCTAATCGTCATCTCAATCTGAACAAGTTTCATTTTCAATCCGTTTTCCCTGAACACAGAACTGTTTCTTCATTTAAACTGAGAGCTTAGTTGCCTCTTGTGTACATGATGTTAGCTTCAACCTAGAAACTAAGGGGAAGTTGTTTATTTTCCTCCCTCAGCAGAAAAAGAAATTTCACCATAGCGGAAACAACAAAATATCCCAATGCACGCAACCCACAGTAGTGTGTCTTACAGAAGCAAAATCTAGTATCCAGCAGCAGACCAGTGCAGCAGACCAAGCAGTAACTCAATGTGACCCAGAAGAAAAATATTCGAAGGTATTCTGTCGCAGCTTACACAGAAAACACTGCTCTGTTTTCTCAGCCACCCAGCATCAAAGAGGCTGCTGAAAGTAGCCTGGCTAAATTCTTCACCTTTTTCAGGACATGCCTCCCTACCCTTCAAGCTGCCAGCTTTCCTCATGAGACAGCAGTCAAAATAAAGTCTTGCAATTGGCACCTATCCATGGTTGGCAAGTCACCTCTAATAACAAAGTTCTACTTCAAAACCTTCTTTGCTCTTCCCCCCCCCCCCTTTTTTTTTAAATTTAAACAAAATACAGAATCCCATCCCAAGTAAAAAACATCTCTAGGTTGGCAAATATGTGAGCTACAAACTCTCAATGTCCAGAAGGCTGTTTTGGGAAACATTTGTGTAGTGCACCCTATTCTTACACTCTTTATAGGTCTCAGCTGTTGGCCACTGTCAGGTAGATGGTGGGAGCATGAGAAATGGGACAGATGATGGATGACTTATCCCAGTACTGTATCTCCGCCAGTGGGTGGAGAATAGAGTAAACCTGGCCGCTATCTGCTGGTACATTCCTGGTGTGACCCCCATCTTCCCCCTGCAGTGTTCAACCTGCTGGAGATGATACCCTTGTTACTTACTTAAAGACCTCTTGCCTTGCCCAGTCTGTGAGGAAGCCTCCTCACCACTTTCTACTGACTTGTTCTCAAGCATTGTAGACCAATGTCTCACCCAGTGGCTGAGGTAAGGGTACACCAAGGTTTTGCTTAGCAGCAAAATAAATGCTCTTCTCAGTATCCTTCCTCATGGTACCTTATACTTTTTCACTTCTTTGCCAGTCACTGCCCATTGAATTGACAATTTCATGGCGCTGCCATTGATGACCCTGATATCCATTTCCTGGTAACATTTCTGAGTTTAGCATCACATACACCCTGCTTGGGTTATTTTTCCTCAGGTGTATTACCTTACATTAATGTGTGCTGATGCTCATCTACCACCTTATTGTCCACTCACACCGTATTGAGAGGTCCACCTGCATAACTCAAAAAGAACAAAAGTTCTCTGCACAACTCAAACTACTTAGTATTATCTGTAAACTTGGACATTTCACTGCTTGGTTATTAGCCCAGGATTTCTGGTTCTGGTCAAAGCCAAAGTGCCTGTTCTTATATCAAGGACCAAAAGGACTGCTTCAGGTTTCAGCCCTTCTATTTTCAATTCACAGTTCTACTACAGGTTTCTTGTTGACACCAGATAAAACACTTCAAGACTGAGCCTCTCTGATGGGGTTGCTGCAACTCTAGCATAAAACTCATCTGCTCACCCTTGTTCATGCAACTCATAGCACAAGGTGGTATTCTACTGCATCTCTTTTGGGTTTTGCCTCTCCATGTGTAGGTTGTGGGCCACATTGTGACAAAGGACCACACCTGGCAAGGAACAAGATGACCAGCAGCAGCTCATACAATATGAAAGCGCAGCATCTGACCCTCAAGAGGCTGCAGTAAAGCACTCTGGAACTACCATACTCTATAAATATCAATCAAACACTGGCACTTCTTATAGTCTTGCTGAAAATTCTTCCTGGAATTGAAAAGGAAGCAAGAACAAAAAAACAATTTACATGTTCAAAACATTAGTGGAAAGCCATTTTGATGCCTTTTCCAAGAATGATCCAAATTTTGACAGAGTAAAGAACTGCCTGATTTCAGTCATTGCGTTATCTTGTGTCTCAAGTTTCTCTTTTTCTCTGTGTGAGGCAGAGCACTACTTCAACTGTGTGTGTTCACACTGCCATGTGACTGTAACAGTACTTCATGTGCTAGACATGTGAATGGTCAACATGATAAAGAGGGAATAAAAGGCATCCTTGTAAGCAAGAAGAATGAAAAATTTAGCCCAGGGTGCACGATCTCTGAGAAAGATATCTGGTATCTCATTTGCAATATGTGTCTTGTGATATGTAGTCTCAAACCACAGAATACGGGAAGATACTAAAAATAAATAAAATGGGTTGGCTAGTAACAGTATATTTGGAGTTCTGTGCAAATTGAGATTTTCAAGTCATAAGTCTTGTTTATGAATAGAAGATTTTAAGATAATTCTGTGGTTTGGGAAAGAAGCATTAGATCCCACCATTTTTCTTCCTTCTGCTTCTACCTCTCTTGGCATTTATGATGTAAATGACAAGCTTAACAAAATATAACAAGTAACAAGTATGACAAGTATGACGAAATCTCTGCCCATGCACAAGGGTTCGTTCTTTGGAAGATATTTTTCCCAGACACTCTCTAGATAGCTAGCAAAATTGTTCTAAGTGTCATATGAAAGATTTGGCATGATTACCTGCATCATGACCTAAAATGAGAGTTCAAATGCAAAAGTCCTGACAGAATTACTCTGAATCCTGCATATACAAAAGCTATTTATTCATTATCTTCTTTCTCTGTGAGTAAAATCACAGAAGGAAACAGGTGTTTTTATGTGTTTCTTAACCTTCAGTGCTTGGGCTGCAGAGCGAAACCCAGACCTCAGAGGGAGGTGGACAAGCTGAGCTGAAAGCATGTGGATTGGAAATGAGTGGAGCTGTCACACTGAGTCATGAATCCCTCCCAAGGGCATCATCACTGTGTATTTGGGCTGGCTAACCCTGCTTTCCTAGACCCATCCCAGGGACATGCACATGAAGCTGAAGGCAACACACATAGGGGCTAAATCCTGCAGCCCCTCCAGAAAGCTGATAGTCGCAATCTTCCTTTCCTGAAAAAAAATGGAGCTGGGCTTACCCACCCGAAGTGCAACCAAGAGGGATGGTGGTGAAGTTATGGCTCCTGCCCCACTCCATGTACAATTTGTTTGCCTGCTTAGCAAGGTCTGGGATAGGATCACTGCTGTGGGAAGGTTTCCAGCACCTGTCTTCCACTTCAGCCCTCCGAGTGAAGTGCAGAAAGAAGGGAAAGTGTCATTTATTAAATGGTTGCAGCTTAAAACTCAGTCTTGGGTGCAGAGACTAGAATTTCTCCTCTTCTTCAGCTGGGTGCCTGATTATTAGACTAAAGATATTTGTTCCTACTTGTGCTGCCTCTCTTTGGCCTGATGAATCTTGAATCAATCTTTTTTTTTTTCTCCTTTCTTTTTTTTTTTCCTGACAGAAGGCAAAGAGCAATGTAGCAGATACATTTCTTCCATTTAGATTTGTTCCATTCACAGGGAGTTTTCATTCTCTTACAGGGTGCTTTTTGCCCTGCAGAGGAAGAGGAGTTCTTCCAAAGAAATTTATTTCCTCCTACATGTCTTCAAACAGACCTGCTTTTTCAGCTTGTTCCTCATCTTGAGTGCCAGCCCCTCAGAGATGCCAAGAACCACATCTCTTGCCAAAACTGGGACAGGTTCCAACCCCTCATCTCACAAAACACCTGCCCCACAGTCAGTCCTAGCTCAACAAAGTGCTGCTGCTGGTGAGCCAGCGGGGACAGTTTCTGTGTAAGGATGGACCAGTTTTGAAGTTTCTCCAGTGTCACAATGCTCCTTTTTTTTCCTCATTGAGACTTTGCATCTGATGGCTTCTCAACTTTTTTTTTTTTTTTTTTTTTTTTTTTAAACAAATATAGGCATTGTTGCTTACACAGGGAAAATTCCACTTTCTCCGAAAGTAACTTTGCCAGGATCCAAAGACTCAGGATGCATTTTTTCTATGGGCAGCGTCTTCCAGAATTCACAGATCTCTCTTTCTCTCTTTCATATGCATGGATAGTTTTCATTACACATTTTTAAGCAATCTCTAAAATCCCCAGCTAGAGCCCAGTGCCGTGATTTAGTTCCCCATCTTATGATTCATACTTCACAAAGGAAGGAGATTCCTGCTAGCAATGACCACTGAAAGCCACCAGTCAAGCCAGTCTCTGCACAGTGGTCCTTATTTCTCTCCCCACTTTATCCTTAAGCAGTTCAGAAATGGGACATTTTCCATTTCCTTTGGAGTAGCCTTATACAGACCATACTGGTATTCATAGAATCACTAGGTTGGAAGAGATCCACCGGATCATCAAGTCCAACCATTCCTATCACTAAACCATGTCCCTCAGGACCTTGTCCATCCTTGCCTTAAACACCTCCAGGGAAGGTGAATCAACCACCACCCTGGGCAGCCTGTTCCAATGCCCAATGCTGTTTGGTTTCATGGTGCCTGCTGCTAAGTCATAACCACTACACTTCTCCAGGGGGTCAGTAGAGCTAGTTCTCAGCAGTGATGTTGCTATTGTCTTTGTGTTTACCAAGCCTTGAAGACAAAATTACACTTGTTAGTGGTAACCCCAGTGCTAGAGCAATTTGGGCCATCATTGTGTGGCTTTACCCAAGTCAACCATGTGCACTGACTATTTAAAACAAAATCAGTGGAGACCACAGACGTCCATATATGCTTCACCTTCTCTTCCTAAATGAATAAAACTTTCCACTGGTTGAAACAAGATGCTGTTTAGCAGGAGCTGGAGCACCAGTGGTGCTGCCAGCTCTCTGCAGAGAGTAGCAACCAGAAGAGCCAGCACAAAACAGCCTTGTAGAAAGGATCTTTCCACTGCAGCGTGATTGGACTCAAGATGTTCATATTTTATTACATCAATTTTTCTCCAAGAAATATTAAAATCCTTTCAGTACTTGAAAAGAGGGGGGAGGAAACCCAAATGAGCTGCCTAGCTATCCCTAGGCAACCTATCAAATAAAGCAATAAACTATTAGGAGGCAGAATGGCTTTAAAAGGACCCACAGCAGTTTCAGACCATCAGGGGAAGAATAAGAATGGAAATTATTCTAAAAATTATTAGTAGTACCCTAACAGCAGCCTCTTAATATCTCCCACAGTATTCTCAGTCATTAGCACAGCCAAGCTGCTGCTCCATGCCAATTGCTGTCCTTGTATTTCCCTCCGCTTGAGAGTCATTTGCAGAGGATCCAGGTAAAATGAGATTCTAGGGAGATTCTGTGCCTTTTGCAAGTCTCCACTGCAGCAGCAGAGCTGGTGTTGAGTCAAAGCTTTCCCAGATCTCCCCATAAGATGCAATCCAGAAATAGAATTTAAAGATGGCTTAGATAAGAAACTGGCCATTGCAACTTAATTTCTACAGTTTCTTCACTGCAGGGATTGACTTCTCAGTAAGAGAGTTACAGGGGACAGGTGGGAGCCATTTATGACACCCACACAACCCAAATCATCTATGGTCTCTCCAGTTTTGGTTTTACCTCCTCTTTAACCCTGTGGTATCACAAACTGTGTCTGCAGTATGTAACTCTGTAGCAGTGCTTCATTATTATCAGCAGGCTTGCATCATTATCTAACATAATCCCTAAACTGGCTTTGCTTTGAGCAAGGGGTTGCTCTAATGGTCCCAGACAGCCTTAGTTATCATATGTCTCTGTCTTCTGTTCACAAAGGCCCAACTCATCCTTCACTTGGACATCCTAGGGTCACGGCACGACAACAAGAACAGATGCTGACAGTGGCCACCCATCTTCTGACATTGCCTTCACCCAACTTGTGTAAGGAAAGTTTGCTGTGCTGAGAGAGGGAGTCCACAAAATTCATTCCTCATCACCTCCTCAGCGGTTTGAAAATGGTCAGATGTCTTGTAGATGGTCGTCCCCTTATCTGAGGCCTGAAACCGAACATGGGAGGGCACAGGGGAGGGCTGTGCCAGGTATCGTGATGCTTCATCAGCTGTGGAGATCCTGCTCAGGAGTTTTGTCTGCAAGGCAGGAGAGGTCTAGCAATACGGTCAGTGTAAAAGGGCTGTACAAACATCTGGTTCTCATATTGTTCATAAAGGCCCTCGTTTTATTTTGGGTTTAAGTCTCTTCCACCCAGCCAGCCAGCTGGAAATCTGCAGACACTGAAACAAGGCAGAGAGAAGGGGGAACATGGCTTCTGCCTTGTCACTAGAGCCAGACAAAGACTTTTCCTCCTCTGGCTATATCCACTTGACTTCTCTTTTCCCACAAAACTTTTTCTGTACTTCCAGACAACATGGAAGGGTCCAGGAATATTAGTGGAAAGTGGGTCAAGTTCCTTATTGTTCCTTGTTCCTGTGTGTGGGCGGTAAGAGAAATATGAGAACTGCTTCTTAGCAAACCTCTTTGGCCTGGCTATAAATTAGAGCAGCTCCAGAGGCACGATCCAGGAAATACCCAGAGCACATTATCATTCCCTGATGGTTGTCCCCTCCTATCTTTTCTCAGCTCTGTGCTCTCTGACCGACCACCCCAGCTTATTGCTGCCTGTCCCTACAAGCTGGTGCAGTGAGCAGGGGCCTGACTGCAGAGAAGAACCTTGGTCTCATAAAACAGGGCTTGAATGTTCACATTCTGAAGTAACTGCTCCCAGAGTGGGATAAACCAAACCAGAGGAAGGCCGAGGGGACTATTGCACTGTTGCTCTTCTGATTAATTTTCCCACACAGACAAGCCTGAAGTTAAAATAGCTCCAACTTTCCCCTTGGCCTCAGAACAGGAGTGCAGAGGCAGCATAAAGATACTTTGGATACTTTGCCCTCTTCTGTCCCTGTAGGACATACGAAGTTTGGCTGTAGGGACAGCCCTCTGCCCTGGAGAAGTGATGGCTCCCTTCGCTTTCAGAATTGACCAAGAAGCCTCCATCCCCCATGGAAGAAGAGCAGTGCTAGTTAGCTCTTTTCGCAAAGGCAAATAGAGGAACAGAAAGTTGTACCAGGATTAAGTCATGGATGATAACTATGTGAACACTGAGTTCTCCGCCAAGTTGTGAAACACCATTGAGCTGCTAGGAAAGAGATTCAATATTGCAGCATAGACTACAGCTCTGAACATTGCTGCTTTACTATTAAAAACCAAGGAAGATTGCAACAGATGACCACATTTACCAAATGCAGGAGAAGGTTACATCATCGTACTGTGAATGTCCCTGCTATTTTGGCTCTGGTTGGCCTGCATGTCAGGAACAAGTGCTGAGCTCTTGTGTAACCATGTGTGTCAGTGCACAGAAAACACAGCTAGAGATTGAAAAGCATCACAAGGGGAAGTTACAACATTTTAAGACTTGGAATTGTTTTAAGGTTACTTTCCCTTGCTTCTCACCTGTAGTATCAGGATCTGAACTTTAAGTGTATTTTTAAATGCAGCTACTACTGGATAGTGCTCTCAGAAAAGATGCTTTGTTAGCTGGAGAACTTTATCAATTAACTATTTTCACTTACCAAAAAAATACATGAACAAGACAATTGAGATTATTAGGTTTTATGCCAGCTGAGAAAAAAATAGAGGATAAAAACTGTCTTGTGTTTCAAAGTGTTCTACCAAAAGACCTGCTTTTTCAGTTGAATGTGTCTGTCCCTCTCCAATTCTGTTTAAAATAAGAACTGAAAACAGAACATCATATACTTTATGAATGGAATGTTTTATCTGATCAAAAGTGAATTGACTGGGGCAAGCGGGGGGTGGGGGGTGGGGGGGGGGTGGGACATCAAAACAAAACCATAGTATTAATTCCAGTGTTTCAAACAGGCAATGTTAGGTCTTTATCATTTGCTCATTTGAAATAATCAGAAGTGCATGAAAATCAGGTGGTTTAGATCTTTACCTTGCTGGAGATGGGCTGTCTGTGTATGTGATGTACAAAGCTGTTTAAACCTTACATTTCAATGTGGCATACTTATGGAAAACAAACCTACTTGCATCATCATGTCTTTAGTTCTGATGCAGATTGCCTTTCACATTGGTAGATAACACAAACAAAACCAAACCAATGTAGCTCAACACATGAAAGTCTTGAGAGTGCACCCATTTCTCAGCTGTGTTCCTCTTTCTCATCTCTTATAATACAGTATTAGCCATTGTTACAGGCTCCAAGTCTGGACAAAGCCTGAATTTCTATGGAGATAGACAAACAAACACTGATAAACCTAATTTAGGAAAGTAGCCTGTTCTTTGGTTGTTTGCTTATTTAAAGGAAAACAAGCAAATGTGTAGTAATTCACAGGAAAATCTTAACAGATAACTAGCAGGAAGATTTTAATTTTTTTTTCTTCTTAGAACTGGACAGTATTAAAACTGCTTTTTAGCTTTATAAATCAGGTTTGTGATTTTTTTGTTATTGTTGTTATCCTGTTTGAAACTTAAGGAGGAATCATAAAGAAATCCAGTTATTGTCCATGACTTCAATCACAATACACAAAGCATTTCCAACAAGAAAATTATCTGGATTTGTGTGTGCAGACATGGATATATTCACAACTAGAAACATTTTAAGTGTTTTCCAGATTCTGAAAGTTTATCAGCTTGGAAAACATAGCCCATTCCTGAAATGAAAGATGCTGTAATCAAACACAATTGCTACTCTGAAATACTTGTAAAACTAACTCCTCTTTGTTCTAGAAGAAATTGGAAGTCAAGAGTGAAGATTTACCACAGGCATAGCAACCATCTCACCTGAGGTTACACCAAGACCACCAAAGCTGATGACTATATGGTGTCTGTACAGGGGGAGAAAACAGGGCACCTGCTAGAGGTGTGGTACAGCAGCCCCCGGCATTCAGAGACTGGGAACATGCTGACCTATAGCTCATGCTTGCCCCAGGTCCCTATGTGACCAAGCAGCCCTACCTTCATTACAAGATGAAGGTGCAATGGCAGTCCTACAAGTGCTATGCTACCCCAGGCTCCAAACCCCCTATTTCTATATCCCAAGCAGCTTCCATAAGGCCTGAGTGCAAGTTCCCTTTAAACCTGCTTTGCAACAGGTAGCACTGCTTTTGGACAGCCTTCCTGGACATCCTGCCTGTCAGTGCTGTGGGTGCTGATGGGACCACAAGGGGCCACAGAGTCTGCCAGGCCTCCAAATATGGCAAAAGAGGTCATCTTAGGAAGGACTCAAAGCTCTGAGAAACCCAGGTTTTCCCCTGCGGACTAGCCATGTGACTGTCCCACATTTGTCCCTAAGAAAGGTCATCTGCATGACCAGCCAATTCAGTCCTGACCTTACCCTATACCAACTACTGCACAAGCAGTAACCCATGAGTTCATAGAATCATAGAATCACCAGGTTGGAAGAGACCCACCGGATCATCGAGTACAACCGTTCCTATCAAACACTAAACCATGTCCCTCAGGACCTCATCCACCTGTGCCTTAAACACCTCCAGGGAAGGTGAATCAACCACCTCCCTGGACAGCCTGTTCCAATGCCCAATGACCCTTTCCGTGAAAAACTTCCTCCTGATGTCCAGCCTAAATCTCTCCTGGCAGAGCTTGAGGCCATTCCCTCTTGTCCTGTCCCCTGTCACTTGGGAGAAGAGACCAGCTCCCTCCTCCCTACAACCTCCTTTCAGGTAGTTGTAGAGAGCAATGAGGTCTCCTCTCAGCCTCCTCTTCTCCAAGCTAAACAACCCCAGCATTCTCTGCCGTTCTGCAGCTGTTGATGTGGAAACTCAGAAACGTCCCTCTCCAGGTTCTCCTCTGAAACCTCTCTCTTTTCTCACACAATAACTTGTTTTCAAGACAAAGACTAGAAGCAACAGGTTTTCTTTGACCATCATATCTTACTGGGATCCCACTAATGAAGCAAGTAGCCTCCTTAGCATCTTCAGGTTTGGTTTCATGCCTGCTCCATCTGGTAATTCTGATGAACTGTTCCAAACAACAGCCTCAAGAGCTAGTATCATTGGCCATGTAAAGCTCAGAGGTGACCCCAGAATGCTACAGACTTATTAAAGTGGTGGCACATACACATCTGGCAAATGGCAACAGTTATGGCCTGACACCAACATTTTTGCCAGCAGGCCCTTGAAGTTGGTGTTAGGCAACAGATTGCTCACACCATTTCCTGTGGTTGCCACCTTGTAGTATTCTCTGTGTATTCTCTGAGGAGGGAAACAAATCTAGTGCAGAAAGCCTTACAGAATATTTCTGAGAGCTGGTAATCCTCAAGGAGGATAACAGGGAGGACAGATTACAGATACAAAGCCAGCTGGTAAATTGGACACCATAAACTGAATTTTAAGACATCTATATGTAAAAGCATAAAGCTTGGGATAAAAAAATATTGGCTAAGGAAGTAGAAAATGTTTCTTTCTAGCAGATATAGCTGTGCATAATGTCATGGTATGACATTTGACCAGAGCGCTAATGTCATCTTTTTTCCACTGGGTTTTCTTCCTAATACCTGGGGAAAGGTCTATCTCCTATTGTGTCCTGGCTGCTGCAGTGACACCATCACCTTCCATGCTAACAATACTTCTGCCACTTGTTTCCTTGGATTAGTTTTGGCCACTGTTAGCATTTGTACAACATGAAGCACAACCATGTCCTACATCCTCCTAGATTCCCTAAGTGCAGTCACTATGTCTAAAAGAGAAGTGATTGGAGAACACTTCTGAGCTTGTGGGTCCCAACATGAACATTACCCATGACAAAATGCAGTGGAGAAATGATGGTGTGTGATAGCTACCCTTTTGTACTGTATGGATCACCATGGATGATGGATCATGGCTAAGCTCTCAGCTGAGGCCACTGAGATAATGTTATACTCGGCTGCATAATCCGCCTAGACCCTACCACACAGGAACAGCAGATAAACATAGTCATGGCAGAAAAGTTTATGGATTCTGTCCAGTTTTCTAGAGAAGACTTTACAGAAGAAAAAAGTACTCAAAACTTTTGAACTGAGAAACTAAACTTAGAGAAACTCTAGAAAAGAAAATCAGTAGATTTCTTAACAAAAGAAAGGTGGAGTCATGGGCTAAAAAATTTCTCCCTGGAAACTGCAAATTTTACGATAGCATAGCTGATGAAGATAAAACGAATCTCAGTGTCTCAAAAGTAAGCCCAAATATGAGTGGTCAACTGAAAATAAAGAAGTTATCTTAGCGAAGGGAATTAAACAATGGAAACAATGTTTCATGTTGTGTACTGGATCCTTCATCTCCAAAACTATCATCATCAAGACAGGAAGGGGTTTTTTTCAGCTGATTGCTCAGGTTCAGTTCAAGGAAAATTCAGTTCAAGGAAATCCAAGAGATGACGTGGTATGTCTGAGATCTGACTCTCTGATCAGGTTAACCTCGTGATCTCTTTCAGGAGGCAAACTCCCTGTCTCCAGCCAGAACTGTGACTGTCTCTAAGCTTTAGCCTTTTGCGGGTAATGGTGACACAACCTAGAACCCTTCAACAGGAACTTGCACTTAGGGAGCAATGCAACAGACAATGAAGAAGTAATACCTCCTCATCCTTTCTTTGGCTGTCCTCTGACCCCCATCCATTACAGCTTCTCCAATCCCTCTAAACTTTCCTCTTTCTGCTCACCAAATGGAAACTTCAGTTTGATATCTAATTTAATGGAGCTTTGTGCAAATGCCTGTAAAGACCTTCTATAAACTGTTCTTAACAAACATTCAAAGTAATGCCTGAACATGCAGGCAGCCTCTCAGTGTTGCTCAAGATCGTTTGACGTGTCAGTAAAGAGACATCACTGTTTAATCCTCATTCTTTCCATGCTTTGAAAATAATGATATTTCAAGAAAAGGGGTAGGTTTTGCTTCTGGAAGTGGTTGTGATCTTCAGTTTCCTGTTGAGTTTTATGATGGTCTCACCCTTAATAGGTGCAATTTTGAGACTGGATAACTATGCCTGCAGTGTTGTATTTCTGTGTTTTGGGTGTGTATCACGCAATTATATCTATAGCAGAACCACCAGATATGGGAGTGCTCCTAATGCTTATGCTAATGTGAGACCATGGGTGCATTAGTTCATCTTTCATTTCCCAGCTGCAGTTGGGAGAATAGCTAGAGACCAGGAGCCCACTGCATGATCAGCTTAGAAAGAAAATGCATAGCTTGCACTTGTCACAGCCAGTAATGTAATGTGGGTAATTCTGCAACTAGGATAACGAAAGCCACTGGTCATAAAACAAAATCAGGCCTCCCATACCTGTGGAAGGCAAATTCAGCACTTGATGCTGATTTAAATAAGCAATTGGTGTTAATGCAGCAGTCTCCAGCCTAGCAAGTAGGTATCCATGTGCCCTCAAAGCTGGATACAACTGCTTTGTGAGCAGTGGACCCACCAAGATGCACCCAAGGATGCTGATATATGGAAACCCCCACCTCCATTTCCCTATCTCCATGTCAACCCTGTGAGTTACTCACTTGCCAGAAGCTTAGCAGATTTGGGCCACAGGTGCTGGAAGGAGGAAGAAGCTTGATCAGTCTAGACACTTAGATATCTACACCACTGTCCAGTTCAAGGCCAACCTCACCTGGACAGGCAATACGGAGACAATGAAGATATTTAAACACAGATCATCAAGTATTCTTTTTTGTTATAGTGGAGAGAAGAGGTGAAATACAGGCAAAGGTTGTACTCCCATGTGAGAACAACTGCACATATCTTGTGCTCAGGTCCACATGGACAGGTCTGAGCAGCTGTTAGAAGTCACAATACACATGTAAAAGTGCTCTATGGCTTCACTTTTGAATCAGTTTTCCAAGCCTAGGGCAACAAAACAAGCAGTAGGAGTATCTGTGCTGCCTTTTGAATCCAAACCATATATCAAAAGGATGCTGGATCATTTCTGTAACAAGAATGTAGGAAGGTAATAGGATTTCATATCCCATAAAAATCTACTTTTCCCAGAAAACAAGTGTGTGTGTCAACAACTCTTTCTTTGAATTGGGCATGGACAGCCACTGTGATTTATCATTCATGGACCTCTGTCAGCCAGGGATTCAAAGGGCTGACAAATCCCTCATGATAAGGGAATAAATTGCAATCAGCTGTTGTTACAAAGATTAGACACAGATTTATTACAGATGCATCTGTCAGGGCAGCACATGACACATTATGAGCTTTTCTTATGGTAAAGTCGTGTTGTCTCAACACAAAATTGAGGGGACAAGGAAATGAAAATGTGGCTTGTTTCCTTGCATGGTCTGTTTCATTTCAGTTAAAGGCCACAAATCAAATGGATTACCAGGTCACAAATGCTTTGTCCAAAGCAAAGCAAAGACAGTTTTGCCTGTGCACTGAATCTCATTTTAGAGCTTCATCACTGAAATTGTTGCTGCTATGGGTGGGGAGGGGGGAGCACTTCTGTTCTCTTCTCTTTGCTACAAATCTGAATTTTCCAGAGCAAGAGGAACTTGACCACCGAAGACAAACAACAGGTCATTTCAAGTCCTCTGAGTTAGAACATTGTGAAACAGGACTGTTTCTCTATAGAATAACATGCAAACTAACTCTCTAGGAGCTAAGCCATAAATGCGATGTCTCAAGGAAATTTACCTCTCACTAATGGTTTGAACTAACTTCAAGTGTGTCAAGAGGGAAAACCCCCAAACCATACAAAAAGTGTTTAGGAAATAAACCTCTTTCCTGTCTCTGTGTCCCTTATACTGAGTACTAATCTTCTTTTACACCCACAAGGCATACTGTTCAGCTTGTGAAGGATTATGGGTGGCTTTCCTTTTTCACCGTGATATCTGAGAATGAAAAAGATCCCAGAACTCCACACAAGGGACCATTTTTTTTTTGAAACCTGGCCTCAGGAGAAACTAGGCTGTGATTCACCACTCAGGTAGTGAGCTTAGGTGGAAGCCGAGAACATCTGAGGCATTAATTGGTGATCAGAAAACAAGGTCATAAAAATACCACAAACTCTTTTGTAATTGAAATGAAACTAAAACTCTCCCAAACCTTCCAGAAACAACAGCCTGTGGGGCTGCTTCCCAAAAGCGTCACTGGAACATAAAAAAAGTCTTGCTTTAGCTAATGTCGGACTACAGAGTCCAGCCCAGCTGGATCAGCCTCTCTGCCCTAGAATTGCTCCTCCTAGTTTCCTCCCAACACCTCCAACAGGCATTGTGTGGGCATAATGGAGGACAAAGCTGAAACTCTTCCAATACTGCCTAAGAGAAGAATCACTCAGTAAAGAAGATTTATTAACAAATGTCAAGCTGCAGGGAGCGCAGGCAAGGGGGAAAGCAACAATTAAAGCTAATACCTTTATATTTTTTTCTGTATACCATGAATTGATGTAACTAGGAGTTGAATCCATATAGTCTGACATAGCCTTACAGTTACAAATGCATGATTTTAGAAAGCAAATGGTGGGGTTTTTTTTTACCAAGTGGTTACTTTAGAAATAAAAGAATTTTATGTAGCTCAAAAAAAATCAAAATACCCAAATCTGTAAAACTAATGAAGTCTAAAGAACAAAAGGCAGATTTCTTTCTTTTGCAAACTTCACACCATTGTACACTCACAAACCCATGCAGAAGTGAGAATTGTTCCTACGTTTAGTGCTTAGCAAATGGGGTTGACCTATGTTAGACGTAAAAATGTGGCATGCAGCTTAGCTGCAGAAGTTAGCTGTAGATTGAGAATACCCAATTTACAGGGCAGAGCTGAATTCGCAATCTAGGTGTCCTATTTTGCTTGCGGTTAACTTCTGTTTTGATTTTCAAGTGACACCCATTTAACCATACAATTTTCTGACTGAAGCAGGGGGGTTATGTGCTGAGTCCTTCCAGTAGCTTGCCATAAAGCTCTTTAGTAAAACTCTTGACATTCCCAGCTGAGCTCTTTTGGTGCCTAGCAATCCAGAAAACAGTTAAGGGAGTGATACCCAAGCCTGTGCTGCCATTAGGAACTTATGGCTGGAGGTGTGTGTACTGCTTAGAAAATGTTCTCTTGCTACTGTTTCAAATATCATATAGATATAATAATAATTTCTAGTTGGAAACTATTTAGGGTCGGAAAGAAGTTGTCCCAGTACTCCTACTGAAAATTGTCTTTGGTCTCACTGCTTTGATGCAGCAGAAATACACTGTGTCCTGCCTACGTTAAATAAAGGCAAGTTTGTATGAATTTTTTTTCTGTGCCCATACTAACTTCACCTCAGTTGTTTATTCCCCAGGGGGATGAAAAGAGTATGTGCTGCCATTTGCACCAAATTCTTCTCTATGAGACATATGTAGAAACAAATGGGTCTTTTTTTGATCTCTGGGCTTATAAGTATGCAGCAGTATAATGGAGGAAGAAATTCAAAGCACATTCCTTTAATTTTTAGGATAATTTTTGCACTAATTCAACAAATATATAATGGAGATAAGCTTCTGCAGATATACTGGCTATAGTGAAGTGACTAACATGGAACAGCAACTTTTTGCAGGTATCAGGGCAAATGTGCTGGTTTATAAGGAGATCCCAGTAATTCCAAGAATTCATACTGCAGCTAGAGTACAGCAAGCGACATCAACCTCAATGAAGCTCATGAAGACACTCATTAGCAACAACTTGTCTTTCACACAAGCTTTATGAACTCTGGCTGTTTCAGCTTTTCAAATGGATGAGTAAATTGCACCATCTAACCATGAAGAGATTGAGGGACTTCATGGAAGCCTCCATGGTGGCTATAATCCATGCAGCACTGATTCTCTGCTAAGAATTATGAAATGCACTGGAAGAAGTCTGAATAAATTACTTCGTAAAGTAGATTAAAAGTCTCTGTACGCTGCCCATCAGATGAAGATTTAAGCCATGTACTGGTCAGAAGTTACAACATCATGACAAAGTCAATGCCCTGAAGCATTTTCAAGCCTTGCAACACAACCACTTATGTTGGTAAACTATAGGGGTACTTCTTGACCTAAATTTGGTATTGCTTCCGGCACTATCCATAAATAACTGCAAGGCATGACTTGGTAGGTAAAGCATTTCAGGGGCCATTCCCAACAGGTGGCCTGCACAGAGTCACCTTGTTTTGGACAATAAGCCAATTTACTGGAATAGATAGAAGAGGGTTTGTGTCTTCTAGTGTCAGTGCTTGGCAATATTCCTGGTCACATTTAATTTAACAGTATGGATTCAGTGTGTGTTTTTCCTTTGCTAAAACAAGTTTAGGAGTTCAACTCAACTCTTGCGTCCATTTGATGATAATGTCAAACACGGAGTATTGTGTTGTCTTGTAATATTTATAGCAACCACATTTGCATAATTAATTTCCCAAGCAAAACTAAAGCCTTGGTCAATCCACTGCCTTTGATACATGCCATATCATATATGAGGACTAAAAGCACACACAAAATTGTATATAAAATAGATCAGCCTAAAGTAATTTGGGAGAAGAAATCTACTGAGCTCTTGATGGAAAAGATGTAAACATATCTGAGAATGTACTCTACTCAAAGCTGCATCAGGGAAAGTTCAGACTTGACATATAAGAAACATTTGTTTACTGAGAGGGAGGTCAAACACTGGAGTAGAATCCCTAGAGAGGTGGTCAGTGCTTCAAGCCTGTCAGCATTTAAGAGGCATTTCTACAATGCCCTTAATAACATGCTTAAACTTTTGTTAAGCCCTCCATTGGTCAGGCAGGCAGACTAGATGATCATTGTAGGTCCTTTCCACTGAACTAGTGTATTAGAACCAAAAAAGTTGGTTCATAAAATATAACATGAACATCTCTACATCAGTATGCAGGCTTTTAGCTAAGAAAAGCTTATCCCATACTGTGTGGGACTTCAGTCTTGTGAATGATGGTTTCACACTAATTAAAAGAAAGGCCTCAAGATCTTCAAGTATTTTCCTAAAAAAAATGTCCATACTGCAACAATTTGATGATTTTGTTCCTATTCTTCAAAAAAAAAAAAATGTGGAAGAAACAATGGAGACAAGGTCCTTTGGAAAGTGGTTGCAAAGAAGGGCACCTCGGGGTCCAGGAGCCACAAGGAAGCAGAGGGCAGGCTGCTGCAGGTCTAGAGCCAGCCATGCTTTGAACAGAGGCTGGGCCAGGTGAGGTTGCTTCCAGCCAAATTCATGGCAAGCCTGGGTGAAGAGTGAAGGGGGAGCCCTGTGTCCTTGCTGTGGAATTTGAACACCCTTCTGTGTGCCTGCACTGCAGCAGATAAACGATGTTTAGGGCTTAATAGCTGCCAATGACCTTTTTATTGTCTGCAAAGTGTTTTCAGAAGAAGCTGATTTTGAGTGAATATAATCTTTCCGGGAAAAGCAAGCCCAATCCGGTAATTATCTTTGACAGTTAAATCAGCTATTAACTTGCTTGAAAATAGTGATGGAGGAACAAGCCTTTGCAAGCTAAAGACTTTCTGGAGTGTGCAGGAGCCTATTTCTTGCCCTCTAAGAATAGCATCCCTCCTAGTCAGCGTTCCCTAGAGACTTGAAACATAACTGAAATAGACCTGCAGAAGCAGTGTTTGTGGGAGAATAAGGAGAGGCACTGCATCTTTGTCAACCTATCTGCTCAGCTAAGCTCTAGAAGACAGTTAAAACCTGGTGAAACGTGTTACAAGCTGTTTATAATGTCCAGAAGTAATTTTTAATTTGCAGTGGAGGAAGGAGCCCTGCAAAGATGTCTGGTGCCAAACTCCTGCAGTGACCCACTGCCAAGAGCTGGTATGGGTAAAGATGAGTGCACACACACGCGCGCACACACACACACACACAGAAAGATATACCAGGAACCAGAGGTGGTTTCTACTATCCTGCTGCACCCATGCCCTGGGGGTTGATCTGGCACACTCAGCAGCTCCAGATATTCCACTTGGCAGCTATGTTCCTCCCGCCCTGCCAGTGACAACAAATGGATTAGAGGGGAACAAACCTGGAGAAGACTTCAGTTGCCCACTGGAAACCCTCTTTACTAGTCCCAGACTGGGATTTCTACCCTCTGATCTTCCTCCCTTGGTAACACCTACATATCATGCACCAAAATGATGTCAGCAAGAGTGAAAACACCTGGACAGACTAATAAACCTAGCCTTCACCTCCAGTTTTGGAAGCTGACCTCATGCTGGCAGCAGCTGAGGTCTCCCTGGCCATGACTGGAAGCACTGAGGGTTTGTGAGGAGGATTCACACCACAAGGTCACTTCAGCAGACCTACCCCCTCACGTTATATTTCCCAAAACAACTATGAGACGTTGACTAAGTCTCATTTGGATTGAGAAGTACTGTTAGATACTATCCCTCTGCTATTCAGCTGTCTGCCTTTCACTGACCTCGTTGCAGAACTGCAGCCCCCTGAAACCCTAGCTTTGGGTTAAAACCCAGCTAATGCTGCTTGCATTACCCTGAATCAGGACTAGCTCTTTCCAACCCACATGACACCGGCACAGGTTGTGAGGGAAGTCACCCTTCGTTGAGCAACTAAGCTGGTGAAAGGGCTGGAGAACAGGCCTTATGAGGAGTGGCTGAGAGAACTGGGGTTGTTTAGCCTGGAGAAGAGGAGGCTGAGAGGAGACCTCATTGCTCTCTATGACTATCTAAAAGGAAGTTGTGGAGAGGAGGGTGCTGGCCTCTTCTCCCAAGTGACAGGGGACAGGACAAGAGGGAATGACCTTAAGCTCTGCCAGGGGAGGTTTAGGCTGAACATTAGGAAAAAAATTTTCACAGAAATGGTCATTGGGCCCAGGGAGGTGGTTGAGTCACTTTCCCTGGAGGTGTTTAAGGGATGGGTGGACGAGGCACTGAGGGACATGGTTTAGTGTTTGATAGGAATGGATGGATTCTATGATTCTATGATTCTCTGTTGCTGGCAGTGCACCACAAGGTTCTCACAAGGTAAGTCATAGGTAGCGGGGGACATGCAGTGGATAGTGACTTGAACTAGATCCTTTAGAAGGCAGCAGTTACTGAAGCAGAACCTACCTGAAGAGGCATAAAGAACATAGGCAAGTGTGTGTCAACTTTTACAATATTCCCTGACTGTCATAAATCCACTTTATGAGTTTCCTTAGAAGTGAGGCTTAGCACCCAAGGCCCTGACCTGTAAGTAGATTCAGGACAGGGAGTAGCCTTGTCCTCAGAGAGGCTGAGGGCAGTCGGGATCACAAAGCTTGTCAGCTTTCCATTACTCTGTCTGAAGGAGCAAAGGTTTCAGCGGTCGGATAGGGAACAGCCCTCATTCACTGCCTGAATCATAACACTATCACTGTCTGGGCTCTTATCTCCAACCAGCCATATACTCTCTGCCTCTTTGAACTCCCTCAGACCAACACATCTGGGAGGTCCAAGCCCTAGGCTGCAAGCAGGTGTAGAAAGAGGCCAGGGTTGTGTAGGGGGTCCCTGAGCTACACTCCCCTTCTGCAGCATATTGTGGAACTTCCAAATCAGGCAGCAGCATAGCAATGAGCTAATACTGCTAAGGATGTTGGGGTGTTGAAAGCATCAGAAAAAGCAGTGCATAGGCTGTCCAAAAGGACATTCAGCATCAATTTGTTTCCTGGTGCACATTTTATAATCAAGCATACACAAATATCATTAGAACTTTGGCTTTTTTCAATGTTTATTTATAGGTTAGAGAAGGTTTTCAATACAGCTGGGAGGGATGTAGACAGGCTTCTAGCAGAAAGAAAAATAATAAGAATGAGATCTGGTGGCAAATTGAACTACTTTCAAGTGAAAGAGAAAGAAAAAGTAAAAAAGGGGAAAAGGACCACTTCACAACTCAGAGAAGCTCCATACCAACAGAAAGCTGATTTCTTTCATCTTGTTGAGGCAGGCTCTTTGTGGGTAGAGCTCCTGGCCAGCTGCCTGAGAGTGTAGGTGGTGTGCTCTGTAGAAGAGTTCAGTGCTGCCAGATGAGCCGTGTCACCTACAAAGCGAACTATGCCCTTTGAGCCACAAAGTACTTGCACTCACAAGCAAGCAAAGGTTTCCCGGCTGAGCCTTTATAAGGCAAAAAATGGGAAGCCATCGATGCAGCTTCCCTAACGGCAAGTGATGTTCCATTTGAGGTGGAGGACAGAGGAGCACCAGGATGCATGGGAGGATTGGGGAAGGCTCAGGAGTAGCTGGAGGCATCAGAAAATGACTATGGAAGTGGGCAGATGGGGAACAGTAATAGATCACAAAGCATTACATTGCACCATCCCAGTGCCACATGTAGCAGGGTTTGTCTGAGGAAAAAATACCCTGGCACATCTGTTGCAAAGAAGACTGACCTATGACCCTGCTGACCATGCCAAGGTACACAGTAGTACTGTGTACACGTTTTCCGGATCTGCAGGAGGTGAAACTGTGACCTAACACACTCTGCACGTCATGGGACTGCACTAAGTCATATGGCTCTTAATTTCATTCACTTATCTCCTGTGATTCATTCACTTCTAAGGAGGCCTGTGTAAAATCTCACTCCTCTTCACACATCACTGAAGGAAAGGCTTCTCCACAAGATACAACTCAGTATTTTCAGCTGACCAAGCAATCTACATGTGCAAAATCCAAGACTAGGCTAAGCTAAGCAATGCTGACGTAATGGGATCATCAAAATTCTTATCCACTGGTAGGAAGTCACTGAAAAGGAAAGGAGTTAAACCTCCCTGCAGTTGGGTGAGGTTGCTCACCAGAGAAATGTGGCATGGCTGAGCATGGTCTCGTTCTGTACCACACACCGTTACTCCTCAGATACTCAGGCAGCTTTTCCTGGTGCATCACCTGCTAGATGCATATCTCACACACATATCTGTGGGACTACTTAGCATTGATGATCTGGCCATCTGTGAGACCCCTCTGTCTATGCTACAGTGATCGGAAATATTTGGGTCACTTTCCTCAGAACTCAACACCAACATCTCACATTTCCTTCACTTTGCCTCTGGCAAAGGGGAGCACTTCATCCTCAAAATGAGAGATACTTCAGAGTTCCCAGTACTTTTATTTGCAGAGTACAACAATCATGGTCAGCGTCAATGCAAACAAATACATTTGCCATGAACAAAGTTAGAATGAAAATTGCAAATAGTTGTGCTACAAACTTATCCCACAGCCCACAACTGCAGCACCAAACACCATCCTGTTCCCCTCACCAAACTCACAGTGTGGTATCAGACCACCAACAAAAAGTCCTCATGCCTGCCTGAAAGACTCTTTCTCTCTTTCTCTCTCTCTCTCTTTATCTCTCTCTCTCTCCATATATGAATAGCAGTGGTCATCTACATGCCTAGCAGCTTATGAAGCCATGAAACAAAGCTCTCAAAGGGGTTAGGTGGAACCCATGGATATGGTATACATATGCAATCTGAAGAAATTAAAGAACTGGCACTCCCCAGACTGAAGTCACATCTCACTTATTGGGGATGTGACTTAAACCCACTTATTGGTTTGTTCTTTGAGTGTTATTTTTAACCTTCTAAACTTGGCTCTGGAAAGAAAAATAACTGCTTCCTGTGTTGCTCCTGAAGACTGTGCAGACAGGAAGAGCTAACCTTGCAGCCAGGTGTATAGTCCATAAGGACACTATACTATAGAGATACTGTTTTTCTTAAAGGAGGTTTGGTCTCTGCAAATGTATCAGATAGGTCTTCAGTCAGGATACATTGCCACTAGGTCATGAAAGCTGTTTCTTCAATTTCTTCTCCTGCATACACAGGGGTCTATATGAAGGAGTTCAATAACTGCAGTTCTAAGCAGGATTTGTACAACTAAATTAGGGTAAGTAAGTACCAAGTATCTAGGTTTTCAGAAGTGTCAGCCAAAGCGAAAACCCTGCTATTTCCTTCTGCTGCTATCCACTGACAAGTTCTTAAGTCTTTAAGCTCCAGATCATCAGCCTTGGTTCTGATTTTCAAATGTGTTCATAGAAGTCCAAGGCAAGCATAACAACTTCTTTTAGCTGCTGTAAGGAGCTTAACAAAAAGTACCCATTTAAAAAAAAAATTAAAAAAATCCTGGCCTGCAAAAATCCACTGCCTAAAAGAGTTTGCCAACACTCTTCAGCTGCCTTCCTGGGAACATTTAATGACAGCTTGCCTTGCTCTATGTGCATAAGTAATACAAATCCTTGTGCGACCACTTGATTTTAACATTCTTCAACACTGGAGGCATTTTTTGCCTTCTTTCATTTGTTGTCACAGAAACTGCTATTGTAGTAGCAAAGCTATTTGTCCTTTTAAGTAACCATATGGTAATCCACAAAATCCATGATTCATAATGATATTGGCTTCAGTTTGCAGAAGTTTAATGGTTGTCTCAACCCAGTACAACTGGCAATTTTGGCATGGAGATGCTGCAACCACTTCTTGAACTAATAACATCTAAAGTCTTGGTCAAACTAGGTGGTTGATGATAAATAGTATAAAACATGATACACAGCACAACACTGGGTAAATTAGAGTCTGCCTTAATTTGAGTTTGTGTAACTGTGTTTATCATCAGTTGGTGTGCTTACTGTTTGCATCAGTTGTAAAATTAATATTACAGTTGGGCTTGACTCGGAGATCAGTTTAGGATCTTTTAAGACCACCAGCCATGCTGTGCACTAAATTATACCAGGATGTATGGAGAAAACCAATATATTTATGGTGATGATCTTTAATTATGGAACAAAAAGAATATGGGGAGCTGTAGCAATTTTATACTATCATTTTTTCCTTAGGAGATAAATATGTTTCTTTTATATTATACACTTGCCATACCATTACAGTATATTTAGATCTTTGTATTTAAATAAGAAATGTGGGAAGATGTGCTGACACTACATTCCCCAAAACATAGACTGATGCCCTTTTAGGCAAATGTAATCCCTTTGTCATGCACAAACCTTTTTATGTTTTTCCTTGAGAATACACAATAAATGCACTTGCTCTGATCCTAGCACCCTGCTAAAATGTGTGTTTGAAATGGCATTAGTTTCAGTCCTCTGTCCCACAGTGTTTTACTAAGTCTGCCATACAAGGAAAACACCTGCTGACCCTAATCTGCAACAAAGAACCCGCCCCCTGATTTAGAAACTGTTACATACTGTGGTTTATGAATGATAGTTGCTTGAGACATACTTTTTACTTGTAGGAGTTAAAAAATAGTCTGTTTCTAGCTGTTACTGAGTATACACAGCTTGCTGGGTACAGCGAGTGAAGCTGAGCCAGTCCTTTGTTTCCTTTGATCCATTAAGCCTGAGCCCATTTCTTTCTGTCAGAGCAACATCACAAGCAGCAGCATTCAAAGCGATGTTTGTTTTCTCACCCCCTGTTTATGCTCTGGCCTTCTCAAGGATGTTCCTGTTTATTTGATATTTCCCGGGATTAATTTTAGCTCTTAAGCCATTTTTTTCTTGGAAAGCTATGGTCAGCAAGTGCCTTTATATATACTCTTGGCACTCTGAAAACAGATACTGTGGTTCCTTAAGAGGAAGAAAACGTCAAGTGGCCTTTGTGCTTCACCTACTCCAGGGAAAAGAATAGTCCAACCTTATATCAGCTTGGGTGAAATTAGAAAAGGACATTCAGAAGGCAGAAGGGAGACTTAGGAGGAAGAGAGGAAAGAGTTTGAGTGTTGAAATATCTGTGCACAAAATGTTTCATGTTTTGGGTGCTTGTCAACAATTTTCATAGACTCAGCTAAACTTGAAGGGAGCATATTATATGTTCAGCACAACACAAAATTAGATCTACTTGTGATGGTTCTTATCCTAACTGATGTAAGCTTGGCTCCAAGGTAAAAAAGACCATATGCATCTCCCTGAGGCTTTGAAAACATCCATGAAATCTGTAAGCAAAGACAAAGATTTACCCTAACACTGCTATTTCTGGCATTTTCATCTTCCTGCAAAATACCTTTCACCTGAGCAGCGCTGACTGGTCAATGCCTACACTAGGTCCAGGCATCTAGCCCTTATTTTTGTCATGTGTCTCAAATTTACCCTATAAACTGGGGAGAAAGTGTTTCCAGCAGACACTGAGGAATCTCCCTTTATGGAGAGCAATAGGCAGGTGCCCAGTGCCTATAGGCAGGCACCTCAGGCCTGGCTGCTCCTGCTCATTCAGGCAGCCAGGAAGAGTTATAACCCAAGACACCATACAGGTGATGTTTTCCTTTCAGCCTGGCTATGCAGAGTGATTTTTTTTCCCCCTTCCATTGATTATTCTTGGAGTAAATCACTTTCTTCTCCTCAGGCACATGTACCTGGAGCACTGAACTTAAAGCAAACACATGCCTTTGTGTTACCAGCAGTGATGCTTTTTAGATGGAGGAAGGTAAAAACCTGGATCAGAAGATTGCTGAGGTGCTAGGGAGCTGGTTCAGCTTGGGGAAAGTGGGTGGGCTGGAGCCAGTCAGTTGGAGAGCAGATGTTGAGGAACAACCACTCTATGAATAAGCATACCATCATGCCCTCAGTCCTGTCTAAAGCCCTGGAGATGTGAATATGCCATATCCTATGTGGGCGGGGGGGGGGGTGTTTCTTTTTTCTTTTTCTTTTTTAACTTGTTGCATAAGGATTAATGCTTTGTAGATGCTGTGGTATCTTGTTGGGACTCGATTTATTTGGTTCATGCATCTACCCTCAGTCTGTGAGAGTCCACCTTCCCAAAGTCTGGATTTGCACTTCAGGTTCAATGGAGGTCCAAAGGCTGCCCAGGGCTCCTGTGAAGCTCATCACAATTTGCTCACCATGAGCAGCTTGTAAGTGCCATTTGCTTTTGGTAACACATCCTAAATGAGGACAAATGAGATTTTACTGAAAACTAAGCTAACAACAACCTCCATTTCCTCCCAAGTACATGCACCTGAAAGGGGTCCCAAAAAGAAAAACCTCTATATGAC
This sequence comes from Coccyzus lansbergi, assembly GCA_033558105.1. Taxonomy (NCBI): domain Eukaryota; kingdom Metazoa; phylum Chordata; class Aves; order Cuculiformes; family Coccyzidae; genus Coccyzus; species Coccyzus lansbergi. The sequence continues at coordinate 1,410,359 of JAUMJK010000081.1, read as the reverse complement.
TCTCTTGGTAGCATGGGCCCTATGGTCACCTTGCCGTGTAGGGCATTAAGGAAATCACAAAAATGGGAACACATGTGAATATCCCTCTTGGTTCTCCAGTTGGTTTGCCAAGATGGAGATCAGTATTTGCTGCTGAAGGCTTTAGCTGCCACCCTTTCATCCGCAGTTTAGGTGAGTAAAGGGAGAAAACCAGAAGATCCATATGTTTCCAAACAATTTTGATGATGCAACATTAATACTGCAACCACCACATCCCTATGGCCTTCTACCAAGGGTACATGGTGAAAGAAAATTACAAAGGGAAACTGTGTTGCTTTTTCCAGGAGATTTCCACTGTTTTCCTGAGAAATCCTGTTGTTCCCTCCTTTTCCCTATGTCTTAGCCCTTGTACAAGCAACAAACCAGGGAGGAAAAATCCCTCCCAAGGCACAGCTGGCCATCCTCCATCCCTGCACCACAGAGTGGAGAGCTCCTGTGTACACAGTTCCCTACAAGGTAATTAGAGCCTTTAATTTTCAAAGGTTATGTATTTCAGCCATCTACTGAGGGCAGGAAGTTCACTCTTCCTACCAGCACTCCACCCAGGAGCAGTTGATCTCCATCCAGATAGGGCTGAAAAGGCACTCCAGCCATTTGCAAGTGTGGGCGATCTGATGCAGAAGAGAGCAGAATTGCCTCAGCCAGCTGTCACGGCACCAGGGAAGAAAGGTCATCTGTGCCACTGAACAGCACCACCACATCTTTTGGACATCTTTCAAAATAAACTCTCAGAAAATGCTATTAAAAAATCTAGTCTCAGCAGATGATGCTGATACAACAAACATGTTACGACATAGCTTTTTAGAATTTACTTAGGAACATAAATAGCTTTGCTAATTGCCATTCCTTTCGAAACATTGGAAGATGGAGACAGTATTTGCCAGAGGAGTGGGGAAATATATCTGAATTTCTGTGGTGATGTGTGGAAAACTAGAATTGCCTTCACTTTTGCAGCTTGGTCTTATTGTAAGTTCCCAGACTCAAGATTCCTACCATAAAACCCCAGGTCCTAGAACTATGAGGAAGCTGAAGAATGCAAGATTTTGTTTAAAACCAAAAGAGATCATAGGGAAAAGGAAAACATTTTTTTGTACAGTGAATTGCAGAGGGTATGTGTCCTGGGCTCACCCAAAAGCCCAGGGGGAAAAAAAAAACACAAGGAAAAAACTGCAACTCTTCCCAGTGTCAAGCTGACTGTCACAAATTTCTGAGTCTGGTTGATGGTGACACACAAGGATGATGTGCACCAGCCTGTGTGGTGGGTGATGAGGACCTTACATGGAGAGACTAACATAATACAATGAAACCAGGCAGCACGTGAAGACTGTATCCCTCCTAGCCTGTTCCTTGGGTGGCGCTGAGATGGCAGGTAGGAGAACCCTCATGCAGGCTGACAGCTTTGAAGGGGGCAGAAAAGAGAGGGCAGGTGACAGAATGATTGCCAAGGATAGTCCTGGATGAACCAGTTGGAATTAGGTGTTGGTCTCAAATCTGCTGATGGCAGTGGCAGGAGGTGGGAAACCAGCACTCTTGGGAGAGTGTTTCAGGAGACAATGTCCTATGCCCCAAGTTATGGATGAAGAGGTCTCCACCTCTATTTCAGGTTTCTTAAAAACAAATGCAGAATAGTCAGCTGAATGTGGCCAGCATCACAGGGTTTATCTCTAATTCTTCTATAAAGACTGTCTGTATCCTATTTGACCCTGATGTTACACCACAAGGCCATGCTCCAGTTGGTTGGAGGGAGGAGGTTGACCAGAGGACCGCAGACCTCCCAGCCCTCACCACCTTTCAGCTTCAGAAAGGGCATGATAGGTACTCAGAGACACTCAGCTGCCTTCTTGGCCATACTAGCATAAACTCCTCCACTCCAAACACATAATCTTTTCCCACTTAGTATGGATTTCATGCCACTGAAATATCATGGATCCAAGGATGGTTCTCCCCTGTGAAGCACGGCAGCCACATGCCTCTGAAGGCCTAAGAACTGCCTGCTGGCTTTTTTCACTCATTAAGGTTACTTTATTCATCCTTGTCAATGATATTCATGAGTAAGCTTGCTACTTGCAGGACATGGAAATTGCATACAACGCCCCTCACAGATATGTATTTTTCCCTCTCAGTGTACAGTGTCATATCTGTCTAAACATACACATTTGATCTGTGAGTCATTACTGAAGGCAAGAGGTCATCTCCTGCACATGCTTTAAATCTCCAATTATCTCCATCACCTGTTCTTCCTGTAGTCTAATAGCTTCACCTCCTTTTCCTACTGACATCACCTCCCATGTAAAGAAGAAATCAACACTAGTCTCGTCTTGCGATCTCTAACCCCTACCACAGTTTTACCAATCCCTGTTGGTTTTGCGGTTGCTTTTCACAGTAAATTAATTCAAACTTTCTGGAATCTGTAAACAGTCTAGATATGTTGTTCTGACACATATGTCTCACTAAATTTTTGCCAGTCTGAAAAAAATTTCTTCATTCATTAATCTATGTTTCATTTCTGCCAAACAAAGCGGTGGAGAGTAAACAGAGTTTCTAATTAGGTCATAAGAAGTTTGACCACATTTCCTGTGTGTCAAATAGGTGAATTTTAAAACCACCCCAATTCACAACCTAGAAATGTTTCCAAGGAAAAGTTCTCAAAATTACAAATTCTGACAGGAGAGGACATGTTCCCTTGAGCTCCTCCCTCCATCAGTCATAGTAGCAAGTTCTGGTACTGGTGTGTTTCTCCTATCACTGCCATCTCTTAGACATTCCATGTCTTGCACAACACTCACGTGCTGACCAACACATTGCCCAGTAGCCAAAGCCGCTTCATTGTGCTTCTGCCACACGCCTTATGTCGTAAGCATTTCTCCCTCTAGTATTTCTTCTTAGGCCACAAGTTTTGGAGTCCCCTTTACTTACATCATTTTCTTTTCTACATTCCCTAGCCTTTTAGGTCTATCTATCTCTTTATATGTCAGAGCTATTATTATTTCTTAATTGCTTGCTACCACAACTAGAAATCCCTGTTATATCTTACCATTTTAAACTCAGGTTGTTACAACTTTCCACTTTAATTTTAGGTTCCTACACTACTTCTGGAAAAACCTCAAGGGATCCATACTATCAGAAGTAGCAAAGTAACTGTCTCACTTTTTACCAGTCATCTTCCTTTAGTTAGGTGTTCTAGAAGATATGCACACACAAATCAGTTGTGAAAACCAGCTGCTACTTAGTCATAGGTGTGTCCAGTATGTTACAATTACAATCTAAACCACCCATGCTGGTCCTGTGGGTGAATAACAAAGTAAAAAAAAAAAAAACACTTTTAAAGGAGGTTGTGTAAAGACACTTGGTCATCATAATGAATGGAGAAATACACCTTGGTATTCCACTTAAGGAGACTTTCTAAGGGAAAATTCCTTTCCTGAATCATATTTCCAATCTCCCTACTACAGCGCTTGAAGACAAATAAAACCCAGGAAAAATGGTCTTCCTGACAGCAGGTACAGTGTTTTCCCAACTGATGATGCTGGAAAAAGGACCACTATAAAAACACATTTCAGTGTTGCTACAGTAAAGTTATCTTTTAACAGAGAGAGATAGATCCTGGATTCAGCAAAATATTATCCCAGCTAAGCCTGAGGAAAGAATATTGGTAGATGTTTTTTGATGCCATTTTCCTGGCATTTCTTACTACTGCTGGTACAAGGTCCGTGACCAACCTATCAAATCAAGCACATGGCATCAACCCTTGCTCGTTGCAGGCTGACATGATCAACGTACTGGCAGCAGAAAGCCAATTCACACCTATTGGAAAAGCCCAAAGATGTGACTGGGCAGCTGTTGAGTAAGTAGTCTGCATGGTTCAGCAACACACACCTGACAAAGCCAAAGCAGTGCTTGTACGGGTCCTCTGAATACAGCTCAGGAGCCTCTGCTGGCACTCCTGTTGTCCTCAGAAGGCCACCATACACCAGCTGGTGGCTTCCACAGCTCCCACCTAGATGAGGTTAGTGGGAAGATGTTTCTAGTTTGACTTGTTTTGTAGTGGCTGACAGTGAGATTTCCCTCACCAGGCTTAAGATGCCCACCAGATGTGAGTCAGTACGCAGTCTTCTCATCACTGTTTCAGGTGCTCACAGAAGAATGGAGTGAATCTTGCTACAGGAGGGCATTGTCTCCTTCTACTACCTATAAAGTGAACCTAGGTGAATAGTTGAGTTAAAGACAATTTGAGTGCGAATCATAGAATAACCAGGTTAGAAGAGACCCACCGTATCATTGAGTCCAACCATTCCTATCAAACACTAAACCATGCCCCTTAGCACCTCGTCCACCTGTGCCTTAAACACATGCCTAAGGTCAGGCAGGATGAATTTTCCCCTCGTGTCCAAAAACAGGTGAGGCTAAAGAAAAAGTTTCGAATAACTATGTTAGGTTTTATTATTTCTCTTTTAGTCACATATTTGCACATTTTATGAACTCACAATCGAAATCAATGCTTTGTTGACTGCAGAGCTAGCAGGCACCAGAACCAGCCTGAAATTCTCTTTTTAGAGTAAATATTTTTGCCACATGGAAGGAAAGGCTGCCAAATGAGGGGAACATTAGCTGAACTGCTGCACCAAATGGGCTGACAAATTCCTACAGGTCCCTCATTCCTTGCCTCCTGGGGCTGGCTCTGGCAGCCTTCACTTGCCAAAGCAATCCTGAAGCCAAAGAAACCACATGCCCTGGTAAGGTGAGCCCAAGGTTGACTCTGTCAGTCAGAGAGGAGGAACATGGTGCCAACAGTACTGACACAATTATCTGGCTCAGGTTTTGAAACCTCTGCTCAACAGCAATGATTCAGCAGTTGATTACTGTTCAGTTACTGGAAACTGCTTCTCATTGCTCAGGAGTAAAAGCAACAGGAAAAGGCCCATATCACTCAATTTTACATTAAAACAGACCCTTAGGAAAAAGAAAAAAAAAAAGAAATAAAGAAAAAGAGTGAGAAAAGAAAAAGACTTTTGCAAGATCAAGAGAAGCCACAAGGTTTATGTTCTACCTATTGTCCCAGCCAACATGTCAAAGACTGACATGAGACCTTTCAGAGCAAAAAGCAAGAGTGTCTGGCACTTGTGGAAACAATTTTAACTGGAACTGTCACACACATAACACAGCCCATGGGAATGTAGGAATATACAAAGTCCAGTCCTAAGCTTGACTGAGTCAATGACCACTTTGTAATTTCAGGTCACATCCCTGGAACTGCTGCTTCAAGAAACAGTAGCATCTAGTCCTATAAGTACCATATCGAAGAGCAGTGGCTTGGTCTGGTATCTTCACTGCACTGTTTTAATGCGTAATCTGTCCACTGAAAGACCAATACCTGTTATGAGTCTGCTCACCATGTTTAACAGTTTGTGTTTTGGGGATTTATCCAGTCATTAGGTGCCCAGTGTGCCACAGGTACATCTTACAGGTTACAGTGGTGGATCTTCACCATTCAGTATCACTGCAGTAATCTTCAAAATAACACAAAATCCACTTTTTAACTCAGAAACAAAAGTATAGGCAATATTTCATAAAAATTCTTTTGTTCTAACTCTTTACTTTCTGGTCAAGTCATCTGAGTTCAGGTACCAGCCACCAGGTACCTTTCACATTAGATAGGAAAACACACAACAGTCCCATATTCATCCATGCTTACCCTACAATGCTTGCTTGTACAATGATGTCCTGAGCCTTCACTTGGGCTCTTGGAGGCTGACACAGTGCCAAGAAGGGACCATCCCCAGTAGCTGCTAGAATTCCACATTACTCTAGTTTCTAGAGTAAACAACATTCAGACACCATGCAGATACCTTCAGTCTGGCCATACCCACTCTCCCCAGACCTAACAACTATGTTTACATTTACATAACAAACAAAAGACTGTTTCTCATCACAACTTCCCTTTCAACATATTGAGTGGTACTGTGACTTCACCATGTCTGGCATCTCTTCAATGCTGCCTACGAAGAATGGGTGGACAAAGATTGAGGTTTTTCCAGAGCACGTGCCTGTAAATCTTCCACTGTACAGGGGTGTCCATGTAACCAGCCTAATTCAGTGACGCTTAAGGCCACATCCTGCTACAGGCAATGTAAGATATTTTTATCAGGTGTGTAATGGTTACTAATGAAGAACTAACCAGTGGGAGTTGAACTAAACCAACCCACTCACATGATATCATCTTTGCAGAGGGAGGCATCCCAGAGTTACACAAAGCTCAGTCACAAAGCCTGGCTTTCAGTCTCTGAAGGACAAGATTGCTTTGTTTATATGTTCACCAAGATACTAGGACAGACAGCTCTCCTCAGCTCTGTTCTTCCAGGACTTGATGTTACAGTTTGTCAGGGTGAATGAAGAGGTCAGTCTTAGGAATATGATCCTCTGAATTTGCAGTATTTCCATGTATTCACTTATGTTTTCCACAACTTCAAACTGGTTCTTGGTTACTAGAGTATTATTTACACATTTATAAAAAAGGTTAATTCACAAGTACATGTAACAAACAAGTGTTTTTCATCCATATAAAGCATATTCTGAAACACCGCCATATATTCAATAGATGTAATAGCAACAATGATTTGTGTCTGAATTCTCATCTAGTTCATAGAATTGACCAAGTATTCTCAAAAACCTGATGCTGAGGCAGGGGAGTGTGACCTGGGAGCTTCCCTTGCTTTTTAGAACCTACCTTCTTGCTAATGGCTCCAGTAGTCCCACTTCCACCTAATATCCATTTCAAAAGGGAGCTCTGGGGAGTCCTTGCCCAGCAAGCATGAAACTGGCTGAAGCAATGATGGTACAGGGAGAATGCAACGTGTGTGTCAGCCCACTACCCTGAGTGATGAAAAGGGAAGGCTTTTGGTCAGTTTTGTTTCAATGCAACTAGAACCAATAATGTCATGCTCTTGGTCCCCAGTTGATAAATTCTTAACCTCCTGGAAACCTTTGTGAATCCTCTCAGGGGATTCCTCTCAGGTACCCTCAAAAACCAGGTGGTTTCTGAAATGTAGGTAGTGAGTGTGAGCTGACAGACCAACATCTCTTAGAGAGGACCTTTATTATGGGACACCTGAAGACACCGTTGTCCTACCTGTGGAAGGAATAAGCCCTCCTTGGCAGTCTCCCTGCAACTCAAGATCTCCCCTCATCCCGGCACACAGTTGGGACTTCATTCCATCCTCCCTCACATTCAGGTTGTACTATAACCTCTGTGGCTGATGCTTCCCCATCACCATCACCGACCCTGAGCCTCGAGTTTTCATTATCCTTCTCCAAAGACGCACTTCTGCATCCATGCTCATCCCTACAGTTCAACAAGGCAAAGCGTTTCTTTCACACTACCTCTCCTTGTCCTAAACCCTTCTCCTTCTAGGCCACCACCTCTCCTACTGCTGCTGCTGCAGCCTCCTCCAGCAGATGAGCTTCAGCACAGGCAGACAACCACCATCCTATTCCCTGCACAAAGTATCCCCAAACATAACATAACTAACTGCTGTCTATCACAAATACGGATTTTTTCATTCCCCTTTCAATTCTCCTTCTGCACCTTTGTAGTCCAGTCAAACCAGCTTTAATTTGAGGGACCTATGGAGCTCCAGTGACTTCAGATTCAGTTTTTAGTCCCAGCCACTGGCCATCTATGTTATATGATTTTTTTTTCCCCCGTGGATCTTCCCTGAAATCAATAGATAGTCATCTAGGACTGGTAGAATACACAGACCCCCAGAGATATCAGTTTCACTCCACATCTTGGCAGAAGGAGCTTGGTATAGGCAGTTTGCTCAGTGACTCCTGGTGTTAAAGGAAATGCAACCCACCTGGGTCACTCAGTCTTCTTTCCCTCAGCTATCAATGCCTGCAACCATCTCAACAGACTTTGCTTATGCTGGACCTTTTCTGTCCTGTCACTCTCATGTAATTTCTTTCTTCTCCTATTCTGTTTTTCATGTCTTGCTCACCCCAGGCAGTAATTACATTACTCATGATAGGGTAAGCAAATGTGATGTCACAGGGTTGGTAAAACTGCTGGTCAAATTTGCTTCTTGCTAAGCCAGTATGATCTGATTTTTTGGCCTCAACCCTGTGAGCAAGTGCATACTTGTTTAATTGTATGCATGAGTTGTGTTGCTACTTGCAGTGGGACTATGCTCACGTGTGAAGGAAAACACGTGTCCAGAAGTGCAAAGGCTCACGGCCACAGAAAGGGAAGGGGCTAGTTAAACAACTTTTGACTGTGGCTGGGTCCAGAGGTCTGCTACATCCCACAGGGGGGTCTGCTGTCACAAACAGGAAAACCAGAAAAATACAGAGGGTCTTGGGGCAGCCTCTCCAAAGCCTCAGTACAGGGCTGACTCCAGGGACCTTACCCCAAAATGAGAAAGGAGCAGAGAACACAGTTGTAAATGGCAGTAGCCAGATGTCTCCCAGCCTCATCCTGGTGCAAAATAAGGGACTACACAAGACATGGGATCAATATATAAATAAATCCCAGTGCTTGTACCTAAATGTTAACATTCATCCATCACCACAGTTATTAGCCAGAAGGGAGTTGTAACATTTTATAGCATGTAGGACAGATAACACCTTCTTCTGACTTAATGGTATTTCCCATGTACATTAATTCACTCAGCTACAGACTATTACTATTACCATTACCATTACTACAAAGTGTGCACATAGTTGGTTTAAATAACAACCACAGAACAAAAAGTTCACATGCATTGTATAAGGACTGTCTAGATCCCAAGACAGAATTACAAACCGCATAATCTAGGTGCCTATTTTAGATGATGCTGCCTCACTGATGTCTGTGACAGCTCAGTGAGGTTTAAGTGAGGGTCAAAACATCTAATACAGCTATTCACTTCTCAGTGGACACTTCTTCCCACTTCCACAGAAACTTTCTCCTATTTCTACAGCTACAAAAAGTTTCAAAGTTTTTTACTTTTGCAGAAGTTCAGTCTCGATCCACTCGGTTGAAGTCAAAGACCTCCATTGGCTGAAATAAGCATTGTATCAAGCCCCAGGAGAAAGTATTTTTGTAGCTGTTTTTGTGGGAACATTTGTATAAGGACACACAACAAGAACTACAGGAATAGCACACCACAGAGGATATTCCCCATTACAAAGCTTCTAGCCATTTTTATTTTGGGATAAAAATTCAGAAGTTCTCTAGCAGCCAACAATGGGTTTCCACAAGAAAAAAGCTAGTCAGATTCAGATCATTAGCCATATGCCCAAATTTTATTTTTTCTCTAGTACACTGTGTTTGTTTTTAAATGAAGCAAAGCTGTGAATGCATGCCAGCCCTTTATCCTCCCTAAGAACGGGAGAAACTTAGTCATGATATATCCACCATTCCCAATTCTTCCAACAGCCTGAATACATCAACAAAAAGGCCCGGTCTAATGAAAAAAAAATCAACCCTTTATTTGGAAAAAAATATTAAGTAAAACAAGTTTCCATATGTTTACCATAAAAATAACCTAGACTCCACCTTGGGGTGTATAAAAATACAGACTACAGATTGTGTATTTTGGCATTAGTTAAAAAATGCCTTTGTAAACATACCCTATTAAAATTTAACTGCAGCTTTTATCATTTACTCAAGTAACATATGAAAGGGCTAGAACACATTTATCACAGAAGTAGTCATTTTATCAGGGCTTAGTAATAGCAATGATGTATTGTGCAATTTACAGTGTATGCCTGGTTTACAATACCTTACTGGTGAGTACTATCCATACACATCTGTAAAGTATCCTTTAAAGTGTATCCAGAAACATTACACCTATAAAAATAAGCAACAGGAGCAGCAGAATTTCTAATCCTACAGATAAGACTTAAGATAGGTGGTTTGTGTCCAGACTGCTGGCCAACAAAGGGACTTGCAGGCAGTACTACAGCAGGAGGACAAATTAAATTTATTATTTCTTGTTTAGTGGTTACCAAGATGAAATTATGACAAATGTCTCCAAATAGCAATAGACTGAGATTCAGAGTCACTATTTGGACACAGTTTTTACAGTATCAAAATAAATGTTGTAAGATTGAGCTGTCAGATCTGGGTTCTCCCTATTCAGTTTGGATTTTAATGAGCCAGAGATGCTTGAAAGACTCCAGAACTTCTTAAGAAGTAGCTTGTATGACTCACTGATTTTTGCTTTACCCCAGTGACTGCTTGGCTGAGCATACATACCACCCACAGGGCCAGTGGCAAACTCTCAGCATCTCGCAGAGCTGGTGGCAGGCAGAGATCAAGTGAGAACAGTCATAAGCTCAATTTGGCTCTGCATTTCTGCAAGAAACTTCTTCAGCAGAATAATTCTAAGCCTTTCAAAGCAGTTACTGTTTCCAACTAGAAACAAAGCAACAAAAGAGAGAAAGTTTAAAAGAAAGAGTTATATTAAAACCATCACAGCTACTAAAGTACAGCTGAGTAACTCCCGAGTACAATTTACCAAAATAGCAAGAACCATATGGGTACATACATCATTGCTGCATCTCAGACTTGATGAGCATATAGATAATAAGGAGCGATACATTATAACAGCAGGAGGTGCACACAACCATGCAGTGTGGGCAAGAAGTGTTACACCCTGGTGTTACCATGCAGTATCAAGTATTTGCATAGGAACCAGACACCAAAGGGTAGAAGCACTGAGTGATTTCCTCCTTCAGCTTTTCTGAAGTTACTCTGTTGTGTAAAAGAAAGGGGGCTCCTATTTATTTTTAAAATTTAAAGCTTTCTATATCTTAACTATATGGCCTGGAAATTCCACATCTGCAGGCTTACAATTCAGTGTAAAAAAATAAATGCCTTTCTGTCCTTTCAAGTGGGAAAGCTTGCATCGTTATAACAGAGGAGAAAACAGGAGGAAAGTTAAAAATATCTACAGGTGGACCGCACAATGCCTCCTTTTATTCGAAGGGCAAAGACAGTTGCTCAATAAACACTCTGCTGTTTTGTTTAGGGTTTTGTTTTTTGGTTTTTTTGGTGGGTTTTTTTTGAGTGGGGTTAAGATTGGGAATTCAAAAGATGATATTCAGCACAGCATAGTCTTAGCAAAACACATATTCTAAAACCTGCACACATTGCCAAATGTTATAGTCCGTTTCATGAGACTTGAATATACCATTTCTGTTGTTTCTGTCACAGGAAAATATGCTGAATGTAGAACAGTGTTTGATTTTGTCACAAAGTAGATACTGGTAGTATGTGGATTAACTAGTTGTTTCTGTTTACATAGTAAAAACTTTGTCTGATATAGGACAAAAATAACTGGAATATAAAAGTCAAATATTTCATCTTTCTTTCCCATGTGCCAGACACGTGCTAACAATATCCCCCAGCCATTCATCACACATTCTGTTTGCTGTGCCTTAGCCCCATGGAAGAAAGTAATTCCTTGTGCCAAGTTGAGCATATGCAATACACAAATTTGTACATGATAGTCATTGTGCTCCAGAATAATGGTTTTCTTTTTCCTGAAGAGAAGTTTGGTGACTGGAAAAAGTAGGCATAATGTTCATGTCAGATTTTATTTTGAGGTAATTCATGTACAAGCAAAAGAGAATATCCAGGAGGAGATGTGGTTGAAAAGCATTCAGGTGACAAAGAGCCAGTGGCATTTCTCAGCTATCTGATTACAGGAGAGTTTCTCCGGTCAGCGCTTCACTGAATTGTTAGCAATTTCTGCCATGCAAGGATACTTCTGGGAAAGCTGTGCATGCACGTCCAGAAACAATGTTTGCACTTTAACATCTGCTCTGCTTTATCAGTGCATTTTATAGGCACTGCTACCAACAGTATTGTACTGCTGCCATGACACACCTCTGAACCCCAAGCCTGTTCCCTTACACACAACAAAAAACAGGGTCAGATAGATGGAAGAGAGGGCATGGGGTGAGCCTCACAGCCCGTGACAAGCGTGAGGGCCACTGCCTCTAAAAGGTAGTCTGAAATTATTCTACTCCATCTGAAAAGCACTTAATGTAAAACAGCATCTTGCTCAGAGATGCTCAAGTGAGAGTTTCAGTCACCCTGCATGGTCACTCCCTCTCTTGCCAGGACTTTAAAGAGAAATACAGGTGATTAAAGGACCACAGGTGAGGGCATTTTCCTTGGACATACTTTTTTCCTCATAAGCAGCGAGAAGTGAAGCAGGAATCAGATGCTGCTCCTGTCCAAGAAGATCTGGTCCTTGGCACTGCTCAAGGTTCTCTCTGTTCATATTCAGTGTTTATTTCCCGTGCCTCAGCCAGCTGTGGTGAGAGCTACTGCATACTGGTGGGAAAAGCACTGGCAAGGGATTCTCCCAGGATGCAGTAGAAACAAGATAAGCAAGGGTGCAAGGAAGAGAGGCAAGCTGCACAAGCAGAAATCTTGTCCTCAGTACTTGACAAGCATCAGTCCATTTTTGTTTTCTGCTGTAGATGTAACCTCCAGCAGTACTTAGATAGCCCAAGTCTTGCTGTGGGTCTAGGTTTATACTCCTGCCTTGTGATACTCATTGGGGTTCCAGTTTCAGGCACTATTAACATTTGCTCTTAGGCTGCTGTGCCAAAACTTCAGCACCATCAACAGAAGCAAGAGCAGGACTTAGTTTTCTTTCTCTTTTTATTTCCTAAGAGGCTAAGAAGAATTTTAGCAAATTTCAATATGAAAGATATCATAAGTTCAAGTACCAAATAACATTCATAAAGCTCCATAGCTGTAATCAAGACCTGAGTTGCCCATGCCTGCTTCTACTCTACTCTCCCACTGCTATAGAGAGGAGCCACTGGCTTTGCTGGAGCAGACAGGTCCCCTGATGACAGGGACTATGCAGCCAGCTGGCAGCTAAAAGATGTGCTTCAGCTGTATGCTTGCATATATTTGGGGGAAAAGTTATTTTCCAGTGTGAGCATCAGGCCTGATCTCAGCCTGCCTGCAGGTCTTGACTGGTCTTCCACCCCGCAGCAAGGTTTTCAGTGTCCCTGTACTCCTATGGCACCTCATCTCTGCTCCAGACAGGGAGCTGCATGGCCCCAGGATTTGTCCCTCTGTCTGGGTTTGCATTTTTAAGCTCAGGAGTAATGGGAGGCTATAAAGAAGTAACACGAGAAGAGCCATTCACTTGTAACACAGATCACAGATGCTAAGCAGAGATATCAGCCCAGAGAATGGTTTCAAATCAGCCCAATTTCTACTGGAAGCCCCTGGGGAGATCCCCAATCACCACCCGTGGTGGGGCCTGGAAAGATGCAGTAATTGTTCATACCACGAGAGAACTGATTGTCTGGGCAACATCTAAATGGCTGGAATGACTAATTGTTACATTTTGGTTAGCTGAACAAGGAAAACACCCACAATGACCAGCAAGATCATTAAATGTATCATCTAATGCTTCTGTGGGTGACCACAATTATTCTTCCATCTTTTCTAGAAACAAATTGTCCAGCAAAGCCACACAGCTACAGACCAGTTTGTTCTGAGTATAGCACCAAAATATCACAAAATAATTCACGGGAAATATTCCTTTCCTCTATCTACCGCAATTGCCAGGTGCAGCACTGAGCTTCAGTGAGACTATGGCATTTTATAGTTCAGGCTGTGTGAGTTACCCAGAGAATGTCAGCGCAAAGCTTGCCTTCCTGGTAGGCAGTGAGGCTTAGCATAGCAGCTGATGCTTATCAACACCCCTGCCTCTGCAAAACTGCACAGAGGAGTACTCAGCATCAGCATCCTGATGGTCACTGGCACCAGACAGCTGTAAAATGCCACATCACTGCATCCTTGTGGCACTTGTCCAACCACCTAGTGTGGTTTCCTGCACATAGTTTTCAAATCACAAAGCTCAGAATTATTTTATCTCCAGTTACAGAATTATATCACTGTGAATAGCATATCCTTCCTAATTAATAATTGCGATATTGCCAAGAAAGTTATGAAAACTCAGAACCCTCTAATCATCTAGTCCATCTAACATTTTTCCAAGTTTTCATAAGTCATAATTCAGTAAATAACACTACTTTTCTTGTGCTTCTCAACACTTGCTGAAATAATTTCCAACCTGGTGATTCTATGATTCCATGATTCTATGATTCTAATTATAATTCTAACTTCTTCACTCTATTTCATTACTAGGTCTAGCAAAGATAACCTGTCAATAAATCACAGCGGTGTAACATGAAAATTCCAGTGTATTGAGTGAATTTTGGGCTGAGAAAAACAGTTTGCTATAAGGCCTAATTATTTGCTCAGAATAATAAATAATTTAATGCAGCCCAAAATGATTTTAAAATGGGAGTTTTCAGTTTGAAAAAGAAATATTAAAATTTAGTGTTATAAAACAGAGGCTAAGATGAGATTACTTCATGTTTAAGAGGCTGTGTGAACTCTATGAGCCATGCCATGCTTATATTGTCCTGGGAAACTGGAAAATTGATCTGCTGGTTTTTTTGGTTAGGTTATTTTTTTAAAAAATCCTATAAGAAAGCAAATTGAACTAAAGTAACTAACAAATTTGGGGGAATGGGAAACAAAAAAAAAAACAAAAAAACCAAAATCAAAGAAACTCCTAGCCAAAAATATATCACTGTTAGAAAATGCTTCTCAGGCCAGCCCCAGCTCTACTCCCTACCCTGCACCAGCACCAGTTGCAGCACTTACACAAAGTACAGGGGATCCTCACTGGGAATGTTTGACTCCCTGCCTAACTTGGGGCTCAGTGACCAGGGGTTGCATCCCAGATCTTTGGGGGTTTTACTTCCTGAAAGTGAGTCATATTTATATTTTCACAAAAAGCAAACAGAAAAAATATTCGGCTCTCAGAAGGCTTCCCAGAATGGAAGCCTTACTCTCTGACAGCCTCATCAACAGAGGAGAACATTGCCATGTCATAAACTCAAGTACAACAGTCAGCAGCAGCCTCACCCAACAGTGGAGTGGCTCAGTATTTAAGTGACCTCCTGAAGCAAGTGGGATGCACATGAGTCTGAAACTACAGGGAAATGTATTCAGGGATTTAACAGTCTTTTAAATCACCCTGTTGGGGTGCACAATGTCTGCAGCACTCTGGTGCTGCTGTTAAAGCCCAGCAGAGCAACAACTCATGTAAATCAGTAGAGCACTACTGGTTTCAGTGGAGCCACACTGTTTTATGCTGGCTGAGAACCTAATTCAAGGCACGTGAAATCATTGCAAAAAACTACAGAGGTAGTATAGGGGGGGCCTGAAACCATTCACAATTTGGTTTTGTTTTTAAAGGACACATAGGGCTGGTCCAAGTGCACTAAATTGCTAGCTAGTTGCCTTCCCAAGCGCAGTCATCAGCACAGCCACGGGAAACAACTACAAACCCCACAAAATGACAAGTTAGGTGAATTCTGGTGAGGCAGTGGTGTTAGGGAAATAGTTCAGCCGTCTGCAGCTTCTCTTATGGGAAAGCTGAAAGAGCATGCTGGCCTCAAAAAGAGATCATCTGACACCCTTGTTTTCCAAACAGTGCTTCCATGCTCAGAGACTGTTTTGGGATATGGCACAATATATGCTGCCTAAGGGCTTGATATCAGAGGTGAATATCTTAGGGTAGCTAATGGTGTGACTACAAATTGATAGATGTTCTCTGAAAAGACAATAAAGGTCCTTAAGCTCCTTCTGAGTCCTCAGTCTCCTTTTTTCTGAAATGGCAGCAGTGAGTGACATTACCCATGTTCAAAAATGTCACTTACTTCTTTCCTAAGCCAGACCAAAGCACCTGGTTCACAGTTATCTGGAGGGACCACAGAGAAGGTAATTCAAGAGAAAACACTGTGACAAAAAGTGAAAATAGAATTCTAAACTAAGAAGTTACTATTTCTCTCAGGACAGGCTGAAATTTCACTGGGCCACGCTGCATGAAAACATGGCATGGAATCAATGTTTGGTTTCACCTTTTGTAAATCTCTATTTGTACCTTCCTGGCAACTGAGTACCTCCTAAGGCTTGGCATATGGTATCATCTGAAACTCAAAATAAAAATATTACACCCATCTGTATACCTACATATTTTTACTAGCCAATCTCTACACTCATAAAAGCAGATTATTTTAATATTATTTTTTAAGAAAAATCCCTCAAACAACTTTGCAAAAGTTTTTAGTTTTGTGTATCTAAAGCTCTCGATCAGAAGAAACACTTCTAGAGACAGTTACAGTTATTCTTGGACCATTATTCAAGACGCTGGTAAGATGAATGGGCCTTAACATGGGATTAAATGTAATTAATGCCTATGGCAAGTTTCCTTTTCATTTCTGTGAAATAAAGGAGAATACATCCCTCATGTAATAAGCCTGTTCAAGATTATTAACTGCATTAGTTACTAATACTCTTAGTCCTGTAGCATCTGTCAGCTCTTTTAATGGTCCAGAATCCAGGCCAATTAGAGAATAAGTCTGAAATAACTAGAGATAAACTTTCTTTGTAAGTCCCAGTTACTCCCTGCTTTCGCCTTACCATCAGAAAGTGCCTAACTGGAGCAGGCACTCAGCCAAATCCTATCTGGGGAAATTCCCCACCTCACAAGTTATCTATTTAATTCCAATCGCACTATTTTATAATGGTCCTTCCTGTTTCTTTCTCTTCGCTTCTCCATTTAACTGTGCTGAAAAAGTGCCAGCTTTTCTTGTTTGGATTTAACATCCTAGCATTTTTTTTTTTTGTACTAAATCACTGGACAGCCCTCTAGTCTTTGAAAACACTGGGTTATTTCTAGATGTGTAAGTCAACAACAACTTCTGGGGAAGGCTTATCTTGCCAGCTATAAATTCTTTTCCTACCTGACTCTTTTGAGAACAAGACACATTGGCTGCTCATAATTCATGTAAATGTTCAATGTTTCATGACAAAGAGAAACATGCTGAATTATTTTTATCTGCTGTCTGAGAATAAATCTCCCCACAGTTCATTTCCAGGCATCCATCACTTCACACCAGAAGCAAGGCTTTAGTAACGAAGGGAGATCTAAGCAGTGAGGCCTCCAGAGTATTAACCTGCTTCAAGTGGGACAGAAGCAAAGCAGGACTGCATTCCACCTCCAGAAGTCAACTATGGTACCTTTAAAGCAAAAATTTACCAACACATGCCAGCATCATTCTATCAGTTAAAAAAGGCTATAATCAACCTTGTTGTCCACTGGAATGGATCTGTCTGGAAGTGTTGGATACCTAGGACAGACAGTATTGCATTGAAGAGCACTATGGGAATAAATTTAAGCAAATGTTTAAAATGCAATAAGTTCTACCTCTATCTGCTTGAGAATGGCCACAAAATGAACTGCAATTTTGCTTCAGCTTATCTGATTTTAATCAATGCATCAAGTGATTCTCAGTTTGTAAATTACGTAAATTAACGTAAGTAATGAAAGCCTAGTCTATGTGGACCAACCTTTAGCAGGAAGTGATATATTGTTTTTCCAACCCTCTGAAATGAAAGTGTAATCTCTTAGATGTTTAAAGAAAGTGTCCCTATAAAACCTAAGAGGTTTTTGTCACTGTTGCAGAACATGTTTTCCGTATTTGGCGTTGTAGGGAACACTTCTGTTAGCTGGCTCGTCTCTATAAGGGCCATTAGCATGAATCAGAGACACACCATTAAAAATCACTGTGTATTACATCTAAGAGGCCAGAGCAAGGAACAAGACTTGAAGCAGGTTGGTCTTTGCATTGGTAAAAATTCAACCATTAGACAACTGGAAAAGAGTCACAACAAAATATTATTCAAATTGTATTTTATGATAAAATAGGCCATGTCAAGGGTGTGCTTTTTGGCTACCACCCCTCTCATTAATATCTCTTGAAGAACTGGAGGCAAACTCTGATAATATAATAGCATGCAAGATAGCCTGATAAAACGTTAATAACGAGTCAAAGGGGGAAAGTGTCTTTAGCTGGAACTGTAAATTCAATCTGAGCAAATAAAATCTTTCACTAGTGTTAGATTACAGAGGACAACACAATTCTCCCAAAATGCTGTGAGATTTTAGCTCAGCTCAGAATTTTGTAAAAAGGCATTTACTATTGGTTGTTTCAAATCCCCAAGGAGAGACCAACTGACCCAACCATTAGCGTGTCAAAAGGCTTTTCCAAAGCTGAAAAAAATGTACTAATTAGGGAGGAGAACTTCCCCTCCCTTCTCGAAATATTATAATTAAAATAAAAGCAGGGTAAGAGACAAAAATGAGATTGAAATTTGCTATAGGCTTTGCTGAACTGTACTTGTCCAATGTTGCAAGCTTAATTACACCAATTTTGATAAAAGACTGTTTCTGTAACCTGCTACACGATTTAAAACAGATCTGCCTTCTGGTACAACAGAAAACAATGAGGACCCAAAGAGGGTTATTGGATGTAGGTCATGAGTTTGCTCTAGAACCACAGCTCCCCATTGTCTTGGCAGCTACTTGTGAAGTTGGCACTTTCCTTGGCCTCCCAGCTGCTATTATTTATTTCATTAGTAAATGTTGTATTTCGGTACTTTTAAAATAAATTCCCAGTTTCTGGGAAATAGGAATAAAATTAAATTAAATCAAAACTTTCACAGGGTTTCCCATGAACCAGAAATTGTTCTTGCTTGCCATTTTCCATTAGTAGTTCAGAGGGAAAATGCCTTCTGTGCTGAGCTTGGGGAAATGGAAGCAGAGCTTGTAAAGTCAGTGGTGACACTAGAAAATTTAGACTTAGGCTTGAATTTCACTCTGGATCACTCCATCTTTTTATGTACTTCAGATAATTTTTATGAGAGTGAAAAGTCAAGCTTCACAGGCATTTTAGACATTCAGTGCATGTTCTTAGAGCAGTACATACTTATATATATGTAAACCTATATATATATATGCATATATACATATATATATATATAACCCGTACAAATTCATCCTAATGTCTATTAGAAGTATTATATGAAGCATCTGTAAGCAACTTCAGGAGTTCAGCACAAAGAATTATGAAGTTTATTCCCTGGGGACACTTCCAGCTCTTCAAATACAGAATCTGCAAAACACATGGAAACTCAAAAGAGAGGAAGAAGGATAGAAAGATTAAATGAGTGTTTAATTGGGTTTTAATGAAAACTAGAAGCTGTCTAGTGTAACAGAACTGTGAGGATCCAGCCCTACAAGTATGAGTAGCCCTGATGGACACTAGGCAGTGAGAGCAGAAAGACAACAGGAACTAGACTGGTGAGTTACAAGAGGTGTTTAGTCAGCTGAATATATTTGAAAATTGTGACTGATAAGCACACTCAGTGTAGAAACAAAGCACATGCAAGAAAGAGATAGGATGCTGAAATTCAGAGTGGGCAAGCTCATCCTCGTGCTCAGTGTCCCTGCTCAGAGGGCAATCAAGGTCTTCCAGTCAGCCTTGTAATCAAGAAAATTGGAAGAGTAATGTTGAATTAGGTTTGTACTCACACATAGATTTCTACACCCTTTGGCACAGGTGTCCTCACGTTGGTGAGGACAGAAAGAATGAAGACACTGAGTCAAAGAAAATATAGTCCCTATGCCACAAGTACATGTCAGAACAAACCTAAATCAGATGTGCCCCTGGCATACAGCAACACCATGGCTGTGATAGCACATGCACCACCAGCACTGTAAGCACGTGACAGACACTGTCACTTACTAGGCTGGCTGCCCCTGAGCTGCCCCGCTTTTGCCTTCTTCTGCAGAAACAGCATCCATCAGCCTGCCCCAGTGCTGTGGCACAGACCATCTCAGCTAAAAGCTGTTGTGCAGATGGAATCACGCTTTAAAACATCTGCTGCTAGCAGTCATCCTCTACCCAGTCACACCCAGGAACAGAGATAAACCTGTTCCTCAGTGAACTGAAATCTGTGGATGAGCTCCTCTGCTTACCTATCTCTGTGTATCAATTCTGGTTTTGATAAAGCTATCACAGCTATACCCCTTTGTCTCATGGAGCCAAGTTTAGACCTAATTTAACCTCTAACACCATGCAATGCTGTAGCCTGATAACATTGTCTTTGGCCTTGTGTCTTGTACATGAGATGGTCATATGGAGTCTCCAGCAAGATCAGCTTAAAACACTATTCTATGATTCCTGTGATATTGTCTTCTTTTTTCAAGAGGGATGAGTGGTCATATAGTCCCTCTCAAATGAGCAATTGAAGTCTAGCTTTTAAAATGTTCTTCTGAAGACAGGAGCAACAAACACCATCACTTACATAGATCAGACTCCACTTACTTGTTTTTCCCTCTTCACTAATGTATCTAAATAGAATTTTATAGTCTTTGGACATTCAGCAGTTTCATTCATACAAGACAATACAATGCACCAAGAGAGGAAATGCAACTCCCTAACTCCCACCCAACATTTTAACTTCTTTCGCATCCCATTTCTTCTTTTTTGTAATTTGGTGTATAGATACAAGAAGTCATGACATCTGGTAGAAAAAATATGTGCAAAAAAAATGATAGCATGGCATTTTAACTCTCTCCAATATATGGGAATATGTATTCAGAAGCATAAAAAGAGAGAAGAAAAATAAAATAAGAAACCAAACAACCAGCGAGCTAGATGTGCAGGAAGCAGGATGAGGAAGGTGACGGTAATAACCTCATATGAAAACAAGTGAGGCCAAGTGAACCTTATCCAAAGTCATGGAGCAGCAAATCCCCAACCAGAGGTGAGACCAGAGGCAAACATCCCAAGGAAAGAAGAAAAGGGAAGAGCAAATGTCCCCCAACACAAGGAGTACAACCAGAGGTCAGACCAGAGGTAAACATCCCAAGGAAAGAAGAAAAGGGAAGAGCAAATGTCCCCCAACACAAGGAGTACTGGTGGATGGAAAGCCAATGACAAATTTTTAAACAATGTTTGTATTTTGTATGAGAAGGGCTGGCTGAGGCGTCTCCCATAAGTCAATAGTCTCTGGGGGATGAAAAAAAAATGAACAAGACACTCCTTCGCAAAGAAACACAACAACAACATGAGATCAAGGTTTTTCCCACACTTAATAATGTTTTACACAATTACAATAAAAGATCTCCAGGATGTGTGGTTGCTTTGTAACTCCAAGAAATGTACTTGAAAAGAGCAGCTAGATGAAATTGTAACAGAGCTGTAGCTTTTGTACTTAAGAAAAAAACCATAAATATGTGTATAGGAGAAGCTTTTAAAGAAACAATCCTTTAAAGATAGAAAGAGGAAAAACAAGCTTAAGGGAAATGAATTTTCAAGTATCAATGCTAACCTGCTGAGAAGACTGCTACAGAATTAACTTAGTTATTTACATTATTATTGGATTCAAATAGCTAGCAGGTCTTCAGTGTGATTATGCATGATGAATTTTATTTGATGAAAAATGCAGGAAAAGAACTAAAAGACTAGAGACGTCCATACCCAGGCTCCTTGCGTGGACACACAGTAACAAAACGCTTGCAGTGGATGGAGTTGAGAAGAAACTGTGAAAATTAGAGGCAGTTCCAGATTTCAGAAGTTTATAGTAGTCTAAGTCAAGACTTAAATTTAGGACCCAAACGTTGACCACAGCTCTGAAAAGCAACTTACTGTCCTTCTGATTAAGTCAGATTTTAGTTTTATAAGGGTTTAAGACATGATTGTGTTTAATATAACTACCTGAATTTCACTAAAACTGGAGAGGGGTTGTTTCTTTCAGTTCCTGACACTGACATAGAGTTTTGCGTAACCAGCATCTCAGAGGTCTGCTTTGCTTTGCCAAAACTGCGATGAAAATATTTCTTTTGTCTGTTCTGCTCTTAACCTTTTTGTAAGAGCTTTGTCTGTGTGACCCCCTTGTGACACCAGCTACTGTAAATACAGAGACTTACTAACAATATGGAAGCCTTCTGATTGATGACAACTCATTAAATGCACTGCATGTGAGTTCAAGAAATAAAACAATAACATAAATCAAAACACATTATAAGGTAACATAGTTTTGTTAAAATAAGCTGTTTGTATTTTGCACTGAAAATATGCTAGCCAAACCAGTAAAAGAGTGCACCCTTGTAGATCAGTGCAGGAAACAAATGTGTGACTCTTGCTCTTCTGAAAAGTCATGTTTCCACCCTAGACCCATGCCTCCTCATGCCCCACAGTGGAACATGCCAAGAGGCCAAGTGCTTTGAAGTGGGTGAGGGAGGGACCTCTCAGAGGTGACCTCAAGTGGCCCCTATGTCTGTGAAGGAAGAAGACAAAGACCAGACAAGCTGACCCACCACCCATCCACATACAATTTCAAGGTACAAGGAAAAATCAAACAATATTCTAAGTCATCTAAGGTATTTGGAAACAGGAGTTAACACTCCTACCATTTAAGTCTTCAAGACAGCCAAGAATCATACAGAATGGCAGCTGATCGTTTTACTCATGTGTCCTATTTCTTAAAGCACAGCCTCTCGCTGAGAGTGTAAGCTGCTGGATTTGATCTCCATTCTGTAATTGAATTTAATGGCAGAGCATCTTGCAGCCACTCCAGAAAAGAGGAATTGCATCTTATTTGCATTTGTTTCTCTCCTGTAAAAGGGATTAAGGGTGACTGCTTCAGAGGAATCCTGCCTGATAAGTCTCCTGGTGCTGCTGATGGAAAAAACATAGCACTCTCATTCTACATAAGAATTAGCAGGTTGCTAGGCCTGTGGGAGAAGATAATTTTTTAAGAAACCCAAACCAACGCACAGCATTCTGACTTACTTAGTGCTAGGATTTCATGCCTCGCTCTCCTATTTCTAAGACACTAGTAACATACTAAGTCACAGCAGGCATGGGAAACTTTGCTTTTGGTTGCGCAATGTCACCACTGTCCTGCATCGTGATCTTACGAAATTCAGAAGTATCATTAAACTGAACCAACATTGTATTTCTGAAAGACTACCTTATATTATGTAAACAAACAGCTTTTAGTCCCAAAACAAGAGATCATTGTGAAAGATTATGCATCATCACTGCATAGTTTAGACACTGCTGATCTAATGTGACAGAATTTCTGAGCAACTAGCAAAGTCCTAATAATAATGTTTCATTTAGAAGGGGGAAAAAAAAGGAAATTAGCCTGATTTTTACAAAGACTTCCACTGCTGGTAAAGTCTTGGATCCCACAGCCTCTCTCAGAAGTGGGCCATGGGAAAGGGATTTAGGCTTGGATTAATTCCCATTCTTTCAAACACATCTGTTGCAAGAGTAGCATGGCAGTGTCTGTTGAATACAAATCCTTTGGCCCTTACACTCTCAGGTGCTGTGAACTTTGGTCAGGTTCATCCCTAGAGAACCCAGTTTACAGAGGGGTGCCTTTGTTTATCCCTTAGGGCACTTACTTTTGTTTCAGTGAGATGTGTCTCTCCAGAGTAATCTGGGGAAAATGAGAAAGGAGATGGCACCAACATTTACCTTTGGCAATGAAGTGACACTGCTTTCCTGGAGGCAGGGCTGTGGTGCAGCCAGAGAAGAGCTGCAGCTTCCTCAGGCTTCCCACAGTCCCTTTGCCACAGTCTGTGCAGAAGACCTGCCAAGGAAGTGCCACCCTCTGGGCATTCCAGCCAGCGCTCTCTACCCCAGGGTCTGGAGTTCAGCTCTCGGATGCAGCCAGATAAAAGTTCCTTCAGGTGCCAGGAGGTTTCAGGCAACAAACCTGGTATGCACAGAGGGCTACCTTCACCCACCAGCTGGAGGAGAACATAGAAACCATTGAAACCTATTATAAAATATGTAGTATTTTCCCAGAAAGTCTCTATGGCCTTT
The DNA here is from genome assembly GCA_033558105.1 of Coccyzus lansbergi. Classification (NCBI taxonomy): domain Eukaryota; kingdom Metazoa; phylum Chordata; class Aves; order Cuculiformes; family Coccyzidae; genus Coccyzus; species Coccyzus lansbergi. The sequence continues at coordinate 1,386,542 of JAUMJK010000081.1, read as the reverse complement.
TGCTTGAACACATACGCTATTTGGGCTCACATTAATTCACAGAGAGTTACAGGTCTCTTGAGGCATGCATATAGTTTAAATAGCTGGCTTGAATTTTTCTTTCTAAAATACAGAAGTCCCCTGATCCACCTGGGGGACAAGCATCTGTAGTTTCAATTCAAAAGGCAGAGTCTTTAAGTCTCCAGCAGCAGCACCTAGAACTGCTGCCAGGTGGAAAGTGGGTTGGCTGTTCCCACTGCATAAGCTTTAAGTCTGGACTTCAGAGGCTCATTAGCAACTGGGGAGGAAGACAAAGGGTCTGGAAGGGATATGTATTGGGAAGAGTGGTTGCAGAGTCACAGGGCACTACTAGGCATACTTCTGACCAGAACCCATTTATTCACAGGTCCCTTATGGTTACCTTCATGTCTCTGCACGTCTGCAGCTCTGAACACTAGCCCTCCCTTTGTCACCTACTTTCATTCCCTCATCCCTCATCCTTGCTCTTATTCTGTCCTTTGTCTCCTTCATCTCTCATTACCATCACACCCCAGCCTTGGCTCTAGTACCCCATTCAGCCAAAGGCTGCTTACATCATTTTTCCCTTTCCCATCTCTTTCCCCAGACCAGGCTTTCCATCTGTTTCCCACTTTCTTTATACATCATCTTTCAATCCTTGTCTTCACACACAGTCACTCTACCTATGTGTTTTTGCAGCTTCTAACCTGTCATCACTACTTTTATTTTGCTGGGACCCACTCTGAGCTCCCTTCTTCCTTTAATTCAGCAGCATGGGTATGATTCTTTCACACATACCACCAAACCATATTCTTACTGGCTTCTCCTTCCCACAATCTACCCTGTTCACAATCAGCCCTTGCTCACATCTGACACCTCTTTTCTCTGTTCCCTTTCTCATGCTACTGACACCTTTGGTAAGTTCCATGACTCTGCTGACTTCCCTCCACTATTAGCTTGTCCTACACTCCAGCTGTCGTGACAGCTTTCTACTTAGCATCTCTACTCCAGATCCCACAGCAGAAAGCCCAGCTTTCTTCTCATCACCTCTGACTCATCACTACACTCTTCCATCTGTCTCTACTTCTCTGTCTGCAGAGAAGTGCACCAGTTTCTTCTGTCATTCTTGGTTCCACTTCTTCTGTGACAGTACCATGACACAGAGTGCAAGGAAGATGAGATTTGTTGGTGTGTTATCTCCATGTGAACCTTCCCTTTAATTATATGCTGATTTCCTTTGCAAAAAATCATGTCTTCCAACATTTTTCTTTTCACATTACAAATGCACTTCAGTCTTTCAGCAACTGCTATTTTAAAAAAAGCTATCTTCCTCTCAGCTGTTGACTGGGCTCTCTTTTTCATTCCTGTCCAAGACCACTGAAGTCACCATTTTCTGTGGTTTCTTTCTTCCAGTCCCATTCTAGACCCTTTACTAATGACTTCCTGCCATGGTAACTCACAGTGTATGCTTCTTGGTCTCATCGAATGAGTTCATTAAATAAGCTCTTTCAAGTCTTCATGCAGCTGTTGTTTGTTCTTATACCAACCTTTACCTTGATCTGCAATCCCCTGTTGGTTCTCTCCCTAGATTTTAAATTTCTTTTAGTATATGAAAGGAAGACCCATCATGTAGCCATGTCTTTAATCCTTCTTCCTCTTAATGGTTGGGTGCAACCTCATCTTCAGGAAGGCAGGTTGGTAGTGACCTCAGGTAGTTGTTTGGCCCATCCCTGGGAACACAGCAGGCTCAGTTATTGTTTGTGAAAGGTTTTTTTACTGTCTAGGTCTAAATAACCTCCATCAAGAGAAACTACAGAGGTTCTCCAGCCAATTTATGTCTAATTTTGCTATCTGGACTAGTAGAAAGCCTTTTCCTGATGTATAATTTGAATTACTCTTGCCACAATAAGTTTGGGATTTCTTACCCTAACGACTACAAAAATTCTTGCCATCTTTGCAGCACCCTTTTATATTATGACGATCTCCCTCTACTCGAGACTAAGCAACCCCATTTCATACATTACCATGTTCACCTATCACCATTCACCCACGTTGCTCTCCTCTGGTCTCCATTCAAGCAGCATATCTTCTTTGAATCACGTATCAGATACAGCTATACTGGTGCTCCCTCGAGCAAAAGCATTAGTGCAAATGTCCTGCAGGCTGTCTTTTGATCCACATAGCCCAGTATGTTGCTTGCCTTTTCCAGAATAGCCTGATACTGTCTTGTTTTCTTGCCCTTGAACTTCCAGAACCATTATCTGATATCACAAACAAGCATTTCTGTGTTTTATCCTAAGTTCCCCTTATACTTCAGGGCAGATTTCCAGAAACAACCAAAACATTCCCAGGAACTTCATTAGCCTCTTCAAACTTTTCTTAAAATCTTCTTCGTCCAGAAGTCTACAATAAATAAATACGGAAATTAATACACAAAAATAAATGCCTGATGTGCTGAGTGTGCCAAATACCCTCTTAACTAGCAGTGTCCTCTTACTTCCCTATTGCCCCCTCATCTCTTTCCTTCACCTACTCGCTCCTGTCCTCACATCTACTACACGTTTTTTGGGAAAGGAGCCTCCCTCTCTCATATGTAGTTGTATGAGACCTAGTCCAGTGGTGACCCAGTTTGTGACTGGTGTCCTGGACACAATCTAACAACAAACACCCTTAAGTCATGGCAGACCATACTGGCAAGTTAACTTTGCTAGCAGGTGGCTGTAAGTTGTTTGCATTTGGCCCCAGCTTAGCACTCCCTAAGGTAGCACAGTGATGATTTGAGTTCATGTTCCAGTGAGCAAATCTTTTAAAAAGACATTGAAAGTAGCTCTCAAAGAAAGTTTCATGGCATTTGCTGCATGACCCTGAAGTGAAAGAAAACTTACTTCCTAAGGTATCCCTTTGGTTTAGAAGTAAAATACCTGTGGAGGGCAGTAGATGGGAAGGGGTACTCTTGTGCAAGGGGTAACAAGAAAACTTCAGTTTTCAAAGCCAGGGGACATGGTACTGACAAGTAGAAAGTACATAAGGAAATAAGCAATATATCACATAACACCCTTTTCTGGTCTCAGCTTGAAAAAGTCTGTGTTGGTCAGTAACTAAAAAATTTTGGAAGGTGTGAATACTTGCCCTTTTCTTTTAAGAGTTGTACTAACCCTGCACACCTATACCTCTACATAAAGCACAAAAGCAAACATGTTTTGAAGAAGGGCATAGTAAATAAGAAAAAGCCCTTTGTATCTAGCAAACAGCTCATGTCAGTAGCAGCACTGGTGATGCTCAAAAAGGAGTGCTCTGTATTCGTGTTTACATATTGATTGTTTTGAAGCCTCTTTCAGTTCCTGGAATGGTAGACTATAAAAATGATATATATTTGCGGTTTGGCACCCAAAACCAGCTTCAGCTCAGGTATCATTGCTGGTTGCCAACATCTGCAAATTAGTACATGTTGGTTTTGTTTTGGGGTTTTTTTAAGCCTCAAAGTGCAAAACTAACGTCACTCGCTGGCTGCATCTACTGCCAAGTAACAGAGTGGAATTTTAGTATGGGAGTTTTGCCAATGCAGGTCACTGAGTTTACTAATAAATATGATTGTATGATAATACTTCTCCTCTCTGTTGTTGTGCTATAGAGTAAAATCTAGCTACATAAATCTCAGAATTTCTGTTTCTTTCCAAAACTGGCTAGTGAATAAAGAACACTGAGACTTATTTTTAAAACAAGCTTCCACTGGAAATGGACCAGTACCATCATATAAAGACACTTACCTTGTCAAAGATTAAAAAAATAATAATCTGAACAAATGATTTTGGAACCATATGTGTGAGCAGCAGAGAACAGTTTGTCAAAGTGCAGAGTCCTCATTCTTGCTGAAATACTTGGCAATGATCTGTACATAGAAAATACAATGCCATAAGAGCTCACCACATGCTTGCACAAGCCCAGTGGATCTCATGACTGACATACAGCAGCGCAGATGTGTATACAAGAAACCATCCCCAACCAACATCTGTCTCAGACATGTGTGAGAAAGAACCATCCTGAACGATTAAGACACAGCTGCCATGCAGCAGCAAATACTTGCTCAAAATGCATCATGTGGCATAAAATCACCAGGAGCAAACTCTATCAACTTCAGCAACTGTAGCACTCATTTTTCCCTTGCTTATAAAGGGAAAAGAGGTAAGTAAACATCAACATCCCGATACTAACTTTTCACCACTTCTTGCCGTTGCAATTTCAAGACCACAACAGCAAACCCTGCAACTTCATGTGTGCTTCATGGAAAACAGTGCTTCATGAAACTCAGAGTTTGTTTGCAGAGAAAACAGGCTTGCTCATAACACAGATGGCTAGCCAGAGTTTATTTGTATTGGAGTAGAAAGGAAGATAAAAAAACCACTGATTAATAAACAAATTTCAATCTCTTTATCTTAAACTGTTAAATCTCAAGCTCCTTTGTCTTCACTGCCATTTTAGCTTTATGTCAAATTGAACCTGTCTACAGCACAGGCACAATGTTAGCCTGGCATACCCATGTGCCACATTCAGGCAAAATCACTATTGCATTACAAATTCATGCCCTGGTTGATTTTGTAATTGTTTTGCAGTACAAATTAACCTTAAACTGTCAATGGGCCCCTAGTAATGCAGATTGCTGCTGTACTTCACCTGTGGGTGAAGACAGATCTGCCAGAAACAAGTACATTTTCATGGCCATGACCTAAACAACAGAAGACATAAAAGGTCTAAAGATTGAGGTCTCCTCTTCAAAAATATCGGTTAATTAAACCTGGCTGAAGACAGTAGAGCAGTGTTCCTCACCACACTTTCTCTGCAACTGATATCTTGTCCACCTAGTTTCAGCATGGATTTCTCTTTCTCTTTCACACACATAATGAATCACACACCAGCAAGAACACCACCAGATGCCTTCAAATCTCCCAGTTTCTGACTGCACTTTTTCTAAAGCTACCAAAATAATTTTGTATAACAAACTAAGATACTTTCCCCAGTTCCTGCTGAAGGTGAGGCTTCTTTCTTAATCCTCCAGTTACTGTGTATGTGACCAGCTTTGATGCACGGTACTTTGACTAGTATGCATTGGTCTCTCCACTGCCCGTCCCAGGATAGCAACCCTGTAAGAGAACTGGCAGAGGCAAACACGTACTGCCTTTCAGCTGCCACAGGTCAAAGCCCAGCTTATTATTTAATACATAAGCTTGAACAGGTGAGTCATAAGTCTGCATACTTTTCTACTATGGGAATAACAATTTTTGGTGAAGGAGCAAACAAATATTCAGACTACTGCAACTAGACTGAATGAAGCCATTTATGTTTTAATCATACCAGCAAGGAAATGCACATTCACACCGAAATCCTGCATGAGACTGATCAAGGGCATGGAGTAGCTCAAAACCATCTTCCTTTCATTGAAGAGAAGGGAGACGAAAATACTAATAAATAATCTCAGGCCCCTTCATGCACCTTCCTGCTTTCACACCCATATATTTCTCAACACACGTGCTCATATTCTCCAGCTTTATGCTGCCTTTCTCTTCTTTATCTGTGATCTCAACTTTAAAAACCACAGAAACTTTTTCCCTTTTAAAATTCCCCATCATTTACATTCTTCCTCCCACACATGATCTCTGTAAACAGATGGTAATATAAGTTTGCACGAGGCTGTGTACAGTAAAATTACCTGTTTGCTGCACTTCCAAAGCCTACTAGAGGATCCCTATGAAAAATCATTCATAAGCTGAAATACAGTGCCATGTATTTCATCTACGTTTGCACAGCAGGAAGATCAACTGATGTCCCGCTCGTGCTCTCTCACATAGCACTAGGGTTCAGGTTGAGCACTCACGATGGATGATAATCTGGACCAAATGAGAATGAGACAAGCAACATGTGGACACCTGCATGGCTATGGGGTGGGAGAATGGTGTCATGTTTGCCCTGTGCATGGTTGTCCACCCGCAATGGTGAGAGGGGGCCTGGAAATTTCCTAACTTTGCTTGCTGTCCTGTCCAACTAGATGAAGGGCTCCTGTCTCCAGCTTTCATGCAGAAATGGGGGAAAGTGTTTCTGGGAACCATCTGAAAAGCCCAGATGGGACAGCTGAGGAGAGCTGAGGAGAGCTAGGAAATCCTGATTTCCCTGATGAGACAACTTGAAGCTGGAACAAGATGCTCCTGAAGACAGAGAAACCAGAAAGAAACAAATTAAGACTCAAGCAAAACCAAACCAAAATAAACATGAACAAAAATAGCCCTATGCAGATCTCATATGCTATAAATCCTGTTCTTCAACAAGGGGTTGGGTATTTTGCAAGGCTGCCCTGTCTGTGAAGAACTTACCCCAGTCAGATCTGGAGGCCAGGATTATTCCTTTCAATGATGCCCATTAAAACAAAACCCCTTGATAACTAGGTCACTGAGGCTTGAGTCTGGAGCTCAGCCACAAGGAAGAAGCCCAGAAGTATCTCACTGAGTTTTGCAGCACGCAGGCAGCTGCTGACCCAGGTCGTCACAGCAGCACCCACACAGTGACCTGCTCCCTGTCACGTAACTAAGGGCCAAGCTGTAATTTAGATGAAGCTAGTGATTTTCTATCAAGTCTAGAAAGCCAAAGTGTTTAACTCATGATCTCACACAGCTTGGTGACATCTAAACTGATAGCACCAAATCAATGAATTCATAGTGCCCTGTGTTTCAGCTGTGTCAAACAAAGGTGAAGCTGTTCTTTAGCAGGGGATGAGGTCGAGAGGTCCTGAGCACGGCCAGACTTCAAGGGGAGCACATGTGTGCAGCTAAAGAAGCATTCCCATATTCTACTTTTTTTGGTTATAGAGGAGAAAACATCTTTCCCTCAAGAAGTATCTGCAAGCAAGATTTTTCTTCCTACTGTCTCACTCCAATGATGGGTCTGTTTTGGACCATTGTGTACTTGGATCAAAGCAGATACGAAGTCACAGGGAAGACCAAGCTGCTGAAATACAGCAAAGGAGATGGAGCAGGAGAATACAATGAGAGGAGAACTAGAAGATGAGCAGTAAATAGGCAAGAAGACCTTGAAAAGAAAGAAGCCAGTAAATATAGAGCTCTTCTTCTGCTTCCTTGGCCAACAAATCAGTTGCTGGGATCAAGTAAGATAATCTTGATCCTGGGTCCATTCCTGCCAGATGTGGTTGTTTACAATCTCAAGGTCAGTGCTCCTCCTTCAAGCAAACACAAAATATGTTATCATATTTCCCCCACACCACTCTTACATGCATGCTCTGTTCCATGTTTCCCAATGGGCATTTTCCACTGGATCTGTTCTGTTGAAAAGTCAACTGATGTTTGCCAAAAAGGAAAATCCAAACCGAACTAACAAAGTAGCCCAAGCAGTATGGATGTAGTTCATGTAGTTCAATTGTAGTGCACTGTTTTGACCACTGTATCATTTGCTGTCATTACTGGTAAATTATTCAAACTGTTATCAAGGAAAATGCTTTAAACATGCAATCATCTATTGTTTATCTTGCATTATAAAGTGAGTGGTCATGTCAAATATGTCCTAAATTCTTTAATTTTATTTCCCCAGCGTGTAAACAAACATCAGAAACATACACCTGCAAGTAATAGAATGGATTCAATCCACATCTGACATGCCTCTTTCATCTTCAAGGAAAGAGAAGGGAGAAAAAACCCTGTTCTGCCTCCACTGTACTCATGCACTCTCATCATCACCAGCCTGCCCTGTTTCTACCCAAGTGGTATCTTCCTGATTTCTGTAGACCTGGCATGCTTTTTGGTACATATTTACTCACCCCACAGAGTGACATTTGTGACCAAAAGACACTTCATGTTCTTCAAAAGGTGAGTTTGGGACTGAGAAAGTTTGCCAGGTGATTGCTTGTACAACTGCATCACTAAACCAGAAGGTAAGGGGTGTGAGTATCTTGGACCTGAACATGTGTGGCAACATTGCCTCAAAACACAGAGAACACTTAGTGAGCACAGTTGATAATCTGGGACTTTGCCAACAGCACTACACCAGTGCTCTTACCACCATGTTCTCCATGCAAGAAACCAGGATATGCGTTTGGGAGTAAAACCATATTTCTACTACCATGGGAAGTCAGAGCAGGTGGCATTAAACCCTTGTTGTTCTTTCTTCTTCCTGCCTGCTTTGAGCTGGTGTAAACAGCCCAAGAGAGTTGTCCACCTAAACAGGCATTGCTATCACTTGGGAGCGGCTCCCAAACACTCTACCATCTAAAATCATCACCTTGCTTGGAAAGGTTAGTAGGACAGGCTGCTTTCAAAGTGGAAAGCTTTGTCTGTAAGTGGGTTAGTAAGAGGATGGGGAGGAGACTGGCACTTATATAAACAAAAATTCATTTATTCAGCAGTTGTAATTGGACAAGGTCTCTCACAGTGTCTAAGAGGTAAAGCCCAAAGTAACAGATATTTATTTAATATGGGGAAATGGATCAGGCCAATCATCTCCAGTGAGGATCTGCTTTCCAGGCATTGTGTTCTTGGGCATCCCACAAGGTAAGAATTACAAGACAGGACAGGCCTTTATACCAAGGAGCAGCAGTGCCTGCTAAACAGGAATATACAGTGGCAAACACCAGGGCTCAATTTTGACTTATGTCCGGTGTGAATAATGTCTCCCCATCAACCTCCATCTCATTCCTTAACATATTTCCCTCACTCCAGGACATCTTTTTCCTCCACATTTTATTCTTTATCATTCAACTGCATCAGGTCTCATCCATTAGAGCACAGAGGATGGGAAAGCACTGCCACAACCTCTCTGTAAGTCGCTCTCAAGGGATAAGCACAAGGAGAAACTACCATGAGTTCTTGGAAAACAAGAACTTAAACTTTTATTTTCTGACATAGACTAGCTTGGCAGCCCACACTACGTATAAAACAGAACATAAAATGTCTTTCTTTTGGCAAACACTGCTGCACATGTCTGCTCAGATCTATTTCAGGCAGTAGTACTTATTTGAGGCAAATCACAGTTCTGTGTAGGTGTGTCAAGGATGATTCAGCAGAGAAACATGCATGGTTGAAAATGTACCATGCCTACGGAAAATAGAAATGTTGTATACCCCTTTTTTGTCAGATTATGGAAATCTCCCTTTCCATGCTTACATTAACACATAAGCTCATTCTACTTATTTCTGTAACAAGCTGCTTCTTCCACTGGTGCAGAGGGTCAATCATGCAGTCTGTATTAAGCAGAAAGTACCACACAACAGTGTGAAAATACTGATGTCTCTGGGAGTTGGATTACTTTCAGTGAACAGCATTGAATTTTTCCACAGCTAAGAAAGGGGATAACAGCAGTTCGGTGACATATACATGGCAGCTAGTGTTTCCTTATGTTTATATACACATTTACATAAAGAACATTCCACATTAAATAGGGAAACATGCTTCAGTAATGCCTTTTCTACTAGGAAACCAATCTAGGAGTTTAATAAATCATCTGCTAGTTTTATACAGTTTGATTATTAAACCAAAATTAACTCCTACTTTTACACAGATCTCTTGCATGAAATTCATCACACACACACACACACACATAAATATTTACTCTCAAGAAGAGGTGACCTCTCTTAATGCACAAATATTGTGTACTACTCCATTTTTGGTGTAAAATGACACATTTTAAAAGAAGAGCTCTTGGAGAACATACTGAAAATAGCCATTATGTCCATGAAAACATCTCATTATCCAAAACGGAGTTACATTTGAAAGCCTCTTGTTTATATAATGCTCAAGTTCTAAAAATAAATTCCACATTTCTCATACTGCTCAGATACTCAATTACTTAATATGTTTATGGCATTAAAATGAACTGTTTGTTGGTTTGTTTTTTTTTTTAAACTGTTGTAATGACAACGAAAGATTTAGTAGCCATTTTAATTACTCAAGTTGACCTCATAGGATGTGATTTTGGAGAAAGACAGGCTTTTAGCAGGCAAAGATTTAATACATTGAATTTACTGCAAAATAAATAAGCAAGAGTAATGCTATTTTCAAGTAAGATTCTCTATTTTTGCCTCTGTGAGGTCTTCATGAGGACTAGCATTAAATGGATCAAAAGGCATGCAGCTGACTTGTCACAGGACACTGTATAAGAAATATGTTCCCCCAATTCAGTCCTCATTAGAAGATGTGGCAGGCTGATGCTTGCATTTTTTTGGATGGAGTTGCAAGAGAAAGTGGCTTTTGCCATTAGTTTCATGGGGTCCAGATGTGAGGAGATGAGAAGCAGCCTCCTTGCCACACTGGAGATCTGGAAGCTTTCAACTGACAAAAAGCCAAAAAGCACGCAGTGATGTTTTCAGCATTTCAGATCTAGCACATCAGAAATGCTACCAAACAGCTCCATGGGTCTTCTGGAAGGGCTCACTGGGAAGATATTGCCATCTTATCTACCACATTAATTTCTGAATGACTGATAGTACAAAATCCCTTTTTCAGGGTTATAAAAGGGATTCTCCTCTGACTTAGATGCTACTTGCTCTATTTACCCGTGTGTAATAAGGACATAGCACCTTCCCTCAGGGAATCACAGAACTACATATGCCAATCAGGGCTCCAGAGTAGAGCATCCTCAGGAGCAGATAATTATTTGAAGCCTGTTGTACGGTCTATGCCTAAATATGTCCATCATGAAATGATAGGTTTTTTCAGAGCCACTAAAAACAATATGGACAAAATCAACCAAAAAAACACCAATAAAACCATTTACCCTCAGCTTCGCATTCAGAAAGTGAGATTGCCACCTTAAAATGACGGTAGCAACCACCAAAAAATAATCTATTATTCGTTATTGTTGTTGGTAAAATAACAAGTTACCCTACCAGAGCTTTCTTGGGCAGCTGACACTAAAGGAGCCATACAGCCTGGTTGCTGGCTCTGGCACAGTAAGTGAGCACAAACTATCTGCAAGCTGCCCTTCCCCTTACTTAAAATTCCAGATTAATGAGCACTTCACACAGAAGGGAAAATTTTTAACTCTGACTCACAGGATTGTTATTTTTTGTTTATAAGACACACCTACTAATTGGATGCAGGCATATATATCATGAACCACAGGCACGTGACAAACATTGGAAACATTAGCATTGCACATAACACAACTTGATTAATCAATCATACATTTCCTTGGCCCTCTCAGGGATAGACCTTTAGCATGCTGTTAGACTGTTACTCAAAGCTAGAGAAAGAGCACAAAGTTTTCTAGCAGCTCTTGAACTGATGCAGAATCTGTTGCAAACCTGCCAGCAGATGTTAGTTACCCTTAGCCAGAGAATGTGAGCACCTCTCACATCAGTGGGACTCCCACGACAGACAGGAGCAGTTGGTGGTCCTAAGACCTTAGTAACTGCAAAAAATAAATCCCAGCTGACATTCTGTACCTTGCTATTCATCCAGCAGGATCACAGAGCACTGTGCAAGCTGACTCAAGACCAGAAAAATCCTGTAACACGTTGCCCAGTACAATGGGGATGGCCGCCTCCTGGATTCATGCTTTGCAGAGACAAACCCTCCTTCCAACACTCCAGCAGAGGAAAAGAACCCTCAAGTGGGTGTGAAGGTTCATGCTGTCAGAGTGTAAATGAGAATCAGACCTGACAGTCTTTAAACAACACAGCTGCCCCATGCAGCAGTGCAGAACCAGAAGAGAAGGCTGTCCAACTGAAATAACAGAGACTTAGGCAACCAGAAAGTTTGGAAGCAACAATACAACCAGTTGGACTGACGTGAGGACTAATACAAGCAGATCTGCCAAATCCAAGACACATAAAAATAGCATATAGTAATAAGAAAGAAATCATGATCCACTGCTTGAATCTTTTCTAAAAACCCAACTTCTTAAAAACTAAAATCTTAAAAACTAAAAATCTTTTCTAAAACTCAATACTGTTCAGTTAATTTGGTTTATTAACTCTGCAGGCATATTCTGGGCATCAGCTTGAGCTTTCCCCCCAGAAATACAAGGTCTAGAAACAGCCTGTGATATAGTAAAGAGAGCAGAGGCTCCTGTGCAATCAGTCACCTGCCTGAGCTCCTATCAAAGAAGACTAGTTATGCTATGGCTCCTGGTTGGCCATGAGCATTGGCCCCCTGGGTGTAGGACTTCTACGCAAAGCCAGTCCCAGGCTCATTGCATCCCTGCCCACCCATATTCCCACTGGTAGTCAGAGGGCAGACTGCCACCTAGTGAACCACTCTTCCTCCTCCTCTTCTTCCTCAGAGCATCCCAAGCTTCCTGGTCTTCCCCTGCTGCTGGGGGACCCATGGCAGCTGTACTGTCTCCCCAGAACTATTACTGCTTTGGTGTCAGCTCCCAAAGTTTCCTGCTAATGAGCCAACTTCCAAACTTGCATTACTGTGGGGAGTCGTTGCTGCTTGCATGGGAGCTGCTCTGTGATGCTCATTTTGGTTCAGCTTGCCCTGGGCACTGCTCTGTCTCAGGCACACAGAGCAGTCAATCTCACCAGGCAAGGTGGACCCAGGATGAAGACCAAGTAATCACACACAGCAGGGATAGAACCCTTTTAACATTGCAACCCCGTTGACTCAATTTTCATAGAAAGAAGGAATTGAAGTGAATGAGAAAAAGCAGTAGTGGTATGCAACTGGTGTGGGGCAGCCTCATCATTAAACATCTTTAATGGAAGGCATATGACAGGATTAAAAAAAATGTTGCAGAGATCATGAAGGGCTGAACACCCTGATACAATACTCATGAGGGTTCCTGCTGAAATTGCTCCTCTAGCATGGCCAGGCCTTCAGACTGCCTCATCCTTGGCACTGGCTTCTTTGAAAAGACCAGAAAGCCCAAAGTAAGGAGGAACCTCATCAGTGCACTCAATACAGTTGGTAAGCAGCCAGGCTGCTGGGTCCTAGCTCTGAGCACATGAAGGCGTCATAACGGAGAAAAAAATAGCATACCAGGGGGATTATAAACACCTCTGAACACCATTTAAGATAGTGATTAGGTTCTATTCTTGTGAAATATGCTGGCCAAGCAGAGAAAAGTGGCAGGGTGGAAGCTGTTGGAAACCCAAGGACAGCCAAAGCAACAGGTCCAGACTTGGCTGACCTTGCTCCTGTTGTTGTAAAATAGGAGTGACATGTTGCACACTGCATAGGTAATTACAACCACTTAACCCTCACCTGCATTCCACATGCTATAGCCAAGGAATAGGTATAATTACCTCCTTGTCTAGAGCTGCTCTTCAGGTTAACCTCCCACCAGCCAAGCAGCCACCCTCTTGGTTGAAAAGATTAATATTTAAAAGTGTTAAATACATGGCTAAATTTAGGGTTCAGATCTTTGGAGCAACACAACAGCAGACCTCCCGCATGCCCAGTTGTGTTCTAGAGGACCAGTAGAACATCCCCCACACCAAACATCCGAACAGCACCAGCATCCAAGAAAAATGGGGTCAAATCTAGAGCAAAGCAAGCAAAAATACATAAGGTATATAAGAGAAAGCATCTTGAAAGGAAGCTAACATATGTCTTCCATTCACTAAGAGAATGTGAATTTTCGAGTTCACTTGGGATGGTCCTTTAATGCTTCCTAACTCTAGCCAGGACTGATGCGCAGTAAGAGACCAGCTGTCAGTGTCTGGGACAGAGATTGGGCAAACTGATAGGAACTTTCCAGTCCAAGTTTCTTTTGCTGATGTAAGTCAGTGCAAGACGGTTGAAGCCAGTGGAGGCTATGTCTATTTATATCACCTCAGGATCTAGCTAATGAATCACTATATTGCTGTGGTTGGAAAATACTACCTCACCAGGAAAATCCCACTTTCACAGACACAAAATCTGAATGGCAAAGGAAAGAGCTCTCTTCCACCTCCAAAGCAAACTTAGTTATAATTAGGTGGGTTTATGGCCCCACAACAATAAAAAGGCACATCAGTTCCCCAATGACTGTTCAATTCAATCAAGACTGTCAAAATATTTCTTGCTAGATCTTTCCTACTGATGTTTCTTTTCTTCTGAGATACCCTCTGCCTCTCCTTCCTCCAGACTCTTATCTCCTTGCACATGTTCTGCCTCACAAGAGAATAACCATAACAAACTGTGATTTATGGCCAACTTCGAAAATGTGATGACGTCCAGGGTTCCATTTGAATTCCTTCATGTTTGCAAAGTTTAGACTCTGTCCTACAAGCTGCCAAAGCATTCAGAGCAGGAAGTCAGCAGAAAAAGAAAGATAAGGGGACTGCTGGGGCTAGGACAAATACCCTACTCCTGTGTTTTGTTTTCTTACCTTCTCATTTCTTAAAGCTGAAGAAGAACCTTCCTCAGTTTCTTTTTCCCTTCTCTCTTTGTCCCCAGAAGACACTTGCAAGCAGAACTGATTATGTTTTCTCAATGAAAATTAGGTCAAGGGAAGAGAGGTGTTTAGGGAGCACAGACAGTTAGCTTTTGATATAAAATGTATCTTTTTAAGTGATCATTAAACTAATAATATCCTGGGAGCTGTGGTTTTAGCACACCTTCAACCAGGCTGAAAACCCTAGTGGGGTGGGAACTACATCTACCTTCAGACTTGGAAGGGTCAGGGGGGTCCCAAGCCTGGCCAGGGTGTCTGCTCAGTGCCTCTCACCTAAAAGAGCAGAACTGTTTTGCATGGCACCGTCCACGCAAACTGTCCCCGTGGTAGGGAAATCCCCCCCATTTCCCATGAGGACAGTTGACACATGAAGCACCCACATCTTCCCTGCCCAGTGCTTCACCAGGCCAAAGGTCTTCTTCCAGAAAAAAAGGAGCCACTTCTCAGGTACTCCAAGAGAGAGGAACAAAAATGTAATTTTTGTCACTATTTTGCACTCAAATAACAAAAGCTTCTGTTCTGTATGTACTGGTAACTTGGTCTGGACCATTTTGATAGCTTGGAACAGTCAAGTCGTTCTCATTTCAACCTTGTGGTTGCAGTTTTCTAGGGGTTGGGGGCCTTTTCTGAGGTCACAGTACGTGGCCACTGGGCCTTTTCCTAACTCAAACCAAATTATAACTTGACCTGAAGCAGTTAGGCTATCCAGTGTACTCACTGAAGCAGCTATGTGTCTCATGACCAAACCAAATACCATATATGACCCAAAACTTTCCACATGTACACTGCTTTTGCAACCTGCACCAAGGCCACCCAGCCCTGCAGGTCTGCAAACCTAGCAGTGCTTCACCCTCTGTCCACCCCCAACCAGGAGCACAGCAGGGCAGCAAACTCCACTGCATAAGCCCCAAGGGCAGAGATCCCTCAGGAGACCAAGACCATGTCAGGACAGTGCAAGGCACAGGCTGAAGGCATTTTGGTAGCAACAAGATAAAAATAATGGATCCCAAAGGGAAGGACCGTGTGACTGAGGCTTAAGAACTTGTCTCAGGGGGCCAACACAGGGAACCATGTAAGTATATTATTAGGTTGCACCAGCTGTCATATACATCTTTCTGCCCTTGGCTGGTTAATTTTCTTGATAGAAGACAGATTACTAGAGATACCTAGGCAGATGTAATTTGTTTCCAGAAGTTTTTTATGACCATTTCCATTCCAAAAGTTAATTACAGAGAACTTTTTGGTATAAACAAAATTTACTTCAGAAAATCAGATTGTTTGCAGAGAGTTGAAAAGAATCACAAACATGCTCACAATTTGTGGATATGAATTCATACACATATTTCTAGTAATTCTCATCTAGTACTCCTAACAGCTCTCTTGTAAGTCTGATGAATCATACCCTACAAACAACACTACTCAAGCAATAGTCATGCTGACTAACCCACAAGCAGAAGTTTATTCACAAAGTGTATGCAAATAACAAACACATCTGTAAGCAGCAGCCCTTACTTCAGAATAATTTGCAAACAAGAAAAGGGGTTAAGTCTGTCACGCTGATTGCTTACAGAAAGTAGATCACTCAGCCTTAGTCATTTACATCTCTTTCTGGATTGCAAATCCTACTGGCACAGAATACAGCAGGCCCTTTCATTTGTTTTCCTACTCCTTGTCCTCCAGATGTTCAAGTCAGACTTGTTTTCTGCAGTATTTTTTTGTATAACTTCTCAGCCAGACAATGAAACCTACTAAGGTCACTACTTCACAGTGGGATGACTAGCCAAGCTCCGAAAACTCATAAATATACTCAATTTATTATTTCCACCTATCGATCATAGTATTTGGTTTGTGAAGCAAGGTTTTGGTATTAGGGGCTACTGGGGTGGCTTCTGTGAGAAGCTGCTGAAGTTTCCCCAGTGTCTGATAGAGCCAATGCACCTCTGGGATAAATTGTTAAGGACTAGGGGAAAGGAACACAACAAACTGTGAGGGTAACAATAGCAACTGGGGTAAGGAGTTAGAATACATGAGAGAAAAAACTCTATAGACACTAAGGTCATTGAAGAAGGAGGGTGAAGGGTTGCTCCTGGCACCAGAGCAGAGGTTTCCTTGCATCCAGTGGCGAAGACCATGGTGAGGCATGTTAAGTCCACGGAGGTTAACAGTGGAGCAGATATCCATCTGCAGCCTGGGTAGGACTTCACAATGGAGCAGGTGGATGCCCAAAGGAGGCTATGACCCTGCAGGAAGCCCACACTGGAGCAGGTTTCTGGCAGGACCTGTGGATCCATGGATAGAGAGGAGCAGGTTTGTTGGTAGGACTTGTGACCTCATCAGGACCCACGCTAGAGCAGTCAACTCCTAGAGAACTGCACCCTGTGGAAGGGCCCCAGGCTGGAGCAGTTTGTGAAGAACTGTAGCCTGTGAGAAGGATTCACATTGGAGAGGCTCATGGAGTTTCTCCTGTGGGAGAGACTCCATGTCAGGACAGGAAAAGAGTGTGAGGAGTCCTCTTTCTGAGGAGGAAGGAGCAGCAGAGACAATGTGATGAACTGACTGCAAACCCCAGTCCCCATCCCCTTGTGCCTGTGGTGGGGAGAAGGTCAAGAATTTGGAAGTAAAGCTAAGCCTGAGAAAAAGCGAAGGGTGGGAGAAAGGTGGTTTTGAAATCTGGATTTGTTTCTCATTGCCTTACATTCATTTGACAGATAATGAATTAAACCATTTCCCCAAGTCTAGTCTGTTTTACCTGTGATGGCAATTTCTGAGTGATGTCTCCCTGTCCTTATCTCAACTCACAAACCTTTCATTATATTTTCTTTCCCCTCTCCAGCTGAGGAGGGGAGTGGTAGAGCAGTTTTGGTGGGCACCTGATGTCCAGCCAGGATCCACTCATCACAATCATATAAACACATTAAGCTTTTCCAAAGAATTTGCCCCATGAATATGCTGCTTCAGCAGCAAAGCAGAGTAAATACTGACATCCAGTTGCAGCATGAAACAACGAAGTAAATAATTTATTTCTTACTGACATGAGTGGAGAAGCACTATTCAACAGGTTTGGTGGGCTCAGTTAATAGGCCTATGTGGATACTTGGAAAAAAAATATAAACCAAATAAACTTGCAATGTGGCAGAAGAAAAACAGAGATATCCAGCCCCTACTCCCCTTCAGAGAATATATAACTTATTTGATGTAAAATTGCCCAAAGCACTCCACAACTGGACACAAAATTCAGAAACATCAGCTTTAATTCAACTTTGCCAAAAAACACTCCCAAGAACTCCTTTCATTTGAGACTGGAATGGTAACACCAACTGTCCATCAATAAGAGATTAATTTAGGCATCAATTCAACTCACTACTGCTGTGTTGAGTTCCTGGCAAATAGCTAGAAAGTGCAGTAAGAGAATCTCTACCCCCCTCAAAAGGGAGGAGGTAAGTGAGGAACAAATGATGAATTTGCACAAGGTGAGGGAAAAATTGATAGACAGAGAGATAGAAAACTTGGAAGACTGAATACATTATAATTTCTAAGACTTTTGGTTACCTTTCATGACTGCTTATGTATCATGTCTTCTTTTATAGCTTAGACGTCTTCAAATTATGTCATATGATGTCCAACTGATAAGCATGCTATTGTGACTGCTATATTACAACTTTTATGATGTTTTCTCATTGCTCAACTTAAGTATGGACTGAAGTACAGGCTGCCTATGTGCATGCTATCCAAGTGAAGTCTCCGTAGAATTATAGAATCATAGAATGGTTTGAGTTAGAAGGAACATTAAAGATCATCTAACTCCAACCCCCCTGCCATGGGTAGGGACACCTTCCACTAGACCAGGTTACTCAAAGTGCCATTCAACTTGGTCTGCCATATGTTCTCCTATACTATGGAAGATAATTTTTTACAGGTAGACTTGCTCTTTACTCTTTGATTTAAGCCTGCTCTCAGAAACATCAGTGCATAAAGAATGCCTCTAAACACTGCTGTAAATCCCATTTATTTTGCAGGAAGTTGCCCCTTTCCCTGGATTTAAGATGTTACCAGGGATAAGAAGCAAGCTGCTTTTAAAAGCAGTTGCTGTGAATGCTGTCTCTCTGATTACAAGTTCCTCAGTGTACAATCAAAGCCTCACAACTTGCCCATGTCAGAAATGAATAGCTATAAATTCCCTTTGATGCTGACAGTCCTAAGACAGAATTGAATAAATAGTTTCTGGTACATCTCACTCCATCCTCACTCACCATCCAAGGACTTGGAGTGGCATGGCTGAGGTCTTTGGCTGGATGAGGAGAATAGAAATTCTGTATTCCTGATCCCTCTCACTCAATTTCACTTCACAGATTGCGGAAGAGTAGGTTAATGCCTGACAGCTACAACAGGCACCTGGGAGCTATTCTTGCTATAGAGAACAGTGATAAAGACTGCTTGTTTTGTATTTTAGAGGCTACGCTTTTCAAGCCACCTCTCTCAGGTTATCATCTTACTTTGGCTAATATCATGATCATCAATATATCATCATTCAAATCACAGCATTATGCTGCCTAGGCAGAGTTGAGCCCATGTGCGGTGCGGGCTGGGGTCTCAGCAGGTTACATACCCCATGCCTGTGAACAAAGGTGCCTGGTGCCCTTCCAATGGACCTGTATCCAACGCTGCTGGAGCTGGTGGGCTTCACAATAGGCAGCTTATCTTGGCTTCTGGAGTCATTGTGCTTTCCATTAGCTGACTTACACATCTAAACATCAATGTGCTCTAAAACCATTATAGCTGGTGTTAGTAAGAACTGCTGCCTTATTTCATTAAACCCTTTCCTAGTTCCATTTTTGAAAATAAACAATAGTGCTCAAGGGAAGTTCCTTTCTCCTCTAAGAAAGACTCACTTCTAATTACTAGCTGCTAAATAAAACTCTTCTCAATCCTTTCAGCTACCAGAACATGCACCTAATTAGATAATACACCACATGCTTATAAATAACCCAGTAATGGAAATGCAAGGAGAAGGAGTTGCCAAGCATAGATAGATGTATTCCTTTAGAAAAGGTACTACAACCTTACATATGAGGTAAATGCTACTTTATGTAGCCCAAAAGTAGTAATAAGGGGACTGTATACGCACCTAATGTCTATGTTTGTGACAGGTTTTTAAAAAATCGGCATATTTGAACTAACATGAAGTGTTTATTTTCCACCTCTCAAAAACATAACTGTTGATATTCCTGTTTCATTGATATGAGTCGCCTCTTCTACTTCTCTCCCTTCCTGACTGACTTCAGTCTGTGGAAATTACTTTGGACTTCTAACATGGTGCCAGCTAGCCCTGATGATTTTATCATATGTTCTTCCTTAACCACATGTCAGTCAGCACTCCCTTTGGGTGAAATCCTGCTGTTTACCTTGATGTGAAGATTTAAACAATTTTTGGACATCTTACCTGCCACTAATACTCGGCAATCAAGAACAAGTAGTGCTGAAACAAAGGAGTTTGCTTCAGTTCCTTTGATTTGGGATATATTTCTTTCAGTAGATACTGAACATAGGAAAAAGACACAGTAAGCATGATCTGGTGAGCATAGATTAGGGATCCCCACAGTGTTTAGGTGCAGGTCTAAAAGGGAAGGATGGGTGAGTGACCACCCTCTCTGTGTGTTACCCTGGTGGTTTCTGGCCAGCTGTCAGCAGAGGGGTGCAAGCTCCCAGTCACTAAGGCTTGGCTTGTGCCACCTCAGTGTGATGGCAGTGATAACAGTGGTGTTTATGTGCCTAGGGACCTGAATGTTGTTGGTGTCTTCTCTGGGCCATGACAGGACTTCTTGACACAGTTAGCCTTTGCCTGCGTGAGAACATGTTTGTCAGCTATGGGTCCTTAAACAAGTCATGTTATGTCTTATATAGCTGGGTATACCCTATATAGCTAGTACAGCTAAACTTGTATCCCAGCTAGCCTTTTGTAGCTACCACTTCGTTAATGAAGAGAGTGACTTTTCTCTGTGCTTCTGATAGCTATGCTGTTGAAACCTTTACTCATCGAACTCAACTTAGTAGTACTCATTCTTGGTAAAGTCGGTCACAATGTCACCAGCTGGCTAAGATAAAATGGGCAAGCACCCAGATAATGGAGACGCTGCTCATGCAGCAGAATGACCTATAGTACTAGTATCCCCCTGCCAGCACCCTGGGGAGGCCCATGGGCTGTTTTCCCCAGATAGAGCCCAAGACAAACCCTTTGTAGCCATCATCTTGGTGACATGCCCACATAGAAGCAGGGCTGCTATTGCACTGTCTGACCAGGATCTTCTGCAATCCAGGGTAGTGTCATAGGGATGGGAAGGAAAGTGCAGGACCTACTGGCTCCAAACCCCTCCTCAATCTCAGATAGCTTGCCCTGTGCCAGGGACTTTGCTGGGGCAGCCAGGTTGGCGATGGAGGCACTCATGTGTTCTGACATTCTTTGCTTATCCTGTTCCACATCTGCTCTGACAGACAAGCAATGAGAGACTGTCACTGAGCAATGGCCCGATGTCATGAATTTAGGAAATGGCAGACCATTTGCGTGTGTCTGCACAAAGCAAAATACATCCTGGAAAGGTTAAAACTGTCTTTGCAGCAGCACAAAACAAACATCAAGATGAATGCACTGCCACTGAAAGGAGGGTGGTGCCTCTGTTGTGGTAAAAGATGCTGCAGTGTAAATTCACATGTTACAAGATTTGTGATATGTTTGTTTGTCTCTATTTTGTGATACAGTGAGGACTGGGTTAGGCTTTTTTTTCTTTTAAATCATACAAACACTGAAAGTAAATTTCCTCAGATTCTTCGCTTGGTGGATTGCTGTGACAAGAATTGATACAGAAATAAATCACTGTGCTGGATGCTGCCTGAAAAAGCTGTGGTGCTGTTTTCTGTGTCTTCTATGAAATAATTGGCAGTTACTCATCTTAATTGCCTCAGTTATGCTTGTTTTTAAAGTCAGCTCTTACCTGAAGTTTTCCTAGAAGACTCTTAGCAACAAAGGGGAAACTGCAAGGCTTGTGGCATTGCAGGCATCAGCAAAGCACAGTTTCATGCAAGTACTGCTTAATCTGTGGTTCTGAGTGTTTCAGTCCAGATTTCAAGTACAATCATCTAGCTAGGGATAGAGACATATGATTACACAGGAGCAACTGCATCCTTTGTAAAGGGCAGGGGAAAGGCAATGTGTGCAGCTGCAGGGTGGGCCTCTCTGGGGACAACAGGGGCTGCACAGCTGCCTGACCACAACCACTACCATGCAGAGCCACGCAGGCAGTGGGAAGTTGATGCTCAAGCTGCTCCCCATTCTTTCTCACAGGTGAAAATAAACACATGTCTAGCTGTGAGCCTGCTCTACTCATCTTCTCACAACCACTGGACTGGAGGCTGGCTGATGTAGTGCCCATCTACAGGAAGGGTCGCAGGGAGGATCCAGGGAACTACAGGCCTGTCAGTCTGACCTCAGTGCCAGGGAAAGTCATGGAACAGGTGATCTTGAGTGCTATCATGAAGCACATGCAAGAGAATTGGGTGATCAGGCCCAGGCAACAGGGTTTTACCAAAGGCAGGTCTTGCCAAACCAACCTGATCGCCTTCTATGACAAAGTGACTCGGCTGCTGGACGAGGGAAAGGCTGTGGATGTGGTCTTCCTGGACTTCAGTAAAGCCTTTGACACAGTTTCTCACAACATTCTGCTACAGAAACTGTCAGCCTCTGGCCTGGACAGGCGCACACTCTCCTGGGTGGAAAACTGGCTGGATGACCAGGCCCAGAGAGTGGTGGTAAACGGCGTTAAGTCCAGCTGGAGGCCAGTGACAAGTGGGGTTCCCCAGGGCTCAGTGCTGGGTCCAGCCCTGTTCAGTGTCTTCATCAATGACCTGGATGAAGGCATTGAGTGCACCCTTAGCAAGTTTGCAGATGACACTAAGCTGGGTGGAAGTGTCGATCTGCTGGAGGGTAGGGAGGCTCTGCAAAGGGATCTGAACAGGCTGGACCGCTGGGTTGAGTCCAACGGCATGAGGTTTAACATGGCCAAATGCCTGGTCCTGCACTTGGGGCACTACAACCCTATGCAGAGCTACAAACTAGGAGAAGTCTGTCTAGAAAGCTGCCTGGAGTAGAAGGACCCAGGGGTGTTGGTTGACAGCTGACTGACCATGAGCCAGCAGTGTGCCCAGGTGGCCAAGAAGGCCAATGGCATCCTGGCTTGTATCAGAAATGGTGTGACCAGCAGGTCCAGGGAGGTTGTTCTCCCTCTGGACTCAGCACTGGAGAGACCACTCCTTGGATCCTGTGTCCAGTTCTGGGCCCCTCACCACAAGAAGGATGTTGAGGCTCTGGAGTGAGTCCAGAGAAGAGCAACAAAGCTGGTGAAGGGGCTGGAGAACAGGCCCTATGAGGAACGGCTGAGGAAGCTGGGGGTTCTTTATCCTGGAGAAGAGGAGGCTGAGAGGAGGCCTCATTGCTCTCTGTAACTACCTGAAAGGAGGTTGTAGAGAGGAGGGAGCTGGGCTCTTCTCTCAAATGACAGAGGACAGGACAAGAGGGAATGGCGTCAAGCTCCTCCAGGGAAGATTTAGGCTAGACATTAGGAGGAAGTTTTTCACAGGAAAGGTCATTGGGCATTGGAACAGGCTGCCCAGGGAGGTGGTTGATTCACCTTCCCTGGAGATGTTTAAGACACGGGTGGATGAGGTCCTGAGGGACATGGTTTAGTGTTTGATAGGAATGGTTGGATTCTAAGCAAGTCCTCTGCATGTGTTCTGAAGGAGGAAAAGAGACATGCAGCTGAAGGTATGGAGGTAGATGAGGTAAGATGCAGGGCAGGTTCACCACTGGGTAGATTATCCTTGTCAAATCTGACATCTAATTTTCTAGATATCAGATCTGGGATAAACCTTTCCTCTCTGGGTTTCAAAAAATGCTTCAGGGCAAGGTATGAGTTTACCTGGAGGGTTCCAGGCAGTGAGGAGAAGAGTCAGAGCATCAAAAGCTTCTTTCTCAGGACTATTTCCAAGACTGATCTTACTCAAATTTTTTTCTCATATCCTTGGCTCAGAACATCAGCATGCACTAAAAAAATTTGCTGATGACACAAAAGTGGGAAGCAGCATCAGTTAAGAGTGTTAGAATATGTTACAGGATGACCTCATGAATAAAAGTAACGGAAAAGGGGGGAAATACAGTAGCATAAAATCCAAGGTCATTCATTTGGGACTAGTTATTTTTTGCTGTAAGCAAGGAACTCATCAGCTAGCAGCAGCAACGGAGCTTTTTCCCCTGAACAAAGAGCTGTTATGAGTGATATGAGCAGTTATGAGCAGTTGAGGGACATTCAGCCTTAAAATGCTTCCAAAGAAGTATCTCTGTTAGTGATACCTCAAGAACGGTCATAGTAATATTGCTACACAAGCTTTTGTTTAAGTCTCATTTGCAATAGGAGATACAAATCTTGCTTCTAGTTCCCGGCATGAATTCCCAAGGAACTAGAAATAGGATTGGAGAAGAGTTATCAGGATAATCAAAAGAAAAAAGCTGTATTACCAGAATACTTTTGCTAAAAGCTTTGGCTTGGGAAACTAGCAGAACTAGCTCAGTAAAAATCAGCTGTTGCCTGTAAGTATGTGGGCACAAACACTTGGGAAGGAGACCTTTTTAAGCACCAAGATAATTTCATCGTAAGAACATACAGATATATAGTATCCATCAAGATATTTAGAATACAAATTAGATTAATTGTTCAAACCATTGGGACAACCAGATTCTAGAAAAGGCTTCCTGTATCAAATAAGAGTCAAATAATCCAACTAGTTTTAATGTGGAATTTGATGAGTTAGAAAAGGGAGTATAAACCTGGACTTGGTGACTCAGCACACCCTTTCTAATCACTTGGCCTTTCATAGCGTGCTTCCTCAGTGCTATCCATCAATAACATAAGTGGTGGTAAAATATGTATGATATGTATGTGTAGCTTTGAAGTTCCAACTTTTTCTCAGGTTTTAAAAGATAACTGAAGGCGTCTGCAAGCCTATACTCTATGCTCTGCCTGCAAAGAATTCAAGTCAGAGCGTACCGACTCAGGTTTCTAAGTATGAAGTAGCACGAATAATATGAAAGTGAGATTTCAAAGACATGTCCAAACCACTTATTCTGAAGAAAAATACCCATCTGACTACAACCTGGTCTTTTAAAAATCAAATAGAAAGAACTGGAAGTAGTAAAGGCTTTGAATGCTACCATTTTTCTTGCTATACTTTGCCTTTTTCCATAGCAAATTTTGAGCACAATAGATTTTTCCTGTTTCCCATTCCCCATTGAGACATCTGCAAGATACTGAGAAAAGACAGGTGTTTCCTATCTGACTGGTCACTGAAGTTCCACAGAGCCCTACAGGTGTACAGTGGTGATAATAAATATATAAACCATTTGATTTTCAGAAAGTTTCCCCACATGGACTCACAAAAGCTGAGGTTCTTAGCCTTGCAGGCTTGGCAAGGAACACATTTTTCCTTGTGTAGCATTTACTTTTTAATATCTACAGCGTACTGTCCAACATGAGGGAATCACACAGCCTCTCAGGGCACAGGTCTTTCTTTCAAAGTGTTCTATTTAAACCATATAATCACAAGGCCCATGAATTATTATCATTTAACAACTGGGACTTCCTGCCCTAGAAGCTCTTTGTTCATAAGTCACAACCCATCTCTCTATTAGTGAATTTCCAGTAAGCCAATGTATTTGGGGACTACCTGGAAAGGTATGACTAATACTTCCCTGGTCATATTTTCCCACTTTCCTGGTAAAGCAGGGATGAGAAGTAACCAGAGCATCTCCATCTGAGCACTGTGCATCTCATAGGTTCCTCTTTTCTAAATATGGTTCTGCTTTCCTGCTTCACAGTGCGCCCTGCCCTTCTGGAGCCTTGAAAAAGTTAAAACAGTGAGAGGCTGCATTGGTGCTAACCAAGGGCTGTTTCTGCATGACCAGCTCTCCCACACAGTTCTCACTCTCATATCCACCTGAGTCCCATTCACAAACCTACCCTGGAAATATGCCTCCTGTTACCTGCATATTACTCCCATGCAAGCTTTTTTGCCTTCCAGTCATCTCTAGTCATAGGTCTCATTTCTCTTTCCCCCTCCCAAGACATCCTCTGTTTCACCCCAGACTGTCTCAGTCCAGTTCTGACATGTCATTTCAGATGACTTTCCTACACCCATACAACAGCCTCCAGGCTCACTCTCATTAGGCTTCCAGCTTGCCAGCCTTTGGCGCTCCAAGAGCTGCAGCTTCTGAATGGATACATCAATGAGTTTCTGAAACACATTCTCATTCACACTCTTCACTCAGCTCTCTTGGAAGAAAGACCTTCCTTATCTCTGCAGATCTTGTTGTTCGAGATCATATCTGAGAACAATAAGCATTTAACAAACTCCTGCAGAATACCTTACGTGTATTTTCACATCAGGCTTTACGTCACATCTCAGAATGCCCACATATGTTCATTACTCCAAGTTCCAAGCTTGAAGCCACACTTCCCTAAAAAGTTTAGTTCAGATTCTTTATTTTTCTGTGCCCCATCAACATCATATGCAACCATCACTTTGCCAATACTGTTCATTTTACACAAAAAGAAAACCACCCCAAAACCATTTCTGTGCTGTGCTGAGAGCCGGGGATTATGTGGATAGGCAAACAGAGGGATCCATCATTACACAAAGGGTAAAGCATTTTTTCTTACTCCTTCCAGTGCTCCACAGAGCAGTAACCATGTCCTCACTGCTTCTCTCCCTCTGAAACACGTCTCTGTCTTTCTGCCACTGAGGCAAAGAGAAAATTGCCCCAGGTGAGACTAGCTAGGAGAGCAAGTGTGCACTGCAGTGATGATGCCAGCAGGAATATTGCCAGAGGTGTAAAGCTTTCTCATCTTTTATGATCCTCTGTACAGATGCCTTTTGTGCCAGGGAAACAACACCACGCCTTTCCCTGAAATACCATGGTGTGGGAAGGGTGGAGGGCAGGCTTTTCTTGAACGTTTCTTTAGTTGTGAAGGAGACACATCTTATTAATGCTTTCCTTAAATACTACACAGCAGCACTGAAAAAACAATTTTTATTCCACACATAGTTTCCTTCAAAGAAAGATGGTTTGTGGAGAAAGGAAATGGCTTTTCTTAGGTTCCCTAACATAGCTGAAAAACACAGGTGAGGTTTTGGGCACACAGCCTATTTCATCCCTTCTTTCTTCCATAATTGCTTTAGAATGTGTAACAGATTTGCAGCACACGTAAGGCAATAAAAAAAGAAATACACTTCAACAATATTAGCATGAATGTGAGCTTTAGAGCAGGACCAACCTTTTCACATCGATGGCATTCTTCTCTTTAAATTAGGAACTATTTAATTATAGACTGCTTGAATTGTTGTGGTCATCTGAACAGCGCCAAGGGGAGAGCGGGCAGGAGGTCTGCCTCAGCCTAGCCTACAGAGTAAAGGCTGATAGGCATGAAAGTATGGTTTTCTCCATTTGACTGCCTCAATATCTTCATAGATTTGTTAAGTTAAAAACATTAAAAAATCATTTTCCTACACATCTTACTATGCAATCAAAAGAGTCTAGAATGCTTCCAGAGGTGGTTCTTAATGCAAGCGGAAAAACAGAGTTAGTATCATAGACTTCTTCAATATTTCCATTTGAAACATTCTGAAAGCAAGAAAAAAGGAAAGAAACACACTAATGCCCTCAAAAACACACTGGGGAAACAATGGCACTTGTAGTGGCTTTCCTCCAGGACATCAAGAAGGAGAGAACAAAGGTCTGATTTGTCAGACCTTTGAAGAATGGTGCCATTGTTCTTTTATTTCCTACACATACTCACTCAAATAAAAATGAGCCCTTCCTCCAAACAACACCAGGCTGCAGACACTCTATGGATGTCTCAGCTGATACCTCTCTCTCACCCCAGACCAGGACACGAAGTACTTTACCAGATTGCTTAACAAGCACTGAGCAAGCAGCGATAACCCCTTGCAGGTATGTACAGGAGGGGGTGGGAGGGGGATGTTAAGCTGAATTTGCATATAGGTGTAAAGAAGCTGCTCTAACTTGTCTCCACATTTGAAATCCCATTAATTTTACCATTGATTCATTTGTTCAGTTACCTAGTTAGCATGTAACATACTGCATGCTTAAACTTGACCTCCAAGCATATTATGAGTCCAGACAGAAGTGTTGGTTTGATTAGCACCTGCATAAATAAAAATTTCCAGTAAGAAGAAAAAATTCTGCAAGATGATTGCAGCAGGATCTGGCTTGACGTCAGTCACACCAACAATGACTGTACAAACTTGGTTATAAGTTACCACCCAGCAAAAGCTCCTTTTCCAGGTCAGGGCTTCACCTCTCATCTTGATGGTTGCTTCCTGAAGAAAGCTGTTGATCCTCTAGGACTTTCTAGGAGAAACATATGATGACCACTAGCAACTGCCACCGTTTTTGTGATGGAATAGGATAGGAATTGTCTGCAGGCTGCCTGAAACAGTAGTATCCTGACCCAAGCTTATTAGATGGGAAACTACAGCTGCAGCCCAAGTAAGAATGGATAACACCTTCATTTCTTTGTACTATAGCTATGACTTTCAGCCCAGTTTTTAAAGCTAGTGGCAAAGTAAAAGCAATTAAAAGCAGAAAATAGAGAGCTACCTCTTAAGCAAATTCATTCATTTTCCATTGGGTTTTTGCAATTCACTGTGAAATTCTTTCCACCAAAACACTTGATGAATCTTTTAAGAGAAAAATGAGATTAACAGGAAAAAGTACAGCAACATTGTTTTCCTCACAGCTGGCCTTTGTTTTCTGAGTCACTGAATTTCTCCCCTCTTCACAATGAAATAAAAAAAAAAGTTACCATAATTCAGGGACCACTATAAGGCTTTCTTGCAGTATGAGTAAAGCTAACTGAAAGTGCCTTACATTTGCCAAGGCTGGTAGAGGGCAAATCGGCTGTTAATGCTCAGTAAGTAACCTGGAATAGTGATTCATCTGACCCACTGGAAGGATCAAGTTCAAATGAGTTAATTATCCTTTTACAGCCAATGAGGATAATCCAGAGCAATTCACCTTGCCCTAAGACAGAAAGCAAAAATAAGCCAGTTTACTCATGCCCAAAACACACCCTTTTCTCCTGTTGACAGTAAAGGGAGCCTAGGGTGACGTGCATATGGAAACAGACATAGCATAGACATGTAAAGGTAGGCCAGTCAAATAACACCCCTATGTAGGAGCCCTCAACCATGGGTGTCTGGTCCAGTTCTTGCCCCTGAGCTGGCTGTGAAAGGAAGACTGTCCTCTCCCCTTCTCACATTTCACAAAAAGTATCCAGCAGCTCTCTGTTTCTCTAAGAGAGAATTTGCCTTACTTCCAGGAGTCATGTTGAGAGGAGAGATGTTTCCTACCCAGATCTTGCTAGTCATAAACCAGGCCATCATTGACTTTCATCCTTGAAGAAGACTTGTTTCACTGCAGAGTTTGCTGAGGTGCTCTCTAGTGCCCGCCTGCTGGCATGAAGTACCAGAGCACTGGTCTTGCCACTGGGATTTTGTGTGCACATGCTTGTGGCCATCAGCTTACATCTCCACCTCTCCAAACTGACCACGGATCATTTGGTGCCTTCACTTGATTTCACAGGCTTGATTTTTTAACTCTCAGTATCAATGTCTCATTAATAAAGGCTGCTACACCTAACTGCTATTGCAATAGCTATTAGGATTAAAAGCAGCCCTTGTACCCCTGCCAAGTTGGCAAAAATGCTGAGTGTGCTCTAGCCCATGTGGCTCAGAGGACATTAAGGTGATGTCCTTCCTTCCTCCCCTCCCACCACTTCTACTGCTTGCACCCAAGCTTGATCATGGGAAGAAGGCTTCCACGGGCCATAAGGACCAGAGATGTCTGAGACAGCACCTCATGGCAGGCTGTACCCAGAACTTGAAGGGATGTAGAAACACAAGGAGGGTGCTCAGACTCACTGAACTCACGTCTCAGTTCTGTTGGGAGACACCTGGCAGACGCTGGTGTCCAGGACAAATAGTACACACCTGCACTATTAAACTATAAACACAGTAGGGGAGACAAATATTACATGCGTGTACAGAGATATGCAGTCACTCAAAAAGTATAAGGCTTATACGTCGACCAGGTGGGACTTCAGCTAAGAGAAAAGCAGGGAAAATTAAGGGATATCACCAGCAAATGAATGCACCACAAAGAGAATTTAGCATGCACAAGTGAAAAATATCTACTGCATTGTTCGGAAATATAAAAATAGTTTGGCTTTTCCCCTGCCCTTTCCTTTCAGTCATCACTTCTCTGCAGCCCTGGGGTTTGTTTGTGTCAGTTGCTATGGGGAGGCTAGGCTGCCAAGCCCTGCTGGGGAAAAGTCATTCAACAAATGAACCGACCTGGGGCTAACAGCTCTGTGAAAGCATTAACTCAGACTTTCTCCCTCTCCCTTTGAACATCTGACTTAGCGCACCTCAATGCAATAAAGCATCACCGGGTGTCCCATTCTGACGAAGTATTTTCTGCCCTTTAAAAAGAGTTACAGTGGCTGAGGAGAAGGCATGTATGTGTCTATGAAGTGTTGTTAGGCTACTCCCTGTAACAAGCTCCATCCAACCCATGAGGTCACTGCCAACACCGTATCACCACTCACAGGAAGAATATGCCTATGGCAACGTCCAGCCTGGGTACCCAAGGAAACACCCTGGGCTGTGTTTCCTGCTTTGGGTACCCCAGCCCTGCAAAATCCACTCTGCCAGGGCAGAGCAGGACAGAAGAATGGTGCCTATTCTCCTCTGCACCCCTCAGGTGCAGTACAGGAGCCAGCACACCTTGCGGGAACAGTGACTTGCCCACACCGTAGGGCATGTTATTTGGTGGTGAAGTGTTGGCACTTCCAGTGCTCATCACACTTTCAGGAACACAAATGCATCTCACCTATGCCTGACGACAGTGTTGATGAGTATCTGCAGGCAAGGGCTTGCAGCACCCACTTTTAGCATTCTGGCTCTGTTCATAGACAACTTGTAGAAAGCATCAGCCTCCTTTCAATGCTCCTTCCCCTCTGCCTTGCACCCTCCCAAACATTCGGTGTCTGAGATGACCAGGTTACAGACACAGCAGGCTCTCACCGATCAGCAGGGTCATACTTTATGGAGTGCCTGCAGTCCATCACCTATTAATAAATACATTTTGGCACCCCCTGTATTTGTGAGTTTTAACATTCCTGTCTGCAATAAACCTGCCTTGCTCGCCCCACAACTGTCTGAGCACTGTATTTCCCTTTCCTGCAATGTTCAAATATACTGTTTGGCACTAAAAGGCTTCACATTTTTATAACACCTTCTATGTTTGCAGCACTGTGCAGTCATTCATTGCCATCTCACAACACCCCAGCAAGGTTGGCAAGCAAATATTACTCTCTTTTCTCAATTGGGGATATTGAAACAAAGTGAAAGCAGCTTGTCTTGGACCAGATGGCTAAGACTCCCCAGACGTACCAAGTAGCTCCCAAGCCTCCTTTCCCTTTGCAAGAGTGCAGTGTTTGCATGCAGCTCACAGGCTTTCTCACACCTGGAGCCCATCCCTAGGGCTGGCAAAGAAGTTTGCTCTTCATGAGCTTGGCTGCCAGGGCAGAGTATCATGTGAGCAGAGCATGAGTAAGAAACATTTACTGCTGGGGACTTGGTCTAGGACTCCTTTTTCACATCCACAACACATGATGTGGAAACTCCCAGCTCTTGAGAGCAGCCCTGGCCTTGTCTGCTGACCGTTTTGTAAGTGCTGGAGCTCAACTTTTTAAAAAGGTAAGTGTGAAAAGTGTGACTGTGCTTTCCAGAGCTCATGAGTGGTTTAGCTGCCATGCATACAAGACAGTGAGGCTGAGCAATGGGGTCAGAGGGCATCATTTACAACCTCCCCAACAAAGCATTAGTTGGATCTAGTCCAAAATGCCAGGTCTTTGATTGCTATTGCGCAGAATAGATGGGGTTTTGCACATTGAGTTGCCTGCCCATTTGAATCTGTTATTATCATTACCATAAGGATCAGTTACCAAGTGACTCAATGAAATGAGAAGAAAACTTCAGTTGACATCCTGCCTATCTTTACATGCTTGCATTTCTTTCTGAGCTCTGCGATCTCAACACTGGAGCCTCAAACACTAAACAGTATTACCAGTCACTTTGCAGAGCTGTGCTCATAAAGAAGGTAGCTGTCAGAGGGAAACACAGCTTCAACAGCTGTAAAAGCAGTACCTCCAACTTTCCCTAATGGCTCACAGGAGGGGGAAAACAGGACAACTTTATTCTTTTTCAGTCAGGGTCAGCATTTATACAAGCTGGCAAAAGACTAAGGCTTCTATTTCAGGCAAACCTCCTTACTGCTGGGCTAGTGCAGGTGAGCAGAGCCCAGCTGGCACAACATGTGCCATCCAGTGGCACCACAGCTCCACCAGCAGCACTGTCAATGTTTTTTAGTCCTTTCATGCTCTGAACTCCAAAGGGTTTACAGCTGGAAAGTCTGAATTTGCCTCCGTTTAATGACTGTCTAGGTGTTTTTCTCTTCACATGCATTTTGACTCAATAAACTAACTTACACTGAGTTCATTTTCAATTCAAAAGCTTGGTTTGGATGTATGTTTAAGGGGGTTTTTTTTAAGTGCTTAATGAGCAACAAACATGCCATTCGTCACATCACCTCCCTGCAGCACCCACCCTTGGCTCAAAAGCAAGTTCTGTATGAATTGCTGCGGCCTTGTCACAGCCCTGTCCATTCAAACAAAACAGAGGAAAGACAGAGACAGATCCAAGTGCGTCACAAAGTTTTTCAGGAGTATTTCAGGCATTTTGGTGGTTCAGGAGAAATTTGGAGGCATATCTGTGCCAGCGACAAATTTATCTGCACTGGAGTTTAGTGTTTCAGATTAAAGGGGTATTATCTAGGCCAGAGCATTGTTTCAAGTTGTTAGCTTTATAGCCTCCTTGTAACTACAGAGAGCAATTTAAATAATTGTATACTTGCCACAAAGAGCTGGAAAACTTGGCTGCCTCAGCAAAAGGTGAATGGGAAGGTGTGACAACACTGCTAGAAAAGTGATCAGCTAGGGAAGTGGGACAGAAGTGGCTGGGAGATACCTTTGGCAGAAAGCTGCTCAGCCATCATTACTGAATGGGCACCTCACAGCGGCTGCACACCCAGTAGCCCTCTGTACACCTCCTCATTGGTACTGGCAGCAGCCGGGCATCCTCAGCACTGATTGGGTACATTGAGGGTGCCAACTATGCAGAAACCCTGGTTTCTCTTTTGGAAGTGTGTTTTGGCTTTGAAAAAGGGTGGTGAGCCCTTGAGCAGGGCTCTGCCAATCCTGGGGAGGCTGGAGAGAGGACCTTGTCTCACCAAGGACATGAATTCACAGGCATTAATTTTGCTATTGAAAAATGGACAAATAAGCAAAAGACAGAGATCTGGATGAAAAAAAAAAAATTAAAAAAAAAAAATAAAAGTGGCTGTGCACCTATCATGGGGGCAGTCCCAGAGAGCCCTGGTGTTCTTCCCTCTCCCCTCCCTATCCAGCAGGGAGCCACCCTTGCTCCACACCATCTATTATCCAAAAAGTGCATGGTAACAGAGGGGAGAAGCCAGGCTGTATCCAGCTCACACAGGAACCAGCCACCTGCTGAGCCCCTGAGCAGAGAGGGTACCAATAAATCTCCCATGGAGAGGTGCAGTTGGCTGTGTGACAGTCTACCTGGCTGCCCTGTCCCAAGACAGAAGAGCTTTCCTCATCTGGCTAGTTCTCCTGCAGAGGCCAGGATGAGTGGCAGTTACCCACCTGGCCAAGGCCACCTGCCTTACACCTCCAAGTACTGCCAGCACCAAGTCTGCAAAGAGAAAAGCACCAGATCCGTTCAGTAGAAATGAAGGTTTATACTACAAATCTCTGTTTAGGGTAGCATTAGTCATCTGCTGTGGGTGTGATTCAAGACCAAAGTTAGCTGACCAAATTCCCTATATAGTCAAGAAAGAGACCAAGAAAGGCGGGGGTGTGATCCTAAATGCCTACATTACATGCCTGAAGTAAAACAGTGTCAATACTGCCATTGTATACTAAGTGGTATTTTAGTTTCTGGCTGCATGGAATTTTCTGTGGAATCCATAAAAGTGAAACAATCTTTTAATACTTCATCAAAGTGGTTTTCCTTTTTTCTGCCACCAGTATGAGGTATTGCACGTTTGCTGGTATGCACCCACTGCCTGTAGACAGCACCATTTTGGCTACACTTACCAGGTGTTCTTGAAGGTTTCATGCACAACCAATCCAAAAGACAAGGCAGGAGTGGTGTTTCTCCGCAGCACCTTCAAAGCTGGGCTAGCAAAGAGTGCTGCATGGCAGGTCATAACGAGGATTTTTTTTTAAAGGCTTTAGAAATCCCATGCAAATTTGCAGAAGTGAAAGAAATGGAGAGCTGAGAATTAAAAATACATAAGACCATTGTAAGTGTTCATGTCATAGTAAATTATGGGAGTGAGGGAAACCTTGGACAGTTACAGTCACTGCACAGGTGAAGGAAGCAGTAGCCTAGGAGAACAACACACCTGGGAGACAGGTAATAAGAGTTCAGATTAGTGAAACACAAATGACAGACAAAAAGGCACCAAAAATCTATCTACAGGGACATGGGTCATTTACTGCCAGCTGTCAAGGAACTGCATAAGAAAGAGTTGCTATCTTTAGTTGTCCATCATCTAAGGAGGCAGAGAAAATTATGCAGCGATGCAGCAGAGCTGGAGAAGAGTAAACATCATAAAAAGGGAGTAAACATCATCAGGGAGGAAGGGGCAGGCCAGCTAGCCTAACGCTAATATTGGACAAATAACAAGCTAATC
Source organism: Coccyzus lansbergi (assembly GCA_033558105.1). Taxonomy (NCBI): domain Eukaryota; kingdom Metazoa; phylum Chordata; class Aves; order Cuculiformes; family Coccyzidae; genus Coccyzus; species Coccyzus lansbergi. Next base: position 1,352,206 of record JAUMJK010000081.1, on the reverse strand, counting down.
AGTTCCTGAGCACTTCTATGGTTATAAAGATCACACCCGAAGTTCTGCTGCCAATTTTCTTATCAGATTTCCTAATTCTTTTGTCTCCTCCCTCATCTATCATTTTGCCTTCACACTGCACTTCTGATGCTGGGTCTTCTTCCCTCCACATCACCATTAAGCCACCTCCCCTTAGTTGAAGATGCTTGCATGTTTATATTAAATGGCTTACCCAGTGACACAATGATTTTCTATCTTTGGAATAACCAACAACATGTCTATTTCCATACACACTTTTGTGATTCAAAGTGACACAATCTCCCAGCTAGCATCCATCAATTGTTCTCAAATAGTTCCCTGGGACTATTTGTTATTGGTAATTAAGTTTTGTTGATCACATAAAGTTGTGTGCCATTGTTTCCATTTCCTGACTGGAGGACAAGACAAGCCATTTCAGTGCTAATATTAACATGGCATGATTTTCCACTTGCTTTTTTTCAAATGCTCTTACCTGCAGCTTTGAAATTGTTATTCTTCTAGCTACTGTGATAGTACAGTTCAGTTGACCGTAACAGTCATGACAGGCACATGCAAATGGAAGGTAAGAACAGTTAAGCAAATTTCCTTAATTATGTGCATAAATGTGAGTGGATTTTGTTTAAATACTGTTTAAAATTTATTTTTATTTAGTTTTCCATTACAGTTGTTAGCTTATTTCCTCACAGCTTTGTTCCCTTTCTTTGTTCAGTTTTATTTCATGGCTTTTTCCTTTTCTTCCCATATTGATGAGATCTCCTTCTCTATTCTTTCTTCTTAGCCAGCCTTTCTCCTTCCTGAAGTGACTTATCCTTGGCAACGCTCAAAGTAAATATTCTCTATTATAAACTCCATTATTACTTGAAATCTAATATCCTCCTCAGCAGCATTTGTTTGTCTTTCTTTTCCCTTGGGATTCATTTTGCACACTTATTAGCAGAACATTTTAACTAGTTGTGAAAGACCCTAGTCAAAAAATCTCCTTAAAATAGGACAGCAGCCACATTAATAAAATCAGAAATTGCAAAGGCAGAAAGCTGTTAGTAAAAGGTAACACAGCAAATCTGTGACACTGCCTGTTCTGCCTTTGCAGGTTTAGAAGCAGGGCAGAAGGGATGTCTGGTGTTTAACCAATCAACCTGGGCTATCACCTGGTTAACCTCTGCACAGTCTGGGTGACTCTTTACCACAGACACGACATGTAGCAGCAGCAGTCATGCCACTCTTTTGATGCCTAGTAGCTGCTTGTCTGTTTTCTCCGCACCTGTGATCATTGTGACCTTTTCAAAGGGGACAATTGTAAAGATAAGCCAGGAAAGTTTTCCTGCATATTTTAAAGGAAAAATGCAAAGGGGAATTTTAAGTTTGTTTTTTTTTTTTTACGGGAAGAGATGTGTCTTGCAGAATGAATGCCCTTCAGATAAACCCTAGTGTGATCAGCTATCAACACGCACTGCTGTTTCTTCCTGGCATGCCCCACCCTAGCAGAATTACATTTTCTGCCCATACAACAAGTGAGAACTTGTGGCATACCCTTCTTCATTCAAGTGAGACACTTGCAAAAAAATTTTGAGGTAAGCAAACCTCTGATGTCGTGCTATCAAAGGGGAGAGATCTGCACACACACCAGTAAAAAAACGACATTGTGAAATACTTACTGTTGACACACAGATAAATGAACACCCATTCACCAAATGGAAGGAAATAAAAATTAAATTACCCACCGCTACTTATCTCCTTGTTTGTTCAGTCATGCACCTACCCAGTTTTCTACTATCAATGTGCATACATACACTGTAACCACCTCTAGTTATAGCTCCTTTCTGGATTGTAGAGCTTGGGAAGGTAGATGTGTTGAAATATAGATGGTTTAAAATAATAGTTTGGTTTAAACACAGTTTTCATATCCTTACTGTCACAGTCACATTGAAATAGTGTCTTGGGCTGCAACATTATCTCTTTACATGTTTTATTATGTCTTATTATGGCAAACTCAACACATGGAAATGTATAATAGGCCGAATAAATAGAAATCAAGAACTTTAGACAGCAATGTAAATCTCTGATCTCTGTAACATGATAGGCACTCAGAAGATGCAAAATAGCCTTTTCCTCCACCAGGCAGGCAAGCAGACTGGGGAGCCAGGCCAGGGCTCACAGACCCACACCAAAATTTCCAGTTCAACCACAGCTTCCTGCATGACCTTACTCCAGACACTTAATTAATCCCGTAGATTTATTTACAGTTGGTAGAAGGAGAACACATGCTTTCCCTATCACAAGGTGGTTATGAAGGTAAAATCCCTTAATTGAAGCAAGAAATGAGAAGTTTTGAAGGCTCTGGCAACCTCTCACTGCATATTAAACACTGATTTCACTACTACATCTGCAGACACAGGTTAGACCAACAGGCTTGTGGTCTGGCAGAGTCTCCTGTTTCAGGCCATGGTCAGGTGTGTTTTTGTTTAGAACTGCTGTGGTTTTAGACGTGACCTTACTCCCCAGATGCTTGTCACAATTTTCAAAAAGGATTGGTTGTGCCTGTGCAGACATAGAAGTCAAGGAAAGCAACCTGTAGAGCTACAAAGTCACAGCTTCAAAATGAACAGTTTAATGATTAGTTAAACTGTTGCACTATCTATGTTTAGACAAGTCTTCTGTTAATAATGTGCTCAGTCATCCTTGAAATGGCACAGAGAGACACCAAAGTTCAAGTTCTTCACTACAGGTTCCTGCACTGACTACATCTGTGCAGAATGGGGAGTGATGTTAATGTGGGGCAGCTTCCTTGCACTTTGATCTTGTTCAAGATTGAGTCACCAAATTTGTGAGTTTCATTGACACTGTGACTTCTATTCAGCTGTTGGGACCATCATCAGGGAAGGTCCATGAGGTTCTGCCTCTTGCCATCTGCAAGAGAGAAATAACATAGCTCAGACACTGAAGGTAAAACTCTTAATAAAAAGCTGAGGGAGCTCTGGCTGCAGATAGCAACTGAATCAGGTTGTCATTCCTCAAAAACAAGAGACACTTAAACATGCTTTTTTTTTTCTCAAAACCACTACCTTCCTCACAACTTACATTTTATAGTGTGTTTTTATGTTCCCTTTTCTAAAGTGTCAGGCTTTGCACAGTCAGCTGTCCCTGTTGCAGAAGTCCAGCTCTTCTCCTTATTGCTCCCTCTGCACTGTCCTTTTCACATCTGAACTAATATCTCTGTAATAAACCTATGCCAAAGATAACGGAATCACTGCCACAGCACTGCTGTCGACAGAGGTGTATTCTATCCTTCCAACCAAATGACTAGGGATGGGAGAAAGTCTTTCAGCAGAAGTATTTTGGATATTCTCTTTTTAGGAAAGATTTCCACTGAGTTTTCACGTCAAAAAAGAGGTGATTCAGTTCATGCTACCTGTCAATGCCTCATTTTAAATGTGTACAGACTCTCTTACAGGCTTATACTACACAAATGCCAAGGTAACCACTTCCAAATACAGTTGCTACATTTGCACTCAGAGTAGCTCATTGTCTCAGGGAAGTAAAGGGTTCTGCAAACACCCAGAAGATCTTGTAGACGCTGGTCATACACACTGCTACCATTTTTCCTCCAAATTAGCAAGCTGGGTGTAAACCTGGCTCTGAATTCAACAATTCTTTTGCTTCACTTCTGGCACTGTGCCTTCAGCAGTCAACCTCTCGCCTTGCACCCCACCCCTCACCCCCCACCCTCCCCCCACCTCTGCACAAAGAGCTCTTGCTTCTGACCATGGAAGTTGCATCCCCTTCCCTAACGCTCTGCAGTGACATTATTACCTTTCTCAGAGCAGTGACAGAAAAGAGAACAAAATCTAAACCAAATTAGCTTCACTGCAGCCTATTCACCAGTTTGCATTCAAAACAGGCACCTCTCAGAAAAGCGGATAAAAGGTTAACTGAACAAGTCACCCTTCACTCCCCTACTCCAAGAAAAGCTCTGCACTCACCTGTCTCACTCTCCTGCCGAAAACTTGTCTTGATTCCTAGCTACTTTTGCTAATGGCTTGATATCCTTCTCCTTCCTTCTATGTTTCCCAATGGTAAGGACAGTCACATAGACAAAGGGAGACCTACTCCCAGGTCTCAGCAGTGCTTCTGTTAAACACGCAACAGCCTCTAGGTAAAATACAGAGGAAATTTAGGGTTAGACCATGTCCAGAAGCTGCAGTGGCTCCCATGCCCCACTTCTCAGGCCCTGTGAATGGTGCACACCAGGTGTGTCCAGGCTGAGGCAGAAGCTGAACAGACATTTCCAAGACCACATCTTCAAATTTAGTCCTTAAATGGATTTGGGGTTATCCTTACACTTGCCTCTTAGCTTTATAGGCTGCTGCTGAAGAAATGCCCCTGTGGTTGAGAGCTCAAATTCTAAACAAAGCGGATTTTTCAAGGGAGTTTCCCAGAGGTCCAAAAAGTGGTGAGATATCCAACCCTTGATGCCTTTCAGTTGTTCCCGTTACTCAAACACAGTGCATTTCAAAGTATAGTTCAGAAAAACACCATCATCCTAGAAAGGTATTAACTTAATAATTACTTGATGTTGGTTGCAAGGTGCAGGGGGGGACTTTGCAGTCCATCAATGACGGCAGAATCACCCAGCAGCAACACATCCAAGGGAGCTTGGGAGCAATATGAGCTGTTTATGAAAACTCTTTTATTCTGGAAACTGTTTAAGGTGTCCTTTAAACTGCTCCTCTTCAGCAGGTCTTATCAGCAATTCATTTCTATCTTGATTCAAGCTACTGTAGATCCTGCAGCAATTTTTTTTTTACATGATTTTATTTAAGTGGTGTCTTGAAGATTGTTTTGAATCCTGCGTGTGCCCTGTGAGCAGCTGTCTGGATCTTATTCCAAGCCGGCCTCCACAGTGAAGCTGGTTTTACTTTGTGTGACTGCCATTACTAAAGGACCACTGCCACACACTGGCAAACTTTGAAATGCATATTTTCCTAAAGTTGTGCTGATGGTTTGGGTTTTTTTCCCTCTGTTTCCCAAAGGATTTGTGTGGAAACAAAAATTCTCTCTTTTCTTAACCAAATTTATAACCCTGCTTGATTATATCAGAGATGCTGTCCTATCTTCTTTGCAGGCTACGACAAGATTATTCGCCATAAAGCTGCTGGTAGGAGATTGCTGTCCATAGGACAACAAGCTGAGTATTTACATGCAAATACTCTTCTAACAAACCAGGAATTACCAGGGATGTCATAAGGGGACCACTGCAACTATGGTGGGGCACAGCTCTGACCCGAGGTCAGAAGGTCTCTGGGCAAGCAGGTGAGGGTCTTCTATGTCCCATTAGCTTCCAAGAAAGTCCTGGTGCCTTATGACAAGGATTGTCCCAGTTCAAGGGTAGCTTGCTACAGAAATCTCCTGCAGGCTTTCAGCGCTGTCTCTGCACATGATTAAACTTGTCTTAAAGAAGGAAAGAGCAGCACAGGTTAGCAAGAAAAACATCACTCAGGCTTCAGGTTCAGCTTGTGCCAACACTTCTCAGGCATTAGTGAAGGTCAAATCCCGCACTGATTACTAGGTCAGATGGATGGGAATGTGGCTTCTTTTTGGCACCTCAGCTCCATCATTTTGTTCTTCCTCTGGTTGGGCATTTTCAGTAACTTTGAGGTCTGAAATGCAGGATGGATAGGATAATTCTGTTCTCTTTTACTACCTCTGGCAAACAGCTTACAGTCATGCTTTTGATACCCTGGGGTGTCCTATTTATTACTATTTTGCTTTATCAGTTTTCTAGCTGGACTTCTATTCTTCCCTGAAACAAATGTTCACAGCTTTTTGTCTTGCTCCTAGGAGTTCCTTAGAGCTGCTTGCTGGGTGCTGTGGTCTGCATAAAAAGCTTGGTCAGAACCTAGTGGAAGTTAATAGGACCACACCAGATTTTAGATCCATTTTGAAATATTGTTACTTAAACATCTATCATGAATCATATTCAGGTGTGTTCTGTTCTAGCCCTAGAGTCATTTTACTTCTCCTCGAGTGACCTCTTTGAGGCTGGAGCCACTTCTTAGCCCTGTTTGGGAGACACCTCACCTGATTCTTAAAAGAATTTACAAGCTCCAATGCTTCTCCCTTTCTCTGCACATACTGATTAAATAGATCTGATTAGAACAGTGCTCTATGTCTGATATAACTGCCTCTCAGGCAGAAAACATTTCTTCTTCTGTAGCAATACATCAACAACTGTTCAAGGGTGTTCCCAATGAAGAGGAGAGCTGATAGGAAGAGCAGTTTCAGAAGCTGTTATCATGCCCCAACAATTCCAGTCCAGCTCTAGCGTCAGAGGCAGAGAGAGGCTCCTCATGCCTATGTCTTCCTAATTCAGTATGAGATATATCAAATAACAAATGGAATGAGGTCCTAAAAAGAAATGCTAGGAGGATAAGGTTTGTCTTAATCACTCCTAAAGGCCTGTAATGGTGAAAGTACATTTCATTTGACTAAAAAGCATCATTATAGCCATTCTTCTTTTCTGAGTTTCTCACGCCAAAACCCTGATCTCTATTGACTTACAACTCACCTGCCACAGATTTTTGGTAAAAACATCCCAAAAAACTGATGCTGGGAGACATGGGGATTTTTTAAGCTAGATGGTCATGTAATACCTTTGCTTAATAACCATGGTCAGTTGTAGCTGCTGCGATTTTGTGCTGTTGTGGTTACAACATTTTTATGACAGCAAAAGCCTTAATATAGAACCAATGCTTCAAAAACACAGAAGATTTGCATTTGCATACCTTGTATCGCTTACCATGCCCGCAATACATATTGGCAAAGTATTTTTTCCTGTGTGCACTGCCTGCAGCCAAAGGGCTGGGCAAGTTAGTTACTCTGGCATTGTTTTACATCTAAACAACACCCAAAGCCCTTGGTTCCCATAATCACTTGGTGAAGTCAACAGAGCTCACATGCCTAAACTCTTCGGGTTGATGCTTTGACAAATAGGAGCAGATTGGAAACTTCTTTTCCCCATCGAGTTTACTAATTTCAAGTGGATACACAATAATTTTCTGCAGTATATATAAAAGAGAAAAAGCATTCCTCTGCCGAAGACTGTAATTTTTTCCTGCTCAATATCTTTTTTTTTTTTTTGCTAAGTTGGAGAGCAGCAGGTCCATATTTTCTGAAGTGTCTAGTTTTCAGGGTTTGTCAGACCAAGTGTCAGACACTCACTATAGCCCTTTCAAAGCAGAGGCTCCTGCATGCCTTTTTGCTACATCTTATTTGTGTCATGATTTCTAGTTCACTGTCCTTTCATACTAAGGGACTGTATTCCTTATTTCTTTTCAGAAGAATTTTAGTTGAAAGATCTTTCATTTTTCACCAGTTTGTGAAAATAGGTGTTTGTTCTGCCTGAGAGACCTGGTATTTCCATAAAACTCTTCTTTGGAAGAGGCTTGTTTCTGTAGTACCTTTTAAATTTTGATGCTTTGCAACAAGATGGAGTTTCCTGGAAGACAACATGACTGTGGATCCACCTTTCATCCTGACACGCCATTGTACGATATTTGGAGGAGTCTCTTGCTCATCTGCAAAAAACAGTTCTGAACAGCCAAACTCAATAGAAAATATTTTCTCAGAGAAATAGAAGTATTCTCTGGGCTTTGTGGGTATTTACAGCAGGTAGATGAAATGCACAAGTTAAGGGATAGGTAGAGGCTCTGAAAAGTGTAAGCCAGACATGGCATTCACACACTGCGTATGTTTATCAAGGATAGGTTTTTTTTCACAGGGAGCATTATTGTTTCATGACTGACTTTCACAGTTGTGGTAAAATACACAGTGGTTCTTGAATGTGGTGGGACTGCTGCGAAAACCCCCCACTTTGAGTGGTTCCCTGGTAGGAGACCTTGGCACTGGAAGAATGCAGAGGAAACTCTGGACTAGAACAAGAGTTGAAAGAAAACACAGCTAAACATCACAAGACTAAGTACTGTGAATAAGGATTTTGCCTCCAAGAGAGCCATATGAACTTTAAATGAAGGAGACAGTGTTGGAGGTGATGGGGGTGTTTGGGGTTTCTATCCTCTTTTGCCAGCAGAGAGATACTTTGTGCCTATAGGAGCTGCTGACACACACACTGAACTGCAGGCTGGAGGCCAATCAATAAGGAAATAATACCTGTCAATACTGGCACTTGTCCCTCATTGTGACAGGCTAGTGAGAGCGTGCTGAGCAGCTAAGGCCCCAGAGCCAGGAGCCAGTCGTGCTTCTACACGCAGCCCACAGGCAAAATGGAAACCAGACGGCAACCTCCCCAGCCCCACCGGGCTCACCTTCCACCCGGTCTGCAATTAATTAAGACTGAAGGGGAGCTTTTGAATAACCCCTTTGTGGAACAAAATGCATGCAGTCAAAACCCAGCTGACAAACACAACAAAACTGACCTCATAGTTTCTTATGAGAAAACCCTTAATAGCTTGAGAAATGAAGAAACACTTTGTTCAAGTCGCTGGTGTGAATGCAGCATATTCAGATTACAAAGCAGTGCTGCCCTGCTATAATAAATACCATGTAGCTTTATCCACGGGTAACCAGGTATGTGAAAGCCAGGAATAACACATTAGGTTTTAAGTTAGCACACAGTACCTACTACTACATTTTCATGGAGTTCGCTCACAAAGAGAAGTCAGAGTTTCAACACCAGCCAATGTCTCTGATGCAGCAAATACCAGTGGGGTGATTACCTGATATTCACTGCCAAGGCTCTGGTTTGCTTTCAGCTCTTTGTTCATGACCTACTCCTGCGTCAGTGTACAACGGAGAGTGTGGCAGTATGTTAAAAGGTTTAATAAGGAAAGTCTTCCTATACCTTGGTAGCATGACACTTTCTTTTCCATGGAGGCATGTGTTAGAGCCTGTTGATGAACAGTGGCAGGTTGCTCAAACAGGCAGGAAGAAGTAGGGAAAAAAGATCATATTCAGGCAAAACTTTTATAGTCTCCAGACCACAGCTGGGGTGAAGTTTAATGGTGTGTGCTCTGTGGCTGGTCACAGCAAAGGCTGTAACAGTCTCCTCTGCATAACAGGCTGTGAACATGGTTCTCATTCCCTGTTTTACCACCAGCACCAAAAAGCATCTCAGAGATATCCATGCCTGGCTGCTCCCTGCTGTGGATGTCTCTTGCAAAGGCTTTGTACAAAGGATGGTTAGCCACTCTCCAGGACACTTATGAACGTGTTCAGAGAAGAGCAACGAAGCTGGTGAAGGGGTTGGAGAACAAGCCTTACAAGGAGTGACTGAGAGAGCTGGGGTTTTTTAGCCTGGAGAGGAGAAGGCTGAGGGGAGACTTTATTGCTCTCTACAACTATCTGAAGGGAGGTTGTGGAGAGGAGGGAGCTGGCCTCTTCTCCCAAATGATAGGGGACAGGACAAGAGGGAATGGCCTCAAGCTCCTCCAGGGGAGGTTCAGGTTCGATATAAGGAAGAAATTCTTCACTGAAAGGCTCATTAGGCAATGGAATGGTCTGCCCAGGGAGGTGGTTGACTTGCCTTCCCTGGAGGTATTCAAGCTGCTGGTGGATGAGGTATTGAGTGGCATGGTTTAGAGATTGGTGGGAATGGTTGGACTCGATGATCCAGTAGGTCTCTTCCAACCTGGTGATTCTATGATTCTATGAACCCACCACTCAGAGCCAACCATAGGAGTGTTGGTCCATGAAATGCAGACCCAGCAGGTCCTGGTCTGGTCTCATGTCACTCATGTTCTGCTTTGGGCATTAGCATCTGAAGCCCCTGAAGTAGGCAAGAAACTTCTATCTGCACCAACCCCTCAGCTGTGTCTTGAGGGTCTTATCTTAACCTGCAGATGAGAGACTTGCAAATGATACTGCAAAACTCACTGCCCTTTGTGGCTTAATCCAACCTGGAAATTGAAGCCCCTTGCTGGAAAAGGTGACCACCATGCCAAAATAGCGTTTTAGCTACAAACTGGATAATTTTTTATAATACCATTGTAAACATCAAGAAACAGAGTAATTTTTATTCTTATAGCACAGTCCTTAAATGAAATAAATTCAGGTCAATACACTGTATGTTCATTAGGCACTCAGAAAAGCAGCACAGCACCTTATTGCCTCCTTAGGCTGACAGCAATAATAATTGACTATCCACATTCCAGTATTCTGAAGACTTTCACTCACTAAGCATGCCAGTAAAACAAATAATTGTTTGACTTGCAGAACATGAAAAGAACTATTGTACGAAAAATGAGAAAATCCTGTTTCTACACCTTTGCCAGCCCTCAGAAACCTGGAAGATTCAACTTGCTCATGTGGCAAGTGTGCAAATTCAGCAACAGTTTCTGTGGGCTGTATTCCAAGCAATTCACTACTCCACCACAAGCCCTCTTTACAGACTTATGATCTGGAGTGATGGCCAACCTTTTCCAGTTGTTCCAAATAATTTCAAACATGAAGTTATTCCTACCCTTCACCTTGTCCTGTCATGTTACATGACTAACTGTTCTCTTCAGGCCCATGAGCAATGAGAGAAATGAGATAACCCAGCCTCTGGGTTGGCAAGATATATGGAAAGTAATAATGAACATATGCTATAAGCCTTCCACTCACAAGGAACTGACTGAACCTCTCAAATTTGACCCACTGAGATTATGAGACCATGTCAGTACTGTCACTGGCCCTGCAGTTTTCTACTCCTCTGCACACAGGCCTTTGCTGCCTTGGCTAATGCATGCACAAAGCACTTCCCTGCACATCTGGTAGCAGGTATGTTCTCCCTCCCTCTCCCTCATTTCCAATGTGTAATCCCAAGGGCTGCAGTTTATAAACAGGCTCAGGTCAGGTCCTCCACTAAGCGTTGTAGGAACAAGGATCTTTATGTGGATTCCTTGGTCTCAAAACCAGCTGGGACTATTATCAAGTTTGCTTGATCAATCAGCTTTGGCTTTTCTGTACTAATATCTCCTGTCCTCTTCAATGCTCCTCTAGAGAGACCATGTCAGTTTGACTGGGATCACTGCAGAGAACTAAAAGATTTTACTTTTCCTTCCCCCAAATCACCACAAAATTACCTGGTACATAGGTGGCCTTAGAAAGATTTCTTACTACAAGCCCTTCATAACTTTTGATATACAGAAATGTGAGAGATGAGGTCTTAACTTGAAAGGGATCATTGAAAAGCTGGATGAGGCAACTACTCAGACAGAAAAGCATATTTCCTAAGGAACACAATACCCGTGGCTTCCACTCTTCTCCTCTTCCTAATACAGGCTTGCTTGGTTTTTAGATCATCTGACATGAATGGTTAATGGCCACCCATGGGCTAAGTAGGACTGCAGTAGGGCCACTACTCCTCTAAATGTATAGGATGCTTAATTTCATTTACTTGCCTCTTAAAGCACTTCTTCAAGCTGCAGTTAACTTAATGCACAGTTTTCCTTCTACTAAGGATTTTCTCATTTCTTCATAACTCACCATACCTCCAGTCAGAGCTCTTCTTCTTTCTCCAGGTAACTCTGAGATTGGGTTTCTCACTGTGACTTTCTGTTTGCATCCATAGGATGAGCAACTACTTCTTCCAGACCAGCAACTTCTTTAGACCCTTCAGGAAATACTAAGGAATAGGTTGCTTCTTTGCACCACACTTTGACCAAACCACCAGCTTTTTCTTAAATATCTGCTCTGGCAACACCAGCACAGGATCAGTCTCTTCCCTGGCTCTCTTTTGGGCAGATCATTGTATCATCCTCTATTATACCACACCAAATGCAAGGATCTACTGAGCATTTTACCTCATGTTGTAATTACTTGCATGTAGTGTGAGTCAACAGGACACATACAGCCCTGAGAAAGACCAATGAACCTGCCATATTTACACACTCAAAACTAGCAGGACCACGTTTTATGATCTCCACAAAATAAGCCAAGAGTGATATTTCTGCCCAAGTGACACCTGCACATAAAATTACTCATCGAGCCCTCTTCAGCAAAACACAAGGTATAAGCTGTGTTTACTCTGCCTAAACTTTGCAAAACAGAATTTTCCTTTTGTCAACAAATAAACACACTGGACATTATGCTCAAGAAAACAGATGGGCAGAGCAAAGAACAGATGCAGAATTGGGGGGGGGTACAACTGAAAATTAAACGTCAGGCCTAACTATACTCACAGTCATTTGGACTTTTGTCTATTACAGATTTGTTAAAACATAAGCTACTTCATTACTAAGAAAAATTTAAAAAATATTTGTTTAAAAGTAAACTTCTGGGTTTCTACTGAAGGGAGCATTTCCTTCTACAGATCATTGGCCAGGGGAATGAAACCAGGAAGGAAAAGGAAGAATCTAATAAAAATGTGACTAGTAGAAAAGGAAGGGAGGAAAAAGAAAGAGGTATTTAAGTCATAAATCTATCATAAGTCATAGTAACCTTTGTAAAAATATGAATAGTTTTATCCTGAACAATCATTATATGTAGGCAGCTGTTGGAGACTGAAACAAGATCAAAACAGTCTGTAACTTAATCACTTCATGGAGTGTGGACTAGGACTATTTTAAAAAATAGTTACTGTTTTTGAGGTGATCGGCATGAGGCTACAACATCAGGGTCAGAAAATGAAAAGGTGGTTAGGAGTTGCCAAAAATCAGGAGATTTTCTGGAGTCTCAAACACAAGATCATTTAAAATTAGTATTAGTACATGGCTTCATTTAGGTTACTGTGGCAGGCAAAGTTTTAGTCAACAACTTGTTTCTGTGTGTAATGTTCTTCCTCCACTGTTATTTTTTTTAAAACCTAAGCCCACGCATTGATTTTGTCCACAGTATTACCAATAGCACATAAACATTGATTACATTTCTATAAATGGAGCAGTTTATTACAGCAATTTCTTGTTGCTCTGCACAAGAATGTTTTCAATTTCAAAGCAAGAAGGCTTCTGAAATCCTCCTTGAAAGCATTTGCTATTGTCCACAGAGCATTAAGAAGTAAAAGCCCATGTTTCTTAGAATTTTAACGTTTTGATAAATTACTGAAGCTTAGGTCTGAACGCCCAGCAAAATACACTAACTTTGCCCATTTGAAGTCATGTGTAAGTATAGAGTTGTCAAAGAACTTATGAAAACTTGACTTTAAAAGAGATTAACAAGGTCATGAAAGGGTCCAGCTGCCTGTGGCAGGCCACTCCTCAGGCCTGGAGGTACTGCGTCATACCAAACACCTATCCAGGCACAGCCTTCACACACCTGATGTTTTATCTTGGATTAATTTTGGATGGTTGTAACAAACTCCTCTGCAACCTCCAGCAGTCTCTGAACTGCAGTGTCAAAACTCAAACTGACAAGTGTTCAAGCCATCTGGCTTTGCAGTTACACGTATTAGGATGTGGGGACTGAGCTAAGACCCTCCAGAGGTGCCTTCCAAGCCAAATCTTACCATATTTCCATGAAAAATCTTTTTTTTCTAGTGAATCCATTAATATTTTACCACAAGCAAGGTTCCTCTATGCTGAAATTCCTTTTCTTTTTCCAAAAAGAAGAATACAAGAGTTGAGAACTATTTAGTTTACCTGAACGCCTGCTGCCTTATTACAATGGAGAGAGAAGTACTGTGGACTACATGCAACTCTAAAAATAGGAAGAGATTGAAGAAAACACATAAGAAATCACCTGTGTACAATTTCTGAGAAATACACTCATTATCTGGCTACAAACGTTAGCTGTCAACTAAATGTGACTTGGGTGCACAGAGGAAAAAACAACTCAGAACATATTCCTCCGAGAATCTAAAGATGAAATTCCCACACATTTGCAAGCTCAATCATATTGTGCTTCCATTTACAAAGCCCCTATTCACTGCGGTAGTCAAGTATGCTCACCAAATGTATATTTAAAAAGAAAGGAGCTTATGCCAGGCAGGCGAACAGCAGGATAAAACACTATAATTTTGCAGCTTGCCAGCAGAGCCAGAGAGAGATGGACTGGAGACCGTAATAAACACGAAATCAAATGAAAAACCAACAGGGAACTTGAATGTTCTACCATTACTTTGGACATTTTGGTTTTGCTTTTTTTAAGAGCCTTTGCAACAGAAGTACATTCACAGTATTTAAAGAGGGCCTACAGGAGAGTTGGGGAGGGTCTTTTTGTTCAGGAGTTGCAGGGACAGGATGAGGGGTAGTGGTTTTAAGCTGGAAGAGAGGAGATTGAGATTAGATATTAGGAAGAATTGTTTTACTATGAGGGTGGGGAAGCACTGGAACAAATTGCCCAGGGAAGTCATGGATGTCCCATCCCTGGAGATGTTCAAGGCCAGGTTGGATGAAGTCTGAGCAACCAGATCCAGTGGGAGGTGTCCCTGCCCATGGCAGGGGGGGGTTGGATCTGGATGACCTTTAAGGCCTTTTCTAACCCAAACCATTCTGTGATGCTATGTTACTTTGACCATCCTTAATAAATCAAGCACACCGAACTCTTATTTGCAGTGGTACATTACAGTGGATCAAGTGCTGATTTCCTCCTGTTCATAATCAGCTCAATATTAAATCAAATTCACCTCATAAATACAAAAGTAAATAATTAAATCTCTCTCTCAAGGTGTTAAATGTGGGTAAGTCATTTTGGTTTTAGCACAACTAATCTCACAGCATCCTCACTATTAGCTTTCAGATTCCCTCTGAAGAGCTGATAAAAGCATCTTTTTCCAGTAGACACTGCCTCCCATTTTGCCCTGGCCAAGTGGGCGGTAGAACAGGAGTCCTGTTTCTGCGGTTTGTTTCATAACTAGAGATTTTGTTGGAACAGGCTGCAAAAGGCTTCAGACATAAATGCAATGGGACAGGTTAGGGCCTTGGTAAGTAAGGAGAAAGGATGTTGTGCTTCAAAGGCCTCTAGGCTTTCCTCCTATTGCCTCTCTTCCTAAGGGAAGGTATCACTTCTCTTTACCAGTGTCCCTGTGCTATGCCTATGGATGACAAGATTATTTGTCACATTGCTACTGAAGCAGGAGGTGCTGGTGCTGAGTGACTTGCAGAGTGGGGCTCAGCGCTGCGGTGGCTCCAAGACTGCAGTCATAGGGTGCCCACCTGTACCCCAGTGCTGCTGCTTCCTCACTGGAAAGACGGAGCAGGGCATGGGTTCCCTCTGCAAAATGCTTACAGGTCTGCAGATGGAGAATGCTTTCAGTTGTCCTGAGCAGCAGCTGCTTAGCAGCTAGATTGGAAATACAGTATTTTCAAGATTCAAACAAACGTGCTTTTATAGCATGCTCAGGAAGCAAGAATGACACACACTGTTTCACCTGCTGCCAGACACCTCCCTCAGCAGATTAAACCAACAGACCTGATAAATGTCTATACTATTCAATGCAGTTATTCATCTACAACACCAGATGAGAAAATTTATTAATTTACTAAATAGAAGCTTACATCCCTTAAAATTTTTAAAAGATTTTTTTAAAGGAGGGGGAAGGGGGGAATCTGCCTCTACTTCTGAGACTCTCTTTTTACTGTGTTACTGCCATCTAGCCTAAAAAGAGAAAAAAATTAAAATCCTTTTTTACTGAATGGCAGTACAGTGAAGAGGTATTCCATGGCTCACTAAAGGTTCAAACACAGTCAGAGAACTCTGCCAGCTCAAGGCTAGGAACCAGGTCAGCTCATGTCTCACATTTGCTTCCACACAATCACCCACACCAGAAGCAGCTCGTCAGAGAAGCAGCAGAGCAGGACATGGTACCACGCAGGACACCTGACCTTGTGTGGTTGCCATCACCCTGTGAGCCATGAGAGGACAAAGGTCCCCAGGGTTGCCACTGTGGCCAGATCAAAACAGGATGGTCAAGACTCCCTGGTTCACACTTCCTGCTCCATCACCCCTTAAGTACCCATCAACTTTTGCTCACCCCACCATTAAGCAGCCAACTCAGCCAGGATCTGCACTACATTTCTGAAAGTGTCAGCAAGGACACTAGGGTTCTCCCATCTTTCACAAAGAAATACTGCCTGGGTGCAGCATGTTGAAATTACACATGCTCCGTGCAAACTGAAACACTGAAGTAAAGCAAGCTGTTTAATTCAGCTTGGCCCATAAGCAGAAAAGAGGAAGATTGGAGGGCACTGCAAGATTACTTGGCTTATGCACTCCAGCTCTTCCCTCTTTCTCTGAAAGAATGCTGTGATCTGCGACAACTCAGGTATTGAAACTCTCAAACAACACCTATCAAGCACTTGAATCAATTTTTTTCCATGTTATAAGAGGGAGGAAAAGTGGAGATGTGGCCTTTTTTTCTCTCTCAAATCTTAAGGTAATCTTTTAAAACCAGGTAGAATTACTTTCATATTTCTAGTAACTTTTCATCATTTTTACCTCCTAAAAAAAAAAAAAAAAAATAAAGATCTACATTAATTCTGCTAATCTGTACAAAAAATGGCCTTCCTAGGTTCCTGTAATGGAGTCGTTACCTATTTTGAAACCAAATATGCCCTTCTGGAGGTACCAGCTGTCTGTATTTCAGAAATAACTATGAACAAAGGCAGTTACCAAGATTTTGTTACTTATTTCACAAACATGGGACTAGATTCCCTCAAGGAGACAATAATCTTCCTATTGTACATCCCACTGAGCAAATTACAACCTTGATATAAAACAGGAAGACATAAAACTATGTTGTAGAGGGAATGAGATCTTTCTGGTCCCATGTTTGTGGGGTAAATCAATCAATCTCATCTCATGTAAACTGTAGATCTTGACTGCAGGTCTTCAGCCCGGGAAGGTAGGAGATGAACCATCCCATCCTGAAGTCAGTATCTAAAATAGTTTGGATTAATCGCTGTCTGGAAGTTCCTGGCTTTCTCCATTTACTAAAGACAGGGTTTTGTTTAGGCATCATAGTAAACAACAGCTTTTTGTTGCCACAGCACAGTTCCATTCAGAACACTACCAAAACACTCATTTACTGCAGCAGCTAGAGATTTTCACCAAGCAGTTTCCAAGGAAACCATGGGATTTTGTCACACACAGTCCTGAAGAAGGGTTGGATGGTTGCACTTCTGCAGGAACTCCAGATGAGTCAAAGAGTTGCTCATCAAGCAGTTTCCCCATGACCTGATGTCCAAAGAGGCACTTTCCTCATCCTATTAAGGGTATAATCTGCACTTCCCATCCCTCTCTCCCCAGGCCTTCCATTCTAGGCAGGCTGTGTGCTGCTTCCATGAGCTCAGCTGGTAAAGCTTTCTTTCATTATGCAGGGAAGAGAAAGAAATACCAACCAGAAAAGTTCCTCCACCGCTGGGAGGAGATGCTGATGGGAAAAAGCAAGAGGCCTACAAGAAACACCTGCACTTGCTGCCTTTTACAGTCATGCAGGGGTAGGATTGTAGCTAATCAGGAAACCTTTTCTTCTGGAGAGCAGATGCCTCCCTCCAGCAAGGCAGTGGGAAAATTCCAGCAGGACTAGGGTCACAGGTGGGATATTGCAGGTGGCTCTGTCAGCTGTTCTGCACAAGCTGGTGCTTGGAAAAAAATGCCAAAAAAAAGAGGCATATTCAAACACAAACACCTGTTTCCCACAAGACCACAAAATCTCCAAGGCTGTTCTCTTCACAGAAGCTGTAACTCCTTAGCAGGGACAGCCAGCCTTTCAAAGAGCATTTAGAAACACATGAGCAGATGTAACAGCAGGCTGTCAAGATGTTTAAAAGACACATTCAGAAAGGTGATATTTATTCAAAATTGTTCATAAAGAAAAATGTATCTTTGCTCTCAAATCCCATGGGCTGCATTGAATTTGACAAACAATCCCCTGCCTTCTCCAGGTGCACCATGCAGAGAAAGCAAAACGTGTAGCACGCTATAACGTGTGGGAAAGCCCAGATCTGTGGGTTTTGTAGTAGAGTATGTATATGAAAGGAGGTGAAGAGAGGAGAGTCAGAAAAAAACATCTCATATTCTGCTCCCAGTTCAACCAGGCAGCAAGTATCTGTCCTGAACCGTTTTTCCATTTTGTTTGCTTGTTTGCTTTGCTTTAAATAGTGTATGTCAGCAGAGCTCAGGCTGCACCACAACTGAAGCAGTAACACCTTGGAATGATTTCCCCAGGGCAATTGTCAAACCCAGTGGGGAAGAGCCCCTCCCTGGTGCCAACACTGGGGGACCCAGTTCTCCAGCTTGCCTCTGTCTGGCAGTTTAGTCACACGTACAATGCGATGCACATGGGGTTTCTGTGAGGTAAGTGGGGAAGTTGACCCAATCCTCCAGAAATCATGCTGACCTTTCTCCATCCCACAACACATACCCCACTAATAGGTTTCCTGAGAACAGCCTCTATGCCTTCCTGAAGCTCCTCAACCCACATCATGGTGGGGTTTTCCACTGCCTTGCCCTCAAGGTAACAAGTTTCACCTGGTACATCTCCAGTGGGTTCTGCTGAATTTCTCCACCATCCAGTTGTCCTCCTCAGTGACTCCACTAGGTCCGTCCAGCCCCTTTACCCTTCTTGTACCTCCTGGGGCTCCTGCAAAGGTTCATTAAGGAAATCACAAAGTAGCACAGACCCTTTGCTAAGGTGCCCCAACATCAATCCCCCCTTGGTGGGATGCAGCGCCTTCCTTGGGTGCTGAAAACTCTCATGGTTTAATGGCCCACAGAGGCCCTCAATTGCAAACAAGCAGGGCTAGTTACTCACCTTGCAGAGGAAAACCTTGAAAATGCCATCTCTTAGGTAGTCTACATAAGCAGATAATTAAATATTCAAAGATTATGTTTTTTTAAATACTTGGAGGAATGACACTGCTCTGTAATCCTGTCCGCATTTCCCTGCCAAGTTTATTTTTGTCTTGAAATCATGTTATCCTTTGGAGGACTGCTCCTTCCCTGGAAGACCATTCTTAAATGAGAAAAATGTGCAATGGGAGAGACCATGCTAAGACCCACCTGTAAAGGAACAGCATACTCAGCACTCTATCAGCTTTTAAAAGCACCACATCTTGAATTAGTTGAAAAAGTAAGATACTTTTTTATTTTTAAGAGTTAG
Source organism: Coccyzus lansbergi (assembly GCA_033558105.1). Lineage (NCBI taxonomy): Eukaryota > Metazoa > Chordata > Aves > Cuculiformes > Coccyzidae > Coccyzus > Coccyzus lansbergi. The sequence goes on along the minus strand of JAUMJK010000081.1, from coordinate 1,333,155 downwards.
AAGAACAGAGCAACAGTTAAGACAGCCTGGTTAATGGTCTTCTCCAGAAAGCATCAGAAAATATATAAAACCAGAACATAGACAAGACTCCTTTACTGCTAAACCTGCAAAAAAATTAGACACCAGTAATTTGATTAATTTGGGAAGCTTCCAGTAAATGCAAAAGATAATGTGTGTAAATGATTCCATGTAAAAGAAGTCAACTATTAGACATCACACACTGAATCACAACACTTGTAATGTGAAACACTACACCACAGAGCATCCCAACATGATACCTACTGACAGATGAGCTTTCTTAATGTCTATATTCTCTGTGTTCTCTCAGAGACCCAGGAATCCTTCTCTGCTGCTTGATATTATGACAAATAACTTCTCTGTAGGGGAAAGCTTATTAAAGTAGGTTGCCAAGACAAAGATAGGACATGGCAAACCAGATGGAGAAGGAGAAAAACACAAGAATGGATGAGATTTTCAGCTACACTATCAGCAATGGATGCCACAAGCACCACTGGTCTCAGAAGATCCATGCAAACCCCACTCCTATCACACCAGCAAGTAATCAATAGCGTCCAGAGCAGACCCCTGAAGTGTTGGGTCAGCAAAGAAGTCACACATGGGGAGGTCTGCAGCCAGAGGGGGACATGCTTACAACCCCTTCAACATGTGAACAGTAGGGAATATGGGGAGCACCTCAGTCATAGGCCATACAGTGAGCCCAGGTCCATGGAAAGCATAGAATTTCACTAGTAAGTAGCTGAAAGAAGAACAAGAAGGAAAAAAAAAGAGATAAAAATCACTAGACAACGTGCATGCAAGATAATGTTAGGCTTTATATAAAAAATAGAAATATAATTGAATAATAATTCTGAAGTCAGATCATGACAATGATATGAAATCTTGCTATTTGTGTAAATAAAAAGGAAGTGCTAGAATAAAGAGCTTCTCAAGAAAGGGAAGCATGGACTGATTTTGCAGAAGATAAGAGTTTATCTTCTACCTGTGACCTGATGATAAAGAAAGTAGATGTAGTGAAAAAAATATCACACTGATTTGGGTTGATCTCTTCATACCTGCTCAGTGGCAAATATGGAGAATATTAGAATTTAGCTCAACACAGGCTCTGCAGTTTAGACATGCAGTGATACTTGATGAAAAAATGTTGAGTGGCACACGTGCTCATGAACTGCAGAAGGAGCCATTTGGTGAGACGCAGGAGAAGCAGCTGTGTTATACACCAGCATTGGATGCCAATTCAGTCAGTGGACTGGTGAGCATGGAATAAGTCACACCTGAGCCCTTACATTTGCCCCAAGAGCCAGAGGTTGCACTTCTCTGGTTAGTGTTGTGTCCTGCATAACGGTGCATGCAAAAAAAACAGCTGTTTTTTCCTAAAGTTTGTGCAGCTGTGTATAGCATAAAACTTTCCAGGAACACATTTGGTAGAAAGGAATACTGTAACCTCATTCACTTTGTGTAAGGCCTCTGTTACTCTCCCATCCAAAGAGTACGTGTGCAACTTTTAAATTGGTTAAAAGGAGTCAATGGAAAAAATAAAGGAAGGAAAAAACTCACCCCCAAACCAGAGGTGAAACTTCAGCAACCTAGCTAAGATGTAGACACGCATGTCTGTGTTTCAAGCCATTTAAAACTGGGTCTGTTGGGTCTGTTGGATTACTGTAGCACCCAAATTTTTCCAGAAATATCAGACAAGTTTACCGCAGCAATTAAGCTGTCTACCATCTGTAAAAGATTTGCCCAAAAGTTTTCCCAATGTTTTTCCCCCAAAAGACATTTAACCTAATTCTTTCAATGTTTTGCCTATCATTTAAGTCCATATACATCAAGTATTGCAGAGCTGGCTAGATTTTTGAGGGCAACTTGTCTTTCTAAGGATTAGTTGTGCACTGGTGCACTGAAATTTTATATACAGTGTAGCACTCTGAATATGAATTATTTCTTGAGGAACACTGCGTCTATTCTTGGGAATGGAGAAGTAAAAACTTTACTAGGAATTTCAGCCAAGGAGCTGAGATTAACACCCTTTATTCTTCTCCTAAATGGTGAGTTATTTTCAGAATACTAGACCAGGCTTGAGCTTAATGTCTCCATCACACTGTATAAAAGTGCCCTACAAGTAAATATGTGCACCCAGACAGTGACAATGAAAGACATAGATCTGAATTCCCGAGAACATCAAAAAAAGTTTCAAGTTTTCTCAGCAAGATTTAGTGTGCCTTGTGGTCCAAGTAAAACAGCGGTTAGGAAAGCTGAAGCGTTCTTTATGTTTCTCATCCTTCTAGCTTGCATATAAACCAGTTGTTCCCAACTGCCCAACACTGGTGGGTGTTCTCACTTTTCACTATGGAAACTTAATTTTTTATGTAACTCTCTAAATACAGATTGCTTATGTGACAGATAATCAACCAGTCTACTGCACGTTATTTTCATTCCTTGAACAGTTATGCTTTCATGGAGACTTTTGTTCTCCCAACCTATATCCAAATACTGAGTCTCCTAACTCTGAAAAAGTAATTCATTAATGATTAAAAGGCAGGAGGGTTGGGGGCACAACCTTGTTCTTGTCACATAGATGTGGTGACCCCTTTGTAGCCTGATTTTGACACAGCTAGGGACAATTTTATGCTGCTTCTGTGACTCTGCAGAAGCATAAGATAAGGTCAAGCCTTAGAAGAACTGAGAATAAGTTCCAGAGTTTAACAACACTCAATAAATGACCACATAACTGAGAAGAGTGGCAATTATGAAAAGAAATAGCTCAGTCCCTCACCTGGGTACAGCATAAGGCCTTTGAAATCCTTGAACGACAAGATCTATCTGTACAAAATAAAAATCTCCTTTGCTGTCGAAAGTACAGACTGAATTCTGGGATGGTGATTCTGTGCAACTAAAAATCATCTATCAGCCTTTGTGATTTTATAGCTGATGCTTCACATTCATAAAACAATGCAACAATATAATGCTCCTGGTTTCTTCTTTCAGTTTCTTATCACTGTTTCTGTTTCTGAATTTCATCTGAACAAGGAAGGTCCTTTGGACACGCCATCCATCTCAAAGGAAAGTACCCAAAAGCACAGAAAATGCTGATTGTAGATGAGTAGTGGTCCACATGACCAGTCCCACCATTCTCACTGGGAACACTGAGGCAGCAAAAAGCCATGCACAGGCCTTGAGCTGGGGCTAAAACCCAAACCACCATGCAGCAGTGCTTGCAAACCCTCCCAGCTGCAGGGCTCCCCACCCCTCCTTCCCTGTGTTCCCCTGTCTGGCTGCATGGCATCAGCCCACAGCTCACTGCAAAGCACACCTCATCTTCCTCCTGCTCCAGGGCCACCACCTACACTGTCCTCTGTGACTGCAAGGTAGAGCTCCCTGCCCCCATCCTCCTGTGCCATCCTGAGAGACTTGGCTCCAGGCTGGCTGTACTTGGCTGCTATGGGCTGGCACAGCCATGGCCCTGCTAGCCAAACCCACTGGCAGCTACATTACTCTCCTTTCGGAGCCATCACTCATTGCGTCTCTGGCAGACTTACTGTCACTGATCCCTGTACCATGAGGTAGTGTCTCTGACTCGCAGGTCGTGTGCCGCAGCTGTACAGGATGGCAAGCATCAGGGGGTTGAGGTTTTATTCACAGGCTGCTTCTCAACACAGTGAAGAGAGAAGCAAGACTGATTTTGAGATCTGGTTAGGATGTTGAAAGCCACACAAACAATACATTGAGCACTATGTTGCTAAGCCTTAGTACCCACTGTGTTGAACACACATGCTTTGTGCTATACCTGCCCTCTATCACTGTATTTACCCCTAGGTTTGTAATACAAATTCTGGTGGAGGAAGAGTTAGCATAGATGCTAAAAATTTGTGTTGATTTAAACCTGTGAAGGGGTTTGCTGTTTTTCTTCTCTCTATACAGAAAGGTAAATTTGCAGCACTAAAATGAGAAGTATCTCCGCCCAAGTTTACATATGGGCCCAGTGTTGCTGAAACCAAACAGGGTGTACACAAAAAATAGAAAGTAAAACCATCAGAGAGGCTCTAAGCGCCTAGCAGCTTGCAGGGGAAACAAGGCTCTGGAGACAAGATGGAGTAAGAACCTCCATTCCCCAGGCTTAGCAGTAGGGCTGAAAAAGACAAGGCAAAAAGGGCACCTGTAAGGATTTGTAATAACACAGGGAACCAATGAAGAGGATGAGGGAAAAGCTGGTCAAGAGTGTCACCAGGAGGAGGCATGTACCCTGACACAGGGAGGACCACACACCCCCTTGGTCCAAGGGCCATCTCATTCCCACTTCCAGGTGTCTCTCCATCCTAAACAGGAGAAAGACGTGCAAGTTTACGTTTGCTCTGCTGGCTTCCCCCTTTCTGGGGCAAGGGTGGAGGGCTAATAATGCCAACATAAACTTTTCTGAGGCTGGAACTCCACACCTTTACTTGGATACCTACCCCTCACCCTTTCAGCAGCCTCATAACAGCTGCTGACAAATCTCTGGGGACAAAAGTGTCCTTCTGCTGTGTGCACCCACTTGGCTCTGCCCTCTTCTCTCTAAACTGCATTGGTATGGACTACAAAAGTCCAAGCAATTCCTTATCAAGCCTTTCTAACATCCAGAAACATCCGGGATAGTATTTCTGAGATAATTAGGCCATAGCCTTCCACTAGATAGCTGCTAAAGTATTCAGTCCAGGCAGCATGGACTGGATCAGTTTTCAAGACCATGGTGGCTACAGTCCCTCACATACTCTTCTTTCATTCACTCATTTATTTGTTCACTTGTTCATTCATTCACTCATTCATTCAATGAACAAAGAGCTTCCTTTTCTCAGTCACTTTCCACAAATTACTTCTTAAAACTATCCCATAGCTCCAGTCAACTACAAGTGGCAAGCGTCAGTACACCACTGACAGCCTCCCCAGCAAGCTCAGCCCAGCTGGAGGCAGCCAGTTCTACTGGTTGCCAGAGCTACATCCACTAGCCCCTGGCCACCTCCTTCAGTGCCCCACGGACACCCAGCTGCTCCTGATGTCCACTCTACCGCAACCCTGGGGGAGCCTGGGAAAGTTGCCAGTCATCCCCACCTTGATTTTGGTGGCACCATGGATGACCAGACTGTTACTCACTTGGCAATGGCACAAATGACCACACAGGAGAGAGTACATAATGATATTTGGTGTGATGTGAGTCTACTAGGATCCCTTCATGCTGTTTGTACTTCTGTCCTAAAACTTGAAAATTCTTCAGGGGAATAAAAAGGAAGATCCTGAACAGCTCTTCTATTAAAGCAGCTCTGGCTCATGCACTGCTTCAACTTTTGTAAAGAATAGGATAGGCTACCAAACACATCATGTCTGCTGAGACATCCACAGCCATTTTCCTCCTGGTTCCTGAAAACAGTTTGTATTCTTAAAGAACCCCTTCAAAAGCTTCCACTGAGGAGTTACCTCGAGTACACTCCCATGATCACGTTTACCTTTCCCAGGGTTGTCAATCCCCTTTGAAAGTTTTTGCAGATGCCCACAAGACAATAGCGATCCCTCCTTGGCTTTCCAGAACTTTTAACTCACTTGCAAATGTTATAATAGACCGAACAATTCAACAACTGTGCAAATGACTCACCCATTTCTCACAGTGTGGGTTCACTAACAATAAGTGCAACTGCTACATCATTATAGTCAAGGACACACAATCTCAGAGTCATTTTCCTTCCCTCACCCTTGTTCATGCTTCCATTGTTTGTTATTGGCTGGGCCCTCACAGGAAGGAGACTCACAACTTGAGCTTTACTCCGCTGTGCAGAATAAGGAAGGGCTACAGAAATGCAAAGTGCCACCTGCCATGCCTCAGACCAGACTCCTTCTTGCAAGAGTTGCTCCATCAGCTCTGTGGAGGCACCCTTCATCTACACCATGGCAAGGTCCCAGCTTAGCAAAGTATTTGGACTGTGTATACCAAATAGCAGACAAGAGAGATGGAAGGACCTTAAGGGAACAAAGAACCAGGAAGCTCACACGAAGATTGTGCTCTTAAAAGCAAAGGGATACAATCAGGGTAAAAGTTAAGATAAACTGTCTTGTCTGAAGGTCTGTAGGGAAAGGCAGTGCATACAGCACAAGCACTCGTTCAACAAAGGTTTAAGCTTAGCTGCTGATCCTGCTGTTACCAGACCTTCTTCCAGTTTGAATGTCCTGGCCAGAAAATCCAACTTGCTGGCTCTCCATCTCTCTCCTCTGCTCTTTCTTCACTCTGTCATTTTAGTGGACTTCTAGTCTCTCTATATGTATCTTGTGTATAAATTTCCCAGTTCCTCAGAGAGAGACATGCTGCCACAGCGTTCAGTGGTCTCTGCTAATAACCCCTGGGCTGCCAGGCTAGTCACTCTAAAGTTCTCACCACATTTGGAAAAGCAACAACCAGGAGCCCTGAACTCAGAAAACATCTGGAGGTGTCAACACCCCTACCAAACCCAGGAGGACAGCACCCGCAGGGGAAAAAGCTGGTGCTGAAAATTACCTTTTGCCACTTCAATTCAGAGTTCATTCTTCATGCTAACCACAAAATTTGCTCACCAGGTGCAGGACTGTGAGGTCCTGTGTGGTGCGAGGGCCGCAGGTACAACCTCAAGCACCAAGATGCGTCCTGTCACAGGGCTGGGTCCCAAGTATATTGACTTGTTATTTTTCTATTTCTAATTAATGTGCACCTTACATACTTGGGGGTACTGAATAAACTGTAAGCATTTCCCAGGTTTCACTGTTATCCCATTTGCAAGTGTGTTTTGCTCTGCATCTAACTCGTGCAATATTTGGGTTAAATATCAAATATATCATGGACTCATTTGCAGAAGGAAAAATATAGCTGGAGTCCACGTGACCTTGAGTGCTCAACCCTCGATCTTTTGGTCAAATACAAAGTTCTTACTGATTTCACCAATACCCAAGGAAATTCAAGCAGGAAGATAGCAACAGTAATTTAAAATATCATCTTTCTATTTCTCTAGGATGTGAGTCATTGTAAAATTCACATGAGCAAGTAAAAACCAACAAAATAATTCTATAATTCAACCTATTATACCTTATCATAATAGCCATGTACAAGTCTGCTTAGGTATATGTTTGTGGACAGGTGGGAGGCCAGTTTTTTTAATTCGTACATTATTTTTAACATGAGTTGAAATGCTGTCATGGAGCAGCAGGTTATTTTTTTTCCCCAGGTGAAATCTCTGGCAAAAGTATATAAATGAAGTATGGCTTTTGTGGTTTGTGGGGTTTGGGGTTTTTTTCTATTTTAAATGTATTTTCTGCAGGAACTTACCAAATTAATTTTTGCTAGAATTGGAAATAGTGCATATATATTAACAGCAGTGTTGCTCAAAAGCATAATCTGTAAAACCAGAAATCAAATATGAATAAAATTGTTGGTGCAAACATCATTCTGTACTATAGATGAAAACAAAACATGACTCCATTTTCAAGTGCTGACAGAAATAAAAACTTTGACTCCTGGATGGGTGTCGTAAACCATGATTTCATTTCACACAGAAAATGTCTCAGTAGGTACCCAAAACTGAACTTACAGCAGGGAAAGCAGGGACCAGATGCCAGGGCTTTACTTGGCACTGCAGTTTCCCCAGTGTGGACCTCCACTGCATTAAATATAACCACTTAGGGAGAAGTACGGGTTTGAAGTAAAACAGCAAATCCTAGATCACTTAAACTAAACTCAAATGATGTGGCAACACTGCCCTCATGCTTCTTATTGATTCCTGCCCTTTTCTCATATTCAACATACTTTGGGCCAAAAGATATCCTGGGCAGTTTCTTCCACCACAGAAGTGTTGAGGGACTTACTCTGCGTTTCCTTCAGTCCGTCTACTTAAATCTCCTTGGACAGGCAGCAAACACACATCTGATCAGGGAAAAGAGGATAATAAAATCCCAAAACTTTAATTTCACTGTTTTCTTGGGGGGAATACATGCATCCATAAAAATCATCTCAAAATTGACTGTTTGATTTCTAGATTCAGCTTCACGCTTTATAACTCAGTTTAATGCTTTATAACTGAATCAATAACAAATAAGAAAAATATAATTAATTCCACTAAGAAATTAAAATGGTTTATATCTGTTCTTTTCATTAGGTTCAATACAATGGAAAAGGTTTTTAAAATGAGGGAAATAGATTGTTAGATTGGATTAGATTAATCCTGTTCTTTCTGCATTCAGTGGTTGGGGGATGGCAGGGAAGGAAAAACACAATCCTCTAAGCCTGGCCCAATTAAAATTCTAAAAATTCGTTAAATTTAAATGCAACTTAAAAATTAATACCTATGACGTGTTCCTATCTGCTCCTGTTGAAACAGCCACCCTCTATGAGCCAACAGAGCAAACAACCTACTGAGGAAAGTGAGTAAAAGAAGAGAGGACGTGTCCCGAGGACCAGCCCCGCCGGCAGGTGCAGCCACTAACACTGCTCCAGGAAACGGGTGAAGTCTGAGCACACCAACTGGATGACTCAGAGAGTTAATTTAAGCATATGATAAAGCAGTTAACTACTGTAAAGGAAAACAATGATGGAAACCATACCTTTTATTTTTGTGTAATACTTCACGTAATCCTCTGCATTTTTCCCTACCAGAAACAAAAACAAGCTGGGATGCACAAATAAACCAAGAAAACTGGAGGGAAGGAAGGAAGGAACAGCTTGCAAGGCAGTTGTGGAAAACAAATAACAGAGGTAATGAGGAAGGAACAGAAAATGCTTCACAAAGAGGGGACATGGGTCAGTATTTATATAAGATTGGAACGACTCAATAGATGCAGGGGGAAAAAAGCTTGAAAAGGCTTATTGAACCCAGGAGGTGAACAAGTCTGAGTAACAAAATGAGAAAAGGGAGATTTATGAACTGAAAAAACCCCACAACCCTCTGTTTTATTTCTGAGTTCTTGTAAAACTGGGGATTGCTGCTGACAAACATGAGCCACGGATGTTCATGTGTCCCCAATGCCACCAGACTTCTGTCCTTTCTTGAGAGTGCAAAGCAGGCGTTACACTCCCCTCAGCTGTCACATAAATGTTCATACTTGAAAGGTAAATACTTACTCAGTAAAAATTGTCTGTGTGATGTACGCTTTAGAAACCATCTTTATGCTTCCACAGGAAAAGAAATTAATTAGAAAAAGGAGGTGTAGGCACTAGGCTTTTGTGCTTTGTGGCCCCAAAGCCTTTATGGTTTTCTGATTTAAACGCAAATCATTACCAGTCTGCGCATACCCAAATTATTTGCTTGAGCACTTCCTACCATTTCTCCTTTACCATCTCTCATCATTGACTTGACCAAAGTGGGTTTTGGCTGTAAACACACTCAGGAATCAATACAGCCATGTTCTCCACCAGTGCAGTCTCTGGCACCCACCAAGCACACATCCTCCAGGAGCATCATACGGGCATCACCAACACCTCTCACACTGTGTCAGTCTCCCCTCTCCCCACAGGACAGCTGCACACACAGCACCTCCAGAACATCTGGGGAAGAGGAGCAGGGTCTAAGAGTTTTGCTGGTGTGTTTCTTCCCTGACACTCACAGGTATTTTGCATCATCAAACAACACAGCTGAATGGTTCAGCAGCTAGTTTCACTCAAATATTACTACTCATTTAATTAGCATTGATCTGCACATTTGTCTCATGCTAGGTATCACCTTCTAGGTTTTCCATATGTGTCAGGTTTTCCTGACATGTGGCATTACTTTAACGTCTGGGAGCTTGACTTTTTTCTGCATTCAAAGGTCATGTAGAGTACTTTTTCAAAGCATCCTTCAAGCCAGCTCCTTGACAATGACAGATCTTGGTTTATTGCCTTTCCTAAGGCCTCACAGTGTTTCCTAACAGACATACTATTAGTATTCTCAAATCCACCACTCTTGAAGCCAGATGTAAAGTAACCACGGAAAGCTGTATACAGCCATCAAACCATATGAACAGTTTTATAACTACTGGCAACCCACCGAACGTTAAATATTGGATTAACATTCAACAGCTCTGCTGGTGCTTCCTGCACTTTGGCAGCGAGATCTCCCCTCTGTGTTGTACAATAGCCGAACGGGGAAAATCTCTTTAGGGGAAAATCTCTTTAAGGTAAAATCTCAAAATGGAGGGCTTTGCTTGTGCTGCACCAGACTTGGAATACTCTGAGCCAGAGGAAAAAGGGAGCAACCCAACAGACCACAGGCAGGGAGATGAGACCTATGCTGCTTCTCAGTCTCCATAATCAGCCTGCAACTCTTTACTTGCATGGCTGTTTCAGGGGAAAGTCCGTGCTTGAGTTGCTACCAACCCAAACACACCCTCTCGCGCTGCTCTTTGCATGCCCCTAAGAAAGAACTGTGATCCTATTGGGATCAGGACTGGTTCTCCTGTATGCAAAGTGAGACTTTTTCTCATGTTTGCTTGAATTTCTGCCTCTACACGCCACAACACGAGCTCTTCTCCAAGCACAAACAATTTGTTCTGAGAGCTGGTTTATGATGTCTGCGCTCCAGTGATACAAGGACAAGTCCAAACACTGCCTTATACCTCTGCCTACTTTTAAGCAAGATCCTTCCTCATCTTTGTATCCCTTCTCACAGCCTGACACTGCATCTGGTGCCTTGTATAGGACCAAACCCACCTCCGATGTGAGGTTTTGCAAGACTGCAGGCACTAACCTGACCCTGACATCCAGCTTCCACCTCCATAAAGCACAGGCAGGTGAGCTGCCGCAAATGCTGGTGATCCTGCCAACACAGGTCAGGCACCGCAGTCATCACCTGTCAACTATTTCAGTGCACATCAGGGCAAAACAAACAGACACAGCTGAAACTCCCAGAGAGAAGCCTGATCCTGGAGTGATGCCAGGCAACTACTGTTGCCTGTGCACATACATCCCTCTCAACATGCTATTTTACATCCAGACACACAGGCTGTACCATTTTTAGAGGCAGAAGGAGACTGACTGATAGACTCCATCACGCAGCGCAACAGAACATGCTAACAGAACTGTGACAGGGGTAATCGCCGTGTTTAAAACACCATTTTAAAAAAGATAACCTGTCAAGTTTGCTTATGTTGTAAGGCTTCAGCCCCAGAGGACTCCAGCATATTTCCAACACACCGAACCAATTGCAGTTTACATTCATTTCACTCTCTATTAGAGGTGCTCCATTTTCCAGGAAAACTAATTTGATCAGCAGCCCTTGGCCAGCCACAGCTTTCTGCACGAAACCTGAGTGCCTCCCTTCACTGAATGGGGCATTGGGTAACAGTCAGCGGAAAACATACAGTGCAATCTGTGGCATGTCACCATAAACGCTGCTACATGCCGAAAATAGTTTCATCTTCCTCTGCCTCGTGCAGTCTGGAACTAAAACATATGGAGTTAGCACGGACACTGATTGGATTTTGATTGTTCTGAAACACTGCCAAGTTTAAAGTGGAGAGTGTGGCCTGAAAGGAAATACAGTAGACACTAGACAATTTACTTGTTTCTGAGTAGGGACCTGGCTGACGGGCCACTTCGAAGGTGGCTAACAAGAGCAGCATGTTCCCATATGGAAACCATATGGAGAAATTGGCCAGGATCTGAAAACATGGCACGATATATGTTATCACAGCAACAGAAAAAAGCAGAGAGCTGTAAAATCAGTGCCAATCACAACAGCAAATTGCTGATGGATGGTGCTGATAAATAACTAACATAGCTAACATACTTGCAGGTTTTAGATAAACTGCTGTAGAATCACAGAATCATAGAACAGTTTGAGTAGGAAGAGATCTTAAAGATCATCCAGTTCCACCCCCTGCCATGGGCAGAGACACCTCTCACTAGACCAGGCAGTTCAAGGCCCCATCCAACCTGACCTTGAACACCTCCAGGGGTGGGGCAGCCACAGCTTCCCTGGGTAACCTGTGCCAGGGCCTCACCACTCTCGCACTAAAAATATTCTTCTAAAAACCCGATTTCTTCCCAATAGCTAATATGTTTCTTCCTAATATCTAATCTAAATCTCCCCTCTTTCAGCTGTAAGACCTGGAGAGGGGAAATGCAAACACGAGGTGAACATGGAAAGGTGGCAAAGTGCTGGGCGCAGATTTGCCTGGCTCTCTTGGCTCAGCAGTGGGTCCTGCAAAATCAAGGGTCCCTAAAACCTTGAAAAAAGAGAGAGAAGACTCCTAAAGGGTGATAACTTTCCTAAAGAAACCTGAGAGCAGACTCACAAAACCAGGCAAAAGTGCAAATGTTTACATCTGGAGAATGCGCTGTTGAGCTCCGCAGCCGAGTGCATCCTCCCTAGAGCCCAGAGCATCCCCAAGAGCCGAGTGCATCCTCCCTAGAGACGAGCGTATCCCTCCCGAGCCGAGTGCATCCCTACAGAGCTGAAGGCATCCCCAAGAGCTGAGCACATCCCTCCCGAGCCGAGCGCATCCCTCCAGAGCTGAACGCATCCCCAAGAGCCTGGTGCATCCCCCCTAGAGCCGAGCGCTTCCCTACAGAGCTGAACGCATCCCCCAGAGTCAAGTGCATCCTCCCCAGAGCCAAGTGCATCCCCTCCCGAGCCAAGTCAAGCGCATCCTCCCCAGAACCGAGTGCATCTCCAAGAGCCGAGTGTATCTCCAAGAGTCGAGCGCATCCCAGGCGAGCGCCTGGCCCTGGGACACAGCGCCCCCAAGCGCCCAGTCCCCACGACGGTTCACCCTGGTGGGGAGAGGGGGGGACACCTTTGGAAGAGGCCGGAGTCCTGCGTCCAGTTCTGGAATCCCCTACAGAAAAAGGATATGGAATTGTGGGAACAGATCCAGAGGAGGGGTGCAAGATGATCCGAAGGCTGGAGCAGCTCTGCCTCGACGTCAGGCTGAGACAGTTTGGCTTGTTCAGCCTGGAGAAGAAAAAGCTCCAGGGAGACATTACAGTAGCCTTCCAATACCTGAAGGGGATACAAGAAAGCTAGAGAGGGACTGTTTACAAGGGCTTGTGGAGATAGGATGAGGAGGAACAGCTTTAATTTGGAAGGGGTAAGATTTACGTTAGACATTAGGAAGAAATCCTTGACGCTGAGAGCGGTGAGGCTCTGGCGCAGGTTGCCCAGGGAAGCTGTGGCTGCCCCATCCCTGAGGGTGTTCAAGGCCGAGTTAGATGAGGCCTTGGACAACCTGGTCAGGTGGGATGTGACCCTGCCCATAGCAGGGAAGTTGGAACTAGAAGGGCTTTAAGGTCCTTTCCAACCCAAACCACTCTATGATTCTGTGATTCTGAGATAATACAGGGAGGAAATCAAAAGGATTACCTGAATTTAGGAGGCATTTATTCATTGTGTTGCCCAAGGAACAAGGAGAAATTAACCCTCTTGTCTCCACATTTTGCATGTTCTAACCTGGAATGCTTTCATACCTTTGTGGGGGTTTTTTATTTTCTTTAAAACAAAAATAAGGCCAAATTTGGCTGGAGTTAAAAACTAAATTTAAAAAGACATCAGAAATTAACAATTAATCTCAAAACAACAGAATCATAGGATGGTTTGGGTCTGAAGGGACCCTAAAGATTATCCAGTTCCAACTGTCCTGCCATGGGCAAGAACATCAGGTCACGTTGCTCAAAGTTTCATCGAACCTGCCCTTGAACACCTCCAGGGATGGGGATACCTCCAAGGATGGGGAAACATTTCCGTCAATGTTCTGGTATGAGCTAAAGTAGAATCAGCTTTCTAGCAATTAGCTAAGCCTACTCTGAATAACTTCATTTTCTGAAAGTTAACCGCAGGTTTTCCAGTCAGTGTTTCTCTCTAGAAGTAGTACCATGGGGCACCTGTATCCAGAAAGAAAGGCCAATGCTTATTCTCATAGTAACCAAGAGCATCCATAAGCTGATCGAATACCATCACTCAAAGGAGTGAAAAAGACCTGCAGGGTGCATCTCATCTGTCTTCTTGTCCCAATCTCAGAACTGTGCATTCTGGAATCCAGTTCTGGACTCCGTCTCCCTCCCAGCCTGAGACCCTTTTTCTTAGCTGGCTCTGCAGCATCTATAGTTATGTAGTCATGAAGAGGTGGGGGAACGCAATTCCATACACCTGTATATATTTTATTTTCTTATTAATAGTATTTTCTTCCTTATTTCTATTATTATTTCATTAAAGCTGTTTCAGTTTTATTTTCTAATCCACAAGTCTTTCTCCTTTCATTTCCCTTTTACTGGGGATGAGAAAGGGAAGTTGGACCACAACTGCTTGCATTTTAGCTGCCAGTCAATTAAAAAAACTTAAAACCCTTTTTTTTTTCTTTTCATTTTGTGGACAAAGCAGCATTTGTTCGTATTTTCATAGACCCAAACCAGTCACTTTTCCAAGGTTATTTTGTTTCATTCAGTGAAGGGGAAAGAAGAAATATCCACATCATTTCAACTCTGAGGGGAAGAGAGGAGAAAATAATTGAAAACACCAAAGCACAGGCCATCCAGCAACGTGACAGTCATCAAGGCCACATTTTGTACTGCTAATTGGTGGCTGAAATGTTTCCAGGAGAGAAGTATTCTGTGCAAAAGCAGTATCCAGAGAGCTAAAGCATAGGATTATAAATAGGTTATGCGACTATTGGTCTTTTAAGGGTAAGATCCCCTGTTTTCCCACCTCATTAGCTACCAAACAATTTTTCATTTCTTACTTTTATGATTTTAAAGCTGTATGGAACAGACTTTTTAAAAACCTTTGTCCATGGAAAAGGCATTAGATTTTCCACATGAACTCTTCAAGAGTTATAGCTTTTCTTTTTACAGGTGACAGTTCAGGAACTGTTTCACCAGTTCTGTGCATTGCTACATATTCAGTTCTTGTCTTCAGTAATATATAGCAAAAATATATAGACCAAAGCAGTGATTTTGTGTTTATTAAATTAATGCAAGATTTATACAGAAGGTAGACTGATACAAAGCGCAGACAAATCACAGAATCACAAGCTTGGAAAAGACCCACAGGATCATCAATAGCACTTATGCTGACTCTGAGAAAAAAAACAGCTCAGGGAAAATGTGAATATATTTCATTACAGCTTTGACCAGCCCCAAACACTCTGCTCATTCTTTTTGGAAGACCCTTGTACGAAGACACCTGCATGCTTCTACCCTTCCTACTGCTGATACTAGCGAGATGTTAGTACTTGAAATGCAAAGTCCCCAACAACACCATCCTAACCCACATATGTACTGTTGCGAGACTTTGAGCCCTGACCTTTTGGGTCCACAATCCAATGTCCTTTCATTTTAAGTGAGTAACAGTACTGATCATTTACTGGTTCTGTGTGTGTCCCATTTCATAGAATTATAGAATGGTTTGGGCTGAAGGGACCATAAAGATCATCCAGTTCCAACCTCCCTGCCATGAGCAGGAACTGCTTCCATTGGATCAGGTAGCTCATAGCCTCATCCAGCCTGGTCTTGAACACCTCCAGTGATGGGGCAGCCACAAGTTCTCTGGGCAACCTGTTCCAGTGCCTCACCACCCTCACAGTAAAAACATTCTTCCTAATATCTCATCCAAATCTACCCTCTTTCAGCTTAAAACCATTACACTTGGTCCTATCACTGCATTCCCTGAGAAAGAGTCCCTCCATAGCTTTGCGGGTTTTTTTCTTTGTAATTGCTGTTTGGGTTGATTTCTGGCACTAACTGGGAGGGTTGGGGGAGGGTTATGCACAGTAATGACTTGAAGATCATCAATTGCTCTTACAGCTCTCATTTATCAAGCCCTATCAGGCATTTTCAATGCTAAACTGTATAGCCACCCAGCCAAGGAGAAGCAGCTGATGAGCTCTTCTATAAACAGCTGGGGTTAATCTCCAAATCAATGCCTCTTGTCATTGTGGGAGACTTCAATCTCCCTGATATCTGCTGGGAGTACAATACAGCAGAAAGGAAGCAGTCTAGGAGGTTCCTGGAGTGTATGGAGAGGGTGGTTAGCAGGACAGTAGCATTAAATTTCCAGAGGGCAGACTCTGAACTCTTTAGAAGGCTGGTTGGCAAAGTCTCCTGGGAGACAGTACTTAAGGGCAAGGGAGCCCATGAGGGTTGGGAGCTCTTCAAAAAGGAGATCCTAGCAGCTCAGGAGAAAGCCATCCCTGTATTCCAGAAAAAAAGCTGGCAGGGGAAAAACCAGCTTGGTTGAACAGAGAGATCTTGAGTGACATCAAGAAGAACAGGAATGTTTATGGGCTATGGAAGAGGGGACAGGCCTCTTAGATGGACTACAGGAGGGAAGTGAGGTTGTGCAGGGAAAAAATCAGAGGGGCTACGGCTCAACTAGAAATCAGATTGGCTAAGTCTGTGAAAGATAACAAAACATCTTTCTATAAATATATAAATAATAAAAGCAGGACAAGGGAGACCATACAGTCCCTACTGGATGCAAAAGGAACAACACTGACAGGGGATGAGGAAAAGGCTGAGGTACTTAATGCCTTCTTTGCCTCAGTCTTTAATTGTAAAAAAAGCTGTTCCCTCTGTGTATAAACCCCGAACTAGAGGAGCAATACAAGGCTCCCATGGTCCAAGAGAAGGTGGTCAGAGCCTTGCTTGCCCAACTAGACACCCACAAGTCTATGGGGCCGGACGGGATTCACCCTAGGGTATTGAAGGAGCTGGCGGATGTATTGGCCAAACCCCTTTCCATTATTTTCCAGCAGTCCTGGAAAACTGGGGAGGTTCCACTGGACTGGAGGCTGGTTGATGTTGTGCCCATCTACAAGAAGTGTTGCAGGGAGGATCCAGGGAACTACAGGCCAGTCAGTCTGACCTCAGTGCCAGGGAAAGTCATGGAACAGGTGATCTTGAGTGCTATCATGAAGCACTTACAAGAGAACCGGGTGATCAGGCCCAGTCAACAGGGGTTTACCAAAGGCAGGTCTTGCCAAACCAACCTGATCGCCTTCTATGACAAAGTCACTCGGCTGCTGGATGAGGGAAAGGCTGTGGATGTATCTTCCTGGACTTCAGTAAAGCCTTTGACAGAGTTTCTCACAGCATTCTGCTACGGAAACTGTCAGCCTCTGGCCTGGACAGACGCACACTCTCCTGGGTAGAAAACTGGTTGGATGGTCGGGCCCAGAGAGTGGTGGGAAATGGTGTGAAATCCATTTGGAGGCCAGTTCCAAGTGGGGTTCCCCAGGGCTCAGTGCTGGGTCCAGCCCTGTTCAATGTCTTCATCAATGACCTGGATGAAGGCATCGAGTGCTCCCTTAGCAAGTTTGCAGATGACACTAAACTGGGTGGAAGTGTCGACCTGCTGGAGGGTAGGGAGGCTCTGCAAAGGGATCTGAACAGGCTGGACCACTGGGCTGAGTCTAATGGCATGAGGTTTAACACGGCCAAATGCCGGGTCCTGCACTTGGGGCACTACAACCCTATGCAGAGCTACAGACTAGGAGAACACTGGCTAGAAAGCTGCCTGGAGGAGAAGGACCTGGGGGTGTTGGTTGACAGCCAAATGAACATGAGCCAGCAGTGTGCCCAGGTGGCCAAGAAGGCCAATGGCATCCTGGCTTGGATCAGAAATGGTGTGACCAGCAGGTCCAGGCAGGTTATTCTCCCTCTGGACTCTGCACTGGTGAGACAGTTCCTTGAATGCTGTGTTCAGTTCTGGGCCCCTCACCCCAAGAAGGATGTTGAGGCTCTGGAGCGAGTCCAGAGAAGAGCAACGAAGCTGGTGAAGGGGCTGGAGAACAGGCCCTATGAGGAACAGCTGAGAGAGCTGGGGTTCTTTATCCTGGAGAAGAGGAGGCTGAGAGGAGACCTCATGGTCCTCTACAACTACCTGAAAGGAGGTTGTAAAGAGGAGAGTGCTGGGCTCTTCTCCCAAGTGACGGAGGACAGGACAAGAGGGAATGGCCTCAAGTTCCGCTAGGGGAAATTTAGGCTAGAGATTAGGAGGAAGTTTTTCACAGAAAGGTTCATTGGGCATTGGAACAGGCTGCCCAGGGAGGTGGTTGATTCCCCTTCCCTGGAGGTGTTTAAGGCATGGGTAGATGAGGTCGTGAGGGACTTGGTTTAGTGTTAGATAGGAATGGTTGGACTCGATGATCCGGTAGGTCTCTTCAAACCTGGTGATTCTATGATTCTATGATCTACTTCATTAAATAAACCAGCCTTCAAAATAAAAATATTTATCTCATGAAAAAGATCAAAAGCTGTAAGTGTCTAAAGGCTTTTCAATACAATATCAGCAATTGTAAGTTAACTTTTACACGTCAAAATCTGTAAGCAATTATGTAAGCCCATATATACACAAGATACATATATATACATATATACACCATAATTTGGAAAAAACAGGAAAAAAAGCCTTTGGGATGAACGTTAGCTTATGTCAGGATAAAGCAGAGGTCATCGCATATTTCATCATCACTTCATCCATCACAAATCTAAAGGATGATGCATTTTTATTCTGATCATGAAAAAAAAATTTACACTGATTTACGATAAAACAGAAAAAGCTTGTCCTATCCCTGTCTCCAGCTGCAAATATTTTTTTTGCCTGTTTAACATCCATGATATATGTTCTTCCAGAAATAGAAAGGTCTCATCAAGGTTCATGCTACCTCTGCTGCAGGGAAAGCCAACCAGACCTGTCCTCATGAGCTCCAGCACCAGTGGCACTCATACTTTCCACTATCTAAGCCAGATTTTTAATGGCAACCCCTAAACACACCAGTAAGCACAGTTCACTGTCTGATGCTCCTGTTTTCATTGTGAACTCAGGAAATGTAGCAGAACTAGCTTTAATTAGGCAACAGCCTCCAGAGCATTCCACTCTGCTCTTTCAGCAGAACTCATCAACTGTCCCAAGATCAAGCCCCTGCTTTTTAATTCCTCAGCTTGCATTATTTCCTTGAGTTTGAAGGCAGGTGAGACAACCAGTTAGACCTGTGCACCCTCTGCTCTTGCAGAAGTTATGGCCAAATCATCTTAATGCAAATAAATGTAAAACTGAAGACACTGCAGCCCGTGGTGTCTTTGTAAAGTTTGGCTCTTTTTCCCAACCCTGGTGGATCTCAAGCTGACACTCACAACATCATTTCTGGGACTGTATGGGAAACAGTAGTAACAGACTGTAATAGGGCAGGGATGGCACTGCTCAGCTCCCATCTCAGAGGTGGTGACCTCTTCGAGGAGGGTGCTGGTTTCTTCCCACAAGTGACGGGACAGGACAAGAGGGAATGGCCTCAAGCTGCACCAGGTGAGGCTTAGGCTAAACATTAGGTTAAAAAAATTCACCGAAAGGGTTATTGGGCACTGGCAGAGGCTGCCCAGGTAGGGGGTCGAATCACCTTCCCTGGAGGTGTTTAAGGGATGGGTGGATGAGGTGCTGAGGGGCATGGTTTAGTGTTTGATAGGAATGGTTGGACTCAATAATCCAATGGGTCTCTTCCAATGTAGTGATTCTATGATCATTTGCTGCTCCTCTGGCTCTTCATCATCAGGATGATCAAAGGAGCTGAAGCTGGCAAAAGCGAGGTTCCAGTAAGCACCCCATTTCACAGCAGCTAGTGGCAGCTGGTGAAGGAAAGAAAGATCAGATGCTGAGAAAAAGCCTGCAGCACCAGCCCGAGGTCTGTCCAAGCAGCTGCTGACAATCTGGCATTTCACCTTTGCATGTAGCAGCCCTCCACCAACTTTTTCTTTCCAGAATTTCCCTTACTGCCATTGCTGTCAGCACAAGTAAGCTCAGCAGCACCAGGGGAAAGATTGGGAGTCTTCTCAAAGAACAACATAGTCTAGAGCTTGCCCCTACATCTGAGGCTAGAAAAAGTCCAAAATGCAAGGATGTGAAGAGAGGATGCCAACAAATAGTGGCAGGCTGGGAGGTGGACAAGAGAAAGTAGAAAAACGGGGCAAGTGAATAAAGTGATTCTTATACCAAACTGAAGAAGCCAGAGTCGGTGTTTCCTACAGAGAAAGAGGCAGTAGCTGAGGGAGTGGGCAGAGGCTTGCCATCCCTTTATCACTGGGTTAGACACACTTATTGATTTTCCATAACTCCCAGCTCCTGGAAATACGTGATTTTGTGCTGAAAGTTGAGGTTCTGGCAAAGAAAGAAAGGAAAGGAAAAAGTCATAGTTACAGACCTCAGGAGGCAAATAAAAACAACACAAAACATACTCTGATTTTAAAAGGTCCTGAAGCCAATTAGGAGTTTGCATACTTGGAGCTAGCTACATTAACTGAGACTTATATATACGAGTTTACTTGTCAATAGTCTTTATCTTTAAAAACTGCACCTCACTTTGCTATTAAAGAAACTTGTTCTCCACTCACATCAGATTATTACGTTTGTCTCTTGCCAGTAATTTTTTCTTTTCTACCTCTTAAATTCTGACCAAAATGTAATTTTTCAATCAACCGAGAATGGGGTTGACACTTGTCATTTAGTGACCTATAATTATGTCTTTAAGGTTAGAGAGTTGACATGTACTAAGATAAAAAATAATAAAAAAGAAAGCTGGGCTAGAAAAATAACAGCTGAGAAATTTGCTGGAATAAAATATATATAAAAAGACTTTTATCTTTTAAACACTCCAATAATATTGTTCAACCACACTTAATGACTGAAACATTTTTTCATCTCTTTTTAAGCACACCTTTAAAACGAACCACAATAGACAGAGATTCCTGCATCCACTTCCTGGTATCGACCATTATAAATCTATGAAATAAATATGCTTTAGGTTATTTTTGTAAGGGTAATGTTTAATATCTGTCCCTATCGTGTAAATGTGTAGAATATACCAAAGGTTTAACATCTGCTATGAATAATTTTACAGAGGCTCTCAAGTTCTCTATTTTAAGATTATTAGGATATTGTACAGGTGGCCAAATTATTAAAATATGGTTTAAATTCGACACTCATGCATTTTCATAATGTGTATTGGATTTTAAGGTCTGGAAGCCACATGTCAGCGCCAGAAAATGCAAGGCTGGTTTGCTGGGAATTGAAACATTAAAGGTCACCTTCCAAACATTACAGACCTGCTGCAGTGTCACAGCTGTGGGGGAGCCTGCTCTGCAGAAACACTTTGCGGCACCCCCAAGGTAGAGGCGATGGAAAAAGCTAAGGCAAGGTACTTTCTTTCCAGACAAGTGGCCATGTCTATGAGCATTCCAGCATTAGTTTCTCTGCAGAAACACTGATTAAGTCAAGACCTTTACCAACTGATCTTAATTTTAACATCTAACTTGACATGCAAGCTGCAAGTGTAATGTGGAATGAAAACAGAGGTATAGGAAGTCAAATAACTGCCTTTGATCCTGATTCTTTGTTCATAAAGTACTGTGAAAGCTCAATGAGGGAAAGCTAAATAAATACAATTTTAAAGAGCCCTACTTACTATTATGGCCCAAGACTCGGTATTTATTTCTGTTCTGAGTGAGTTGCTTCCTAATGAATGAACAGAAACCTCCTGCCTGATGCCCTAACAAGGTGCAGAGTTCAGGGGATGCAGCTGAGGAGTTTGGGTCCCAGCTGAAGGAAGGACACGATTGACACGAGCAGGTGAAACCTGCTTCTGCTGCCTGCGGTTTTACTAGGCTGCTCTGAAGACCACAAAACGTGGGTTTTAGCACAGGAACTTCTGCATCTTCTTTGGGGAAGGCACTAGCTCCACTGCTGCAACAGAAAGAGTTGCTTTACTTGATTTCCTCTGTCCCATGGTGTAGCAGGGGATGCCATTATCTCAAGAAGCCTCCTGCAGCACCACCTGAACTCTGAGATGTCAGCTAGCATCTACTGGTTTATTTCCTAAGAATCAGCATTTGTCTTTGTGCTTCCAGGTGATCCCTGCAGAGGCAGGACTCACGGTCAGGAAAGGGAATAGCACATGTACACAGGGGAGCTGTGATGATTCTCTGTAAATGGGGAGTCTCATGCTCCAGGCCCACCTGTTGTGAGCCATCCCGTTCGTAAATGTTTTAATTTTCCAGTATGCATAATTTTGAGCACATTCAGGGTAAACACATACTCTGCTTGAAGAATAATAATATCAGACACAGATAAGCCTGAATCAGAACAGTCCAAAATAATCTCAGAACTGAGATGATATGAAATTTTATCTCCAGCATTGACTTGGAGAAATATTTCTGTCTGGATTTTTTTTTAAAGGCAACTATTAAATTATCTGAAAGAATCAGCAAAACCCCCAAAATTTATACAAATCTTAGAAAGCAGCATCACAACAAATGAGCAGCACAAAACAAACCAGCCTGCAGTTTTGATTATCCAATCTCCCAGTCACCTCCATAATGGGATGCTCAGAAAAGCAAATAATAGAATCATTGTCCAGAAGGATACAAAACAGAGCATTCACAGTTACAGCCAACAAAATCTACAATGACAATTACCCTAGACATATCTGTAACATAAAGAAATTCTTTAATTGCCAGATAGGGTTGCAGCAGGGAACTGTGGAGATACACTTGGTTTTCCTCATATCTCTGCAACAAGCCTTACAGGAGACGAAGTTCAAGTTATAAAGATGCTTACCACTTTATAAGTCTATTTATAAAACCCCCATAGATCGAATTATTAACACTCCCCCCCCTCCAATTTCAATAGTTGTTAAGAATAAATATGCCTCACATATACTCTCATTCAGCCCACAGGGAAGTGGAAGAACGTAAAGAAGTAAAAACTATAAGGGCAGGCACCAAATTGATCTTTTTGTTGAATCCACTATTGCAGAGCATTTCTTCACACGTGGCACTAAAAGGTTATCTCAAATGTGCTCTTACTCAGCTACACAGAGGTATCGACTAATGTTGGCTGTTGTTACACACAGCAGCTGTCAAACTTTTGCTCTAAAATTTTTAGTAACTGAAGGGGGCCGACGAGAAAGCTGGGGAGGGACTTTTTAAAAGGGCATGGAGTGATAGGACAAGGGGGAACAGCTTTGAAGTGGAAAGATTTAGATTATATATTAATAAAAAATTCTTCACAATGAGGATGGTGAGGCACTGGCACAGGTTTCCCAGGGAAGCTGTGGACATCCTATCCCTGGAGGTGTTCAAGACCTTCTAACAATGTCTATACAGTCCTGTACTCACATACCTGTGACCTGAACATCACAAACACCAGCACGTTACAAGCCAAAAGCCAAGGAGCGTTGTGATTCCAGGACTTAAAATTAGACCAGGCCTATCACCTTTGAGTCAGAGGTGACTTTCTTTTTTGAGGTAAAAGAAAACAAGTCTGCTTACAAAATATATTCTGTGGCATTATAAAGCAGATTAGACTTGAGAGGAGGTTGTGTCCTTGGTTTAGAAGACAACATTCCTCAGTGCATGATAGCTCAGTGTTATCTGGAAAAAAAAAAAAATAGGGTGGTAGGTGAATTAGATGATTTGACAAATAGAAAACTTGCAGTCTAATAGTTTACTCTTTCTGGTTTGATTATTTGCATTTAGCTCAATAGCTTATGGAAACAAGTCACATACAATCACATTTCAGACATGTAGAAAAGAACGCATTTCTTCCCCCAAAACTTTTGAAGCCACCTGCCACATTTGACATATTTCAAATTTATATGGTGCTGTAAGTATTACAAAAAAACAGCAGCTGCCAGAAACCAAGAAAACCTTTTTGTAGGCTCTTGCTGGATAGTGGACCGCATAGAAAAAAAAATTTGAACTAATTAGCAAAGTTTAAATATGGAACAGTCTCCAGGCAACGCCCACATTTTATGAGATACTTGGGCATCATTAGTTCTGATGCTTCCAGGACTACTTTGGGGGAGAATGAGCTATTTCGCACATCAAATTATGGAAAAAGATAGAAGCAATTTTAAATTGCCTTCTTTCACTGCCCTGCAGTTCTTACTGTGTATTAGAAAAGGTTGACATTTTAAATTTACACAGTACAAACCAGCTGATACTGATGAGGAAGAGCCTTATTATCAGGTCTGCACACACCTTGACCTATATTTTCATGCCAGAGAGCACTACTGAATAAAGCTTGACCTCATCTGTCAAGTGGATGATAGAAATAAACCTGTATACACAGAGTGAAACTACTAGCTTGACAGTCCAATAGAAAAAGCACCACATCCTAAACATAAACATTTACAGCTATAGAGAGCTACTGTTGACTTTGAAGGAAGAATAATTAACCTTCAGAGCATTCAATCAATACTCTAGTTTTAAGTCTTTCTAACTTCATCTTCCAAGTTTCTAGAGTGTTTTGTTTGCCACTTTTATTTAAGGTGTTTAACAGTATTTTTCACACCTCAGCATAAACCCAGGTAGTGAAAACTGAATTACACCGTTTTGAAATACTGCAAACTGCATGGATGATAACCCCAGTATAAGAAGTACATTTAGAGTTCCTATAAGAGCCTGCATATTTATTGTTGAAGATATTTCTTATTATGTACTTTATTATTAATTGAACACATTCAGTATGCAGGTAAGGAAACAGGGCAGCCAATATAAAACCCTTTCAGAGCAACAGGATTCCCAGCTCAGCTCACACATACAAACCGGTTTTCATTACAATGCTGTGCAGACATGTTAAAAAAAACAACACAGAAGGAACCATGTCCTGCACTTCAGACTTCAGTGTTTGCTCCAAAATACAGTAGCACTTAAACTAACAGTTGCTTGTTTATCTGTAATTGTATCAACAGAAATTAAATCAATGTCTAAACTCATACACGACCTGATACCCACATCAAGACTATTCTATTACAGCTAAAAACATGACACTGCAGACAGTTTCAAATTTCCAGAACCAGAAGTAGTAGTGCTGAAGCCAGGAGTTACTTCAATCAGAGGGACATTGACTAAGCCAATTACTTTCAAACCTGAAGGGATGACAGCTCTGTTAAAGGAATATAAGGCTAAAAAAATGTCCACTGAGCATCCAGTGCTAAGTCAAAGTTAAACTTAGGACAGAACTTAGAGGCTGTTTTCCTTTTGTTCCAAAAAGCTAAGCAACAAACAATTTAAAGGTTTCTGCACAGTGACAACATGAGTAAACTGCCTGGTAGCATAGCAGGAGAAATACTCTCTTTAACACCATCTTCTCATACAAAACAGTATCATAGAATCAACAGGTTGGAAGAGACCCACCGGATCATCAAGTCCAACCATAGTGAATTAAACAGAAGATATATACAAGTCAGCATTACATGCCAATCCAAGTCAACATTTCAAATACACTGCAGAAATTCTTAGCAACTTTCAGAGACTTTTTTGAGACACTTCAAAACTGGAACTTTTACTTGCCTCTAAAAATCATATACTCTGCATAAAAGATTTTGCCCTATTCCTACTGTGGCCAGCAATTCAGAGGTTTAAATTGGGAAAATTAAATCTCTTTGCCCTGGCAAACCCAGCTGAAGCAGCCTGCCAGCCTCCCACCCTGTTTCACAGGCAAAGGCTTCCACCAGTGTCTGAGAGCAGGGAGCGCTCATGCATCTCCCTCTATGGCTCCTGATCAAGGCCCGAAGCTGAGAGCTTGCATTTGTTGGCAGTTTCAGTAAGGTAATGCAAGCAGGAGCTGCAGCATCGGAATGCAGGCATGTGTCTCTCCCTGCCACAGGCGCAGGCAGCAGCATCCCAAACACCTGCGATGATCTAGTCAGCGCATCCAAGTAAAGCTCTTCCATGCAGTTCAAAAAAAGTCCACATTCCTGCCTACTAAGTTGTAAAGCAAGCTTATTTTCCACTACTAAGTATTTTAAAAGGGATTTACCACACTTTACTATGTTTTGTATCAACATATATATAAAATGTATGCACACCCATACATGTGTAGGTATCATTCATACACACAGACAAAATTATATACATTTATGTATGCAAAAAGATGCAGAATGTACTTTCTTCACCACAGACAAAACTTTAAGAAGGATCAAATATTAGTAAAACATTTCTGTCTCAAAATAAACTAAAAAAAGGGTATTCTCATTAGTTATAGACAGAAGTTCTTAACTGCATTTCCTCTTTTATGTATAAAAGGCACACATTTAGATCAGACAATTCCTTCAAGAGGAGAAAAAGATGTTGCTTTTTTATGTTCAAATATCATTCCTAAAATCACTCCAGAAAAAAGGTCTCCTAAGCCAGACAGAAGAAATGTGTTTGTAGTGATGCATTTGAAAGTAACAAATGAGTGCAAAAGTAAAAATCTACTGGAATTTATTCCCCTTTGAAGGAAACAACTACAATTCCAAAATGTCCTCTGCAGAAGAAACTGGGGTTTACAAAAGTGCAGTCTATATCATAAATGTCCTCTTTAGATATAGATATTATTGTGTGTTTCATTTGTTGTCAGTAACTTCTTCAAATTCTTTGTGCTTTCAGATCCATCCTAGGAAAAGGAAGAAATTATCAGCATTAGCTACACTGCTGGTAACAAAACAAGTAGCCTCACTGTCAGCTATTCCAAGTTTTATTACTCTAAATATCAGTTTGATTAAAATGTTGACTGTGACCAAAACTCAGGTCTTCTGAATGAACATATACAGAGACCTACTAAAGGCTCCAAAGGAAAATGCAGTTCAACGACAGAATAGGATTTGTGAATTTGCGTCCCACTTTGCCTGCAGATCTGATGTTGTTTTCCTTCAGAATTAAAACATTTATATACTAATCTGTTAAGACTTATCTAGCAGACCAGTATAAACTGTCACGAAAACTAACCCATAATTCCCACCTTTAAAGCTGAAATAAATACCTCAGCATGCACAAAACTCTTCCTGTCATTTAAATGTAACCTTAATTGGCAAAACTGAGGAGAGTATTTTGAACCAACTACTTAAAATAAAAGCACTTCAGAAGCAAAACATTAACTTAAGTAGTTACAGTACCAAGAGTTCAGAGCCACCTTGCATATGAATGTGAAAAAACATATATATATATATATATATATATATATATATATATATATATATATATATATACACACACACACACTCTTAAAGGTTTTAGCATGAGACACCTCAAAGGAAACTGCATCGTAAACAATGACAGGAAATGACTCTCTGAAAAGTCAAAATGAAGTTTTGAGTGAAGATGTAGATTCACCGTTTCTGAGCATCTTATAAACAGAAATCATTGCCCTCTGTCATTAATGCCTGTATCTTTCTATACATTACATACATTCAGGTTGAATCCTCATGGGGGCACACCAACAGCAGAACACAAGAGATGAAAGACAGACCAAAAAGAGACAAAACCTACCATTAATTTTTAAATATGAAATTTTACCTTGACTAAACTCTTCAGGATTTTGGAAGAAAGCAGAGGCTTGAACGCTTCGATTGTAACCGTGTCCAGTTTGATGACATCAGTGTAACACTGATACAACACTGCAGGAATCTGCCATACTTGACAATAACTCAAGACTAAATACAAATCAAAAGAAAATACATGTTAGATTCAGCAGAAGAGAAATCTCGGTTCTGTATAAAATCACGTTTGTTCTGGTCAAAACTCCTAAAGTACAAAAGTTCATAAATTAACTACTCATGATCTTAACTGCTAGACCAGCCATCCCCGTCCTTCAGGTACACAAGAAAATAAACCACGAAAAATGAGTATAGTGCAGTTAGTGTTTCGTTGTGAGAAATTGTATATTATCAATACGTAAAAAAAAAAACTCTTCCAAAAAACCCCCCCAAAACCTACGCAAACATAAAAACCTCAAACCAAAGTGCATAGAAAGTGTATAGAATATGTTTCTATACATATATATATATTTACTAAGTTATATTATATATTTTTTTAATGTATAAATATAGAAACACTTCTAGCTCCTGCCAGACCAGTTTTTCCTCACGATGCTACCACGTTAGTACTCAACAAGGAAAAGCCTGGGGTTTTTTTTAATATAGAATCACAGAATCATAGAATCACTAGGTTGGAAGAGAACCACCGGATCATCAAGTCCAACCATTCCTATCATACATTACATAATAAAACTGAATATAACTTTTACAGGAGATTGAGCAGGTGAACCTACTTTACCTGTAATATGCAGAAAGGACTTTATTCTGAGGCTGAATAGACAGATGAAAATAACTCTTCTTAATAAAACATATAGTTCATAAGTAAAATGTACCCCCAAAATTAATACACAATACGCTTTGTGAGGCAATACTGAAGAATCTGGTAGTACTTGAATTCCATACATAAAGGGTAAAAGGATTTGTGGGTGGTTTTGAAATTCGGGCCTAAACTGTTAGGAATTAATTTTCAAAAGCTAACTTATTAGCCGGTTCATACAGTTAAGCAAACATTCTAATTGCAATGGGATGCTCTTCTAAGTGAACTTTGTGCTGCCACCAGCAACTAAATACCAAATTAAAACTGCAAAATACCAGCAGCAGGGAGATCTCGCACAATGTTAGGTTGTTCCAGCAGTGGGCAGCAGACTGGCTCTTTGAATTCTTTTGTCTTCAAGGCTTTCAGAAATGGAGATGGAAGCGTTAAAGTGGATTCCTGAGTTTTATAATCAGCTACAGGACACGTTGAAAGAATGGTTACTTGCAAACCCTCCTTTTGCATACAGCCAAAAACCTGAAATAAAAATGTTAATATATAGGCAAAGTTTAGCTTCTCACAATAACAGTGTAAAACCACAAAAGTTTAATTGAATGGCAGTTTAATTCAGGTTTGAAGGAACAATTAAAATTTGAATCCCAGTTTTCAGGCAGAAATTTCATGCGTGTTGCTCTTGGGACAGAAATTAAAAAAACACAAAACAAAAAATCGAACAAAAGAGTAGCTAACATATTTACTGACCCTACTGACTTTCTTGAGAAGCTTTAGGTTACCAGTGCTTTCTATGCACCCGCAAATATAGTAAGACTTACTATTTTTACTAATGATCACTGTAGAAAGAAAAAGGACTCCAGATAAAAACAGGTTCGTTAGGATAGCAAGGCAGCTTGCTAAGCCACAAAACATCTGAAATTGAATTGTGCTCCCTAGATGTTCTATAGTACTTAAAAAGAATCTTCATTTTATATTAAATTATGCTCGGGGTGAATTGAGAAAGAGAATCTTATTTTTTTCCAGTTTTCCTCATATTCAAAGCGTTTAAAAAAACATTGTACAGAACGTATTTTCAGATCCATTGCATGCCATCGCAAACACCCCCATGCTGCGCGGCATCCTGTTGTTTTTGAAGAACATATGTCAAAATAAGCAGAAGCAAGATAAATCTGCACCTTCCCTTTACACTATCCCCTTCAGATTTATGATTAGTAAGGAAACAAGGAGTTTGGTAAATATTACAGAAACTTTCCTGTTTCTGTGAATTGTACCAATCACAGAAGGGAAGAGGACTGTACTCTTACATCACTGTGTTACCACTGACATAAAACTGACATAACTTTTCAGAATTTGCAGTATATTTACTTTTTTTTGTAACCCTGGTTGGTCTGCATTACTGTGAAACTTTAGTCTGTATGTTCTCATTTTGTCAGAGATCAGAAAGAAAACATGGATAGAAGTAAAAATCTGACCCATGAGGACTGTGAAGATGCTCAGTGAACCTGAATTTACGAAGTCTACAAAACAGATCTGTAAAATTGCACTAAAAGCAGAACATTACCAGCATAATATTTCTGCCAAACATATACATACCAATAACCATTCAGTCTAAAAATACTCAAGAACACTAAGATAGTAAAAATGTGCACTCCTCCTGTTCATAAATACCCACATTTGAAATAACACATATGCACAGACAGATGGAAAAACACAAATGGAGAAGGCAGCAAAACCACAACCATCTTTCTTTCGCAATTTCAGTTTAAACAAAGCGAAAAAATGCATGAAATGCAGGAAAACTTAAAAATTTAAGGTCTTAGGACTTCAAAACTTTGAATGGAACCATCACTCTCCACCAAACTGAACCAAACTCTTTAGCCAGCCAAGGAACCACAAAAGGTTAGTTTTCCACCAACTTGGGTCTGAAATCCCCTGCATCGTCCAGTGAAGTTACCCCAATTTTCCATTCTCTTTGCCTTCCCATAATCTCTCTGGCTCCGTCTCTCATGCCAAGTTGCTTGCATGGTTCTCCCTTGCAGCCAAACAACTCTCCTCATGTGCTGGCTGGGCCTGTGAGTGGTGCTCGCTGAGCAGATTTCACTCAGCTCAGGACGAGGGTTTGATCTCAGCAGGCACGTTGCTTTCTGCCTCACTCTGTCTAGCCACAGCCTTACACAACTTCGGTGCTAACATAACAGCTTTAGAATCAATCCTTGTTCATCAGATCAGGAGAGATTTAAAGGAAGGCAGGTTAGCAGACAGGCAACAAGATAAAATAAGCGTATTTCCTTGAGGCTAAGCAGTGACCCAAATCCATAAAGAAAACGAACAGCCAAAACTTTCCACTCCCGCCTTTATCTTATTAAATCAACATGATGATATGCGGAGGGATCTGAATGACCCAGCAGCATTCGTGTACCTGAATGGCGCTTCGTTTACTGTCTATGAACAAATGGGACAGACACTGCTTTGGGGGCACCTTCTTTTAGAATTCCTTTTTGTGAAAAGAGCAGAACACACCCATTAGTAAAGACACCATCCACCAGGAGTTTCACAAGAAGTCTGGAGATCCTTTGGCAGCTGTACAAACACAGTTACGTTACTGTTTTTTGAGGAAGGATTCTACCAAAGCTGAAACACAGCTAAAATAAGCCATGGGAAACTTAAGTCAAACAGGAAGAACGTTTGGAAAGCAGTTAATGGCAACAAAATTGAAACTGTCCAAAAAGCAGTAGCTGCACAAAGTTGGTTAAGTTACAGCAGTACAACTGGCAGCTACGAGAGAGGAATTTCAAAAAATATGCAGAAAGTAAACTTCTTCATTTGTTGAATATTTAAGAAAATAAAGCCGCAGGAGAACAGTTATTTACAACGCTGCCATGTTTAGAACAGAAGAGAGGAAGAGATACTTGCACCAAGTGAAGATCCCTACCCCTGAGATGTCATTGCCAGATTTGTTGTCTTGCCCATCTTACCTTTTCCAGCCACTGGAACTGCTGATCCTCAGCAACGTAGCAACTACACTGGCATAACAAAACCTTAAGGGAGGGAAAAAAAAAAAAAGTTCTGTAAGCAAATGGTTTAAAGAACACAACAACAGCTCAGAATCACTTGCAAAGATTATGTGACTGCAGCCAACAACTTGTTCAATTTTCTTGTGCTTCTTCACTCCATCTTGAAAAGAATCTTTCAATCACAACTGACGCGAAGCCATCAGGCTGTCCTACATTTTCCAAACAGAACCTCACAGGCCAGAACTTCAAATGGCTTTAGTGAACATAGTGACCCTTCAGATATTTCATTATTTTAATCCAGAACAGTGCAGCCTTATGCTTGGTTTGCCCTGGGCAGGGTAGGGGGTAGATGAAGCTTGCTCTCTTTTTCAGAAACCTAAACTATGTTATAGAGGAGTTAATGCAGAAGTCACTTACTGTCGGATCAGATATTAATCGGTAGAACAAACAGAAAGAATCTGTTGGGAGGACATTTGTTGTGTTGGTTGTTCTACACCACTCATTCCACAGCTTCAAAACTCCAACTACTTCCCAACGTACAGAATCCAGAATAAAACAAGACAGGAAAGCTGCGAAATGCAATAAGTACTGTTATTTCATAAAGAATAAAACCTGTTTTACAAGTAAATACTTGAAGTGTCATCTTTTTGCAATCTCAAATTCAAGAAAATATCATAACTTATTTTCATCTATATACTATTACTGATCAAATCCAGCAAACATCAAGAATATGAGTAAACTCACCATAACAAGACCCAGAAGACAATGAGCAGTTCTGCATATTGAGATCCCAAACATCAAAAATATGTATCCTTTGGAAATATATCACTATGATTAACTTTGATTCCCCTAGTATCCATGTAGGATGTAAATATTAAGTGTCTAAAACTTCTTAACAGACCAGATACAACACATTTCTCAAAAAAAACCTCCATCATAGAACCAGCAAGGCAGAACTATAACACTGGCTCTAGGAAACAGAGATAAGAGTATATGCATGAGTTAGCAGCAAAATGAGATCCTAGATCCTGTCAAAAGTTAAATGGAAGACAAAATATCTAGAACTATTTTTCAAGCAAAAACTTGAAGAAAGTAGCAAATTAGCAAAGTCAACTTAGTATCACCTAAATGTCATCTAGGCATGACTGAAACTCAAGGAACACTTATAACTTCTTTATATCCACCGGAAAACAGCTATTGAAAAACTCAAAATTTCTCTAAGTATGTGTGGGAAGAGGGGCAGGTGTTTTAAGATTCTAGGCCTAGTGTGTAGATAGCCACTTCAAAAGAGGGCATTTTGAACAGGTGGGAAATTAGAATGTGAGAAAGGGATGACTGACCAAGGAAAAAAAGTTAAAAAAAAAAAGAAATCACTGCTCATGAGAAATCAAAGAAATTACAGTTCATTGACTCATAATTTCACATCTTTGACAGATCCCCGTTTCAAAACACTAGACTGCACCAAGCCAGTTCCTACGATTAGATGCGAACTTTTGCCAATTAACAATCAATCCAGGGGAGTCTACCAAACAAATTGAGACAAAAGAAAAAGGGGGGCTGTCTCAACTAAAATCCAAAACAAAATCATACCTTTCTCCTGCCCCTCGACTGAAAATATATCATTTTACCATTATCTGACAGGAGAAATGAACAGTTGTAATAAAAAAACCTGGGGGGGGTTGTATACAGACTCAACTTGCCTTCCACTGGACAGTTCATCTGCCTCAGGATTAAACTGCGCTACCTAAATGAAGTGCTGGACACCTTTCAGGATCATTTTTACAGCAGAGACCAACATTAGAATAGACTATGGCAAAGGGAATGCCTTGGTACAGTTACATTATCTTCCAACCTCCTGCTTTCTCAATGAATTTTCCCTAAAATTCTTAAATTCAGCTGACAGCCAGAGCCCAGCCACATTTCAGAGCCTTGAGTGGTTGGTTTTTTGCCGTTTGCACCCACCTGCAGCATTATGTCCTATCGCTACGATGAATTTTGAGCACACAAACGTCTCTCCAGCAGAGCCTTCCTTAGGTGCACCTGGCTCCAAGGTCCAAAGGACATTGATCTCCCTGGCAAAACGAAGAGAGAGGGAAGTGGAGCAGTGCTCAGCGTACTTACCCACCCTCGATACTAACAATGCTGGCAAATAAACCCTCTGAGACTCGTTTTGGAGTTTTAAACAGCAGCATCCTTTATCTGGGCTGGGCAACATGAGGGAGCGATCTCCATCCCTCTTGTGCAGCCAGACAAGAGCTGGGACACAATGGATTCACAGAATCATAGAACAACCAGGCTGGAAGAGACCCATTGGATCATCGAGACCAACCACTCCTACCAAACACTAAACCATGTCCCTCAGCACCTCATCTACCTGTGCCTTAAACACCTCCAGGGAAACTGAATCAACCACCTCCCTGGGCAGCCTATTCCAATGCCCAATGACTGTTGGTGCAGTTTCATGCCAAGCTTTACTTTGGTCCACTTCCACCTGTACATCAGAAAAGCCTCCTCCTAATCTTTAGCCTAAATCTCCCCTGGAGGAGCTTGAGGCCATTCCCTCTTGTCCTGTCCCCTGGCACTTGGGAGAAGAGGCCAGCTCCCTCCTCTCTACAACCTCCCTCCAGATAGTCATAGAGAGCAATGAGGTCTCCTCTCAGCCTCCTCTTCTCTAGGCTAAACAACCTCAGCTCTCTCAGCCACTCCTCATAGGGCCTGTTCTCCAGCCCTTTCACCAGCTTTGTGGCTCTTCTCTGGACTCACTCCAGAGCCTCAACATCCTTCTTGTGGTGAGCAGCCCAGAACTGA
The DNA here is from genome assembly GCA_033558105.1 of Coccyzus lansbergi. Lineage (NCBI taxonomy): Eukaryota > Metazoa > Chordata > Aves > Cuculiformes > Coccyzidae > Coccyzus > Coccyzus lansbergi. The sequence continues at coordinate 1,299,246 of JAUMJK010000081.1, read as the reverse complement.
ACACAGTATTCAAGGAGCAGTCTCACCAGTTCTGAGTACAGAGAGAGAATAACCTGCCTGGACCTGCTGGTCACACTGTTTCTGATCCAAGCCAGGATGCCATTGGCCTTCTTGGCCACCTGGGCACACTGCTGGCTCATGTTCAGTCGGCTGTCAGCCAACACCCCCAGTTCCCTCTAACACCCACTCACGTGCACAGGGATCCATTCTCCCAGAAATCTTACGCCTATACTATTCTTTCCAAGGTGTAATCTTAATGTTATTATGAATTTCGCATCAGTCAGATCCCTGGCTGCTTCGGAGCCGGCTGCAGCCCTGCCTGACCCTGTATTTGAGATGGGAAAGGCTGCAGACAGAGGGGATGCAGCAGCCCCAGCTGCTCAGCACAGATCCCACTGCGCACAGGGCGTTATCGGCCCCACAGAATGAACAGCGCCTGGAGAAACCCTGACCGAGAGCAAACACGCTGTCTGAGGGACGTTCTGTCTAAATTTCAAACCCCACATCTACTTGGATGAAACTGAACTCCACTTTCTGCAACAGTAGGTGCCTCCCGCGCTGTCCCTCGCGGGGTGGGGGGGACGCGGCCAAAGCCGCAGATCGGGGGCTCGGAGAGGGGCCGGGTTGGCCCTGGAGGGCCGCTACCTTTTTTTCTCCAGCTCCCTGCGGATCTCCCGATCCTCGGGCGCCTCCTCCTCCTCATCGTCCACGCCGGCGCGGGACGGCGCCACCACCACTTCCCCGAAGAAAGTCGCCATCGCCGCCGCCGCCGGGAAGGGCGCGTGCGCGGGGACACGGGCCGCAGCCGCAGCGCCGTCCCCTTTTCCCGCCGGCACCGCCAGGGGGCGCTCTGACCCCGCGTCTGCTTGCCGGGATCGGGGTCGGGGAAGAGGATTCTGCTCCTCCCCCCATCATTCTCCCGTGTCCAGTTCTAGAATCCCCAACAGAATAAAGCATAAGGAAGTGTGGGCGCGGGTCAAGAGGAGGGAGGCGAAGATGGTCCGAGGGCTGGAGCAGCTCTGCCGCGAGGACAGGCTCGGAGAGTTGGGGATGTGGAGAAGAGAACTCGGCTCCGGCGAGACCATCCAACAGCCTCCCGGTACCTGAAGGGGCTGCAAATAAGCTGGGGAGGGACCTTTTTATAAGGGCGTGGAGGGATAGGACGAGGGGGAATGGCTTTAAAGTGGATGGGGGAAGACTGAGGTTAGAGATCGGGAGAAAATCTCCACCCTGAGAGCGAAGAGGCTCCGGCACAGGTTGCCCAGGGAAGCTGTGGCTGCCCCATCCCTGGAGGTGTTCAAGGGCAGGCTGGATGGGGCCTTGGATAACCTGATAGAGCGGAGGTGGCCCTGCCCGTGGGAGGAGGCTTGGAACTGGATGAGCTTTAAGGTCCCTCCCACTCCAGACCATTCTGTGATTCATTCTACGACTGTCAGAGCACGCTCGTCCGCCTGCGCAGCCACCAGAGATGGGAGGTCCCACGTTCTGAGACAGCAGTGAAATCAAGGAGCAAGAGCAGAGGACTTTCTACCTCCCCGCCCCACAAGCACAAGGCCCCACATCTGTGAGCTGTTCTGCCCCGTTTGGAGCAGGCACCTCGAGCAGCACCAGCCCCTGCAGCGCCGGGAGGAGGGCAAAGCGCCCCAAACACAGAGAGGTATGCAAAGAAAACTATAGAATCACCAGGCTGGAAGAGACCCACGGATCATAGAGTCCAATCATTCCTACCAATCACTAAACCATGTCCCTCCGCATCTCATCTACCTGTGCCTTAAACACCTCCAGGGAAGGTGAATCAACCACCTCCCTGGGCAGCCTGTTCCAGTGCCCAATGACTGTTGGTGCAGTTTCATGCCAAGCTTTACTTTGGTCCACTTCCACCTGTACATCAGAAAAGCCTCTTGAATTAGGTGGTTCAACTAGGCCAAGTGCAGGGTCCCACACCTGAGTCAGGGCTACCTGCACTTTCAATACATGGGGGACTATGCAACTGAGAACAGCCCTGCAGCAAAGGGTTTTGGGGGTGCTTACTAACGAGAAGCTCAACAAAAGCCAGCAGTGTGTACTCTCTACTCTGCTCTCCTGGGACCCCACCTGGAGTCCCACGTCCAGTTCTGGAAGTCCCAACAGAAGCAGGATATGGAGCTGTTGGAGAAGGTCCAGAGAGGGCTGCAAAGATGATCCAAGGGCTGGAGCACCTCTGCTGTGAGGACAGGTGAGTGAGTTTGGGGTTGCTCAGCCTGGAGAAGGCTCCAGGCAGACCTTACAGCAGCCTTCCAGTACCTTACACTTAGTATTTTCATCTATGCTGCCTGTGAGCCTACTCACCATCCCAAACTGAAGTCCCACTTTAAAACAAATAAAACCACCACACATCCAAAAAAAAGAAACAAAAGGACCCAGCTTAGAAATGGACCACATTAAGCGGCTTTAAATAAAGACTATGTATACAGGTCTACTACATCCCTTCAATTTCCCCAGGAGGAGTTCGACCAAAGAATGCCGACAGATTAAAACTACCAGGAAGGTAGACGAGTGGCTTTTGGCAAGGCTTAAGAAAACCACTTCTGGCAAGAGTAGGCATGCTCATTTAAACAAATAAATAAAATTCAAACTCTTAGAGGGTGAAAGAGTAGAAGCCCTTTTCCAGATTAATTATTTACCCTCCTACTGGCTCTTTAGAACCTGTTTCAATGTATAAAGTTAGGAAACACAAAACAGCATCTTCTCTTGCTTAGAAAAGAAATTGTTGTGGTCCCCAGGCCAGTAATCCCCTCTTAAACCTATAAATACAGAGGCCAGAACCTTCTCCCAGCTTTCAGGTATTACCACGAACATGCAGGGCATGAGTCCGTTATGACAGAGAATACAGCATCTGCAAAAGGGCGAGAAAGAAAATCTCCAAGCCTGGATGAGAAATACAAACCTGCCAGCCCAATTTTAGCTGTTTAAACTTAATAAAAACTCTAACGTTCACTCCAGATCTATGACACCAATATTTATTCCTATACTGGAGTTTGTACTCCATAGAACATTGATCATAAGCAGCTGCCGAACAATGCATTACGTTTATGGATAATATATAAAAATACCAGTTGGACTTAACTCTCTTTTAACAAAGTTAAGATACACAGCCAACTCCAAGTTTCATCACCAAACACAACTGTGTTCATATTTTAGAAACCAACTTAAAAGAATTCAGGTATTTTGACTTTACAAAATTCTACTGCATTGTATATGGGGACTATGCTCCAAATAAAATTCCTGGGACAATAACGATATCAACTAGGTTATTTTTTACTTCATACAGAAGTTTTTAAGGGGAGAGAAAAAAACCCCAAAACCCCAAAATCCCAACACTTCTCTATACTGAGATAACAATTCTAGATTCCAAAATGATGCAATGGTAGATACACCTTTTGGCACATACCAGCAGTGTCGGTGGAAAAGTGCTTCCCACTGGCCACTGGCAAGCAGAATGAAGGATTCCCTTTTCCATTACATCACTGCCATGTGTACTAGCAGTTCTGGCATTAATGACTGCAGTTACGCAGCTGCGTCAACTTCCCCTCTCACCCCCAAATTCTTCCAGACAGTACTACCAGTCCAATTCTTCTGGAAAACTGAATTCGAAGCTTGCTATTTCAGTTAAAATGAGCTGAGTTAGGATAAATCTAATATTCTAACTTATCTCCTATTGAACAATGAGATCAGGAACCACAGAACCCTACTAAGTGTAAGAAAGGCAGCCTGCAGAGCAGAGGGAGGAAACCTACAGTGGCAGAGAGTAAGGAATGAGTGGAGATCCCCACCGAAGGCAGTGATTGTGGGGCTTCCACCAGCACAGTTCTAGAGAAAAGCAAAGCTAGAGTTCAGCGGTGCTATACATTCTCGTAATTGATAAATGGCCAACCAAAAATTTACGTTTTCCCTTGTCAACAACAGCCACCTCAAACATTTTGAAAATAAGAGATGTATTGCAACAATCAGAAACTGGTAAGGTTTAATCAATGACAAGTCTATAAAGTACTTAAGTTTAAATATGGAAGAACAACTGAAAAAAAGATCTGGAATGTAGAAAATCCTGCATTTCAAGCTTTTCACGCATAAAGAAAACAGAACAAGTGTTTTGGGTTTTTTTCTATTTTATAAAGAAAACACACAAACCCCCTTAGGCCCAAGAGTTCACCTGCATTTCAAATTCCTAAGTTTACAGTATAGAAGTCACATTAATGATGATAGTACTACCTGTCAGCATAAACGCCCTCTTCCCCAGCACCAATACAACTTTTTTAATTGGCAAATATGCTTTTTCACTGGTAACTGGGTTCTAGTTGCATGTTATCAATAATGGAAGTACAGAAGATAACATCTGTACTAATACAAGTTGTAAAGTTATTAACCTAGTGACCATTCCATTACTCTTCTGATGCAATGCTAGCATCCACCAGATTTTTATAGTGTACAGAATTATTTATAAGCCTGTTACTATTGTATATGATTTCATACGGCTTTAGAGATGTTTGAAACCTGTTCTTGAATGTCATATGACCTAGGTAGTATTCCATTGCAGCACCCATAACAATAATACTCAACATACTGCTATTAGCCTGTTGCGCAGTGTTTTAACATTTCTTTTACTCTTGTTATATGTAATAAAATACCAGTAAAGACAAAAATTTGCCCCTATAATGAGGCACATTTTGGCATCTGTGCTAAATGCTGCTACATGGGCAGGCAAGTGCAAGTCAAAATATGAAAAGGAGAAATTCGTCATCTAATCACATTCATAACTTTTTCATAGAAAAATATAAATATATTCCCTGAAATGTAGGACAAAGAAGAGCCAGCATTCATCATGAGCTCTAGTGCTATTACCATAAAAAAAAAAGGGCTGGCTTTTCCTTTTAAGTTACGTTTCACAATCTACATAGTCTAAACCTCTGTCTTCGTCATCTTCATCACAATTGTCATATCTCACAGTCCGTTTACCGCCATTTCGAGTTCTTATCCTAGTACGACGATTAGCTCTTCTGTATTTGGTGTAATCCAAATCTTCAGAGTCATTTTCTTGATTAGGTTTCCAGCGTTTCCTCCGCTGGGGTCTTCTGGAGGACTTACCTAAGTTGGAATCAGTAATTTCTTTTTGAACAATTTCTGATTTCCTTTTCCTCTTTCTTGTTTCTGTGGCATCACTACAGACACTATTATCAGTTCCAGAGTCTGAACCAGTACAACAATTGAAACTGGCTTTTGAGCTTCCTGCCGTACCAGGTGCTTCCATATTCTCCAATACTGCATTTTTAAAATCTTTCTTCCCTCCTGCTTCAGACTGTGCTGTTTCTTTCAAGTTATCCAATAATTTTGATCTTTTGAAAGAAGCTGTAGATTTTTTCTTTGATACTTCTCTGATACTTTTAGTTTTGTGTTTAACTAAGTCAGAATCTACCTCCTCTTCAGAGTTGCTCACACAATGGCTGTGGGCTGAAGTTGACTGACTTGAACTTTCCCAGTTTCTCCCGTTTTCCATCCTGTGGTTTGTGGAATTTTCCTCTGAAGAGCCATAATTGCAACTAAGAGCTACAACGCAGGCTTTGTGTGCCTGCTTGTTACCGTCACTCTGCTTTTCAGTCACTTTTATCTGTGTGTCAGATTCCGTTTTTTCGTTCTCAGACTCACTAATGTATTTTCTTTTAGGAGCAGATGACTCGGGGCAAGAATTTTTTTTTCCACCAGAAAACTGTTCTTTCTCATTTTCCAACTTCAAGCAAGCATCTGTCTCCAAGTTGTCCATCAGTTTCTTCCTGGATGCTGCAGACACACTGCCATGAAGCTGCCTTCTGTTCTTTTTTACGGTGCGAACACTTTCGGAGCTTGATAGTTCTTCCTTTACATGACTCATTATCTTAATCTTATTAGCTGCCAAAGTGGCACATCTGCGTGGATTTTTCTTCTCTGTTACATTAGACAGCTTGATGTGTTTCTTGTAGTTAATGACACAGGTCCGGCTCCTGAGCACTTTTGGACTTTGTCCAGTCTCCTCAGATTTTGATTCTACAAAATAAACGTTTAAAAACTTTTATTAACTTATAGTTCTGAAATAATTAGTTTATTAAGCTCAAACACTGCCACCTTTGGTAAAATACACAAAGGCACTTATTTTTTTTAAAAAATCAACTTTTCTGTGCTATTTACTTTAAGCTTTTACTAAAACTACAGTCATATATGAATGATGCTATGAAAATAAATGGTTTAACCTTTTACGATCTAAATAAAACAGAATTACCCATAGGTTTTCAATAAAAATTAAAAGTAGAAGTTCTTAAGTAAATGTATTTATACACACTCAATAAAGTTTTGCTATTTTAGCAGAAAAATGTTTTGCAACGTTAGTTTTCCCAAGACTATTGTCCATTTCATATTTCTTCAGAGCTGTTACTAATTTTGAGTGAAGATGATAAAACACGCTGTTTTATCCACTGAATCTATATTAGCCTGTTATTTCCTGATTAGGCCACAACAAAACTGATTTAACTCACTACTTTTCATGAGTGTCTACCTGTACTCAGCAGAAGGAAAAATCATGCAGCTGCTGCATATTTGCAAAACACTAGGCAATTAAAATATTTTTTTCAAGTGGAAGTTCAGGGAAACAAGAGGAATTTATTACAAAGCATGTGGTCTCTGCTCTCTCACCTCCCTTTACAGAGGGATATAACAAAGCTTGTCCTCTTAGTTTTGTTTCAACTGCCTGAACTCCTAATGGCCAAATGTCTTCTGAGAATGACAGCCATGCAGACGTGGGAACAAGAACCTAAGACTTAAAACCAAGCAAGGTTCAGTTCTTTGTTACTTCTGGCCAGCTGTGCCAGAACCATTAACACTGCAAATCATTGTCCCCCAATTTGTCACTTGTTAGGCAAGGATCAAACAACATCTTCCTTAAATGCTGATAAGAATAAATGCTATGACGATACATTATAAATCCATTACAGAAAATTTAAAAAAAACAAATCACCATGAAAACCAAAACAAATAAGAGTTTGGGACACAAATCCAAATGTCCAGCTTCAGTACCAATTATAAAAATCTCTTCTGATACCAACTCTTGTCACTGTTTCAATGTGAATCCTTTTATGTACTACTCAACTATATTCCTGTTTTGACTTTTCCAAAGGACAGTTCATTTACTTTCTTCTTTTAGAAGTTTCCAGAAATTACACATGGACATTACTATCATTATTACTGGTACTGTGTGATTTTTATGGCCAAAACATTACACTCTTCTGCTGAATAAAATAATAATGCTGTATAAAAGGTGAACTAATTCACAAATTAAGAAAAATCAGAAGCTAAAGCTTAAATTATACACTAATTATTGTCCTCCAATATTATCAAGTAGACAACTATGCAACACAAGGCTGTTGCTCATAGCTGTTATGAAGAAAGCCTGAAACAGGCAGGAGCCAAAACCTTTAATGGTAAATTACAATTGAAACAGGGAAAAAAATAAGTCAGTGTGATGATACACTGTAACATACTAGCAAGGGGAAACAACAGCACACAAATTACTAGTACAAAGAGACATTCTGACCAGTTTGTAAGTGTGGAAATGTATAACCTAGCCCTAGGATTAATATTCCCTTATATGTAACTATTCCATGAAGGGCAGTTGGAAAAAAAAAAAAAGAATGCATACAAAGATATCGGATAGTTTTTCAGAGATATATGTTTGGGTGTTTATAGACAGTTGTTTTGAGAAAAAAAAAGCCTTTATCATAATCAATTCCAGCAGCTAATTCCTAAAATGGAATGCAAGACTAAAGGATAAAGAAATCCAGTCTTTCTGCAACACATTCCCAAAATATTAAATCTGTACTTTGCATAAAAAATCTTAAATTGGGAACAAATTTGTATAAAATTCTTATGAAATCAAAGCTTAACAAAGCTACACAATGAACATCCTGAACTAAATGCTGCAAAGGTACAAATAGATTGCATATGCTGGAAGAGGGAGGATCACCACTATGCACATATGTATGTACGCATTTAAACAAAAGCATGCATACATCGCAGCAGTACCTAATAATAAATTTCAAAACTACTAATAACCTTAGGTTCCTATTTACAGTTAACTGTCAGCCTCTTCAGAAAAGACCAATAGATATATATCAGCTTGGCAAACCACAGTAATCCAGGGTGTTCTTAAAAGCACATCTACTGTTGCCTCCATTTACTTTTGAGGAGAAAAATGAGCTAGGAAGGGTATCTGCTAATTTTAAAATAATTATTTGACTACCCATGGTAATATCTCGAATTCCAAGAACTGACAAGAAGAAAAACCAGATTTTCATCAAACTTTAAAACACTACAATAGAGCAGTTAAAACATCTACATTACAGTCAAAGAACAAACTGAAGAGACAAAAAGCTTCATGTAGGCTACCCAGTGTGACAGCTTCTACATACTTCACACACGTTTACACAAAAAGCATAAGGAAAGCTTTTAAAATTAACCAGTCTTGTTTTCACATTAATAACGCAGTATCAGATAAGCTTGATTAGGGAAATGTTACCAATTACCTACTCTAAAAGTTATAAATTTACACTAAGGAAGTATTTATACAAATAATTTCCCTTTTTGATGTATTAAAAATCTCTTCAAATCTTCTCGAAGTAATGCTACAAATCTCAAAAATAAACAAATCAACCCACAATTTGACTCAAGAGTTTCCATATTATGCAGGAGTTTTGTACAAATGAAGCACATTCAAGTAAGGTTTTCAAATCTATAAAGCATTGAAAGGTTTTTTTATTCCCCCCCCCCCAATTTTCTTAAGTTGTGTGAGCATGGTAACATGTTTCTGACCGGTCAGGAGTTCAGCTGCCAACTAAAGAACTGAGCAGCTGTTTATTGGTGTTCCTCAGGTCCACCTGGCATCCTATCACACTGATAATGTTAAAACGTTACTGAACATTTTCAGAATGTTTGGCAGCTATAAATACTGAATATCTTCTTAGTATAAAAGAAAAATATTTTTTGCGGAAAACTGACAGGACATATTCATCTTAAGACATAATAGTATTTTTCTCAAGATTATTAAACTGCTGTATTACAACGTGTAACAAATACACTACTTGAGAGGGCACAAAAATGTGAAACGAGAAATCTACAAGGCTGTTAAAACTGTAATCAGTCTGGAAGACAAATATACATACGCTGTCAAAAATATTCCTCTTCCCCACCTTATTTTTTGGGAAGGCAGCATTCACCAAATACTGGAAAGGAAACAGCTTGGACACAAAGTTTTTACTCTGTTATAATGTAGCAGTAAAGATGGCGCTTTCTTTTTTCAATTATCAAATTAAGTGATGTAGGAAGTAACTGAAAATACCAACGGGAATTTTTGCTCTGAAACACGACAGTCTTCAACTCTGATCAAGTACTATGTGAGCCAAAAAAGTTAAATTTTGTTTTATGTGCTTGGTATGGAAATGAACCAAACAACTCCCCTGAGCTCGAGTACTTTTTTTTTTCTTTCCCTCAAACCCTTTTGGTAACTCCTTGCAGACCACAAAGTTAATTTGTAAACAATTAGTCTTTGCACCATAACAATAAAATGAAAGCTATGTAATGAAGCCTTGAAAATAAAAAGAAATGCTATGTAAAAGTGCACACAACAGTTGACAAAATACAATCCTGTACACTGGATATATCCATTTTCCTTTCTAGGACAACTGCAAGTCATCAGAGTTCTCAAAGCCTGAAAAAATACACTTGACTCTCTGTAAAGCATCCTGATAACTTGCACTTGAGGAAAGTTAGATATAGAAAAAGCTAATAATCCAACTGCATCTGTTGCCACTTATGGGTATTCCCTCCAGACTCCTTAAGATCTTTCACAATTTTTTTTTTTTTTGTAAAAAGACACCCAAAACCCTAACCACAGTTAAAATTCCTAATGAGTTTTAGAGGTTCACAATCTGGCCTCTGTGATTCAGTCACAGGTTTGGAAGGATAAGACCAAACACCAACCTCTGAACAGTCTTTTAGATTCTAAGCCAGGACCAATCTCCTAACAATACAAAGACACAATGTACAAAAGCTGTCCTAGCAAGTCTCTGCATCACTGTGATAAACCTAAAAGCAAATAACTAAATGGTAAATGGCAAAAAGGTAAATCTTGCTTCTGCAACTGTCTTGATATTTCTGCCTTTCAACTGGCTGTCATTAAGTGCTTTAAAGACAGCTTCTCATGTAATTATTTACAAGTATAATAGTTAGAGCAGTGACATTATGCTTTAAATTAGAATAGAACATTGCTTAGACACCCATGAGCCTATGAAACTTAAGCAAACAAATAACAGGAGGGTCACTTTGCATAGTCTACATCCTCCTAGTCACTAATCTTAGGTTGTCTCCTTCACCTAGTCAGTATTGAGTTAGATGCATTAACTTTAAAAATGTTACCTTTTTGAATGATTTTTGGTTTTCCTTTTCTCTTCCTCTTTATTTTCAAAGAAGTTTCACAATAATTACTGTTATTGGAATCTGTCTCAGATACGGAATGAGAATGACTGAAGCTGCTACCAGGTCCAGATTTTGAACTCCCTGCAATTGTAGTTGGCAACAAGCTCTCCGAGAAAAAACTGCCACCCTGTCTGTCTTCTGTTTCAGAATCTTCTGTGTCCTCTAAGTCACTTAAGACTTTAGCTTTTTTTAAAGGAGTAATAAGCTGCAGGCCAGTTGTTTTTCTGCCATTCCACCTATCCGATTCAGAATCCATTTCATCCTCGGAGTTGCTCACCACAGGTTTATTATGCGCAGATGTTGACTGGTCAGAAAATTTTGGACTACTCCCATGCTCTGAATTATGGCTTTTGGAGTCATCCTCTGAAATCTCTAGGATGGGGCTTTTCATTTTGGGAGATACAGAAAGGACTGTCCCAAGTAACGGTTTGTGACCATTACTTTGCCAGTTTTTCTGTGTCATCTGTGTGTCTGTCTCAGAATCTGAAGTTCCATTTTCAGATTCACTAACAAACCTCCTTCGTGCAGTAGATGCACCAGGTTGAGAAAGAATTTTCCTCTTGGTAAGCTGCTCTTCTATTTCTTTCTCACTTTCAGACTTTAAGGCTACATCATCCTCAGACCCATCCAGTAACATTCGCCTAGCTGCAGCTGAGGCATTTCGGTGAGGCAGTTTTCTATTCTTGCATCCAATGCCAATGCTTTCTGAGCTTGAAACCTCTTCCTCCACATCACTCATCAGCCGTAACTTATTAGCAGCCACAGCAGCGCTCTTGCGTGGAGTTTTTCGATGTCTACCAGTGCTCTTACTGAGTGATGCAGATGTCGCCATCGAAGTATTTTCAGAATCACTTCCATATAACTTTTTCCTGGCTGTTTTTCTTGTGTTTCCATTCTCCTGAAGAACTGTTCCTATAAAGGAAGGGTTAGATTAATGTCTTAAATATTAAAATAAGAGCTCCATAAGTCTTGTGAAATCTCTAACAGCTTCAACCCATGGACATTACAAATTAATTCTAATCCTAGTGATCACAGAATCATAGAATAGTTTGGGTTGGAAGGACCCTAATGATCATCTAGTTACAACAACCCTGCCATGGGCAGGGTCATATCCCACCTGATCAGGCTGTCCCAGGTCCCATCCAACCTGACCTTGAACACCTCCAGGTATGGGACAGCCACAGCTTCTCTGGGCAACCTGTGCCAGAGCCTCACCACTCTCATCGTGGATAATTGCCTCCTTATGTCTAGTCTAAATCTGCCCCTCTCCAGTTGTCCCTCCACAGCTTTCTTGTAGGCTCCCTTCAGGTCTGGACGGTTGCTAACAAGGTGTCCTCAGAGCCTTCTCTTCTTCAGGCTGAACACGCCCAACTCTCTCAGCCTGTCCTCATGTGGAATGTGCTCCAGGCCCACTGATCATCTTTGTAGGCCTCCTCTGGACCCACTCCAACAGTTCCGTAGCCTTCTTACGTTAAGGATTCCAGAACTGGACACAGTACTCTGTGCACACGAAGTCTCACAAGAGAGGAATAGAGGGGCAGAATCCCCTCCCCTCACCCTGCTGGCCACGCTTTTGATGCAGACCAGACACAGTTGGCCTTCTGGGCTGCAAGCACACACTGTTGACTCATGTTGAGCTTCTCATCAACCAGCAACCCCAAGTCCTTCTCTGCAGGGCAGCTCTCAATCACATCATCCCCCACTGTATACTGAAACCAGGGACTGCCCTGACCCAGGAGTAGGACCTTGCACTTTGGCCTTGTTGAACCTCATGAGGTTAACACAGGCCCACTTCTCCAGCCTGTCCAGGTCCCTATGGATTACATCCCATCCTTCCCTGTGTGATAGTTATGTGCCCAAGTTGTTTGCCTAGGGAAATTTAGCTACATCACAAATTTCAGATTCATTCTTATTTTATGAAAATTACAACTCTATGAATTTTTGCTTTTACTTTCATTAAGATATAAAATGTCACCAAGACATTCCCTTTCATGGGGCTCTTAAGTTTCTGCCCTCCTCCCCAGTGTACTGAAAAAGAAAAACCTTTAAGTGTAGCATTTTGAGAGCTTCAGAACTACCACCAGTAATTTATCTAACATATGCGACAATTTAAAAAATACTAATTACATTTAGTTAAATATATATGCACACTCATGTTATTTTCCATTCACAAGAAAACTACTAAAATCTTACCTATTTGTTTTCTCTGAGCTTGATTTCTAGTTACTCTACGATTGCTGTTCCTTCTTCTACGTACACCATTGTGTAGTGGAGGCGATACAAGAGTCATAGAGCTTTCTTTGCTGTCTTCTGAACTACTTGTAGAGGATGAAGATGAAGCAGATGAAGGAACTAAAGATCCTTCTATTTCACTTTCTGTTAAAAAAAGTAATAGTTGTCAATTAGAATTCTAAACATACAGTTAGCTTCCAGTTAAGAGCTACATTTTGCAGATCCAAGAAATCAAAATTTCCCCAATATTTTATCATACACTATCATGCCTTAATGTTTATGTATGTTAAATTGATAGCTTTATAAAACCTACAATTCCAGTGTTCAATTATAGGAAGCTTCTTTAGCCTGTATTTAAGTAAAATAAACCAGAAAATAAAAGAATTAACACAAAAGCATGTTAAAAACCAACAGAAAACATACTGACAGATGTCTTTTACCAGGACTTGCATTCTAATTCTTTGAAAGAAGCTGACTTTTTGTGAATGTGAGGTGTAGGGGAAGAAGGAAAAGACAGGAAGGTTTTTATCCCCCAAGGGAAGTTCTGTCATTTGCTAATTTTGGAAGACAATTTTTACGTAAAGTGTATAAGTGTATAATCTGTATTTTATATACTACCATTTATCAAATACATTGCATTTTCCTCTCAAATAAGAGGCATCAATTCATTACAACTGCTTTCCTAGAACAGCTGCCTGAAATAAAGAAATTCTATTATCCTATCTGGTACAACTAAAGAGCATCAAGTAACCATGTAGTTAGCAGGTCAACTTTTTCTTATCATCTGTCTTATTCAATTCAGCTTTGTTGTGAATCCCCATATAAAAGCTGGAAAGAAATACAATGCACTTGATTGGATAAACAGTTTGCAGTCCTGACAGCTGTGCCACTAAGCAGCAAATTATCCTACTGACAGATTTCCACTTAGGTGCAAGCTTTCTAACTAATGAAAGTTAAGTAAGCTTACTTCATTCTATGGGATTTTAAAGCAGAAAGGTCTGTGTAGTATGCAGACAACATTCAATAACATAGTAAGTGTTCAAAATTCGTTAAAATACACAAAATCACAAATACACAAGGACCCAAAACGCATAGAAGTCTTGTCTAAAAAAATTACATTAATAAGGTAAAACTTGTTAAACAATTTAGAATGCAATTGCAAATTATGGAAATTATAGAGGAAAAGAAACATTAATGGACAATTCACAGTTAAGATCAAGACAAAAATCCTCATCTGAAACTGATTCCATTTCTGACCTGATGATAATGCAGAACAATTTGTTAGTGTTGTGGATCTAGCTTTTCCATTCTTTTCAAAGGATGCCAGGCATGCAGAATCAGACGATTCACCAGAAGAACTATGGTTGTAATTGCTAGCATTCGTTTTATGGCTTGCAACACAGGAGGCTCTGCTTGAGGTAGGCTGAATAAAAGAATCTTCCTGCTCAGATTCAATTTTTACCTGAGACTTTAATGGTTTCTGCTTCAAATTTCTAGTGAAAGGGAAAAGAAGTAAAAGAAACACAGGCTGTAAAGACTACAGGGAAATAATGACAATTATTGTTAAAATATAACAATACTTCTCTTAAAGCTTAACTAGCTGTGTGCCATACCATTTCAGATTTATGGAAGTTAGATTTATGAGATAATATGGTGTGGGACACCTTTGACAACAATAAATATTAAATACCTTAATGAAAGTAATATAGTTAACACTCCTAGTGCATTTATACAACGAAAGATTCTTTCTCTACTCTGAGAAACACAGAAGTTAGTACTGAATGCCTTGAAGACAGCAACCTCCTCTTAATGTTTACCACAAAACTGCAACAGCAGTTTCAATTTCTGTTGAATTCCCAGTCTCATGTTATTTGGACATGAGCCTCAAAGTAAGAGCTACGCATGCTAACATTATTCCACAATAAACTGAGTTCCAGAAGATAAAGGTGTATTCTTACAGAAAGTTTACTGTCTAAATTAAAATCCAAGCTTGTAGAGAAATTTGCTGATTCATTTTGTCCTTACTATACAAGCTGGAGTGCAACACAATTCCGGTAAGTCCCTTATTTTCACATGTAGAACAACTATTTTTTCAGTCACTTCCTTACAGTCACAGTTTTTCAGGCATTTGTCTAGGTGCACAAGATATATAATATATGCACTTTTTGCTATCCAAGCACTCTGCCGTATAGTCCCAAATCTCAGTCCCAAGCACCAGTGACTTGTGAAGAAGCCACATACAGTTCTTCAGAGATGAAGATAAGCATTGTTTCAAAGGAAAATTTCTGCCTATCCTGACATGCATTTCTTCATTTCTCTACGAAGAAATGAGAACTTAATGAATATACCCAGTAAAGCTTAAAACTCATTGCCAGCTAGGCCTGTAGCATAATCCAGCATGCCTGCATAAGAGAATTCGAAAAAGCAGAGGTAATCCACTGAAATTTTAAGAGAAGAAAGCCAAACACGACACACAAGAAATGCATTCTTAAATCTCTTATAACTGTCTTTTCACTGCCTGAAAAGAAAGGCTGGAAAGCAGCAGAAAGGTATAAGCTCAGTTTCAGTGATTTACCTTGTTTAGTTTTTGTATTTTGCCTCACTTCATCCCAGGTGCAAATTCAGAATGCACAAGTTAATAATGTCAACCACTAGTTATGTCAAAAGTTTTTTTCCTTTAAAAGAGAAGGGGCACACCTAGATACCAACAGAACGCTACACTATGTGAAAAAGTCTATAAATGCCATAGGACTAACATTCTTCCGTATGTCACAAACCACATAATATATGCAGCTTTGTAATCTTTGTAATATATACAAGTAAATCTTTGTTTCATTCCTCATTATTTCAGTAGGATTAAATCTTGATTTGCCGACTGAAACATTTTTAAAAACAAAAGGAAATACCCCAACCTTTTCTACACTTCAGTGACTCTGCTGTTCATAGTTAATTTTATACTACAGGAAAGGGGGGTTTTTTTGCATATCTTTCTTACCGCAAGAAAAGTAATTATAATAAGTCACATTCAAGTTAGCTAGCCATTTAATAAAATAATTGTTCTCTTCTTCATAGACTAAATATGACAGTCAATATGAATATTATTCAGTTGTGATGTACCTCTACATCTTCATAAGTTAGTTACCTGACTATTTTGGTAGGATGCTGCACTGAGCTTTTATTGTGAAATCTTCTTGTATACCTCTGGTTTCTTCGTAGTTTTTCATTCTGTTTCTGACCATTTTTGAAATCTGAAACAATTCTTCTTATTTTCTCTTCAAATAGTGCTGACAATCTCAAGGTCATACTATAAATCTGGGTAAGGAAGTAGATTATATTAAAAGTAAAACTTTTCGGAGAACAACATTTCAAAAATTAAAAACTGTACAGAAAAGGAATAGCAAAAGCAATGAGCACAATGCTATGTAACACTAGGTAAACAAGAAATGAAGATTAAATATTTATCTGATACTTCTCCCCACTATCTATCCAATCAGCAGCTTTATCAAAAGTATTGATCAACAAACCAATACCAAAGCGTCATCTCAATTTATTATGATAAGCATACCCCCCCCAACCACCCCACCCCACCCCACCCCCGCCAATATTGATGGCTACCTTTGACTTTTTGTTTGGAGTATAAGATTTTGCATTACTGAATATTAGTCTGATATCTTTGCACAGTTCCATTGGAGTGTCGTAATTTCCAGCTTCCAGAGTTTCTTTCACTGTGCCAAAGTCCATTGGAGTATCTATAATATGTCTGTAATCCTATATGAAACATACAAAAAAAAAAAAAGCTTCAAAGAGGTGGACATCATCTTCTGGTACCAAATACTAAGAGAAAGACCTCCAAAAAAATAACATTTGTATCTTACAAGGTTAGTAAGAACAACTTACAGGATACTGATCCAAATCAACTGGCTGCCTGAAGGGTTCAGAATCTTCACACTGGAAAATTAAATTCACCAGTTCCATACATTGCTTCTTCCAACAGTTTTCATCATAGCCAGTTTTCACACTTTTCCCTTTTTTTAAGCCTCGTCCCTTGAAAAAAAAAAAAAAACCAAAACCCAAAACATTAGAAAAAAGCATTACTGAAATACAGCAAAAAACACCAAACCTGTTCATCTATCTGAAATTATTTCTGTAACAGGAAAATACATCTCCAAGCATACTGTTTTACAACAAAAAGGGCACTATACTATTAGCATTTTTTCCTCTAATCTTTATTAATAAACTGACAAATTATAAAGTTTTCTTTTACTAACTTTGAAAGGGGTTTTTTTATGCTAAATAATCAAGACACACAAAAATCTACCTTCTGATACCAAATTATTCTCAAAGACTTGAATAACGTTCATCATTTGGAATATTATTTTCCCAGCACCTCAGCTGAATAACGACTACATTTCAGTATCATAAAGGCAACTGAAAATTGTTACACTGAACAGCACTGGGATCAACCCACGTTTTACAGAATAACTACAGAAATATTTAAACAGCAAAGACCTATTTAAGCAAAGCTTTTATTTCATTAATACCAATGGAAAAATTCTCCTCTATGATTGTTACAAAACTCAGCATCACTCCCATCAAGTTTCAACAGCCTATTCAACAGTTTTTCTGCCAGATCTGCTCTGGGTACATAGGGTAAAGATTAGCCAACTCACTTTTCTTCTCCTATATGATGTTCTTGGAAGACATTTTTCATCCTGCACAAAATAAAATAAATCATCTTAAAAATTATCTATGAAAAAACAGGTAAGGGGTGCTCAAAGTGTCATTAGATGTAATATTGTCTTAAAAATAGATCTTTGTTCCGATTTCTCTCAGTGAGAAAGAAAATGAGTATATTAAAAAATACAACTCAGCATTTGAGACAGCCATGTATTTTTTTTAATAATTGTTTTGTTAATAACAAAATTCTAGATACCACCACTGAAGTCTCTTGACTCCAACTCTTGTCCTTAAGACAAAGGAAAAGCCATCATCAAAAATAGCAATAAGATACCCCTCAGCTTTGAGCCTCAATGGCCATGGCAGGGGAGTTGGAACTGGATGATCTTTAAAGGTCCCTTCCAACTCAAACCATACTATGGTTACAGGATGAAGGTTTATCAGTAATTCAGTTTACTGACAATAAGTATCATAAATCTAAATGAGAAAAAGACATCAGCCCAGGAAGTTTGGGGTGCACTAGTAATAAACATACAGCAATGCAAACATTACTCACTATATAACAATGACACATAATTATCTCTATCAAATTTAAGATAAATGCACTTTATTAAACTCTTAACAGGAAATGCAAATCTGATGCATGATTTATATTGTAGTATACAGAGAAATTGAGAACCAAAACATCAGTGTGGTATTTATACAACTTGACAGCTTCTAGCATTTATGACTATGAATGACAATTTACCTTAGAAATAACCAGATGCATATAATATAAGATGAAAGATGGCTCTTGAAATATTTGTATTGCATTGCTGTACATTAACATGCTGCAGAAATACACTGCCAGTCACAAAACACAGAAGAACTGTTCCAATTGCTGGCACACAGTTACAGTACACAACACATTTCATGCACTACTTAATGAATATTGACAACTCAAAATTGTTTTAAACAAAGCACCTCCTCAAATTGTTCCTCAACGTTGACAATATATTCTATTTTTGTATTACCTATGTAAATGTATATATATATATATACAGAAACTTCTCTATAATTTAGCAATGTTACCAAAAATATTTGAAGGTTGGTGGCATTTTCTTACTATCATGCATTACTGTAATTATCCACAAAAAAACCCTTACCAGATCAGTATCAAGATAATCTTGTTCTTCATCTGTTGAACTACATAGTTCAAAAATGTTTGTGCAGTCCTGATCACTGTAATACAATTAAATCTGTTACTGGAATAGCAAATGCATAGCTATCACTTCCTAAATTAAACCCAGCCTCAACCAAAAGCTTCTCATAAACTGGAACTAAAAACGAAATATAAACATCACAAGCTGACTATAATACTAGCAAAGTCATGTTATGTCTGAAAAACTGCTATTCTGGGCATTTCGGAAGAAGAGAGGGAAGGAGCAGGAAATGAACACTGGAGATTTGAAAGGGGCCTTCACACTTGATATACTTGCAAGAAAACTGCTTATAATAACTTCTTTCAAAAATAAACATCCAAACTGAATTAAATCAGACAAGCTCCAATAGGGACTTCTACACATGTGGTAGAAAAGTACAGAACTTACTTTATAGGTTGAGCTACTCTCATGTCCAGTGACATTTTGATACTACAAGAATCAATGAATGTTAGTAAGGGAAAAAGTTAAAATGTCTCTATGCTAAGTATATCTCTGGTCAAGATAATACTCAAAAAGAATTATACAACTGTCCTGCAGCACATCGAGAAGCAGTAAGAAATCAAAAGAAGCAGCATTCACAGCAAAGAGATATTAAGATGCTTTTTTACTTTCTTCTCCCTGTTTAAAGACATAAGTATTCAAGCAGTATTTAGATTTAAATGCTACTTACTTGATAAACTTTAGGAGCTGGGTAGTGATCTTTTTGGCAGCTCTAGCAATGGCACTCCCAGGTTCATTGAAAGTCCTAGCATTGCTTTCAATATATCTTACTTCCCAAACCAATGCAGAGATTCTCCTTAAAATTAAAACACATTTTATCTTTAATACTTAGCTGAAAAGATTAAAAACTGCAAACATTGTCTCTTAGTAATTTTCTGTCCACATAAGATAAAGACACATGTCCTTTGATTTAAATATCATTAGCCCAGTCTCAAACTTTCCATTCACATGGAATTCACTGAAAGGGTCATTAGGCACTGAACGGTCTGCCCAGGGAGGTGGTTGACTCGCCTTCCCTGGAGGTGTTTAAGGTGCAGGTGGATGAGGTACTGAGGGGCATGGTTTAGAGATTGGTGGGAATGGTTGGACTTGATCTGGTGGGTCTCTTCCAACCTGGTGATTCTATGATTCTAAAACTGAAGTAACATGTGTATGTGTATATATCCACCTGAAGGAAGCAAACCAAACAATACACATTTTTTGCTCACTCATTTTCCAACTCATTATTGATAACTAATCTCCATAAATGTTTGTGAAACTCTAGCAACACTTTCATTCTTAAAATTAAGTTAATATGACTAGTCAAATAAGTGCCAGCATTTTTTAACCACTAATTTATAAAATATCCCTGAAATAATACTGAGGAATGTGGATTCCCTGGATTCTTTAAAAACACACATTTTCTAAAAAGCTTAGATTTGACATTATCCAAAAAGGAGGGGGAAAAGTACTGTATAACCAGCAATATAAACTACTACATTTATTCTTGAAAGATCAGAAGTTGCTTGTCACAAAGCCTTTGCAACTGGAACACAAGTTGTATAGTACCGTAGTAATTCTTAGATAACAAACACAAGGGACAAGCAATAAAAAATGAGAGTAACAAAATGCTTGGGTTTTAATTTTTTTAAGACATCTTAACTATGATGCTTTTTTTCTGTTATCCCTTTCTTTGAGGCCAACTGACCAGTAAAAGCAGTGTCCTCTGTAAAATGAGATTTGTAGAAACTGCTGAAAATTAAATTGTAACTTCACAGAAATAAGCTAGCACAACTACATCACTTCATTTTTATCATTTATTTTTCCAATTCCTTATAATTGTGAAACAGAGATATCCCAAGTTTGTAGTTCTTCACCTACAAAATTTCAAACTATTTCCAAAGACACCATTTCAGTCTTGTGTAGAAAACTACTAATGTTTCTTCACTGTATTTACAGACACACCGAACACTAGTCCAGATGAAGAAAAAACTTAAATTTCTTTTGGAGCTATGGATACTCAGCACATTCAGCAACTAAGAACTTTATCATCACTACACTTAAGTTTCTTCCCTCTTTCTCTACTATAAGATTCTACCACCAGTGTTTTATATTGTAGTATTTAACATTTCACCTCTGTGTTTAAGATCGTTTCTGAAAAAGCAATAAGCACTTTAGAGCTTAACTCTGTTCACTTCCAAAGTAACTGAAGTACAGCACTTCAAAATCTACATGAGGTCTCCAGCACTGAAATAACTTAATTTTTTTTAGTGTTTCTCAGACAAACAATGTCAGTGTTTATTACAAGTCTGCTAAGAGTACCAATATAGGCTGAAATAAATATCCTTAAGAACTAAGAAACCAAATAAAAATGAATATAACATTCTGGTTGCCAAGCACCAGAGGCCTACCACAAAACACTAGAAATGCTGAATTCAGGTGCTGGACTAGGGCTTTTCAGAATTCTTGTAAAAAGAATAATTATTTTTCTTACTAAAACAAGCTTATATATTCTCAAGACCACATTGTCCCTTGCTCCTCCTGCTAGTACTAACCTGTAAAATCGGTTAACCAGTCTTGTCCGAATAGTATTGAGGTCTGTTGGATAAGCAATCACGGTACAGTACTTGGGATATGTACACAGGTCAACTGGACCAGCAAAAGCTGCTGAAATGTCTGTTAAGAAACAAAGATTAAACTATTTCAGGGCTTGTATGCATAAGACAATTGTGCCACGTGTTCAATTGCTATGTACAATTACTCTTGATAAAACAAACTATGTTTAAAAATATAAAAATCTCAGTACAGACAAAGAACTGCACATAAAAATGTGTCAACACTTACAGTACTTCAACATAGGGTTTTTTTTTAAAGGATGCGATGGATATTCCAGAGACCTGTTTATAAATGTAATGTCAGGAGAAAACTAACTGAAGTTTAGATTACATGCTCACCAAGAGTCAGAAGTTGATCAATACCACTGATAATCCGTTCACATGCTTCATCACGAGATCTCATTCCCCACTCTCCTTCTTGGGGTTTGTATAGTAGCCTCTCCACCTCTTCAAAAGTCACAGAAACACTAGCTCCTAATTCTTCAGGCTGATGAACTGAAGAGTGATAGCAAATAATAAAGGGTAAGAAGTGAGAACCCAAAACAACAAGATGAACTATTACATAATCATGTGTATTAAATACTTACATGCTAGTAACTAAAAAAAAAAAAAAAAAACCAAAAAAAACCCCCAACCAAACTTGAAGTGGAGTTTGATGCTAAGTCTATGGGAAAAAGTACACAAAATGCCTACAACAGCAAAGATATCCTTTACTCACCTTTTCTGCTGTTCTGAATTTCCAGAAGACCCTGTCTGCACCTCATCTAAGCACTAGACCTAAAACAGGACTTGAATTCAAATGAGCCAATAATACACTTTGGTTTTAAATGCATGCCCTAAATCTCAAATCTCACAGGATTGTAACCTAGTTTAGTGAGCTAATTTGTGCCTTCAACCTTTAAACACATGCAAAATAGGTAATATACTCGATTACTTCCTTCAGGAAGTTGTTAATAAAACAACTGTGATACTTTAGGACTCGATGATCCCATGGGTCTTTTTCAACCTGGTGATTCTGTAACTTTTAACACTATTAGAAATATTTGTTTTGAACACAGCAGATTGCTTTGAAAGCAATAAGAACTAGTAAAAATATGAAGCTATGATGTATGGTTCTATAGAAATGGCCACTCTTCCAAAGACTAATGCAATCTGGCTAAAGCAGAATGATTGGATTGATAACACGTGATCACTAAATATCTTCCCCCCTCAAATCCAAAGATTTAGTTTGTACATCTGCAGTTTCTGCAGTTGCATTGTTTTTGAAAAGCTAAAGAGTTCTTCATTTCATATGAACATTTGAAAAGGAAGGACATGAAAGTTCCTGATCAGACACTGTGGGAAGATCACTTCATGGTACTGATTTGGACAACAGTAATTAGCAGATAAATTACTTTTTATTAGCAGATAAAATTCAACATGATAAAGCATGTAGGCTTATAACTAGAAACTAACAGTGAGAACACTGATTAGCATTCATGAGTCTGTCCATTAAAAAGGAAACTAAGGAAATGAATAGGGTCCTCGTCAGTGTTACAATGACTGTGATCCATGAATACGTTGCATAAAAATCTGAAAAAAAACCACGTTAACTACAACTACTGCAGAGAAAAAACCCCTCAGCTTTAGCAGGAGAACTTTGAAGTTTATGAAATGCATTGCTTTTTCCTCTGGTTCCATTAGGTTAGGCTCAATAACACAAAGTGACATCTAGTTCTCTGTTCATTACTGCATTGACCAGAGCCTCAGTAGTATTTGTTATCCACTGGAACTATAATAAGCTGTTCTTCAGGAAACAAATCAGTAAAATACAAAAAGATGCCAGGAAAAGCTGATGGGGTAGAGGTGACTCACTTAAATGATCCTTCCAACCCATCTTTGAGCCAAACAAATTCTGCAACTAAACCTCCTGAAGACAGCACTAAGAGGAAGTGGCAAGTAATGATTTTACACTTACACACAGTTGTGTCAAGATCTTGTATGATACCTGTTACTCCACTGCCTAAGTGTCAAAGAAGGATTTCCTCTTGCAGGAGTAACAACTAAGCAGAATAACAGACAACGTGCATGTAAAGATCTCTGCTTTGTGCTCTTTGCAGTGCCCTAGTACAAGTGACACACAAGACTTGCCATAATTCCTAGCATATTACACACACAGAGAGAGTATTACTATATGTGCAAATCTTGAGAAGCAAATAGGTCCCAGACAGCTGGACTCCAAAGGAGGGTTGCAGCGCTTACAGTACAGGTACAGGCAGTATACAGTTGGCAGTCCACCACTACACTGGTTTAATAAGTAGGGTCTTTCAGGTCTATGTACACCAGCTTTTCCTAGTCTTGGGGTCTGACATCTGACAACTGTACTTTGACAATCATGAGACAAAACTTACGGTTGCAGGCTGTAACAACTAACAAATTAGAATTGTGACCTGCCAGTTAGTCCAACTTCAGCGCTTTTCTACACTCTCACATCTTAGTAAACTGAATGAAGAAGTAATCTTTTGAGACAAGAGTGGTCAATGTGAAGTACAATTTCAATCTGATCTGTAAGTCATTCAGTTGACAAAAGGAAGAGAAAGCAAAGGAGGAGTTTAACCCCCATTTTAAACTGTATTGTTAACATAATAATACTTTTTAAAGATGCATAAAACCTTTCTGTAAGAGCCTGACATCCTTACAGAGGGCCATTTTCTGCCTGGAAAGCAAGGTAGAAAAAAATAATGAGTTCTGAGCTGTCTTCAGACAACTTTTGTTCTTACTCTAGTCTAGAGGCTGCTATGGTATTTATCTTCAACTTGCTTAGAGGACATTCTTCTCAATCCTTTGAACTTGCCTATAAAAGATACACTAGCTTTTTTGTGCATGTGTGTCCCTTCCCATTTCTCCTATGGTAAATAACTCCTTGGGTTAATCAAACCTTAAGCTGTTAACATGGCAAAGTAGCAACAACTTACTAGATGAAAGAAAGAAATTAGTTTGTTTCTAATATAGTCAATAAATTATAATTTACATGTGTAATCCTATGCACACATAAATTACCATCTGTAGGATGTCTCTGCCATTACATCACCAGCACAGCACTTTTAGTTCCTTTATGCTATCAAACTTATGTGGTTGAAAATGCTACTTTTTCTATTTCAGTCCACAGGAGAATGAAGTGATAATACATAATAGTGATATAAGCAGCTACTTAAATCATACTACACAGCCTTCAGAAGAAACTGACACAAGTTGTCCTGTAACAAAATAAACTGTTAACAAAATAAATCCTGACTTAAGTTCACCTGTAAGGCTTCTCAGCCTCCAACAATATGATTGTCTCACAGTGACATCTACGGGAAGCTTTAACCAGTTCATGCTGAGTAAGAAAAGCTTCTGTGCATTGGGAAGAGACAGAGGTTGGTGATGGGAAAACAGAATGTTTCAATTAAACCTCTGTGTGTGTGCATGCAAACCCAAAATCCTGCCACTTGTTTTCTATAAAGTAACATGTATAAAGTTTTCAATTCATGCTCTGATTTCAGACTGTTCTGCAGAATTTCTCATCACAAGATATGACGGTAGCAGCCAGCTAACACTTAGATTAGACAGTCAGGTGACTACTGAGAACATCTGTATGTGTACAATATACTCATGTTTAAGAAAAAAAATTGCATAAGCCTTTCCAGTGTTCGGGAAACAAGCTGACTCCTAGCAAAAGTTATTAAGAAAATTAATACCTTTGACCACTTATTCAGTAACTACTCCCTCAATATTTCACAAACTGTCCTCTGTCCACCCAGCTGGTACTGACAAGCAGTGGAAAACTGAATTAAGACAAGCCAAGAATCCAACTGTTTCATTTATGGTTACTTTGAATTTCTACTGCAGACTTTAGAAATTGCTGGTTTTAAACTACACGCAGCAAGGATTTACTGACTGGAAATTATTTTATACATACTCTTCCCCCACTACGTTATACCATAATGTATTGTAACCAACTAGTTTTTTTGAAACTTGGTATGATTTGAAACTTGATATTTGGAAATAGCAGGTTTCGTTGTATACGCTGAAGCCACACATGTAAATTGTTTCCTTCAAAATTGCTCTGGAAGAGGCAAAGAAGAAAACAATAAGTATAGGTATATTCAAGGTGTTTCACCAAATCTGAAGCAATACTGTCCTGAAGAACTGTCCTCCAAAAATGCACAAAACCACGCTGCTGACACTGTCTACAATTTAAAAGATAAATACTACCATATTAGTTCTACTTGCTAAGTAGACATGCACAACGGACACTTTACTCTGATGGCTTAGTGGCAAGAGTTAAAAGATATGCAAGAATCATATAGGTCCACTATCTGCATAAAACGAAGCAACTGGAAACAGGAAGAAGCAAATTAACCAGTTTAAGTGAATTTCTACCTACCATTATCAGGAACTGGTTCCATGTCCCACGGGCTAAGCTTTTCAATTTCACCGTTGTCCCACCTAATTCACCAAGTTAAAAGAGAAAATAAATAATAATATTAAGTACAGCATTAGCTAACAATCAGCTGTCACAGTGCAAAAAGGAAACATTCTTCAGAATAAATTTCAAAATAAATCTGTGCTGTTGATTTTGGCTGTATACAACTTAGCCAATATAAAAATCAATCTTATAAAGACTGCATAAAGAAGTCGCAGAAAAAGAATAAACACTACATTTCAAGAAATGAGGTAATGTATAGAAGGTATGAGAAAACACAAAGAAGACAATTTTTTTAGCTAACCACAACACTGGTTGTGTTAGTCCATGGAATTTTTCAGAGAAAGGAAGAACAATATTTGGTATATTCCATTTTAAAAGGCATTCCACATTAAGAAAAAAAAATGTGTAAAGTGCAGAAACTAAGTTAAATAAGGACCAAGAAGAAGCAAAGGCAAACATAGTTGATGGTGTATGCTCACTCTGATACTTAGTTATCAGGTATAAATACAATTTTGAAATCTCTCCAAATCCTACCACATTTGAGTAGACTTTACATGCTTTTAACAACTCCAAAAATACCAATGGATTTTGGTATTTCAAAGAAAAGAAATCACAGAATGGTTCAGGTTGGAAGAGACCTCAAAGATCATCTAGTTCCAATCGCCCTGCCACAGGCAGGGACACCTCCTACCAGCCTAGGCTGCCCAAGGCCCCATCCAACCTGGCCTTCAACACCTCCAGGGATGAGGCATCCACAGCTTCCCTGGGCAATCTGTGTCAGTGCTTCTCCACCCTCACCGTGAAGAATTTATTCCTAATGTCTAATCTAAACCTTGCCCCTTCCAATTTAAAGCCATTCCTCCGTATCCTATCACTCTATGCCCTTGTAAAAAGTACCTTCCCAGCTTTCTTTTAGGACCCCTTCAGGTACTGGAAGGTTGCTTTTAAGGTCTCCCTGGAGTCTTCTACTTTCCGGGTTGAACAAGCCCAACTCCCTCAGCCTGTCCTCACAGCAGAGGTGCTCCAGCCCTCTGATCATCTTTTGTAGCCCTCCTCTGGACCCACACTAACAGTTTTATATCATTCTTATGCTGGCAATTCCAGAATTGGACACAGTACTCACGGTGGTGTCTCACTAGAGCACAGTAGAGGGGAAGAATTCCCTCTCTCGCCCTGGTGGCCACACTTTTGATGCAGTGCAGGACCTTCTGGGTTGCAAGTCCACACTGCCGGCTCATGTCGAGCTGCTCATCCATCAGCACACCCAGGCCCTTCTCCACAGGGCAGCTCTCAATCACAGCATCCCTCATCCTGTATTGAAACTATGGATTCAAATTGTTGCACTTGGCCTCGTTGAACCTCACAAGATTCACACAGGCTCACTTCTCCAGCTTGTCCAGGTCTCCTTGGATGACATCCTGTCCTTCAAATGTGGCAACTACACCACTCAGCTTGGTGTCATCTGCAAATTTGCCGAGGGTGCACTCCCCTGGTCCCAATACAGATCCCTGACAGACATCACTTATCACATATCTCCATCTGGAAACTGAGCTGTTGACCACTACTCTCTGAATGTGACTATTCAATCAGTTTCTTATCCACCTAACATTCCATGCATCAAATCCATATCTCTCCAATTCAGAGAATGATGTCGTTGTGGGGGGATCACGTCAAAGGCTTTACAGAAGTCCAGACAGATCACATCCATTGTTTTTCCTGTGTCCAGTGACATGGTTACCCCATCATACAGTGCCACTAGCTTGGTCAGGCAGGACTTGTTCCTGGTGAAGAAGCCATGCCGGCTGTCTCAAATCACCTCCCTTACCCTCCGTGTGCTTTAGCACAGCTTCTGGGAGGATCTGTGCCAGCTGGATCAACTTAATGCACAACTGGTCCAACTGGTCCAGCAATTTGTATCTTTGAAACTATTATTTGAAGAAGCTATATGATTCTGGCACAAGTCCATTCTACTTGTACTTCATAATCATTGTATTCCTGTAGGCATTTTTGTGAATACATCCCAACCAATTTCCTTTAGTACGTCTTTATTTTTGTCTAATACCTTTTAAAACCTGCTAATACTGTTTCCACAGCCTCCTGTATAAGTGTATTTCCAAAGTTCACTATCTCTAACATTAAAAAAATAACCCAAACTCTTTTAAACAAACCTCAAAGACATCAACATGTACTTCTATTTATGTCACTACAGAATTTGGTAGAATAATAGTTCTCAATTCACCTTGCCTATCACCTTTACGATTTTGTGAACTATGAGTTTTTCATCCCTCTCTTCCATATGAAGAGTTACTTTTTTTTAGCCTTAACCCACAAAGCATCTCAATCTCAACCATTTTAGTTGCCTTTCTCTGTACCTTTCTCAAAGTCATTACATCTCCTTTTAGATGCTGAGACCCTAAATGCATCAAGACATCAGCACAACACAGTGTTGTGAAGCAGTGAGCAGTACTGTTTCGTTCTTGATATCCTTTCCAATGGAGGAAAATACTTGTTTTTTGCAGCTGCCACTGCACACAGAGCTGACATACTGAGAACTAAGAACCTAAACATTTGTCTTAAGCTGAATCTACTAATGAGCACAATGTCATATGAGCATAAAGAAAACTACCGATCCATCAGATGTCCTACCTAGCACACCAAAATTGCACAAGTTGTCACAGGTTATTACATATTACATTGTGCTAGATTAGCAAGTCAAAACCATTAAGAAGTGATAATACTACCAGTAAAATAATTTTAATAATTTATACATTCTCACATCAATAAGCCAGCTATGTAAGAGGCAATGCACACTATTAACATTAGAAGCACAAAATCTTTTTACACTTACTTAACACTGTAACACTGAAAGTGACTGTCTGGATATTGAGGCTGATACGGTTCTTGACCCAACACTGTCCCAAACCACCATGCATCATCGATAATGGATCGAAACCTGTCAGCTAGAGCAAAAAATGACAGTTCAGATATTCTAGTAAGAGAAGTTATTTAATTATGTTTCTTCTACGTGCAAACTTTCAATCAACGTACTGCAGTTTAAAGTTTTAAATACAATGAAACTCAGTAAAAGACAAGATAACTTATTACACACAAAAAAAAAAGTACTAACATCTAAATAAGTTTACTACTTAGCTATAAAATAAGAGAAGGGAACACTAGAGTCTCAATATATGTTTTGAAGACCATAACTTAGATCTGTGGTAACCCCCATCAAAATGCTTAGTACAGCAGTTAATAGGCTCAAATTTCTGATGGGCAAGACGACCTTATCTATCAGACAGTCCTCTGACAAGGACAACTTTTTTTTTTTATTATTTCAATCATTTAGTCAGCTATTTAAAGAAACTTACAGGCTTGCCAGTTCCTTTGCCGTGCTTCATCATAGAACTGACGTAATATAAGGAAATCGATTACATCTGGCATATCATGGTATCTAGATAAAAAAAAAATCCCTTTCATATGTGTGCCTTAGATCTTTAGGAAGAAGCTTAAAAAGAAGTATTTTTAAAATACACTTCAGAAAAATAAAGATGGGTATACCTGATGGAAAATGATTTGTCTGTATGTTTTCCAGTAGCGTGATCTATAAAGGCAAGCTTGAGGCAACACAATGTGGGAGGACCAATTTCATATCTAATTCCAACAATTTTTACCAGTTCCTGATCCTACAGGCAAGGACAAACAGTTTCAGCAAGTAATGCCTTCTGGACTATGCACAGAATTATTAATTTAACATTAGTTAACCAAGCATATGAATTGTACCCACATCAAAAAGCCAAAAATATTGCAACTGTATTTGAGATTTCAGTGGAAGTCTGCCAGAACTTCGCAATTCAGTTGTTTATAGCTGGGCTTCCCAGAGGTAAGATGGTCTGGTAATTGAAGACATTTTCCTCTATTGTTTCCATTGGGAAATGTTACGGGAACCAGTATAACCTCACAAACCAATGTTTTGCAAAAGGTGTAATATAACTCTTCGTTCACAGACTACTAGAATCAAACCCACAGTATCAACAATGCAGACCTACCCTAAGGACTACTTTTCTCCATGGTTCCTTGTGTGGATTCAGTTTATAAATGTTATTTCTTCTGACTGCTTCAATGTAAGCTTCATGTCCTTGTCGGAAATATATTACCTAAAAATACAAACCACACACAAAACCCATGAAAAAAAATACTCCAAACAGTAAATGTTTTCCTATATTTAATTACTACAATAATGTTAGTTAATACAAGCATTTAAAAACTTTAACCGTTGTTCCTACCTCGTCGCCCATCTGAGGAACAAAAGGAGACCTTCGAAGAGCTGTGTCTGTTATCCAGACAGGAGGATGCCAGTCATAAGAAAATTCCATGTTTACCAGTTGTGTTGTAGCATCAGCCTTCACATTTAATACAGAGCAAGATTAGACACAATGGACATACTGCTGATATGACATCAAACCTGCTCACCCCATTCTAATCTGGTAGACAGAAGCTTAACTTATAAAGGACTAACATACATTTCCAAAATGTATTAGCAAAATTCCTCCAAGGCTTTGCTTGAATTGTAAC
Source organism: Coccyzus lansbergi (assembly GCA_033558105.1). Taxonomy (NCBI): domain Eukaryota; kingdom Metazoa; phylum Chordata; class Aves; order Cuculiformes; family Coccyzidae; genus Coccyzus; species Coccyzus lansbergi. The sequence continues at coordinate 1,268,989 of JAUMJK010000081.1, read as the reverse complement.
TTTTTTTGTAGTACTACTGCTGCTAAGAATTCCTTTCCTATATGAAGATTTGAGTGAGCAAGATTACTATTATGCAGGTCTTCAGAGAAACAAAGTTTTGCAATTCAGATGGCATTCTCAGTGTCCAATTAAAAATCTATCAAGCTGCAAGAAACTATTGGAAGATGAAAAGTTATGAGAGGTATTGTGCAGCAAATAACTGTATTAAAATAATTCTAAAATCATCATTTTCACAGTACTTGGACAAAAGTGAAAGGATGGAGAGAAAAATGTATTAAAATTACCCCAAAGATTAAAATAAATATGCTTGCCCCCTTATGGTAGAAAACAGATAATAGCTATTGTAACTATAAACGGCATAAGTATTTAACTTAAAAATGTCAGTAACTTAAAAAAAGAGTGATTATTGTAAATTGCAAAAGAAAATTTAAACTCGAGTATAAATGGACACCATAAATACAGTGACCATATCCCTCAATTTTTCAAAAAGACATTAATTAAAACCAGACAGTTTAATAGGGTTTTAGTCTAATAGCCTATATATTTATTTAATAATCACATTTCTCCTTTGATATCAGTAATCCTGAAAATTCTTTCATTTGAAAACTGAAAATTACTTCACTTAGAATGAAGATTCCTGCATACAAATCAGCAGATATCTTGCATTTGGAATGGTCTTAAGTTAGTTAAGGATTTGCTATATGTATTGATGCCAATATCCTTGTCCAATGGCAACAATATTTTCCAGTGAAGACATCTAAAAACCTATGACAGAAACTTACTAAAGGATGAGAAAAATAAATTAATCATGTACCTCCTCCTGTTTTTTTGGTTTGGGCTTTTTTCTCCTTTTTCTTCTTCTTCTCTTTGGAGGAGATGATTTCTCTGCTGATATTTCATCTTCTGAAGTACTGCAATACCTGATAACCTTCCGTCGAGAAGTCCGTACGGGAGGTTGTAGGTTAATCCCTGCATCAGCAATCCAGTCGGAATATCTACTCGAAGAATCACTATCCATAGTTAACGCAGTCAGGGAAAATGCAAACACAGAACCAAGTTGTCAATATTTCTGAAATCTAAATTCTCTCAGATAAGTATCTGTAGATAGATATAGGTCACTGCTGAAAGCACTATGAAAAGAACTAAAATTACTTTGACCTGTTGTAACAATTACTTCACTTCAAATTTAACAGTTTTTGGAAAACATAACAATTCTAAGCATAGTCTTTTAAAAGAAAAAAAAAAAAAAAAACAAAAACCAACAACCAACCAAACAACTTAACTACAGTGAATTCTAAAATCAGTAATTTTATTCAATAAACATGTGCAGTGAAATTCTGGACTAGTTAAGAGTCCTCTGCAAATTCACAATAACCTAACACTGCTTAAATGCTTTAAAGATAGTTACACAAATTTCAAGTACACATGCTTCTCTGTCTCTCTCTCTCTCTCTCTCCCCCCCACTCCATTTTTTAGTTATACTACAGAATTCTTGAAATAATATCTAAGACTAACATAGTAAAATGATGAATTTATCTGTAACTTCAATTTTAGATAAAATTATAACATTATCAAAATAAGAACTTTTTATTTTAACCAAACATTTTTCTAAGAGCAAGCAACTGACTTCTGCTGCATTATTATAAAAAAACCCACAAACCCCAAAAAAACTCCCAAACCCCAAAATAACAAAATAAACCTGAAAACCAAACAAAACCCCTCACTCCTCAAAAACTCAACAGAACAAAATACACTATAAAAAAAAACATTCCAGACTATCTTCTTACTCTTTGCCATCAACCAAAAATGCAAAAGCATTTGAAACTATAAAGACAGAAATGTTTTGGTGAAGTGGAACACTAAGTAACAATGCAAAGCATCACTACGGTACCCTACATATTACATACAAAGCACAACAGAATTCCATACAACTTTTAACTTGGTAAACTCGAAGTAAAACTCATTACAGTAAAAAGTAGGGGTTTTTTGTTTGCTTTTACCTAGAACTATCATCATCGCTTTTCTTGTCACTTCTCCACTCTTCCTCTTCTTCAGATGAGCCAGAACCCTCACTTTCTTCAGCTTCCTGAATTTAAAAAAAATGCAATCAAAAACTTTCTCACAGTATGTGTTCTAGGGTTTTGAAACACAAAACAAATTCTCCATTCATGACTGCTCATGAAGTGTTGTTGAAGTGGGAATAAAAGCAGCTCTTTTTAATAGCTGATTTCAACTTAACTGATTAACTTCAGGACTGCACTATTAATCATTAATTTCCATATATTCACTCACATTTTACTAGTCACATGTGGAACCACCTGCTGTAGCTACTCTTCACAAAGCAACACTTCTATCTCCCTATCATGTGACAGTTTATTTTTTAACTAGTCTAAGGGTAGAATTCACATTATTTGTCAGAATAAAGTGGCAGGAAACTTTGATTCCTTCATGTTCCAGACTCACAATGCTGTAATTAGTTCACGTAAAGCACAATGAAATCTAGCTAACTAGAACTCAAAAGGAAGAACTGAAAGACTGTAAAAAGAAAAAAAATCAATTACTATCACACCCCTCATCCACACACAACATGGGTTACAGGAGTAGCATTTCTATTACTGTTTTGGGTTTTTTTCATTAGTTACAGACGCTTGAATTAGGTGATTTTTATGATTTCAGTATCAACTCATAGACCAAATACTACTTGGGTGTTCTGGGTGTTAACATGCATATATTCAAATACAAACCCAAACAGTCACAATACAGCAAAATACATTACAAATTAAGCAATTTCCTGATTGTGGTTCAACAATTTATTTGCATTCATTTCATTCTTTGGGTTTTCCATACCTGAAATGGCTAAGTATAATGTGTTGTCTATGTCTAAAGTTACATGTTGTCAATCAAGAAAGAAAACAAGATTTAATTTGCAACTTGAAGTTCAATACTATTTGAATTAGTGCAACTGATTATTTGTTTGCTACTTTTAGAGTAATACAATTAACATCTTTCCCCCAAGACCTGTTCATACAGAGTACAGGATGAACAACATTCACTAAGTTCTCTTTAATACTACCACATGTAGAATTAAAACAAAAACAAAAAAACCCATTCACAAAGCTTGGCTTCCTATAGTATCATTAGTTTTAGCATTCTTAGACCTAACATAACTTCTCAAACAAATATTTAAAACATACCACATCTACTACAGTATGTATAACTTTAATAGCACTTTGTGTGCTTTGAATCTGTCAGATGCCAGAAGTCCCTTGTGAACTCCCCTTCTACATTGTTCCCAAAATAATTAAAACATGAGCTTTTTGTTTATTTATTGTTTTCAAACATAAATTCATTATTAAGAGGCTAGGAGAAGACAGTCCATGTCCAAAAAACATAATGCTTCATCGTACTTACAAAATTATCTTATCTCCTGAACCTATCCCATTTTAACACCACTATTGCTTAACAAAGTGAGTGACTCACCCAACAAGTCTGATGTTCTCTATTCCTTCCACTTCTTCCCCCTTCCCTTCTTTGAGACTATTTCCTGGTGTACTAGGCAAGGCAACTGTACTTCAAGCAGTCCTACCAATGACTCATACCATCCAATAACAAAACAGTCAAAAGCTCCTGCTACCTACAGCAATGTCCTGTTTCACACCAAGCCAGCACTAAGCCAGGATGGTCAGGACTGTGCAGAAGACAGACATTACCAGGCCTTAACAACGCTTCACTAAGAACCATCAAAATTTCCAGTTTTGGGTGTGTGCACAGATTTGGAAGGTTTCTCACACAGAAATAGCAAAACACATCTAAAATCCAAATCTCACAGTAAACTAATCTCAGAATGTCCATCTTTTTTTTTTGTCTTGAGTTGTGAATTTGCTTTTGAAGATTCTCAGCAGAAATAGTTCAGCCATTTATAAAATGACAGGAATGACTGCCATTATTAAAGGAAAAGATAACTAGGTTTGAGAAGTGGCAACAACAATGCTTACAGAAATACTTTCCCTGGTAAAAGGGTGGAGGGATATTTTCTTGTTTGTTCTAAGAGAGAAAAGGCACATTATTTACATGAAACTTCACTTACTGAGGAACTTAAGTTCAAAACACAAAACTTGGAAGAGAACTTACCTGCTCTATCAAGCTAAAGCAGTCATCTCTTTCTTCATCAGAAGACTCCAATTGTTCAATGTTATTTCGTGTTCTGTAACTGCGGTATTTCTGTCTATGCAGTCTACGCTTCGATTGTATTAACGAAGACTCAGAGTCACTCTATACATGAAGTGAAAATGAAAAATTACACAGAAGCATGTATGTGGCAAATTTTTATGGCGATGAAAGGGTGGCTAAAAGCACCGCTGAACATAAGAACTGAAACAGCCTCATCACATCACAGAGACTGATCATGCCAAAACTCTTTTTCTCAATAAATAATTTTCCTCCAAGTAAATAGTTTTAAATTTGCTACTCTTTATGAACTACTGTAATTGACTGGTCCATTGACATTACACAATAACTATATTCGCAGAATATAGTCATTAGCAGCCTGCAGTGTGCAATTCTGAGAGACATCTCCAACTCCCCCCAGCAAAGGAGGTCACGCAGTAGGATCCTTCTATAAAACTGTTTTGTACAGCAAGACACAGTGAATCAGGCCACTATCTTACCAAGACAGTACAACAACAAATTCTTCCTTTCTACCAATCTCTTCCAAAATAAAGATAATAAAAAAAAAATCACTCAAAACAGGGAAAGTCTGAAAACATTGCCTCACATACAAAACATTTTTATCTGAAATAGAGTGACAAGGGAAAAACAATACAGCCTATCTTTCTTCAATTACAGGACCCTGAGCATTCTCACTTGCAGGTGCACGATTCTTAAGTCTCTGAAACTGTAACTGCAGAAAAACCAGAGGGGCTGAAATCAAGCCTGCCTTTAAAAATTACTACCAAATACTTCAGCTGGAAAAAGACAAGACTGAAAGCAAAAGTAAGAGTTGTAGGTATAATCAAACCTTGCCCTGAAATAAGTGGAAGCTCAATCAGCAGGAACTTTTGCGATGACCATACCTTCAGAAATGTCTGCTTTCGTTTTTTAAACCATGATTTGTCCCTATGTACAGAATGACCATTTTACTAGAAGCTGCTGTATACCTGTTCCAATGACTCAAATGACTTCTTCTTCTCTATTGCGTAAAGGTCTCTCTCTTCCTCTCCTTTTGCAAGTCGATAGTCTTCCTGCTTCCTACAAGAAAATTATGAAAACCTAATTCTACATCTGTTTTGACAATGCTGACAAGTTCAACAATGCTTTCTCTTTAAAGGATCTATCTAAAAAACCCTAACACCTAATTCTATTACATTGTTAAATTCAGATATTATTATTGTTGTTTAAACACCTATAAAATATGTCCTTTCATTTCCAGAGAGAACAAAGATGAAGGGATTAAGAAAATCTTCCCTCCAAGTATCAGAATAGAATGAACTTTTTCAATTCCATTTTTAATCCAAATTCTTCCCTTAGCAATCATTCTGCCATCCAACATTAGGAAAGCTTTGTAAAACTTCAAAGACGTGGTATTGCATATGGCCATACCACCAGAAAGATGTATTTAGATATCAATTTTAATTCTCCTTTTCACAGATGCATACAGATTACTTTTGAAAGCAGCTAAGTGTTTTAGCATTTCAACTGCTCAGTATAGCTTCTGCTCCTAACACATCACCCTCAAAGTCTCACAGAAGCACACTCCCTCCAAAACCTTGTATCACTTAATTTAACCTATATCCCTTTATTTTGGAAAAAGCCCAAGCATCTACATAATCTAGTTGTCCTTTAAGATAACTTCAAATACTGAAATATAAGAGAAACTTTCAGTATTAAACTCTAGAAACTTCCATTTATTTTTATTAGATGGACTTCACAACTGAAAGTTTATAAGCACAGCTGACCGTAACACTGAACTATTTCAATTTGTACCACGTATCTATTTTAGCTTCTAAGCTGAGCTTAGATTTCAGCTTGCGTCTGATGGCACTAGATTTAGAAAAAAAAACATAATATGTTCTCTCTAGTCATATCTGCAGTCCAGTAAGATGTAGACCTGAATAAGCTTGGTGGTATTTCTGGTACGACAACTCTTCGTCTCCAAGCCTGAAGATCTCGCTCAGTAGCCATTTGACTTCGTGGAGCATTCTGATGCATCTGACGCACACCTTCAACTTGCCCACTACGTCGCAGACCAATATTGGGAGGAGACTGGATGTCTAAACTTGGTCTTCTAAAAGCTAAAATATACAAACAAAAACATTTTTTTCCAGACTACACAGAATAGGAAACTTGTTTCTTATTACTACAAGACAAAAAACTTATGCTTCACATGTTTTTATCTTGCAAGTATATTACTAATTATCCTCTTTCAAGAAATAATCTATCTTGTAGAAAATAAAGTGAGATCACACATATGCTTTCAAAATGATTATTTCTACTACTATTTTAATAAAGTACAATTAACTATAATAGAAATGTTTTTCTGTACTATTTCAGGAAGCTGCAATGCTAGTGAGGTTTTAAAAAGCACTTCTCCTGGAGCTGAGCTTACATACTTAAAACTTCAAGGACACAGATAAGAAGAGTGTCTGGTTTTAATTCGTAGAGAAGAGAAAGTAGAGCTCAGTTTGAATAATGCTAGAATACTTAATTCACAAACTTAGAGAGGAATAAATGTAGCCCCCTGCAAGTATTAGTCGACAAACAACAAATGTACAGCACTCTACACAAAATATCATTAAACCTTTTTAAGAGGAAAAGTGAAAGGTTTTGTTTTGTAAATTAACTACAGGAGCAGCAGTGTTTTAATGAATAAAAATACATCAACCAGACATAATAAAAAAGGAGAGAGAACCATTACCTAAGAATTTATCAGCAAGTACTAACCTCTTCTGGGTGTTCCTTCCCCATTTTGTGGGCTACCTGAAGCCCATTCTTGATCAGCTGCAATTCTTTGATCTTGTTGTAGCTGCAATTGTCTAATCATACCATCAAGAATGCTGGGCTCCAAGCCTTGTTCATCCTGATCAACTGTCTGTTGGCCTATAACTTGTTCAACCACTTCTCCATCACCTTGTAAATAAAATGAATGGTTTGAGTTAACGAATTGACTATAACAAATGATTCAATCTCATTGTTCACACCACAGTGAGATACACTCTACAACTAAAAACTAAACAGGTTTCCACCCTTGAAATGAAGAATGATGTACTTATTCTGAATGAGACATTTACAGAAAGTAACATTCAAACAGTTTGTCTATGCCAGTACCCACAAAAAATAATCAAGAAATCCATTTAAGCAATCAATTACTACTTCTCACTTGTTTAAAATCATATTCACTATGTGTCCTTTCAGCATGTTTTGTGAAGCATAAATAAACAATAGTTAGCATGTGAGAAAATAAGTGCATTTTCAAATTGCCTATGTCAAATCTACCCAGTTGCCATTCAGAATCACTAGAGTAACTCTAACTTCTGGATGTAGGTCTTTAGTGATACTGTTCTTACTTGTCGCTATATATCCAAGCTGTGGAATCAAATGCTCATCTGCACAATTCTCTCTTCCAGGTACCAGTCTTTGATACTTGGTTGGATGTGGGTTTCCATCCACATCTACTAAGAAGGGAGGAGGCATGAGATGAGGAGCCTGTTGGGTTTGTTCATCTAGGACATAATTGTTAGAGTCTCGAATAAGTGGACGATAGTCAGTGTGGAAGAACATCTGATCAGGAATCTATAAAGAAATGAAGTTTTTTTGTCATCAGTTTGAAAACAAGAATATGTTGAAGAGCAGAGAACAAGTGACACTAAAATATTTAAAATATCCTTACAGGTAAATGAAAGGGAAAGCTGTAAATAGGAAGAGTCATGCATAGCTACAATTAACCTGTATAGGTCTTGCAGTACTCATTTTTGAAAGCAGATATGCAGTCAATAAAATACTTTTAGAAAACAATAATCTAAGGTAACCTACAGCTGCAGAACAGCTTTACACTTAGAATACTTTACATCTCATTCCAACTTCTTTTCACATCATTATGAAAATTTTCCATGCAAGGAAATAATCACATACAGTTTAGTATAAGCTCTCAAAGTTCTTTCTTAGTCATACAATGTTCACCAGAATTTTTTTTCTGCAACTGAAACAGTTTGTTAAATCCATGCAGCCGAAGGAAAAGAATTATACAAGTACTAGATCAGTCAGAATCTCCTAGGAATGATAAGCAAGATCAAGAGAACAAGTTTCAATTTCAGCTAAGAATGCAGAGCCTGACGAACACAGAATTACCACTGCAACTTAAAAAAAATGAGGGGGAAGTGAAGAAAAGCATAGACCAAAATTGCACTTGAGAGTTATTTAAAAAAAACAAAACAAAACAGAAAAACATTTGTTCATTAAAAAGAAGACAGGCTAATAAATACTTTGCTTTTTTGAATCTATCCCCTGCACATTTTTCTGGCATTTCAAAACACAGTGCTGGATTATTTTAAACAAACTACTACAGTAAATTTTGGTTTGAGTAAGGAAAAGTCCTAAAGAACTGCAAGTTCTAATAACTGAAATAAACCAGTAAATTATTCTTAACATATAATCTGCTTATGCGTTAACTAGGTATACTGCAATACAGTTTGTAACACATACCAATCTTTAAACACTTAGCTATTTTCAGAGGTTAGAAAGAAAAGCAATTTCAAGGCTGAACAGCTAATATGCAGATATGCTGGCTGGAAGATTAAGAAGCATTCCAGAAAAGATCTTCGGAGCTACCCATTGTATTTAGAACCTGTACCATAAAATACTCTTACATATGTTACAGAAGAACGAATGTAGCTAAACTAATTTTACTAGAACTGTTTATTCAAGTTTCTAACTGAAAAGCTGAACTTACCTTTTCATAAGGCCGGCTACAGCCAAAACCAAATATCAGTAAATGCCCATGAGAATCTGTACAAGCAAAATGCTGTCCATCTGGTGAAAATTTACAGTCAAATACAGCACCATGTCCTTGGCCTTCAATCTAGATTGAAGAAAAGAAACTTAAGACTATGTGACCAACTACTTTTTGAGCAAAGAATAATGCAGCATTAGAAATTAATTACTTTATCAAAAGCAGTCATATACCCTCTAAATACCTCTATTGAAGCACAACCGACCTCATTACTTCAGTTTACTTCTTTTCACCTTGACATATGCATTTAAGTCCCAAATCATGCAGTTTTAAAAAGACTTACTAAACTGTCTGGAAACTTACTGTTCAAGAAAAAGCAGCTTTCTGAGGCTTTTCAGCTGCTAGTATACTGCTTAAAAGTAAAGTGCAGTTAATACACACACTCATTTTGTTAAACCACATTCAAGGAAAGTAGAGGGAAACTTAAAGCTACAGAAAATAAAAATCACTTCACTATTGACTGTATCCAGGAAAAAAGAAAAGATTAAAAAAATATGAACACTGGATCACAACTTAAGTCTCAAAGAAAATAACCTATTTTAAAGTGTTAATCATGAGCTGTCAAACGGGGCAGATGTCACGTGAGTTCTCGAGAACTGTCAACCCACTAACGTTTACAGCACAAATAATATCATTTTTAAGACAATTGAGAACACAAGTATTTGTTCATAAGGCTCATGAAATGATGGTCTAAACCAGGACCTTTCAGTCTTTTCAATGGCAACTCATTTCAGTTAAGGAAGAACAGTTACTACAGACAAGATGCAAGATCTTTAGCAAAAGAGCGGAAAAGCCCTGGTGCCAACTGTTCACAACACCTCACAGATCAAAAAAGTCCTGATCAACAGGTAAAGTCTGAAGAACTCAGACACTGACTACGATTAAAGTTCTGTGCCTCCTTACCTCACCATCCAGCTGCAAATTCTCAACAATTCATCTTCCTTGGCTCAGAAGGTTATCAAGACTTCCCTGACCAAATTAAATGCAGAAGCACTACAGAAAAGTAGCAGTGGCAGGAAGTAGGGAATACACTTGCAGAAGATCAGTAAACTAACTCGGCTTAACAGTGACAGGCACTCAATTTGAGGCAGAGAACGGAAACGGGAGGATGGGAGCACACAAGGAAGGGAATCCTGCCTCTCATTTTCTGACACATTAAGCTGCTAGAACTGGGTGGTGGTCCCTTTGCACCTACAGTTGCAATAACCAAAAAATTCAAAGGCAAAAGTTCTAGACACACACAAAAAAAAGTTTTCCTGGCTTGGGGTTTTTTTTGTGGGTTGGTTTTTGCATTACTTCTTTTCCAAAAGGTGCTGTGGCTGTGCATGTTGCTGACAATTCCTTAAATTAGTATGTATACCTACTACTGTGTGTTGAGAAAAAAATAAAAGAGTTTAAAAGAAGTCTTACCATGTTAAAATAATGCTTTGTTTTCGTGCCTTTGGTAATGTCCCATATAAAGATGTTGCCATCATGACCCGCAGACAACATTATCCTGGAATCAAAAGGATGAGTCTCCAGGACAAATACTTCATCCGTATGCCCCTAGGATTTAAAATTGCACATCACATGCAAAGAGGAGGACATAAATCCACATCAATAGGATATTTACGGAAGAGCCTAAACCACTGTACTGTTACACCCCTACAAGCTACCTCCAAAAATACACAGACTTTTACAAATTTCACAGTCTATCTGGGATGCTACACATAGCACATAAACAGGGAAAAACACCAGGCAGCCAGAAAGACTATGATTCCAAAATTCAATAAAAACAAGAAGGCTGGACATATGAAGTTTAGCCAAAGGACAGGGAACTATTCAATGGGCAACTATGTTACTGCACAAAAATTTTTATTTATTCCACAGTAGAGACAAGTTCAACAAAGCAGCTAGGGAAAGAATTGTTCAAATGCAGGAGGAAGCAGCTAGTTTTGGTTAAAAAAAAAAATAAATTCAAAAAACACTATGCTTGATTTATCATACATACAAACTTCAAAGACAAATCGGATCCGATTATGTACTCAGCATGCACATGTGACTGCAATTCTAGAAAGACTATCTACTTCAAAAAGCAAGTAAAATTACATACCACCAAGTCATGAAGCAATTGTCCTGTACAGGAATTCCAAACTTTAAGCAGATGATTATTTACAGCCGTAACAACATAGTTATCATTTTGGTTCCAAGCTATCATGGTTACTTTAGGCTTCATAAACTTGTCTTCTTCTGAACATGCATCACTAAAGAGTTAAATAGGCACAATATATGTTTAGTTAGCCCATTTCAATCTCAAAATACACAATAATATCCCACTCTCCCATGTTAATAGGCAATTCAGGGAAGATGGGTTAAGAATGAAATTTTTTTTGAAACTTCTGTCCATAAACTTCATTCTTTTTGGAGCAATCAACTATAAAGCCAATCTGGATTTCTAGCACATTTATTTTCTAGGACATGATAACCTCTTTCCCATTTGAGATGCAAGAGAAAAAGGTTTTCCTTTTTCACAGTGTCTTATCCCTTCTACTATTAAGGGGGTTCTACTAAACTAAAACTTCTTCTTCTGTGATGTGTCAGTTGTTTGACTGAAATCCAGACAGAAAAGATCTATTGCACTTCCTGTTAACTTTTTTCCCTGAACAAAGGAAATGTAATTAATTTGGCACAGCGTATATTTGAAAGCTATATAAATATTCGTGACTATTTCAAACACAGACTAAAATTTAGCAGCTTATTACATCCCCATAACACTCATTTCGCACACCCTCACGGAACACGCTACTTGACCATAATATTCATACAGTTTGCTCTAGTTTGAAGTAAGTATACTTGGTGAGTTTTTCAAACTTTACGACTTTACACAAGAGATTTAAAATAAAAAGACAACACTTCACCTACCCTGGTAACCGATCGGACATATCCAACAAAATACTCCTCCATTCCGCTTGCTCAAAATGCCAGATTCTAGCTGTTCCATCTCTACTGCCACTTATGAACCTTGAAGAGGTTTAAAAAAGATTGTTAATTCATCTTCAAAAGATTTTAAAGTATATTCAGAGTTACACACCACCACAATTTAAAATATAACAATGAAAGACTGATAAAAGTGAAATCTTCAATTAGTATACAAAAGAATTCTTTACAGTTACTCGTCCATTAAACTTTCTTGTGAGAAGCCCAGAAAAGAGTTTTTCTGAGTTGAAAAATGGAAGTTAACAAAACATGTAAAACAGAGAAGCAAGTTCGCAGGTTAAACTCAGTTCACTACTTCATCATCAACTTCCCAATTACAATACTTTAAAGTATTTTAAGCAATCCATTCTGAAGTTGTAGAGAATCAAATACTGAAGTAAAGGTGAAAACAGATCAGCAGGGCAAAACCCAAGATACACATAAAACCTAACTGTGCATAAAAGAGATGACTGCCAGTGGTTTACTTTAAGATAGGAATGTGTAAACCACAGCAATTCAGGTTTCCATTTAGCTGCTGAACTATCAATGCAGCAGAATGGAAATTCCTGAAGAGAGGAACTGAAAGATTGTGAAACATCCAGAGATAACCTCCCTAGGTCAGGAATAACAACCCTGAGAAAGACAGTTTAAGTAACTCCCATGGAAACAGTCTGCATGATAGGTATATCACGACTGTGCTCCAATTTGTTATGATTCATTTTAATAATAATTTAAAAACAAACATCTTCCAGGGAAAAAGGTAACCAAGCAAAACAACCTAAGTTTTGGTACTGCACTGAAAAGTAATCCACACAGGGAACATGGATGGAGCAGTGCAACATAATGGCTCCAAAGACAAATATAATTGCAGAAGAAAACATTTAAAAGGAACTGCAACTGAACATGAATTACTAGCGTTCTAAGTCAGCTACCTGGCTTTCAATATAAAAAAACCCAACCCAAACCAAAACAAGCTGAAACTTATGGCTGCAGATGTAAATCCACCCTGAAGACTAAAATCCACATTTTCATCAGTGACAGGGCAACGAGAGATCATTTTAAACTTGATCGTGTACCAGAAGTATGTGTGGAGCCTTGCAAATGGATTTTACATAAGGCTCCCTCCATCCCCAAGTCAGTTGTGAAATTCTGTTAAATCTATTTCCTTAACAAAGTAATAGTAGGCTAGAAAAATAATAATGAAAAGGGCTAAAGTTTCATTTAGATCCTTTCCATTGCATTTTCCCATTTCCTATTTTGATCTAATACCTCCTTAACTGAAAGGAGAGCAGGGGGAAGAGGAGATTTATGAAGTCTTGACTATATCAACTATTTTAAAAAGTGATAACATTCCTCTAGGTAAACAAAAACCAGTCACAAGACACTGTCTAAATGAAGATTAGACAGTTGGAATTAAACTATGCTTTGAGCACTAGCTCAAATTTCTCCTTTCAGTTCTAAATTAGCAGAATTTTCTTACTAGAAGTCTCCATGTTAGAATAATAACACATTCTTAATTCCAAAATAAAGTCCTATTTTCGCACATTTGAGCATCTTTCAACATACCTATCACCACTGTTTGAAAACTGAATGCTGTCAACTTTATCCTGTAAGAAAAAGTACAGTTTGTTTGAAATTATATTTTTAAATATACAGTTTTCACAAATCTGAGCTTAGCAAAATCTAGAGAAAAAACCCCTATATTGTATCATTTCTAACAGTTTTAACTGCAAAGCAGACCAAGTCCAAAAAAATACTTAACAGTACCCGCTAAGCATTAATGTATTTAAAATGCAAGTTTTTTTTAAATTACAATTAAATATGAAGGAATGACATGACGAAATAGTCGTCTGTTAATTACTTGGTAGCTCATATTTCAACATATATTTACAATATCCTGAGCCAACTAGAACTGAGAGGAAACTGTTATTCCCACTCCTACTTATACAATTTTAAAGAAATAAACTATTAGCTAATGTCACAGCAAAAACTCCAGAAATAGACAGCACACTCAAGACTGGCTTATCTTCAGAGCTGAAAGTCTTTCTACACACAAAGTGATTAATCAAACTTTATCACTACAGCACAAATGGTTAAAGTTAGATTCAAACATTAAGACAAACAAAATGAATATGAGTATTTTAAGAGATGCCCTTGAAAGAGCTATAAGGATATCTAAACTCTCAACAGTAAAACTAGATTCTTTGCACATCAACTGCTGACAATAAGTGACTCAACCTTAAGCACATCAACATAAGTCAAGCTTCCATTAGTTTCCTAAGACAGAGTCTGCTTGACTAAGGTACACAAATAAAAAAATGAGAGTATTTTATCCAAGAAGTTCTTTTCCTAACAAGTATCACTTATACCAAGAAAGCAAATAAAGACAGACAGCACATATTACATAAAGCACGTAGCGAAACAATGGTAAACCAGCAAATTGGCTTATTACTCAGGAAGTATGAAGTAGCTTGCACAGCCACTTAAAACATGAATAAAGGTAAAGATGAACCGAAGTAAAACTGGAAACCCAATCCCATTTAAAGATTTAACATAAAAGGTGTCAAATGGCAAATAACTTCAGCAATAAAATCCACATTCTCAGTCTATCTACTTCCCAAATAATGCGTATCATCTGTGGGTGGCTAGGCACACTGGCATCACAGGGAAGCAACTGAGCAAACCACATGCTTTAAAATTAGAGAAACGTGTGACATGCAGTTGAAGAGATAGAACTCCAAATACCATCTTGATACATTCCAGCCTTTAAAACAGTCAAGTTGAGATGACAGACTGAAATTCTCCATAAGTTGTAAAAAATTTATTAAAAGGGCATTGCTACAAAGCCACTAATAACATCAAACTGCATCTTCAATACTGCTTGAAGTTACTAATAATTAGACTTAACAATCTTACTTACAGCATGACTTTCCAATTCAGCTATTTTCTCTGGTGTTTCAGAGCCAAAAAAATACATTCTGATGACATGGTCAGTGCTGCCAGTTGCTAAAAACATACCGCCTGTAAAAATCAAACAATAATGAAGCTACTGTAAAAAAAAACTAAAACACATCAACAATTCTCAGATGTCTAATTTAAAAAAAAATAATCTGAAGAGTGTCACACTTTTATGCCCTTCCACTGACATACTAGTATGGAAAACAAGTCACAAAATCAAACAAAATGTCAAAAAAACCCCAAACCCACCCCAATGCTATATCCTGGCAACATTAACAAGTTACACTTTGATTTCTATTTTATTTCTGACATTCCCAAGTTTCTCCTAATGTTCATGCTGTCTGGTACCAGTAAGCTTTCCCACAAGCCCCTAGATGATTGGAATGAAAGACAAGTCAGGAGTAAAGCACACTTGTAGATATATCTGTGAATTCTTAAGAAACAAGGAATCTTTATGACTATTCTTGCATACAACTGGTACAGAATCAGGAGCTCCTACTATTGGTAGGAGTCATTTTCATTTCTGTTGAATGCGGTATCTTAAGAGAACTAATTCTGCAAATCCCTGATATTATATTAAAGGATTAAACAAAAATAAAAATACAGTAAAGATGGATACATACAAGCACCAGGTGACTTTTAGTTCTGTAAAATTACCAATGGCAAAAGTAAGCATTCCTTGTGTCCAACAGTCTTTCCCCATTAGCAAAGCCAAGTCACGTTATTTAATAGGCTAACAATACACATATATTTAATCACTTAGCACATGGCTGCTGGTTTGCAGATTTTAAAGCTGTCAAAACTGGGATATTATAATAACTATTTATTAAGAAAGGAAGAGAAATCACAATACTAAACTAAACCTGTTTACAACTTACCTACACTGAATGAAGAACAAAGCATCTGAACCCCTGGTCTAGGTTTCTCTGTGAATTTCACTGGTCGATTGCTTAAAAAGAAAAGAAGCTTGAAACAGGACATGCCCTACAGCACTTGACTTTTTTCAACATTTCAGAACATACAGGTATGTTTCTCCACATATGTACACAATGGGTACTTTAAATACATATAGTAACATCTGTAACCCCTATGCGTGAGGATAAGCAACAAGGTTTACTTTTCAGAATTACTGCACGCACATACACAAATGGTATATGAAGCCCACAGAGTTCGTTTTTTTCTGCAAGACGCTATTACCTCCTTACATTTACACATTTACATTTTTTCTCACCTTTTAGCAGTGAGAGTAACCTCCTCCAAAACCTATCTACCAAGCACTGACCTCTTACCTTCACATCAGAAACAACCAATAGCACATGAAACAAGGTCTAACAAATACCATTGCTGCAGAATGCTGTGCAAAATCATAACACTTTACAGAAGTGCACACAGCGATTAAAAGACTGTTTCCTGTTCTGCAAGTCACATACATACTCTTCCAGTTCATGTGGCCATGGTCTCACAGAAAGAAGGTACCAAAAACTATATGAAGGAGATATCCTGCACCCTGTGCCACTCAAAAGCCTTACAGGTTTCTACTCATTATTCTGCTTCTTTTCTGTCTATCAAAGGAAATGCTGAGATCTTCAGTTTAAGAGTATTTTTCACGTTTGAATGGTACGCAGTACAGAGACAGACATCCTCAGAAAACTGTTTTGAGACCTACCCAATTAAAGACTACGCTTAAACTAATTTAAGAAATGTTAACATCTCATGCTGTCCTCCAAATTAGTTTTAGGAGAATAATTAAGGATCCAGTTTAAATACTCTCCTTCTGTAGCGTACAGCCCTAAAAGATTCTTCAGATATAAGACACCTTTGATAAAACTGCAGCAGAAACTTCTACCTTAAGATCACAAGCTTGAATTACAAAGCAAAATAATCTGTGATGTAAACAATGTGATTTTTAAAAAAACCCAAACAGCTACTCTAATGTAAAAGGGATTATTTTATACCAACTACTATTACATAGCACAGTACTAAATACTGATTATTTCATATCTCTTCTTTCCGGTAATAATTTTGGTGTGTTTTTTTAGAAATAAACAGCAACTACACATTTAAAAACTATCCTGAATATATTGTGCATGCAAGTTCTGTTAAGACATCCTAAAACTACAGGACTGTTGAAAACTCAATGCAAAAAGGTCTATTATGCTGTTCAACACTGATGCAAACATTGTTTGCAGCAATTCTAGTTAAAAATCAAAATTTTTTTTAGCTAGCTAAAATAATTATTTTAATCAAGTATAGTAATGCATAAAGTTAATCATCAACCCATTTACATACTTGAACTTCATGGTATCTGTATCCCATTGCCAAAAGCATACAGTTCCGTCTGCACCAGTAGAGACCATGTATCGCAGGGAGCCTTTCACCATTGGACTAAACTAAAGAGAAGAAACTAAAATCAGACACATACAGAAAGAGACATGTATAGGTTTTTCTAAAAGCATTCAGGTAAAACCTTGATTTACTTTGGATTTTCCAATTAAAACTGCTAAAGCGGTAATTGACAAATGTAATTTTTATTGCATACAAAATAACATCTCCTGTACTTCAAAACAAGTTTGTGGTCTACATTTCAATTATTACATTATAAAATCCAATTAATTTAGCAATTTGATTTTGAAGCCTTAACTAAACACAATTACTCACTAAAAGTTTTGTCAATATATGAAGTAAAGAGCAGAGTAAACTGAAAAAAAAATGCAAGGAAGTTTCACTAGGAAGACTTATTTTTAAAATTAGATAATTAAGCAAAACATCAGTTACAAGACAGTCCAAATGTGTGCAATCCAGCATCACGTATGAATTTATAGGAAATCCTTACATACTTAAGACATGGACTTACTGTTTGTACGCACATATGCACAGAATTCATCTTCAGAAATCTTTACAGAGCAAAAGTTGATTAAACTGCTCATCAATTACCATTACTACCACTGGAAACTGCCACATTAATTGTATATGTTGCATTTATAGCATTATTAAGAATACTTAAACAAAAAACCCACCACACTACAATAAAAGAAACACCATAAATAAGCACTTTGCCATTAAAAAACCGCAATGAATGCCACAAACTATGCAAATGTGAAAACTGCTCTGAGAGGCAGCATTTTTGAGAAAACTGCAGAATTATTTTTTGTACTGAACAGGTAGTCACTCTTCATCCCTTAACATAAGCCTGTTTGTCTCTTTGGAAAACACAGCAAACCTGGATAATAAGCAACTGGTTTATCTTTTAAATAAGGAATCACTGAAGCCAAAATAAGACTGAATCCAAAGGACTACAAACAGCACATACAGTATCATAAAACTCTCAAATTTAAATACACAACACATTACACTGAACATTTTTGCACTTTTAAAACAACTTGTATTTTTTAGATTAAGACAAATAACCATATCACATAAATTGTATGAGTCACATATTGGATCAGAACATTCAGCTATATAAACCAGCATATCACATCTCCACACAATAGCTCCCAGAAATTTTCTTCAGTTCCAACAGCTCAACTATTACAGGTAGTGATCTTTTTCTAAGTGAAGACAGATTCCTACCATTATTTTCAGTTAAATGCTCAGGAAACTCAAGGGGACAAGAAACTTCCATCCCCCTGTTTTTGGTTGGCATTTCTGGGGTGTTTTTTTGGTTTTGGTTTGTTCTGTTTTTTAAAAATTAGCTTTCTCCTGCAGTTGTGACTAATTTTTGACATCAGTATTTTAAAATGTTCGGGTTTAATATTCCGACAGGCAGTGACACAGAAATAATTTCAGTCATGAGATAATCACAGTGACAGGCAAAGTGAAAAGTTACTTGCCACTCAGGTACCTGCCTTCATAGGAAAGAGAACATCAGTTCCTTACCCTTGGACATGAAAATGAAAAAGGGACACGAAACACTACGACGTACACTTGGCAAGCTACTTCTTAACCTAGCAACAGCAACACAAAGTACTTTTGCCCACAAACAGAACATAAGGTACTAATCTTCCTTTTCAAGAAGTTGTAGCACAAACACAGAAGGTTCTATTAGTGTAGAGCATTCATCCAGGTTGCTGAAGTTCAGTAAGCAACCAAGGAAATTGTATATTTTTTATCAATATGATAGGTAGCTAATCTTAAGAGTATCCCATCAATCTAAATCCTGCTACTAAAGCACTCTCTTAACTTTTCAAATCAGGTGCAACATCATCTTTCTTTTTTTCACCCAAGTTACTTCTTATCTTCTATTATTTGATTAAAATACCTTCAAACTTTCCATACTTATCTTTGGGTTTCATAGATAGGCTGCTTCTCACAATCTATCTACATTATTTGTGCTGTAATATGTAGAAACACATAAAAAAAACATACCTGTAATGAGGTAATGGACCCTGTGTGTCCATGGAGGACTGCAACTGGTGCACAAGTTCTCAGACACCACACTCTGATCATTTTATCACAGCTTCCAGCTGCAATCATAGTGTTTTCATAATTCACAGCCATATCTGAAATTTCTGCTGAATGTCCTCGTAATGTGGCCAATAGCCTGCCATTGTGAGTTGACCAAATCTTTACCAAACAGTCATCTGAGCCCTAGAAAGAAATATTTATTATGCTCAGCAAGGATTTTCAAAGACATTCAGGATAAAACTTTCAGGTTTTATTTAAAAGAACCTATGTTTCTCCACAGCTTGGTGAATTAAATTTCTATTTAAAACTATGTCTGCTACTTAAGCTGAAACAAATTAAGTCATACCAACAACATTATTAAAAAATAAAATGTTCCTTTTATGGTTCAGGATTACACTGCAATCACCACAGATCTGTGCTATCTAATAATGCAAAAAGTCTGGAGAGGATTCCTTACAGTAATGGCAAGGACCAATAGAAACACTGCTTTGTACAAGCAATCTCTCCTCTGTCACTTCATAAAGAATATAAAACTTGCTCCACATCAAACTGCATCACTGAACAAAGCTTTTACATCAATGTCAACATCTGACCAAATATTAAGTACAATAATTTCTTACATACCTCCAACCTTTATGTACATCTAATTGTTCTACCTAAGCAAGGTGATGGAGTTATTAGCTACATTTTAACACTACTGATATCCACCTCCAGAAGTTTTAGCATAACATGCATTTCGGAGTTGTTCTCCTTGCATCCATCTAGAACTATATTCAGATTCAGATGTACTTCATCAACTCACAGTAAATATTCTATGTCCAGTCCTATCGAAAGCAACGCAATATACAGAAGAAAGATGGCCAAGAATCCGTCTGTGCATCTTGATGTGCTGATACATACTTCCTGGAAATGAAGTACTGAACTTTGCATATCCAGTTAATTGTTTTGCTCGATGTACTTCCACTAGAACACAAAGAAATCAAAAAATGAACATATTGCTATTTAAAACATGACTATTTAACTGCCGTTAATATATTACTTAAGGACTTAGTAGAAGTGACTTTCAGATTTCATAAAGTCCGTGGGTTTTTTATATTCACAATTTCTTCTATATATAAAACCAAGCCAGCATTTTAAACTTGCCCCAATCAAAAATTTAGTCTCTAAATAAAAAGTCCAAAATGTTATCTTTGTTTTACCATGGCTTTCTATACTTCAAATTATAGAACAGTCCTTCTATCCAAAGGAAAATTATTTGTATTTTCTGTATGTTTATCTACTTAGTACAGGGGTTTTATAAAAGAAAGTTGTCATCTAAAGGCTACTCTCTCATCCAAAGGTGCTGTGAGCAAGACCTTTGCACCCAACATAAGTCCAGAGAAGCCATATGAAGTTGCTCAGACAATCCTCCAGATCAAGTTCTGAGCTGCAACTTTGAGCACCATAGGAAGGCCAGTATCAAGATAAGTGTTGTATGCCGACAGCAGCAGTGATGAGCATTGAACGGAGCTTACCAAGATTTGGTGGCGTGCCATAGTTCACGGGAAATTCAGGAGGTCTTCCTCTATGAAGAGCAGCAAATGCGGAGCCCTTCCAAACAGTGTTCCTGCAATCTTTAAAATCAATTGGTTGAAATCTGCCATAAGTACGAGCATTTTTATGTGAATAAAAGAACTGCATACTTTCAAAACAGTAAAGACTGGATCTATAGGTGGTCCCCAACACAATATGAAAACAACTGAAAAAACAGGAACACCAAATGCCCCAAAACTTTTCAGGAACAATGTAGCATCAGAGAAGAGGAAAAAACATTTAATACAGCAACAGGAGGAGGAAAAAAACTCAAAACTACTAACAACTAAACTCTGAGATTACTCTTGAACGGTCATGTCCCTACAGTTCCTGTAACACAAAATGAAGTTTTCAACTGAATTTTTCACACATACTCTCATTGCAAAGCATTTACTATTTTTTAAATATTCATTCATAAATATCTAGTTGAAAATTTACTAGATTGAAATTATTCAACTAGATGATTTCAAGAGGTCCCTTCCAACTTGACATAACAATTCCCATGCTGACAGTTATTTTGACACACTTATGTCAACTGCAAATACTGATCTTGCAATCCTGATGTTCAGTATAGAAGTGTCACCGTTATTCACTGTACATCCTTTAAAGCTGTTAGGACAGACAACTGGACCATAAACCAGCACCACTTCATAGCATCTAGCTACCCAACAGACCTTCATACAAACACATGAATGCTCCCCTCCAGAAACATTTGAAGAGATAAGTCTAAAGTTAAAACCTACTCTGTCAAATAAAGTATAGGCTTATGCACTGACAACCATTCCCTTGAAGTTACGGGCAAGGACTTTGTATATGTACACCATTCACAAGCACTAATTCTGATGACACTGGCACTAAGTAAGAGAAGCATCGGGAAACTGGTGTTACTGTCTCATATTTCAGAGTACACTGAACAGCTACTATATTCAAAACCAACACAGGCCAGTATACTACTGGGAGTGCTGGCAGACGGTAGCGGAGCAGCACCTCTGTCCTAACGATTCATTATATTGCAGAAACATTGAAAACTGGCCTTGTTTAGCAACCTCAGCACTCAGTAACAGTAATTTTTATGATGCAACTTAAAACCTTCTCTTCAAATTAATCAACCATTAATACAAAGATTTTAGATGGCTTGGTTGATTAACACAGCATGGAGTGGGGAACAATTTTGGTGAAAGCGCATTGCTTTTAAGTCTTCCAAAAGCCTTCACCATATACTTATGAAAATGTATGCTATCCTTTTTGCACAATCAACAAACCATACCTTTTGCTGTACGTAACAATGACTGTCTCCCTGCACCAAGCAAGGAATTCACTCTCGAAATGCTGGGTGGTATCTCCTTATCCAGTATAGGGCCGATACGCTTGCATATTTGTAACAAATGGTCTGGAGCCACATGTTTGTTGGATTGCACCTGGCAGAAATTGAAGGTTTAAAAATACATATGGTATATCCAGAACAAATGAATCTAAAAGCATCAATATTCACAGGTATATTAAACGTTGCTTAAATTTTATGTACAGCTAACAAAACAAAATCAATTCTGTTAAGGTATGATCTAATAAATTCAGCAAGTAGTTCCCAAGAATGGGAGAGCCACAGTAAAAATAACTGCAGTAAAATTACTTACTGCACATCAGTATTTTTACTACTGAAAGCCTGCAATACTGACATGTACAACACCCATTTGTGCAGCACCCTACAATGATGCCTTTCCCAATTCACCCAATTATTTTTATTAAAAGCAAAAAATAAAATTCCAGCTCTCATAGCCCAAGACCATGACGGGTTCTGTTGTAATGAAACACAAGAATTTATGCAACTAGTAATGCAGTCAAAGAGTAATTTTACAGTAAACTGAACCTAGTAGGTTTGAGTACAATCCCTCTGGAATTAGTTTCCGTGAAGAACCAGTACTACATAGCATGACTGCCCTACTTCCTTAAACCGGAAGGATCAAAACAGTCATCTGTCCATTTAGGAATGATCCCATACTATCTACATTTAACAATCTGGAAAAACACACCATCACACACACTCAGGTGTTCAAGAACAGGCATTCATGATATTTTAATATATTCCCCTCTCCTCTTCTTTCTAGGAGTTCAATGAAAAAATATCCTTATCTAACAATAAAGTCAATCAAAATAATATAGATGTTAAATACGCAAAATGGAGTTCACGCAGACTCAATTAAACCAAACCATCAGAACCATAAATCTAAACTACTGGGGAGGTCTGAATCAACAGGTACAAGCAGCCCCATGCTTACTCCACTCTCTGATCTAGCCAAGCAAAAACCAGTTAGACCCAGAAACCGCGCTGCTACTTCAGCAGCCGGGCTATTCCCAGCCAATACAACCAGGAAAGGCAGAGGGCCACACCAACACAGGTATGTGGCTTTTCTCCCACATAGTTCAGAGCACAGGCTGAACTAGCTTATGCTTACTGTTCCCTTAGCCTACTGACTTGAACTTCGATGAGAAAAGCCCTGACAAGGCTGATTTCATCATCAGAACAGAGGGAGTAAAAATGCCACATGGCACCATGTAAGATTTGATCACCAATAAGTTGCCGAAATGCACGCTGACTATTGAGAACTTATAATTTAGGCCACAACTTAATACCTGTTATTAAAAAACAAAAATCCAATTAACATACAAAACTTACGGGAATATATGCTGTATTCCTAGGGAGGCAGGGAGGTGGTAATATCATTAAAACAGTTAACATTAGCAAACAGTCAAACATATCTAAGCATATGAGCTCATCAGATGTTTAAACCTGATGATGAGAAATACATTTGCCAGTCCAAAGATTACAAAATGCTTTTTTTCATAATTTTTTTTACAAAGTTTGCCTCTTGAACCAGTATAGGGTAGAAGCAGACATGCCATTCAGGACAGAATGCTCAGCATACTTTACACCAAGCAATATAAACCATTCTGTTTGCATGCCATTATAAGAAAGTAAATATTCCAAATACAGCCTCTAGAAGCACACGCAAAAACCTATAATTATCTTTTTTTAAAAAGTAGTTTTACTCAGATTTTGGAAGGAACAGTTATTTTAAAATCTTGCTCCAATTCCATGATGAACAATGAGGAAAACAAATAATTGCACCATATGATTGCACATGCCTTCAGTCTCTGAAAATTCAGAGTGAAACCAGTGGGACAACATGAAGGTCCCAAATCCCCTCAAAGCAGAAAGTAAAACCTTCAGAAGATTAACTCGGGTATTCCAAAATACTATTACCCTGTATAGAGTTTTCTTTTCAATTTTGTAGGAAAAAAGAAGTAGAAGGAGCACATTTTAAACAACTGATCTGACAACTGTGCGTATATAATAAACACAATTAAAAAAATGTCTACTGAAGTCAGAAGAATACACACATGACATCTCCTATCACCATTACTTTTTACCAGATGAACTGGGGTCAAAAACCCCAATTGATTAAAAAACCAAAATAAAACACCTAACAATCCTTTATAAACTTAATAATTTCACATTTGCTAAATTCAAGTCAGAACTTGGAAATATTCCTGTTCAGCAAGTACAGTCTTTTCAGTAACTTAAGGCATCGATTTTAAAACCCTATTTGCTCAACTGACCACGCAGACAAGTAGAAGAAATGAAATCCCACTTATCACTTTAACCAGCATATAATCAATTAAGAAGATATTTAAAACAAAATCTTACTCCTTCTCTACACAAATACAATTCTGAGATCTTCAAGTGTTACACAAGAGAGACAAAGGGATTCAACAATATCAGAACACAAACTGACAGGTAAGGGAGAAAGCAATTAACCTGGAAAGCCTACATCTTTTGGGGGGGAACAATTTTTCAAAGAAATCAATACCAACTACAATAAAGCAGAAAAAAACTATGTTGGTCAAGCACCACCAGGCCACTACTTCACAAGATTCAACTGCCAAATATATTTTGCCACTTAAGCAGTAAAATAAAACACCAAGAGAAAGACTCCTTTCCATCCCAAAATGGATACAAGAGAACACTTAGAGCAAACTCTGTCAGCAGCAGCAGGCACAAAGTACATGCTGTTGAGAGAACACTCATATCTCTCTTAATATTTAGAAACAAAGCAACGACCGATGACTCGTCAGAGATAAAGAACACACTCATAGGCACCAGAACAGCCAACTCCCGATTTCTGAACAGCGATTTTATTTCCTAATCTGTTGAAGCGGACCGATGAAGAAAGCCAACCAGAAAATAAATACCGTCAAATCAAAACGCACTTGACAAACTTGCTCGTGGAAGTCTGAAATGAAACCTTGCTTCAGATTGGTTCTTCCCTATATGTAGGCAGTGGCATGTACCACTGCACAACGCCAAGCTCCTCCTCTGCTATGTAAACAATATCCTCAATTTAAAACGCTGCCTGTGTTTTTGCTAGTCTAATGTAAAGAAATGAAAGGCCCTTTCCAAAATAACTCCAACGCTTTAACAAAGCCAGAATGAAACTCGAAGGTAAAGCTCTGGGCCTGCTTTTAAAGGTAAAGCGTCCAACATCAACGCTATCACCCCAATTAAAAGTTCTTTTAGAAAATAATAATAATAAAAAAAAGGGCAGCCTCACCAATTCTTCGTAACTCCTATAATGCTCATTTCCTTGCCAATCCAACCTTTTGGGAAGCAACTAAATAGGGGGAAAAAGAAAAGCAAGCGGTTAAACGGGAAGAAGGCATAGATCACATTCTAAACAACGCGTGTGGAGGGAGGGGGGAAAAAAAGTTGAGAGAGCAAGAAACTTGAATGACTCGTCCAAGAAACTTTTCGACTACGGCAAAGAGACGCGGTTCTCATCCAAGCCCACACAGACCTGGTGCTGCTCCAGCTCCTGCACTAGCACCTGCAGGGAATAAAACAGAGAGTCAGGGGGCGAGTGAAGCAGAGGATCGATTGGGGGTTAGGGGGTGAGGGGTTCGGGGGGAGTCCTGCACTCACCGTGAGCGCCCTACGGCAGGGCCCGGTGGTCAGGAACCGCGCGATGAGGAAGTAGAGCTCTGCAAGAGACGGGGGGAGATGGCGGCCGTGAGGTGGGAGGTGAGGACGGGGGGTGACAGGGGGTGTGGGGGATGGGGGGGGGGGGGGGTAGAGAGAGATGGCGGCCCCAGGACCGGCCCCGCCGCCGCCGCCTTTACCTGATTCAATGAGCGTGCAGCGACGCGCCGGGGCTGGGCGAGGCCGAGCCTTCGGCCATGGTGGTTGCGGAGGGCTCGCTGCGCTTTTTTTCAAACGCGAGGGCTGCGGGCGGCGCCGTGCGGGCCGGGGAAGGTTGGGGGCCGGGGGGGGAAGGAGATCAGGCGGCGCCCGGCGCGGGTCAGGCCCGCCCCGGCCCGGCATCGGCCCCTGTCAGCGCCGCGGGGCCCCCCCCGCGCCCCTGCCCGCCGCGGCCCTTCCTCTTTCTCCTCCTCCTCCTCTCCTCTCTCGCTCCCCCTCCTCCACCCGCGCTCCCGCTCTCACTCCTTCCTCTCCCCCCTCTGCCTCCCTTCCTCTCCGCCCCCTCCCCGCTCTCTCCTGGCGCAACGGCCGCCGCCTGCGCCGGGCGCGCTCCGAGGCGGGGCAGGTGGGGGAGCGGGGGTTGAGTAGAAGGCGGAAGGACACAAAAAGTAGTCCTCCAGTCCGCTTAGCGCTGCCTAGAACGGGCGCGAGGCGTCCGCGTCTGTGTGTGTGTGTGTATCTATCTACACGGGAGGGGAGAACGCGAGGGGAGAACACTGGGGTGGCAGGTGGCGGTGTCGGGAAGGGAAAAGAAGGAGGGGAGGCGTCAGGCGACGCGGAAGGATCGCGTGAGGCGGTTGATGGGCGGGGCCGCGCCGCGAGGTCGCCGGGCCGGGGGCAGTGTCGGGTGCGCGCGTGCCGCTGGGCTGCCCTGCGGGGTTGGGGGGGTAAGGGGTGCTCCTGTGGCCCAGGCCGGGCAGACGCCACTGGGGCAAAAAGCGGAGTGTTTTGATTTCAGTTAAAGCAGAGGTCAGTTTTACCTAAGTAACTGTGGTTTGTATCTCTTGAAAGTCTGACCGAACGTCCCTCTGACAGCGCGTTTGCTCTCGGTCAGGGTTTCTCCAGGCACGATTCATTCTGTGGGGCCGATAACGCCCTGTGCGCAGCGGGATCTGTGCTGAGCAGCTGGGGCTGCTGCATCCCCTCTGTCTGCAGCCTTTCCCATCTCAAATACAGGGTCAGGCAGGGCTGCAGCCGGCTCCGAAGCAGCGAGGGATTTGGCTGCTGTGAAGTTGATAATAGCATTAAGATCACGCCTTGGAAAGAATGGAATACGCATAAGGTTCCTGGAAGAATGGATCCCTGCGCATGTGAGTGGGGAGTCCGTTCTGTCCCAGCTCTTGTCTGGCTGCACACGATGGATGGAGATCGCACCATCGTGTTGCCCAGCCTGGATAAAGGATGTTACTGTCTAAAACTCCAGAACAAGTCTTAGAAAGTTTTATTTGCTGGCATTTTCAGTATCAAGTGGGTACCGTGTGTTACCAACCAGCGTGTCACCAAATCCAGAGTTTTTACACTCTCCTTCTTGCACATGTTCTTAAACTCCTTGGGCATCTCTTCAAGCTTACATCTGGTCCTAGCTGGTTCTTTTCTCTCTTATCATTGCACTAGTCCTTGTTATCTGGCTTAATTAGATACAGTCACATTCTTTCCCCTTCTTTCTAACAGCAGCCTTGTTAGAAGTCCTTACTTGAGCATAAGAACAGAACCTATGAGGAACGGCTGAGAGAGCTGGGTTTGTTTAGCCTGGAGAAGAAGAGGCTGAGAGGAGACCTCATTGTTCTCTACAACTACCTGAAAGGAGGTTGTAGAGAGGAGGGAGCTGGCCTCTTCTCCCAAGTGATAGGGGACAGGACAAGAGGGAATGGCCTCAAGCTCCCCCAGGGGAGAATTAGGCTGGAGATTAGGAGGAGGTTTTTCACAGAAAGGGTCATTGGGCATTGGAATAGGCTGCCCAGGGAGGTGGTTGATTCCCCTTCCATGGAGGTGTTTAAGACACGGGTGGATGAGGTCTTGAGGGACTTGGTTTAGTGTTAGATAGGAATGGTTGGACTAGAAGGTCTGATGGGTCTCTTCCAACCTGGTTGTTCTATGATTCTATAAGTATCCAGACATAGGCTAGTTAAAAGTTATTATTCGAGCTAATCCTACATTTTAATACTAAAATAAAAATAATATATATACATAATACTCAAATACGTAATAGGTTAACAATTTATAACAAATAATTTTGTCCTTCACTTCAATGGCATCAACTTTCCAAACCCACCAGCTTTGCTTCACTGGCATCTATTTTCCAACCACAGCAGCTTTGCCCCAGCACCTCACGCTGCCCCTCTGCAAACAGGTGCCAGTGCTACCTTCACCCACCTGGCTATGGGAGCTGCCTGTTTATGGTTTGGTTTGGTTTTTTTTTTAATTCTTCTTACTGTTGTTTCTCACCTCTGCCCAGCATGAATTCTGATGCAAACATAGCAACAGCCATACTCATATTTTAAATCTGACCTGTTCCTTTCTTTTTGCATTCCCCACCTGTGTTGGTTTGTTGTGCACTTTTATAACCTGTATAGTTCAATATTTTTACATAACACTGTAAAAATATGCACGTGTTTTATTAATCTCACCACCTCAGATATGCTGTCAGCTATTGGACAAAGAGCTTTTGTACACCTGGGGTGCAGAGTGAGTAGCTGGCAGTTTCCCCAGATGAGTCCTGGAAGGTAGATTGATGACTCCACATCCTGCTCTTTGCCACCTCCTGCCTGGTTAGTGCTCCTACATCAGAAGTCAGGTCCAAGTTAAAAATCGCTATTCTGTCCATTTAAAATTTCTCTTTAAGTGAGATCTATGGGAGGTTTTTTGCATCCAGTATTGTTGCAAGCTTCAGCCGTGTCATTCTTAGAAGCCACCTGCATTCCTCCCGATTTCATTGCCAAATGCATCAGTATTCATTAGCTAAACTTGGATGCACTTCAGCATCCTGGCTGTGTGGTTTGTGTTTTAAAGAGCTATGATCAAGTTAAGTGGTGAATTCCAAAATGGTACAGTGTGAACACAGATGAAATGGCACTCTTAACCAGAACTAGTAGCAGCGCATGAATACAGTTGTGTAACTGCAAAGAAACATGTTTTGCTCTCTTTATGTCAAATGTTGAAACGGATGTTTCACTGTTTTGTGCGAGCACTGTGGTGCTGTACACAAATGTTCACTAGCTGTGACACTGTTCCTTTGATGCACAGAGCAAATATGTATCTGGTGTCATACAGGAAAGAATGCTTTTTTCTGAATTGTGCCCATGGTAATTCTTGTCAGGTGAATTTAAATGCCTTCCACTCCAATTCTCCACAGGCAAAACTGACAGCTAGTGCCAATATACACAATTCCTCGTTTTCCCAGTAGCCAAACTGGTGCTTTATAGCTACACATTGGCAATTCATGCTATGTGGAGAAAGGCAATAATATCTGTCTTTTATACAACATTGTTCTTTATTGGGTACTTGTGTTTAGCTTGAAATTAGATTTCTTTCCTCTCAACTGAACTGCTTGTGATGGCTGGAGAATGCTTCGAGAGGCTTATATTTTTATTCTGAGTGCCCAAATAGTAGCTACCTGTACAGTAATTAAGAGATCCTTTCCTGCCTGTACCTACTCGTGATCAGCTCTGGAGAATCATGCATTAAGATCTGTAAAAGGTAACCCCACCTACTGCAGCATCAATCAAAATTCCTAACGGATTCATGGACTTAATACTTTATGTAGGTCAGAAAGCCTATTTTATTCTTTACCATATCAAGTGGGCTGTGCTGCTCCTAACAGATCTAGGGCTCCTGATGCAACTACCTCTGTCCTTCTGCTAACAGAAAAATCCCTTTTCTGCAAGAGATATGCCGTCACTGATTTACACTTGCAGAGTCCTTTCACTTGCATAATTAAGAAATAACTTTTTGTCCCCAAGAGTAAATATTAAGAAACAATTACAATAAATTGAAGAGTGGGTAATAGATGTTGAAAGCCAACGAAATCTCAACATTGGTAACTTAAGACACATGAAAAGTAGGCATTTGGTAAAAGGAGGTGAGAGCTTATTTTGGAGTATTTCCCTGCAAATTTATTAGTCATTAACTAGCTTTTGTTACTTGCTAAAAAATACTAAGTAAAGAATGTCACATAGCTGTGTCATTCTACTACTAAATTAAACCAATAAATAAGGTAACTAAGAGGTATAAAAAGTGGCACCAAGATACAGCTTTGGAATATCCAAGAACTTGCCACTGCCAAAGCCAGGTGCACTGTTAGCAACACAGCTGTGGTGGAATTGCCACAGAAGTGTGTTGAAGGACATCCTCTAGATAAGGTGAAGGGAAGTTAAATGTTGCTTAAATACCAAAGAGGCAAAAAAAGGTAAAAGGCTTTCTCAAACAAAAGCATTGTTTAAGAAAATAAGTTAGAGGTGAAACAAGTATTTTTTTAGAAATAACTATGACAATTTCGAGAAGGCACCAAAAATATATAGGAGGCAGATACTGTGCTTGCAGGTGTTACTTATCTTGCTCAAGGGGAAAAAAAGGAAGAAACAAACGTTACTTTTTGATCTTGACTTCTCTCACAAGGCTGACAGCTGTCTAAATGGCATCAAATAGACCGGTAAGAGAAAACCATGCTGCTATCTACTGCAATACAGCAAAATAATGTGAAGTCGAAGGAAAAACCCCAAAACAAAACTGTGGGAGAACTGAAGGAATGCTGTACTAATTTGATTTTTTTTTTTTTAGGTTAAGTAATATATGCTTAATATGCCCCCTTCTGAGGAAAGGCTGTTAAATCTCCAACTAGACTGATTTTTCTCAAATACAGCAAAGAAGAATTGAGACTGTTTTGTACTACTTGAATTAGCTCTCAGAACAGGTTGTTTTATTTGAAAGTACACCAATGAACCTGCAACCTTATCCAGGGGGTACAATTGCTCACCTCAGAGCTCAGTAGCACCAAAAGGGAAATTTTCTTGTATTTCCCTCCCTGCTCCTGCCCCAGGTTGTTTCACTGCTCATCCTCTGCTGGTTCCATTACACACACTTAGCCACACAGAGGTGTTCACAGCCTATGCTCGTATTTCCCCAGACATCTGAAGCCCTATTGATTTTAAGGCAGGACTGGGGGAAATTCCAATACAGTTCCAACACACCACCACCACCATCTGATCTGTTAAAAGATTCAAGAGGATTGATTTGTGTATCTTCCTTAAAGCAGTTACTTACACATGAGTGCGTATGCAAACTCTTAGGAAGCGTCAGATATTTTCATCTGTTCTGCATCTAACTACTGAGTTTTTTTAAGGCAACAGAAGCAGCACTAGGCTATCAGCTTTTAAACTGGAAGTCCAGACTATGACTGCAACTGCAGTTTTCTACTTGCTACTCACTTACTGCATTTCTACCTCTCTCCTCAAATGTACATTTTTAATAACATTAAGAATATGGTTAAGAATCAAAACCTACACCAGTTGTCACAGTCAATGCAGGAGTACAGAAACATCCTTTCATAATCTAAGATTTATTTAGTTTTTGTTTGGGGATCACAAACACTATGAACAATTTTACAATTGTTTATACTCACATAGTTTTTCAAATCTAAAAACTATAATTCTGCTTTTTTTTTCTAACACCATTTCAAATATTTTTCTTTTTTGTAGACAAGCTGTTCTTTAAAACTAGATGTGAAGTTCCAGTATCTTGAATACTGATATAACAAACTACATCTGCTAAGCAGAAACTTTAACTTAGTCAGTAAAGATGTAATAAAATTTTCAAATCTTTCGCATCACAGCTACAAAGTTGTTGGAAAAAAATAAAGCTGCAACTACCAAAAATAACTTTGTCACAGATATACATCACTTGGCAAGAAATCCAACACTAGGGAGCAGTTTTATTAGATAAGCAATTCTACCAATGGTACAACCACAGATAAATAACTAAAATGTTAAGACATTCTCAACATGTCATTATGAATTCCAAAGTCTGATCTGTGTTATGCTTCATTTACTAGGATAGAAAAACTGTCCCTCACAGTCTAAGGAATGTGAAGCCTCATCAAGACTTCAAAGTCCTCTCCTTAATGTAACATGCCATTAATTTCTGGTTTCATAGAAAACAGACAACCAGTACATGATTTTACCACTTAAAAAAGCATTTACACTTATCTAAATATGTAAAAAAATGGGTTGAGTTGGGATTCTCTCCTTTTTAAAAATGTGTTTTCTAGAACTACTAAAAAACTTGCATTTACAAAATAGTTGATAAAAATATTCCTCTGAATTATACAAGAAGAAACGTAGAAGGACCACCAATTAAACACTTGGTAGCAGATGTTACTCAGACTTATCTTCTTTCTCTACAGCTGCATCAGGTGCTGGGGTCTGGAAAGAAGAAAACAAAACAATGCTTCAATGCATAAAGTTTCTAAATGACTCAGCCTCTTATTTTGTACTATTTTTAATGTGAAAGTTAGCTAACTTGACACAGAACAACCATGACTTGTTTGTACGTATCATGCTTTTACAGTCTTAATAAATTGGTGTCATGATCTCCTTTCTTTTAAATAATGACCTACTAAAACCAGCTGTCTTGAAAAGGCTTCTGTCTCCTCAGACGTATCGGTATTAATTTCAGAATGTTGCTATTGTTACTACTCAATACACGCTGCCAAGGATTTTTATTGTTTTTAAAGAACAAAGCTCACTTCATTAACTACTGCCTTTATGACAGGAAAAGGGAGCTTTTTAACCTACTAAAGTAAAATTCCTGCATACAGGGTGTTCAGAACAGACTCTATGGTTATGTTCCACACGTGTAAGTTTCAGTGCAGCACTGTTAATTATTATTTTCAAACCCTACCATGATTTAAAGTAAATAAGACTTGAAACACAGTGCCGCATTAAACATAATTCTGTAAAAATGCATTCAGTGCAACTGAACTGCGGCAGCAGAGCTATTCTGTTTTCAAGTCTTGTCTCTATGCGCTGCACCTCAGCTTCCAAAAAAGTTCATACAAACTTGAATAATTAAAATTGCAAATCTGCTTAAACTGGAAAACTCGCTGCAACTGCAATGCAGGTTAAAAAAAGGAATATAACATATGGATTAACATAAAAATTGTACTTGATTATACCAAAGTTTTGCAGAATTGCTAGCAGTACAGACTATTTAACCACAGTAGTACCTGAACAGGAACCCTAACACCCTTTTAGTCTTTACTGCCACCTGGGGGAAGCTTTTGAAGGATGAAGTAAGGAAGCCATTTCCTTTCCCAGGTGTCAATACTTTTTGAGCGTCACCGCAAGTCCTCACTGACCAGATCTTGGTTTAACAATTGCATCACTGACACTGTCGTCCTGATTGAAAACACTCATGTCAAATGGGACAGACTATAATTCTGCCCCTTCTAGTCTTCAATATCAAACCTGCAATTTTGGCCGGTGTGACCAGCATGAACATGTGCCCCAGAAGTCATTGCTCATTCCTTGTAAATTTAGATATTCTCCGCACTGTGCATTAAATAAGCCCCATCTGAGAAACAATGCCAAATTTAACTTTTGCTGGTATTGCTGAACTACTACATTTGCAAATTAAAAGACCATGTTATGTGACGGGAACACAGAGCCAGAGCTATGCAGAAAGTAAGGCCAACTAGAGTTTACAGTTGGTACAACTTTTTCACAAAGATTGCACCGTAAGCTTGCAAGCAAAAAACTGATACCCCAAAGTAAGCTGTCTTATACACTCAAGTACCTCCCTGTAGCCTACTCACCCACCAAAACTTATCACCTACCCAAACCCCACTCTTTTCCTCTACTGATAGATCAGTGTGATAGAATTCAGATTTTTTTTCTATCTTAAAAAAATAAATAAAAAAGGCTTTTCATTGCAACAATGAGACATGAAGCACATTTAAATTTTTTAAAAAATTGATCTATCTGATCAACAAATTAAAATGAGCAAGGCATTCAGTACTCGCATTTCATCCAGCTATTAACACTCATGCCACAAAGAGGCACTACTTCTTCCTACAGATCTTGTCCTAAATTTAATATCATTTAATGTCTACATCCCAGAAAAAAAATAGCGTGGAGGATGTTTTAATTTAGATAATCATCGACTCCAAAAACTTCAGCAAAATGGCCATTTTAGCACAGTATTACAGCCAAGACTCACTTGGTGTATTAACTTCTTCAGGAAGATCAACTATTAGCAGTTCATGCACCTTCTCTTCCACCTCTGCACCCACTCATCCCTTCCAACAGCACTGTCTTCATCTATGAATCCTATAAATGCTTTCTTAACTTTGGTTAAAACACTTCAGCTTTGGGTCTTCAGTAACAACTGCTTCCAGTCCCAAGAAAATGAACGCTGCCATTTCTCTAAAAGCTTTTGTAGCAAGAAGAAACCTCTCTTCTAGTCACAGCAAAGGCAGACTAAACCCCAAACCTTCCAAAGACAGACATGCACCCACCCTGACACACAAACAGTGCAATATCCTCTCTGTACACCTTGTGTGTATTATTTCATCAAGACCTACCAGCAGACAAAACAGACCCTCTCTGAAAGACACTGCCCTATATTAGAACTTTAATAAAAAATTCTCACGTTTTTCCTTAATTTCAGGGACTTATCACTGCAACTCTTATTGGGGCAACTAGAATTTTCCAGGCACGTCCCCTGTTTTAATAGCCTACATCCTTCTTTTGGCAGAAACAGAGTCTAAGAACTGTGTATGTTTCTGACAGATGTTTGGATAAACCAGTATAGTAAGTTATTTAGCTGCTTTGCAACAAAGAACACCAACAACTTTACCTCCTCACTTTTAGCTTCCCCATTTTCTGCTGGCAAGTTGTCCTTTGTCTGTTCCTGGTTTGTCTCTTCTGTCTGTTTTCCTTTGGGTCCCCTTTTCCCCTTTGATTGAGCTTTCTTTTCCTCAGATTTATCCTATAATGAAATATATTTCTAGTAAGTAAATTCCTATGATCTACTCGGTAATCTTTGAAAATAATCAAACCTATACAAAACCAAGACGCACTTGATAAGCAGCAAGAGCTAGTACCAATAACCAATAAGCTAAATGCTCAAGTGTCAAAAACATTTCCAAATATACATGGACAAACAATCACTATTTCAGACAGTCAGGAAAATGAGAGAATACAAGTGGAATTAGATATATAGGTTCTAGCAGCTACACAGAGCAATTTGTAATATATGATTTAACTCTGTAGCACATAAAAAACCAGCAATACAGTCTTTCCACTTTATAAATACGAAGAACTTAAAACTGTCTTCTTCCTCTTATATGGACAGTTGGGAATTTCAGTAACTTAACCTAAACAAATGCATCATCTAGAAGTATACTTTTCAGAGCTCCTTTGTTAATGTCTCAGTCATCTGCTGTACCTATATGACTGTTGTCAGGTGGGTAGGGAAGAAGTATTTGTTCAAGAGCTATTTTCATATGAAAATGTAATACATCCTCCCAGGCATTCCTTACAGCAACAAAATGCTAGTTTGCCTGTCCTCCAGCTGATTCCCCTGCTTATAAAATACTCCTATCGGTTCAGAATTAAACAAACACACTGGTTTTGACACCATCTGTCAAACATTAAGTAATCACAGAATTATAGAATGGTTTAGGTTGGAAGAGACTTTACAGATTCATAGAGTTCCAATCACACCCTGCCGTGTGTGATTGGTACACTTCCCACCAGACCAGGCTGCTCAAGGATCCATCCAACATGCCCTTGAACCCTCCAGGGAAGTGGCTTAATGATACTAACAAAAATTTTCAATAAATGAAAAATTATAACACTTTTTCTGGGCAGGTACAATGTGAAAGACCACCACTACAGTTACGTGCTCTAAAATGTATCCAATCACATTAAAAACTGTGCATTTCATGGCTATGTGCGTCAAATTACCTCTTAATTTGTTGTCAATGACCGAAAATGCAGTCCAAGCAATGAAATTCTCATTTTCACTTATTTTAAGTACTGTAGAAACATGTATCTCAGATTACTATCAGAAACCGTTTGCTCAGAAGTATTCCCTACTGTCTTCACTCCAAGCATTTTTGATAGGAATGGTTGGACTCAATGATCTGGTGGGTCTCTTCCAACCTGGTGATTCTACGAGTCTATGATTCATTCTTCTTTACAAAAAGCACACAACTTCTGTACTTCACACGTATAGTTTTTTAATATTAATATACTTCCTATTTTACACAAATGCTCATGAAAATATCGTTTTGTCAACTAACTGCAACTACTGACTAGAGTTCCAATTGTTTTGCACCACTGGATATGAACCTGCAGTAAGTTACACTACACATACAAGAGATACAAGTTAAAAAAAAGAAACCCTAATATTGGAATATCTCATGCCAAGTAGCTAAATTATCAATCTCCACAACACTTTAGAAGTTCCTTACTCCTATTTTTAGAAAAGACAATTATTTAAACCCTCAAGGGCACAGAGAAATCAGTTGAAACATTCTAATGGAAAATACCCGCATTTTAAAAAGTCACAAAGGCTAAACTCAGTATGACAAATTCAGGTAATAGACATTTCACAGCACACAGACTTCTATGTTTTGATTGTCAGAAATACATTTTTCTTTATTAATGCTTATTAAAAAATAATAATGACTAAGAAACTTCATAATGAGCGAAATTTTCCCAACCAGTAACAATACTGTCTGGGAAGTTTTAAAAAGTTGCAAAGTCAATGAAAAGAAGCATTTTTTGATGGATCAAATACAGAAAAAAGGATAATATTTTATTTTAAAAAATAAATATCTATCATTTGACTGGTATGTAACAGTGAAATATTTCTGCACCCCACTTAAAGAAAGTCTCCAGGCAGCTAAAATTAGAAAAAGTGTACTAAAGCTGGAACAGTAAAACACACTCAGAATAAAAGGTATTATCACATTAATAACATTAAAGTTTCCAAATGACAAAATATTTTAGCGGCATCATGAGTTTTAAGATGGAGAGGACAAAATATAAGACAAGTTGTACATTTATGTGGATTGCCAATAGCAAGATTGTCCACACATTCATATTACAGCAGCATTCTGTGAGGGTTTCGTGCAAGGTGTCCTACTTAATATACTAAGATGACAAATTTTTTTTGTGTTATCCTTCATTTACATTAATGTTCCCAGCTATGAACTGTGGAAATGTTTCTTTCTAGAAGGAAAGTATTTATAGGCAGCAAATTAGCATCATATGTATCAGCTAGAAGCATTAAAAATCAGATGCACAACACAAAAGACACTGGAAAAAAAAGAGAATCGTAGCCGAAGTAAAATTGGAAAACTTCCCCAAGTTCTTTGGTTTACAACTTTGAGAATGGGAACGCACTGACATTCAGACCATTGGAATGATGGTGTGTTACTGATAAACAACTACTCAGTAAGATTAATAAAATGAAAACATAAAACAATCTCCATAGCAGAGTTCTACGCCAGTGTACTTGAAGTGTTCTTAATCCATACATTAAAAAGAAAAGGCATGCTTACAACCAACATACATCAATAAGGCAACAGATACACAGCCTCTTATTTCTCCCAAGAAACAAATAATTTTCCACCTCTGCTGTTGGCACTGTGCAGGTTGTAGTGAAAAACTCAAAGTTCACATTAAAGGATGCTTACTTACACATACACACACAGACCCATAAGACAGACCACGTAAATGGAACCTCAGATCTTTTTTGGCATATGTCTAAGTAATTCAAAGACTTTTTCCTATCCCCAGACTCTTGCTTTAAGTTGTGAGTGTATTTATTACAGTGATGAAATAAAATCCTATGCATAGTCCCTCCAGCACTGAAGTAGTGCTGCTCAGTACCAGACTAGCATCTAACACCCACAAATCAGCACTCACATTACCATGTAATACTTAAGAGCTTAACAAGGACCTACTCAAAGAGTGCTGGAATGTACCTGTAGATACTGGCAGAAGCATCTGAAAACGATATTTCAGCAGAGTGAGCACTGCCACAAGAATGAGCAAAAATGCCCAGACACCACCAGGCACCTGTACAACAAACTTGACCACCTCCTCCCCCTGCCCTCTCACCTTTGCTGCTAACTTTTTTGGTTTCGGCTCTGCTTTGGCAGGGGCAGGTTTCTGTAAAGAAAGAAAAGGCAAGAGAGCCCTTGGTAAACCCCTTTTCAATACAGAAAGACAACATACCTGCCCTTCTCACTGAGACCAGCCCTGTGGAGAAGGACTTGGGGATGCTTCTTGACATGAGCCTGTAGTGCACGCTAGCAGCCTCGAAGGCCAACTGTGTCCTGGGCTGCATCAAAAGAAACACAGCCAGCAGGAAGAGGGGCGTGATTGTGCCCCTCTGCTCCACTCTGTTAAGATCCCACCTGGAGTGCTGTGTCCAGTTCTGGAATTCCCAACATAAGAAGGATATGGAACTGTTTGAACCGGTCCAGAGGAGGTCACAAAGATGATCCAAGGGCTGAAGCACCTCTGCTGTGAGGACAGGCTGAGAGAGTTGGGGCTGTTCAGCCCAGAGAGACCTTATAGCAGCCTTCCAATACCTACGGGTACTCGAGCTACAGGAAAGCTGTAGAGGGACATTTCACAAGGGCATAGGGTGATAGGATGCGGAGGAATGGCTTTAAACTGGAAGGGGGAAGACTGAGGTTAGACATCAGGACAAATTTCTTCGTGACCAGGCACTGTCACAGGTTGCCCAGGGAAGCTGTGGCTGCCCCATCACCACCAGAGGTGTTTAAGGTTAGGTTGGATGGGGCTGTGGGCAGCGTGGGCTGGTGGGAGGTGCCCTTGCCCAGGGCAGGGGTGTTGGAACTGGATGGGCTTTAAGGTCCCTCTCACCCGAACCCATTCTGCGATTCCACGCTGTACTCACAGCGGACAGCCGCGCCGATCGCCTCTTCGGCTACAACACAGTAAAGAAATAAAGGAAAATAAAAGAAAAAGTAGTAAAAAGCGAGTGAAAGGAGAGGGTGTGGGGGCGGGCCGGGGGGTGGAGGGGCGGTGTGTCCGCCATCACCCACCTCCTCGGGGCGCTGTCCGTCCGCCACCGCCACCTGCAACACACACAGCGCGTCAGGCGCCTCCCCGCCCCGCCACGAACCTTCCAGACCCCGTGAGGCGGGGGGAGGCGGGGGAGGGGGGAGGGGGGGGGGGGACACCGGGTCCAGGGATCGCTCGCCACACAGTTTTCCACCCCCTCCCCCCCCCCCGCCCGCCACCTCCCACTCGCTCCACCTTTCGCTTGGGCATCGCGACACCCTCGGGGCTGCTGCGGCGGCTGCTGCTGCTGGCGGCGGCTCGCGCGGGGCTGCTGCTGCGCGCGCGGGGCACCTCACGGGCAGCCTCCTGGCTGCTGCTGCTGCTGCCGCGCTGCGCAGGGCAGACCGCCCCCCCCCACGCCGCCCCCCCGCCATCCCAGCAGCGCCAGCGGCACCGCGGCAGGATCCAGCCGGATCGGGAAACGGGAGGAGGAGGAGGAGGAGGAGGAGGTGCGGCGCTCGCCTCTCGCAGCCGGAGGCTCCGCCCACGCGGGGGGGAGGGTGGGGGCTTGCGGCGAGAGGCCGCGCCCCCCCTCGGACCCCGTGGCGGGCGGCCCCCTTCGATTGGCCAGACCGTCCGTCACGCGGCCGCGCCTGTCCCTGCTTCCCCTCGCGCGGGCACGCGCCTGCCCCACGTGAGAGGGGGAGCTCGACCGGGAGGCGCTATAGAGCCGGGGGGGGACGGGGGCAAGGCGGAGGGATAGAGGAGAGAGGGAGCGGAAAAAGAGAGGGAAGGCAGAGGAGAGGCTAAAGAGAGGGGAAAGGAGAAGGACGGAGAGGAAGAAGGGAGGAGAAGAACAAAGGGAAGAAGGAGAGGAAGGATGGAAGGAGGAGAGGAAGGAGAGGTGGAAGGAGGGAGGGGAGGGAGAAGGAAGGAGGGAGGGGAGGAGAAGGGAGGGATGAGGAGAAGAAGGAAGGGGAGGAGAAGGAGGGATGAGAAGAAGAAGGAAGGAGGGAGGAGGAAAGGAGGGAGGAGGAAAGGAGGGAGGAGGGAGAGATGAGGAAAAGGAGGAGGGAGGAGGAGAGAGGAGGGAGGGAGGAGGAGAGGAAGGAGGGAGGAGGAGAGGGAGGAGGGAGGAGTGAGAGGAAGGAGGGAGGAGGAGAGGAAGGAAAGGAGGGAGGGAGGAAAGGAGGGAGGGAGGAAAGGAGGGGAGGGAGGAGAGGAAGGGAGGGAGGAGGAGAGGAAGGGAGGGAGGAGGAGAGGAAGGGAGGGGAGGAGGAGAGGAAGGGAGGGAGGAGGAGAGAGGAAGGGAGGGAGGAGGAGAGGAAGGAGGGGAGAGAGAGGAGGAAGGAGGGGAGAGAGAGGAGGAAGGAGGGGAGGAGAGAGGGGAGGAGGGAGGGAGAGAGGGGGAGGAGGAGAAGGAGGGAGGATGGAAGAGGAGAAGGAAGGAGGATGGAAGAGGAGAAGGAGGGAGGAAGGAGGAGGAGAAGGAGGGAGGAGGAAAGGGAGGAGGAGGAGAAGAAGGATGGAGGGAGGATGGAGGAGGAGAAGAAGGAGGGAGGGAGGAGGGGGAGGATGGAGGAGGAGAAGGAGGGAGGAGGAAAGGGAGGAGGAGGAGAAGAAGGATGGAGGGAGGATGGAGGAGGAGAAGAAGGAGGGAGGGAGGAAAGGAGAAGAAGGATGGATGGAGGGAGGAGGAGGAGAAGGAGGGAGGGCGGGCAGAGGAAGATGGAGAGGAGGAGTAAGAGGAGGAGGAGGGGTTATCGGGGCGGGA
Organism: Coccyzus lansbergi; assembly: GCA_033558105.1. Classification (NCBI taxonomy): domain Eukaryota; kingdom Metazoa; phylum Chordata; class Aves; order Cuculiformes; family Coccyzidae; genus Coccyzus; species Coccyzus lansbergi. The sequence continues at coordinate 1,228,244 of JAUMJK010000081.1, read as the reverse complement.
CCGGAGAAGCAGGAGGAGGCTCGGGGAGGGCAGGAGGAGGAGCGGGGGCTGTGCCCGCCCGCTGGCGGCATGGCGGAGAGCGGCGCTTGGCTGCTGGTGCTGAGCTCCGTCTTCCTCTGCAACGCTCTCAAGATCCTCCTACCCTCCTGCTCCTCCATGGTAAGAGGCAGGGGGCTCCCGGGAGCGGGAGGGGGGCGATGCCGCGGGGCGAAGCCTCGCCCGGTGTTCGGGGGAGTCGTCTGGGAGGTGGAGGACGCGCACCCTTACAGCGTCCCCTGCAGCGCTGGCGGTGGGGCCTGGAGAGAGGAGAAACGGGGGAGAACGGGAGGTGGAGAAATCTGGCGCTGTCACGGTGGGTGACTGATTCCAACAGCCTGGCTTGAGCATGTCTTTGAAGCAAAGCTCTGAGTGTCCTAAATGATGCTTCTGAGGCTCCAGCCCTTAGGACGCTGCGGGGAATTCTAACGGAAAGCTTTGCTCGGTCTTCCGTGTTTTCATCGGATGGACATCTCTGTTGTTGAGAAGGGGGATCAGCAGACACGGAGGTTAAGGAGTTAGGTGTCCTAGGAGAAAACCTTCAGTCATAGTTGCTAATCTGGTCTCCCCTGGTCTGTTTTTAAGCATTTCTGTGGAGGCATGGATAACAGAATGTTTGTAGAATGGTTTGGGTTGGAAGGGACCTTAGAGATCATCCAGTTCCTAACTCCTGCCACAGGCAGGAACACCTCCCACTAGATGAGGTTGCTCAAAGCCTCATCCAGCCTGACCTTGAACACCTCCAGGGATGGAGCATCCATGAATTCTCTGGACAACTTGTGCCAGCGCCTCATCACCCTTGCAGGAAAACATTTTTTCCTAGTATCTAATCTAAAACTCCCCTCTTTCAGCTTAAACCCATTGTCTCTCATCAGTATCCCTGCACTCCCTGATAAAAAGTCCCTCCCCAGCTTTCCTATTATGGTCCAACTCTCTAATAAACTTAGGTATGAGCAACCACATGAAAATACCTGTAAATAATATTAATACTATGAAATCAGCAGACAGTGTTTGGTAGTGGATAAAAATCCTTCGAAATATAAATTACTTTTTGCAATTTGGGAAGCTGAATTCTTGTGTTACTGTAGATGACTAATGAAAATCAAGAAACAGATTTTGTGTCCTTTGTAGCTTCATTTCTGTGGTGAAAGAAGTTAAATGAACCAGCAAGCTGGTTATGCCATGTGAAAAAAGTGGGAAATTAAAAGAAGAGAAAATGTTTGCTACTGCAACATGTGATTACCCTTTTACATTTCTGTTAGTAGGAAATTCACACAGAGGGTCATTGGGCATTGGAATAGGCTGCCCAGGGAGGTGGTTGATTCACCTTCCTTGGAGGTGTTTAAGGCACGGGTGGATGAGGTCTTGAGGGACTTGGTTTAGTGTTAGATAGGAATGGTTGGACTAGAAGATCCGATGGGTCCCTTCCAACCTGGTTGTTCTGTGATTCTGTGAAATAATTTTAGCCAAGAAACCTATATGATGTTACAAGAAAACTGTGTGTAAAGAGCTGATCATGCTTTATATATAATGAAGCGAATCAGTGACATTCTGGAAAAATAACCGTTACTATTTTTTTCTTCCTAGATATCCAGATTCTTACAAAAGGACGCAGAGCAGGAGTTCCAAATGAGAGCTGAAATTCAGAAAATGAAGCAGGAACTCGCAACCATTAGTATGATGGATGAGTTTGCTAGATATGCACGTTTGGAAAGAAAGATTAACAAAATGACTGACAAGCTTAAAACTCATGGTAATGTTCTACGATTGCTCCATATTGTACTTTGTGAAAAACATTTTTCCAAGCTTGTTTTCAGTTTTAAATGTATTTCTCCTTCAGTTTTCTTCTGTCTCCTATCTGTTTGTGGTGTTAACTTGTTGTTTGTTTCTTCCTTTTTGCTTTTCACTTTTTGGAGAGTTTACTTTTGCCTGTCAGTTCTGCATGGTTCTGCATACATTTATAAGGGAATGACTTACGTATAAAATTTTTCTTAGAAGGAATTTCCTGGGCTTCACAGCATAATAATTTACTGTTTCTCATTGATGTTTGTCTCTGAATCATGTTTTGAATAAGTCAAAAAAGTCCTTTGCTGTATATCTTCACTGCAAAAGGACGCATTGATTGGTTGGGGTTATTTGGTTGGCATACTACAAAACACTGGAGAGGTGGTGTTGATCAATAAGGTAACCAGATGAGATCTTTCTGGTCATTTTGCAATCTTGTTTGACCTTATGCAGCAGCTTTTGCAATAAACCTGTAGTGCTTTGTCTTAATTAGGATTTTACAGAAGCATAATCCATCATCCTGTGGTAGATAGTGCACACAAACCCTTGGCACCAGAGCTTTTGCTCTTGCACTTGCCTGAACTCACTAACTGATCCTAACAGACTAGGAGACTACTTGCGTTGTTCATTTCCTCTGTGCAGAGTGGGTAGATGTTTATATGTTCTGGTAGTTCTGGATTGCTTCAAGTAGTGTTAACCCAAAAATTTCAATAAAACTTGAGTAGTTTACTTAGGAACCAACAAAGTTGTTTTAGAAACCTTTAGGCCACCACTATGTTTGAAGATGTGTTGACTTCACGGGTCTTATTTATACTGGTCTGAAGTTCCGTAACAGAAGGAAAATAGGCACAAGAAGTTTTAATACTCAACCTGATGAAGATTAATTCAGTGAAGGAATAGTCTTAATTGTGTTCCTGGATGAAATAGGGAAAAAAGTGCATCTGCTAAACCCGTCGTTCTCCCCTTTCAGGAAAGGGGAAAATTTACTTTATGCTTCATGTGAAGCAGGTTCTTAATAACCATAGTGACTGTTCTCATTTAGGAATAGTATTCATGATGACATGTGACACTTCTCTGTCTAGGATATCTGTGTTCTGTAACTTTTCATAGTAGCATCAATAAGAAACTTCTGCATAATATGGGCCTAGCACTTTCTTGCAGAAGCATACTTTGAATATAGCTATCATAGAATCATAGAACAACCAGGTTGGAAGGGACCCATCGGATCATCAAGTCCAACCATTCCTATCAAACACTAAACCATGTCCCTCAGGACCTCATCTACCCGTGCCTTAAACACCTCCAGGGAAGGTGAATCAACCACCTCCCTGGGCAGCCTATTCCAATGCCCAGTGACCCTCTGTGTGGAAAAACTTCCTCCTAATGTCTAGCCTAAATCTCCCCTGGTGGAGCTTGAGGCCATTCCCTCTTGTCCCGTCCCCTGTCACTTGGGAGAAGAGGCCAGCTCCCTCCTCTCCACAACCTCCTTTCAGGTAGTTGTAGAGAGTAATGAGTCATTTTAAAAGAGATTTTTGAACCGTGTAATGTCCTGATTTGAAGAGTGATGCATTAGTAAATTACTAAATTTATGTAAGTATAATTCAGTATTATAATTAACACAGAGTCATTTTTTTTCTTTTTAACAGTGAAAGCACGAACTGCCCAGCTAGCCAAAATAAAATGGGTTATAAATATTGTGTTCTACATCTTACAAGTAAGTAAATACTTGATTATGAATACAAATGACTAAACCAAATCATCAGTAGTGTTATGATTATCTCCTGCATTTATTGGCTGATAATTCACCACACAAGTGTCTGACATTCCAATGACACAGTGTATGCCAACTGAAACAGTTTCTTGAAATGGAAGGGAGAGATGTTACCAATAACATCTGGTAGCTGTGGATGGAAGGAGTATCGAGTTTCATTTTAGCTCTATCTTTCTGGTTTTGAGATGACAGGATGAGAGTTTATCTTAGGTTTTTCATCGTTTTTATTTTAAATTTAGGTATGGTGCTGTACCCAGGAAAGTTCTGATGCCTGTAAATATATTTGGCTTATGTTTTAGAAAACAAAATGTGCTTTTGATAGGGATGCAAATCCCCGCTTACAGCTGGTACACATTTTGCCTCAATGCCTCATCAGACTGTCTCTGTAGATCAGACCTGATCCCAGAAAATTGCCTGCTAATAGTGATGATAGTGGTCAACCTGAAGATATCTTTAGGGCAATATTAAGGCTAGTTGGATTCCTAGCTGGCAAGGATTCTGGCTGAAAACAGTCATCAGAATTCAACAGTAACTATTACTATATTTGTCTATGCTAGGTTGGAACCAGGGTCTCAAAACAAAACAGTGTTTTCCAGCCTCTCACTGCTGCCTCTTAGTATTGTGCATAAAGTTAAGGTTTTACCAAGTTTAAAAATATTTTGAACTTGGTTCAGACCAATGTAAAATAACAGAGGAACTATTTTCTTCTATTAGAATTTGTTATTTACTCCTTCAAAATAACAGTTAGACATGTACTTTAGTGTGTATTATTATCCAAGCTAATAGACATTTCAATTCTAGGCTGCCCTGATGATCTGTCTGATTTGGAAGTACTATTCGGAGCCAGTTACAGTGCTTCCAAGCAAATGGCTTGCTCCGTTGGAGCGCTTGGTAGCCTTTCCTACGGGGGTGGCAGGTAAGGACTGTACAATAGAAAAAAACACATTTTCCAAGCCCATGCAGATGCTAACAATGTTGTGACAAAGAATGTAGGTGGATTAAAAGTGCTGCTTCCATATGTTTCTTCTAACTCCCTTAGCACAGGGAGGAGGTTCAAACATTTGATCAGCTGTTACCTCTGAAATGGGCTATTTGTTATTTTTAATTCTTCTCAAACAGTGCAGCTTTGCATCAGAAAGATGTTTTATTACCAAGTCCACTGAAATAGTGGAATTGGGTTTAAAAATGAGCAAATACTTCATAGATCTGTATCACTTGCATATGTTTCTTATAAACTGCTGGGATTTCATAGTGGTGTAACTCCAGAATAATTCAGGTATGCTTTTTCTTGGCATTTTGTCTTCTCTGTTCCCATCCTTTTTCCCATCACGCTTCTGTTTCATTTTTACCTACTTAAATTCTTCTATTTTGGGCAGTTTAATGAATTAATGGTCAGAGTATCGCAGGTTGTAGATACCTGTTTCTGAGTGAAAAGTGTGCTGGCTCTATGTCAACAGGATAAATAGGCAGAATGACAGGACAATGTAGTGCGGAAACATACTGTCAAGCTAAAATGTTGCTGTTGCATCTTCAGGTGAGGGTTGCAAGCCCCAGCAGCCTTAGAAGGAATTCCAAAATATGTTGTTGCAATTACATTACAGCTTCAGTAGCTGTCTGGAGAATGATTTGTATCCAGCATGCTTACTGGACAAGAGAAGAGTTTGCTTCTATGCAGGGTGGGGAAGCAATACTTGGAAGACGTTTATTTAAACAACATTTGAAGGGTTCTAAAAAGGTTCATATCAAAGTCTGCCTTCAAATCTTCTTTTATGGTAAATCTGATAATCAGCTTTCTGGAGAGATCGCCTTTGAATTCGAAGTAGTGAAGTCGAGAACACAAAAATGTCTAAAAATAATTAAAAAGATAGATTCATCGTGTGTGCTATGAATAGCTATGTGTTCTCTAATGCTATGTAACATGATTCAACATAGTCTGCAATATAGATGTGCTGTGTATTACAGTCAGGGCACAGGCTTTATTCCATCATACCAATACAGATTCCTGTGCTGCTAGCTGGGATGACGAGACCCTTTAAAACAGCAGTGCCAGGGATATTGAGGTCAGTATCAAAGGTCTCGGTAGCGTCTATCTGTATAGCTGTATGGGGAGCAAGGGAGAAGAACAATGGATTTAATATTTTTAAAAACACTGATTTAAATTTTGGAGGAAATATCCTTTTTACCTCTCTCGAATTTCTGAGTTTAGGTTCTACCAAATTGATCTGTTTCTTGCCAAGCCTTTAACTTCAGCACCTTAGATATTTTCTGTTAGGGACATAGCTAACATGGGTTAGCTGTGGGTTGTGTATACTACAGTTTGTCTCAAATTCATGTTATTTTGTTCTCTTTTCCCCAGTCTTCAGGTTTTCTCATGAACAGCATGGATTTAGCTGCCATCCCTTGAAGAGGGACAATTACATATAAAAAGATGTTTTGTTCCCATTCACCTCATAAATCTTAAGTTTATTTTTTTTATGCTTTCACTGTTGTTTTTAGAAGCTTGTGTACCTCAGAATTACTGGTGCAATATCTTAAATGGTGGTTTTTTTCTCACTTGCAGGTGCTGTTGGAATTACATGTTGGCTTGTGGTTTGTAATAAAGTTGTAGCTATCATGCTACATCCTTTTAGCTGAAGAAATCCCACCATAGAGTCCTCAACTACATTTTTATTATCACTGTTTTAAATGAACTTTTTGAAAAAAAGAACAGTTGTTTTTCATGTTACTAGGTCTGAGATAATCTTTGTTACTTGACTTGGATATCAGTCAGTATTCCTTTTGATTTATTTTCTCTTTCCTAGTTTGTTTTTCAGTTTTCAAAGAATAGCATTGCTGTTGATAGGACCTCATTTTTGTGCCTATTTTGACAATTATCAACACTGATTCATGGCATGTATACACCAAAATCTGGAAGTGCTGAATTTGGATTTTCAGATTGGAAATGCACTGGCATTTTTTACAATCGAATTGGCATATTCTTTGGCTGTCTTAGAAAATATGTTACTGATAAACATGCAGAATCCACCCTTAAGAGACTCATTCCGCTGACAAATGTAGGACAGCTGGTTACTTTTTCTTCCCTGACTTTTAAAATAGGTTGAACACTCTGGTTTTGTTCCTGCTTATATTGGTAATGGACCTCTCTGTTCTTCATGGTTTTTTCTGCTTCCCAAACAAAGTGAGAATCACTGGAGCAATTTCCTTCCATGTTTTGGGAGGAAAGGTTTAGCCAACATTCTCGTGCTCCATGTTAAGAAAGAGAAAGTAGAAGACAGTGCTGTTCCTTTGGAGAACTACATTCCTAGGGCTTCAGCAGATATTAACAGCAGAGCAGGACAGCCTGAAACAGCAATGTAAATGTAAAAAGGCAAATCAGTGCCTTGAATGTTTGTAGTATTAATAGAATGGTAGCAAGCAGAAGGAGGAAGGAAAATAATTTTCTGTTCTAGAGTAAATCCTTCTTGCTGTATTTAAGTAAGGAAATAGCCACAATATTTTGAATTTAAAGGAGAGGATTCTTCTAGAACAATGACCAAAGTTGTGTGTTCCTCTGTGCTACAGTGGTGTCTGCAACCCCATTATAAGATAAGTGGGTGGATTTATAAAGTTCTTGTTCCATACCTCCAGGGGTTTTTCTTGACATGAGCCTGAACAAAGATCTAAGGGACACCTTTCCCTCTGCTGCTAGACTTTGGCAATTCCGGTTCAGCTTCCCACTCAGTATGGTGGAATGCATCTGTTATGTTATTTCAGATCCTTCGCCTTCCTGCAGGAAGGGGCTAGGGACCCTCAATAATTACTATTGCAATTATAAATTAATTCAGAAGGTCATGATATACCACATGTGTATGTGTGTATGCGTGAAGTGGTGGAAGATTTTAAATGTTACATTTTTTAAAAAGTTTTTTTTTATTAAGGATTACATTTAACCAACATGAAAATAGGTACGTTAAACACAAATTTAAAAATTGTGATTGAATGTTATGTACAGTTGTGTTTTTATTCATGAAATAAAGGTTTTGAACCATCTCAAGTATTGTAATCCATTTTTAATGCTAATTACAGGTTTCTTAAAAGAAACCCCAAACAAATAACCAGCCCTAAATATTTTTTAAAAATAATAAATTAGGTCCATTGATTCCAACAATGTCTCCTTATGCAAGAACAAGGATGGGGGGCAGAAGGGTTGGTTTGGGCTTTTAGGTTTCTCTGTGGCATTCATATATTTCTGTATCTAATGATGTGGCTAATGACATTTCTGCTCAGCCTGGAGTTTTAACACAGTGAAGTCAAGAATAGCAGATTCATTTAAAATTTTCACAGTGACTTTATCCACACTTAGCATCGGGCCATCAAATACACAGTTTGTTGACTGCTTTAGTCAGGCATTTGGCAAGCAAGAGCAAAAAGGCTTTTGGCCATGTAGTCAGTACAAAGAGGAGCGTTGGATCATGTATGCTTGTTTGCTTTTAGCTTTGGGACAGCAGTAAAAGCATTATAGAAGCCTTGGTAGTTCATAGAGGAGAAACGCTCATCGGACTGCCCAAAGTCATTCTTAAGCATTACTTCAAGAAAAACCTTCAAAATTTGAGAAGAAATATGCTGCAAGTCAGTTCAGATCTAAAATTGTCTTGGTTGCTCTGAAATGCTTTTTTCAAGTTTTTTTTTTTTTTTTTTTTTTTTTTTTTTTTTTTTTTTTAAGTGCTACTGCCTTTTCAAATTAATAGAATACACATGATTTTCCCTACCTCACATTTTAGCAGACATTCCATGAATTACTATGAGGAACAAAACTTAATCCTCCCATTCCCGCTTACATAATCTTAAACACAAGATTTTTAAAGGCTTTTTGAGAACCGGCCATGCCTGACTTCTCCAAAATAATAGTTTACTCTTGCATATTCATTTTTGGACGTCAACGGTGGAAGTTACCAGGCAAACTGCTTTGATAAGTTCTAACAGTGGAGAAGAATGAAGCTTTAGAGCTTTATAATGGTAGTGAAAACAATGTAATAGCAAATTATTTTTGTTATGTGTGATTTTAGGAAGCTATTTCAGGAGTGAAGAAAATGAAAAATATTTTATGGCATTGTTAGTGCAGTAATGAAAACAGATTGCTCACTTCAGCTAGCTAACTAAATAATCAGCTTTAAAATTCCAACTGCAGAGACAATGTAAAAAACTGGAAGTTACAAAAAAAAGCACTAACTTGGACACCTGATAACAGATAAAATAGCACAATTGTTGAGGCATTCTTACATGTACGTGTATGCACACAGACTGAAAACAATAATGTTCTTTTGTGACAACTGATTTTGGAAAAAACATTGAAAGAAATTGTCAGTAATTGCAAGATTTAATATGAATTTAATGAATGTAAAGGCTTTTTTTAAAAACAGTTTAAATGATTCATATATCTTAAGTAAAGGTTAATTGATGCACTTAACTAAATATCCAATAAAATAATTAATTTGTGTATTCTCATGATGATTTCCTTAGTTTTTGATGCTTTATGTTATGAAATAGTTAGTAGCAGTGGTTTGAAATTTGGCTTAGGTAATCCTGCGTTCTCCCCCTTCTCTTTCTCCATTCCTCTCATGTTTGAACTTGAATGGTTGCCTCTTCAAGCACAGCCTGGTCCAAAGAGTTCTTTCATAGGACTGTTCTTTCTGTCAGCAAATGTCATATGACTGCAGCCTTCTGCTTCAGTGGATCTGGCCTTCTGCCTTGTTTTGGTAACTTTACCAAGAGATGGTTCATACCCCAAATGAATTTTTCACTTTTGATTCAGCTGTTTCTTTGTAGTCCTGACCTGTATCTCTATGACTGCAAAAACTGCCTTTTGGGGATTTTGTACCTGATGTAGGAAGCCCATGATGCAAATTCTCAGTGACTTCTGAGAATATGTATGTTTTTTTGAGCCTAGTAAGTGTTTTCTTCCTTGGACCTGGGGTTACACATTTACTCCCTGCCTTCTCACTGTTATTTAGTTGTTCATCTGGCTTTTCTTCTTCATGTTCTTGTACTGCATCTTCCTTGTTATTTTTCTCCTTTACATTCTTGCTTAGAGGAGTTGGTTCAGTTTCCACCATTTTTTTCAGCTCCTTTTTAAGCAAATCTGTCTCATTTTCTTCTTTCATAAATTCCAAGCAAGTATATTCTCCCATCAGTTGTCTGCCCTCTCTTAAACACTCTAAAATGAAATATTATGGGGTTTAGGTAAGTTCTTAAACTGCCTAGGAACGTAAAGAAGCATTAACAAGAGCAAGTTTCACTTCCCTGTTTCTTTGCTTAGCTTGGCGATGGTATTTCAAGGTGTGACAATGCTATCTACTAATACATATAACACGATGAGGCAAGATTTAAACAAGATCATTGTACTATTGAATCCATGTAAATATTTTAACCTTTATTATGTTTGATTTTATTGAAAGAATTTGCATGCAAATATAATCAGTGATGCATAAATATAGGCCCAAAAAAGTCCTGTACAATACAATAGAGAAACCACATGAGATCTAAACTCTAATTGTAATTTTATTGCTTTTGAATGGAACTTGAATATACGTATGAGTTTCTCTCCCTCAATTGACAACATCGTTGCTTCGGGAGTTAACATCTTCCAGATTACTAGCTCTTTTGCTGATCTAGTAAGTGACCGCAACCTGTTCCACCTCTGTAAATGTGTGACCTCTAGGTCACATGTCTTTACCATTTGTGAAGCATTTAGCATGATGACATTCAGATCTTGGTTCTTTCTACAAGGCACACTATAATTAAAATAACATGAATACTTTTAGAAAGAAAAACTTGGATGAGGAGTAGGTACATTAGTTTCTTCTATGCTATAGAACCACTTAAAGATAAACATATATCTAGATGAGTCCCTTTCATTTAACTGTTATATGAGAACATCAGTCATCAGTGGCTAAGATTTACTTAAAATCTATTCAGTGATCATTGCAATGAAGAAATACTCCAAGCCCTTGAAGAAATCTTTTTCATTTCTGAGCAGCTGATCCTCAGCCAGAAATATACATCAACATCAGCTATGATGAAGATTCACAACAAATTATTTGAGATAATATTTGATTAGTGTAGAATCTACAAACTATCAACTTAAGCATACTTTTACAGATAAAACACTGACATTTTACTAACATGACTAGGAGCTCCTTTTAGATGTACATTAGTAGGAAGATGCCGTATACTGCAGAGTTGCTTCCCTTATGTTTAACATATTATTTTGTTGAAGTAGTTCCTGTCAGTCAGTTGCCAGCCAATGGCTGCCAGACCCACGTAAGTTACCAATACCATTGATTCATTCAACTTTTGAAAAAATCAAATCAGCTTCTGAGAAAAATATTAAAATATACCTCTGTGTGTTCTATTAAAGGCTTCTGGCTTTAGTATTTTCTTGGCTGATTGATTGCTTTTCTGTTCTACATTGCGCATCCATGTATGCTTCATTTGCTTTAGCTTTTTGATTCTTATCTTCTGAAGTCTTGTTCTCCTATAATAGGCAATTAAAGGTAAAAATAATGAGGGAGTCCTTTTTTAGTGGCTTTTAAAGACACCATCAGTGTGATACTTATAAATAGTATTTGTATTTACTATTATATTCTTATTTTGTACCAGAACATTTGTCCTATATATTTTGGCAATCTAATTACATTCCCCCAAAATCCAAGCTATTCAGGCAAATTACTGAAACATACGAATAACATAGAGCTTAGTTGAGAGTCCAAACAAAGGATTGGATCCAGATAATTCATACCTTTGTTAGCTGAATTGGACTCTTTTCTGTTTCCTGAGTTTGGTAGTGTGACAACAGCAGCGGCCAAAAACTCTGTTTATCTACTTGTACTGATACGCTTGTACTAAGACCTATTGAAAAAGGACAACCATTAGTAATGCACTAGTTTCTAGAATTATATCGTTGGTATAAACAAAAGATATCTTTGATGACTGATAGTACTGGTATACAGCTTAGGTCTTCAACATCTTTTTGCTGCATGTCTTAATGCTCTTTCATCAATAAATTACTTGTTCTGCATTATCTATAAATGCTGAAAGTGGGACAAAAATATAGATAGCTACCTGGACTTTGGAGTGTTCTCATCTGTACATCAGTACACCATAAATATATCTAAGTTTGGCACACACGAAGTCTTATTCAGATAGAACGTGATGTCAGACAAATGTGTCTACACTCTGGAGCCCATGTGCACTTAAGTTGTTTGGTGAATTCCAATGTAAATTTAAGAGGTCTGGCATTGAGGCCTCAGCTTTGAGGTTCCTAAATTCGGATCTTACAGAGTATAATAAAATGCTTGCTTTCATGCCTTCTGACTTCACTTCTCACCCTTCTCAAAGTTAAGCACTTATGTAAGGCTTTATGGGACCAAACTCTTCAGAGGAGATGCTTGACCCTGTTTGAAATATCTGTGGTCTTTTTGAAGAGATTCCAAAGGAGTAACTGAATGAGATGTTTAAAGACATAGGTGAATAAAGATGGAATTGGATGGGAAAGTGTGTATATTGTAGTTTTATTCTATTTGTAGAATAAATTTGACATGAGTACAGTAGCTGAGAAAACTGCTAGCACAGAAACAGAACATCATCATTTGACCTTATTTGCAGTTTTGATCTCTGCAATCAGAGGAAGACTCTCCATAAGCATGGTGATTTTCCAGTGTTTGCAGTTTGGTGGTAAAAAGGATGTTGATAGCTAATTTAAGGATTACACTTGAAGGAATGGCTCTGATAATGTGGAAGGAATTTGTTTTTCCTTTTGAAAGCCAACCAACAAGTCGTTATTACAGCATTTTTTTTTTCCAACGGAAATCAGCAGTGTTTCTCTAATTCAGAACTAGGGGGAGCTGTACCTCCAGATCAGCTGATGTGACCTTTTCACAGCGGAGCAAACTTTTCTGTCTTAAAGAGCACATGAAAATAACGACTTTATTCAATAAATGAATTTTCTTTATGTACACAGAGCTTGCTGATAACTTAAGCAAGCCAACCTTCAGATACTCATTGCACGTTTTAAAAAATGCAGCCCCACATTTCTTTTCTCCTTTCCTGCTGGCTAAAACTTTTGGCAAATGCAGAACAGAAAAATAACTACTCAAAGAAGTAGCTCTTTCTAAGTCTGTTGTAGGAAAATCCAAGTCAGTAGTGAAAAGGAAAAACAATCTCCAGTAATTCCATTTGTAGATTTCTAAATCATGATTCCCTTAATTGGCAGAGAATAAAAACTGAGTTGGCCAAAAATACCAAAAAATCACACAACCGTGCATGGAACATTTTCATTACAAAAAAGTTCAGGTCTCTCTCCAACTAAGCTCTTTTATCTTGCTTAAGCTCTTTTATCTTACTTAAATAGCGAACATGATTAAAGTTAACCCACATCAAGGCATTATATTGGGGTTTATTTTGGAATGTATATCCCAGTTATAAAACAATGTTAAGTTTCACATAACTAAACAACAAAGGAAAATTAATATACACATACTTGTTTCATGAGGTACTGAATCACTTTTGTCTTTTGCAATTTTAAGCATTCGATTTGCATAGATATTTTTTACACAAAGTTGCCGATCCTTTTCCTAAGATGAAATAAACACTATTAAAGTTCCAATCTGTATTAAGAATTACTTTTTACAAACTTAATTTTCTCATACTGGGAGAAAACTGCAGCAATTTCGCTCTATGCCAGGCCATGTGGTGACTTTGTCACTTATGTAAATAGGAATCTGTCATTTTTTTCATGAGCCAAATCAAAAGTCTCCCTTTTTAAGGCTAAGAGCACACCTACACAATCATTTTCATAACACAGCAGTTAAAAGATCAAGGCTTCTTTAGTGATTGTTTCAGTTGTTGTTCTTAGTTATTTTTATCAGACCAAGTAAGTTTTGGCTTTACTTGCTTTTTAAGTTTTTTATAGCAAGAGTCCTCTTGTCTTATTGAAATCTTTCTCAAACACAGAAGAGGGATTTTCACACTCTCACCATATCAAATTTAGTGAGAAAAGAAAAAGGAGCTCTATTTAATTTGGAGCCACAGTTTGATCTACAATGTGTCTGAATATATTGAATGGACTAAGCCATGTGCCCCAAACTATGACTCTGCAAAAACAAACTGTCCCAGCACAGAAATAAGGTTAACAAGCAGGTCCGATTTTCGTGGTAAAACAATAGAAGGTTTTGTGAAAGTAAATATTTCACTAAGAGAACAGGACACACATAGAAAACTGTGTGGAAAACACATGAAATAATAGTGGTATTTCAGAAAAGTGTTAAGGTAAGAACTGTACTTTAGAATAATTTACATTTTGGAACAATTTTACATTAGTGGTCTAGGGACTACAATTATTCCTATCTCACAGACCTGCACACATAGGAGATCAGTTTCTGGCAGGGAAATAGCACTGCAAGGGCTGCTCAGGGCTTGATAGAAGACCCGGGAATAGTACTGTACTTTTTTTCCTTTCCTGGCAACTCACTGGGCTTTTGCAGTTGGGCAACCCAGCTGCTGCCAAATGTCAGGAGAAAAGTTTCTACACAGGATACATAGGTAAAAAGGATGAATAGTGCCCCTATACAGCAATACAGGTCTCCATTAATCCTCAGGAGTTGCCTGTTCTACCCTTCCCAATGTCTGTGAAAACTCCCCATAACATCTTTTACAGACATTTGATTTTGCTTAGAAAGAGAAAGCTCCCTACTGGGATTAACAGATGAATCAGTCACTTTACATAGAAAGAAAAAAATGTATATTTTAGCTGGGTAACAAACACAGTTTAAATTACTAAAAAAGACACAAGGGGTTTCATGGGTTTTGGAATATGTACCATTTCTCTTCTTCACAACTCACGTGACAAACTATTCATGGTAGTTTTGTTTCTACTAAATGTCCCTTTTAGGTTTTCCTGTATGTTTGGTTTACAAGCATCAGAGTAAGTGTTGAACTCGACATATTTGTCCCAAACATACTTGTCTTAAAACCAAGCTGGAATTTAAACAAGCTATTGAAACATTGACCCATGTCTTTTTGTTAAACTCTAGTTTTGCAGATAGCAATATTTATCTCCTTTTGATTTGAAAGTGTTTCTGTAAGGGGCCACATTTAAAGTTAGTAAATTAATACGTTGACATAGATGTATCAAAATGCTAACAAATTGGTGAGGTTATTTGTTCAAATTGTGATGCATTAATCTTGGTTGTGATTAGTTACTGAACTACTTTGAACTTGTGACAAATAGACCCCATAATAATCTCATCGTTTGATAGTCTGACTTTTTTTGGGTAGCCTATACTCAACTAGGAAACAAAAATTCTATTACTAAATAATATGTCATAAATGAGGCAAATGGACAACATGAATACTTGAATCTTCTTGTAGGAACAAAAACCTGTTTAAAATCTTTAATACCTTAATTTTTTGCTGAAGAGAAGTAATTTCCATCTGCAAGGTCTTAGTAATTATCCCAGCTTCCACAGCTTTTTTGTTCTCATTTGCCAGCTGACGACTAAAGGCGGCATTGGTCAACTTCAGCTGCTTTTCTAGGCTCTTAAAAAAATTACATGTTTTACCTTATGGAGAGAGGTACTCAGTATGACTATTGAAAAATTTCAGTTCTTAGCAGATTTAAAAAATAAGCATGCTAAAATAATGAAAAGTAAGCATCTAATTCTATTCCATTGTGAACAGCATGAAATTATGTAAGTATCAAAAAAATACTTTAAAAATCACAAAAAAAATGGTTTAAGACCTAATTTTGCTAAACAAAAAAAGTATATTTGGCATTACTTTCCTGATGTATTAATACAATCAATTTTGAGAAATGTTAAGACAACATTTCTGCTCACACTGAGATTTATTAACTGTGGCAGGATAAGGAGGCTCAGTGAATGAAAACCAGGTAATTTATTGAGTATATTTTGAGTACTTTATCATCAGAACCCAGTGCCATGCACTGAAATTATAGTTACTAAAATTATGAGGTGGACACCCAACACTGCATACTTCCCACTAGGACTTCTGTAAATAAAAGGCTTTCAAAAGAGTCTGAATTCAGCTGTTTATATTTTAATTTTCTTTCATGTAATAAATGCGCTTGAGACCTAGCTGTACAGATTGTAAAATTCCTCTAAGATTTTTACTTAATTCTACATGTAATATACCTCATAGTAAATACAAATTAATTCCTGGAGGACAATGAAAATGTCACTATTGCAGTTTTGTATCAAAAACTATATTCCTGTCTCTTTGTGAAAGGTTCAATAAAAGAAGCATGAGATAGTAAAAATAGCTCAATTATCTCCTCTTTATCTCCTATCACTGGGCTTTTACCACAGTTGCATAATAAAACAACGAAAGAGCCAGCCGTAAAATCCATGATGACCATGGTGACTGACAGTTTTAGGTACGTCCATACTGCCCACTAGCACCACATAAACCCAACAGTGTTAGTTCCAGATAAGCCAGCTTTGGTTGTTTTAGGAAGCAGATCAGCAGCAGCCTGGTGGTCTCCTAGTGTGACTATTCCTGTGCTTTGCCAGTGTAAATTAGGGTCTGTGCTGTAGTAGCTAGACGGCCCAAGCAAGGCTGGGTTCCCCACGCTGCTGGCAGGGAGCAGAGTAGACCCTCTGCTGGAGATTGAAACCTCTCCTATAATCATTCCCCAAATACAATGACATGCACATATTACCTGTATTCTCTCATTGTTCACTTCCACTTTTTCTGTAAGGACTGATAATCTGTGGTCAAGTTCCTCTCTCTCTGCAAGAACTTTGTCTTCTGAAAGCATATGCAAGGCCTGCAAGGCATCTTTAGTTTTTAGCAGCTCTGCTTCAACTTCTCTGAGCTTTCTGGATGTATTTCTCTCATCCTCCTGAGACATCATCAGGAGTTTCCTTAAAGTTCTCACTTCATTATAGTGACTTCCTAACAGATCCAGCAAGTCACTTCCTGGATTTTCATAACTACCTATTGCTTTCAAGTGTCGACGCTGAAGCTGTTTCAAAATGTGGTTTTCTAAGCTTGATGCTTCTAATTGGCATTGTAAATAAAATATTTCATTCTTCAGCTCTTTAATTTTGTTAAGTCTTGCTGATGCTATTCGCTGAGCTATTGCATTTTTTTCTGGGAAGTCATACTGCTCTGTAGGCTTAAAAATGAAGCATTCTGATCTGGTATCTTCTCAGCTGGCGATTTTTCTCCTCCTGTAAAATAAACTGACATTGGTATATAGCAATCATTTGAGGCAGCAAAATCGCTGAATGTCTTTGCTGCTCACATAAGCTCAGGTACTGCTCAACCAAGCTACTTAATGGTGGTACGTTGTAAAAAATGCCCAAGATACATACTAAAACTCCAATGTTCAAGTAGTTCACAGATAAATCTGTTAGAGATTTTATATCGCTCTGAATGTATTTGTGTGGCTGCACTGGGCCATAAATAACTAGGTCTATAGGAAGTAAAGTTCCCTCCTTTCATTCTCTGAAGCTGTTTTAATTAAAAATTGCCATTAATAAGAGTAACTACATAGGTGGTGTCTTCTGAGGCAAATAGCAATAATACTCTGGGAATAACATATGAAAGTATGTTTATGTTAACACATTACTCCAGTACCAATGGAAACAAATTTTCTCTCTGTAAATCACGCAGTTCGCTAATGTAGGCAAATCTGGGGACTGATGAACCAGAGTCACCCCACTTAGGAAGATTCTCAAGAGGAAGAGCCTACACCCTGAATACGGGTGTGATAGAAAAACCAGGTCTGTAAGAACTCAAAACCTGAAGGTTACAATAGCACATCAGTGAATTTCTCTGCAGCTAGAATTTCTAACCAGCTATCTAGAATGTTCAAGTCAGCTTTGAACTGAACTACATATAAGACCTTACATGCTGATTAGAATAGAACACATATGCAGTTGTGTACACTGGTTCTAGACAACAACTGAAAAAAACCCCAATTCCAGCCTAGCATTGTAAGTGTATGACTGCCATTTGCCTTTCTTTATGGCCAGCATTCTAAGTAAGTGACCTACTCTCATTTTCCTTTCCTGAAACATAATTAGAATTTGAAAACAGTGAAGACTGTAAATCTGAGCATGTTTCCCCTTTCAGGCGTATATTCAATTTCACTACAGCTCTCAAGACATTTCAGGCAGTATTTTGCTAGACATTTATTATAATAATAAATCTTGCTTAGAGACTGAAATAAAGGTTTTCTTAAACTTTTGAGTGTTGTTTATTTGTTTTCATATCAGAATTGTAAAAACAAACAAACAAAAAAAGCTTGCTAAGTAAAGCCTCACAATGTAATGAAGTGCCTGCACAATTTCAGAAGAAACATGAGGGAAAAAAATCAGTGTTGTTTAATAAAAACAATTTATTCACAGCCTAACGGTACTTAACACATTTGTTTGCTTTTGAAAAATGCTACAAGACACTTATCTCCATGTCTATACACCCAAATAACTCAGAAAACATCACCTGTAATGCACTCTTATTGTCAGAGATGTGGTTCCTTGATAAGATGATGATCTTATTTCTTTGATCAGGTTCTAAGAAAAGTTGTTGTTTCCTCTCGAATTGTCTTTTCTCAATAGTACAATCTTCAAACAGAACAAACTCTCTTAATTGTCTGGCATTTCAAAAAACATACATTTAGCATGAGCTGACTAATTTTCTGTATCTTTGTGAACTTCTGTTACGCGTCAAGTTTTTTCCCTATTGAAGCTACAAGGGAGCAGAACAGATTACTTCCCACTCCTGGCAGCATTACTTAAACACTGTGCTTCTGGCAAAAATTATTCCTTGGGATATAGTTCAATTTGTTTAATTTTCCTCATGTCACATGTAGACTACTCAGACCATAGTTTTATACATGCAGAATTCTACCCAGCAGCAGATTAATTCTATATTTGGGGAGAAGGGAATGTCTAAAAGGGCATAGGAATTATGTAAAGGAAAATGTAGGAGGCTGAAAATTATATTTTAGTTCAGATGGATCTTAACAAGTAGCCTTTACTAAAAAAAAGAGAAGATATTTCTAAAATATTTTAACATATTTGTTGGCATATTTGCTTTGTGGTGGCATTTTATTTTAAAGTAAATTAAACTTCTTAAAGGGAAGAGGGGATTCACATAACTCCCAAATAAAATTAAGAAGTGTAATTTAGGATTGCAGAAAATATTCTACATTGAATCAAAACAGTTTCATTACTCTTTGTTCCCTTACATGAACTCAGTCCTGCTGAAGACTAAGGAATGACAAGGGTCCTACTAAATTTAAGCCACTGCAATAACCCCCAAGAGATGAGAACTCATATTTTAAGATGAGGATTAGGAAAAGGCCAGCTTGGTACATAGATTTGTATTTCTGCTTAAATTAGATCTGGCACTGTCAACAATTTCTGGTCAATTTGTCTTTAAATCATATTAGCTTAAATTAAAACTACTGCTGCAATTTGTTTTGATGAGAAGTGTGGGCTGAACCTCATCGTCCGGCTTCAAGAGCAGGTGTTGAGAAGTAAATAAAATGGCAAAGGAGCAGAAAAGACAGAAAAACAACAAGTGAAGGACAAGAGAAGAGAAATTAAATGAAAGTTATTACTGTAAAAATGAAGAAGAAACAGCAGCAGCTTAAGGGGGATCAAAATGCATAAACACTGAGAGAATGTATGTTGAAGGACGAGATGCAGGAACAAAAATATTTAGGGCCAAATCTACCCATCAAAGATGAAATGCCGTTTCAAACAACCAGAAACTGCAAAACTGCAGAGAAGAAGAATTAATTGTATTCTGCCTACAAAAACAGAGTAAGTAAATGAAGGGGGAGTCCTAGCAGGGGAACACCAACCAACTTCCCAGACCAGCATGGTGCAGCAGTTGCTTGGCCACACAGACAAGCCCAGTGCACTGGAGAACCCACTCACTCTCGCAGGAAGGGCGAGGGTGTACCCAGACCCTCAGACCTACCTCTGGGCTCCTGCAAAAGCCATGGACATCTCCCTGGAGCCAGAGCTCCCCTTACCACCCTAGTGAGTGCAGACCCCTGGGGTGCTGGTGAGGTCCAACCGCCACCCGGCTCTCTCCAACCACTTCAGAGGTATCAGAGCCCTGCAGCCTCCCTGACAGTCAGCCTCCTGCCCCAAGAGCCATCTCAGCACCTCCCCACACAGCCCTGGCCCTGATAGCCACCTCAAGGCCCTGCCGCTTAGCTCTACGCCCTGACACTCAGCCTGACAGTGCCCTGTTCAGAGCAGGAGCACAGCTTCTTGCCACAGGGCACCCCCAGGCAGGACATCCCACCTTCCCCTCTGCCCTCTCAAGAAATCATGGAATCATAGAATCATGGAAAGGTTTGAGTTGAAAGTGACCTTAAAGGTCATCTTCCCTGTCATGGGCAGGGACACTTCCCACCAGACCAGGCAGCTCAAAGCCCCATCCAACTTGGCCTTGAGCACCTCCAGGGATGAGATAGCCACAGCTTCCCTGGGCAACCTGTGCCAGCATCTGTCCATGCTCATCGTCAAGGATTTCTCCCCAATATCTAATCTAAATCTTCCCCCTTCCAACTTAAAGCCATTCTTCCTCATCCTATCACTCCATGCCCTTGTAAACGGTCCCTCCCCAGCTTTCCTGTTGGCCCTTCAGGTACTGGAAGGCTGCTGTGTGGTTTCCTTGGAACCTTCTCTTCTCCAGGCTGAACAACTCCAAGTCTCAGCCTTTCCTGGTCTGGGAGGTGCTCCAGCACTTTGACCATGGACTAAACAGAAGAAGGAATTTTTTTACTTTGAGGGTGGTGAGGCACTGGCACAGGTTGCCCAGGGAAGCTGTGGCTGCCCCACCCCTGGAGGTACTGAGGGCCAGGTTGGATGGGGCCTGGGCTGGTGGGAAGTGTCCCTGCCCATGGCAAGGGGTGGAACTATATGGGCTTTAAGGTCCCTTCCAACCCAAATCACTCTATGGTTCTACCATCATCTTCATAGCCTCCTCTGCACCCTCTCCAGCAGTTCCATATCCTTCTTCTGTTGAGGATTCCAGAACTGGACACAATACCTCAATCCCTCCTCTCCATGACCCAGCCCCAGCCCCACTGCCCCAACCCAGCGCCTCCCGTCACTATTACCCGTGTCCTCGGCCGACACCCGCGTCTCCGTTGCCATGGGACCGGTGGCGGCCGCGGGGCACTCTGGGAGCTGTAGTCCCAGTCCCCCGCCCAGGGCCCTTCCGGGAGCGTGTTTGACAGCGCGGGGCGTAGGCAACACGAGAAGTATCGCAAAAAGTCGAATATTTATGATTTAAGCTAAAGGAGAGTTAAGTTTCATGTAAGCAACTGTGGCTTTTTTGAAAGTCTGACAGAACGTCCCTCAGTCAGCGTGTTTGCTCTCGGTCAGGGTTTCTCCAGGCACGATTCATTCTGTGGGGCCGATAACGCCCTGTGCGCAGTGTGATCTGTGCTGAGCAGCTGGGGCTGCTCCATCCCCTCTGTCTGCAGCCTTTCCCATCTCAAATACAGGGTCAGGCAGGGCTGCAGCCGGCTCCGAAGCAGCGAGGGATTTGACTGCTGTGAAGTTGATAACAGCATTAAGATCACGCCTTGGAAAGAATAGAATACGCATAGGATTCTTGGGAGAATGGATCCCTGTGCATGTGAGTGGGGAATCCATCGTGTCCCAGCTCTTGTCTGGCTGCACACAATGGATGGAGATCGCTCCCTCCTGTTGCTCAGCCCTGACAAAGGGTACTGCTTTCTAAAACTCCAAAGTGAGTCTTAGGAAATTCATTTGCCAGCATTTTCGGTATCACGTGCAGTGGCTCCCTTGGGGCCATGAGCTATAGTGGCTGTGGTGGCACCTCATATCATGCCATGGCACAATGCACACCCTGAGAGGGCAGAGACCAAGGAAAAGTCTTCCAGCTCATGGTTTAGGCTTACACAAAGCATTTTAAACATTGAAAAAAAAGTAAACAACAAATATTTAAAGGACCGAGGGGTACTTGTTGACAGCTGGCTGAATGTGAGCCAACAGGGTGTCCAGATGGCCAAAAAAGCCAGCAGCATCCTGGCTTGTATCAGAAATAGTGTGGCCAGCAGGAGCAGGGAACTCATCCTTCCACTGTACTCAGCACGGGTAAGACTACATCTTCACTACAAGAAGGGCATTGAGGTGCTGGAGCATGTACAGAGAAGGGTAATGAAGCTGATGAAGGGTCTGGAGCACAAGTCTTGTGAGGAACAGCTGAGGAAACTGTGGTATTTTTCCTGAAGAAAAGAAGACTGAGGGGAGACCCTATCACTGTCTACAGCTACCTGAAAGGAGTTTGTATTGAAGTGGGTGTTGGTCTCTTTTCAAGTAGCAATCATAGAATCATAGAATGCCTGGTTGGAAGGGACCTCAAGGATCATCTGGTCCAACCTTTTTAGGTGATACATAGTTTGAATGTGATGTCCCAGGACCCTGTCAAGATGAGCCTTAAAAGTGTCCAGTGTAGAGGAATCTACTGCTTTCCTGGGGAGTTTATTATAATGTGATAGGATGAGAAGGCCTCAGGTTGCCCCAGGGGATGTTCACATCAGATATTAGGAAACATTTCTTCACTGAAAGGGTTATTGGGCACTGGAATAAGCTGCCCAGGGGAGTGTTTAAAAAATGGGTAGACGAGGTACTCAGGGATATGATTTAGTAGTGGACAGGTACAATTGGACTCAGTTATCTCAAAGGTCTTTTCCAACCAAACACTTCTATGATTCTGTGGGGGTTTTGTGCTGAAATAAGGGGGAAATCCCATTGGAATGCTAACAGCTGCAGCAATGTTTTTCTTCAAAGCTGGATACAATGGAAATTGTGCCCTGAAGTCCCTGAAGACCTGTTTGGCCCTGGGTGGGCAGAGGCATTGGGCCACATCCTGGGTTTTCCCTGTGTAGTTCAGTGGGTGTCTCAAGTGGGAAGTCAAATTGGAGATAGTGTTGATTGGCAGTTTTGTTCCAGTCCTGACTGTGGCTGTTTGATGATGCTTTGAGTATTAATTATTAGTATCCCTACCCTCACAAGACTCATCAGTATGTTTTGAAGCCGATGACCACTCTATCCTTTGTTTGTACTTCTGCAGAACACTAGTAACCAAATAAATTATTTTAGAAATGATTATGTTCCAAATGGCCACTGTTTTCCTTTGCATTTACTTACATACAAAATCTCCAGGGAAACAAGCATGTGTAATAACTTCTGGCAATAATTATATTTTCACACTAAGGTGTTTCTTGGTTTTGTTTTACAAGAAAATATTCTGAAAATACACAATTCCAACAGTTTTTTTTTCTTTTTGATGGACCTCCTCTGCATCTCTGAGGAAGAAAGAAATGACAGATGGTAAGTCATTGTAAACAGTGCAAACTATCCATCCTGTTATTTTTAGTTTTCAGAGAGTTTTTTTCAGGATCCCTATTCCATAAATGGAATGCTGCATTTCCATCTTCATGTAATGATTTACACTTTCAAAAAAATGTTTTCATGAACATTTTTACTATTTTGCATTTGGTCCTACCTAATCAGTCCTTGAAAAAAAATATTACGTGCCATGTAAAGTATTTACATGATTGGGCACTGCTGTATTAAATATTAACATTTAAAGTGTGTATAAGCAATTCCTAAAACCTGGGACAGTTTCACCTCTGACATAGGGTCAGCTTTACTGACTCAGTGGTATGTTTCTTACTTACAACAGAAACAAACTTGGCCCTTAAAATCTGAAAGTAATCTGTTATCATATAACGTTCTTAAAATACTTCTCATGCTCAGAGACCTCCTTAGGCAAATACATCCAGGCAGCTGCTGAATTGTTACCATCTCTGCAACAGAAGCCAAGAACCACATGGAAAAAGAGCATCCTGGTTAAAACAGTAGCATGGGATGTATTTTACCAAGTACTCTATACCTCCTCTTGCACCTTGTGCCCTGTCAGTTTTCACTGGTGATGCAAAAAGAAGGTAAACCCCCCAACAATGTGTTCTGGAGGCATAGAATCAGCCAAATCACCCTCCTCAGTGTTAGGGAATGTACTGGCACATACTCATTTCAGAGAAGTTCCTGAGCCCTGCAGTGTAGATGATGTTCTAAACTCTTTAAACCTGAGAGCATTTATAACTAAGACTTATTTCAACATGATCTCTGTTATAATTACTTCTATTTATCTATTATTTGTGTTCCCCCTTGCCCTCCCCTTCGTCCTTCTCCTTTCATGATTTGCAGCTATAAGTCTAAAGTGTCCTTGCTGTGGTTGGGGAGAGGATGTGAGGAGTAGAAGTGCTGCTGTGACAGTGCCCATGCAACACTAAACATTACCCAACAACTTTGTGACCACCCCTAGCACAGAGTTGCCGGCTCCCTGTCTCTTATCACTTCTCACTTGTCCCTTCCCCCTCTCTCCCAAATATTTCTCTAGCCTTGTCTCATTGGTGCACTACTCTCCTTTGCCTTTTTTGGACTGCCACCCTGTCAATCTAATGCAATAAGGCTAGGGGCAGGTGCAAAACCCTCACTATGGCTCCTCTTACTAACCAATCCTCTACTGTCCCTCATCCCAAAATACCTAAGAGCCAATAGTGTGGGAAAATCCGAGACACCAGGGAGAGGCTGAAGCTGCTGGACTACTGGGTGTGGGGGGGGCATCAATTTAGGACCTGGGTTAGCCCAGGAGCTGCCAAATACTTGGATTCCTCTTGGGACTGTGGTAACTTGTGGACAGTAGGCTTGCTCTGCTGATTCATTCTCGTCTTTGTCAACATGGTGATCAAGGTCTTTGTAGCCACATCTTCGGGGTCTACAGCGGTAGGTGTTTCATTTAGCATACTCCTCTTTCTGCTGGGATCAAGTTAGTAAAATTTGCCTGGAAGATCCCAGGACTGCCTGAGTTTGCATGTGTGAAAAAAGCCACTGGGTTTCTTCTAATCTGCATTGACTATCTTATTCTTGAAAGCCACTCAAGATGTAGAGTTCCTATTAATGCAGACTTGTGAGGTTTTACTACAGTCATAACATTTATATATAACTTATCTATCATTTAGTAGATTTATTTCTGTTTGGAAAAGAATATGCAATATATTCACTGAAGAAGAAAAATATGTATATTGTATTTGCACAAAAGCTGTGGTAGATTCTTTACAGTAGAAATTAATGTATTTGTTTTTAAAAGAGACTTCAGAGCACTGTTCTTCCCAAAGGGAGACTCTAAGAATGAGCCTGGAGCCGAAGTAAGCTGAATAAAGTTATGCAAGACAAAAACCTTCCCCACTCCCCTGGCTTTTTCTAGGTCTTCGGGTTGTTTATTTTTGTTTTCCTTGGGTTTTTTTTTTTTTTTGTGTGTCTGTCTATGTGTCTCTTGAAATACTCTACTGATGATTTTTAGTATTGAGATCTACTGCTGTAGCTGTCAGCACAGTGTATCAGCTGAAGCGAAGGGCATGTGAGTAGTAGGGAGGCTGGAAGTCTGTGGGAGGTGGGAACCGGGAAAGGACTGTTTCCTTTTATATCCAGTTCCCAGATGAGCTCAGATTGCAGCTTTCCTTTGGCAGTCACTCACTCCCAGTGACATGGCTAAACAAACTGGTTGGTGCTTGCACATAGCTGTAACTACATCTCTGTCTCTCTGACACCAGCTCCATGTCATCAAGAAGCTTCCAGATTTGAAAAGCTCCAAAAACCCCACTCCCTTTTCACAGGAGCATCTCTAGAAAATGAACTGAGGGATGTTCCCTGGAATTCACAGGGCTGAGGAATTTTGCAGTTCTCTTATCAGCTTGTCTTGCCTATTGCTAAGCCAAGCACTCTAAATTTGCTACTCACATTTTAGCATTCTTTCTTTTTTCCTTTCTTTTTTCCTAATAAGAAACCTGAGATGCAAGAGAGAACAAGAAGAGGAGTGGGTTGGAAACTGCAGTTTTAGTAATTTGTAATCTAGCAGTTATTGCTCAAGTAGCTTTACGAATTGCCATGCACTGTGCATCAGAAGTCTTCACTCCTGTTTTGGTCTCCTTTTGTTGACCAAATAAAAGTCATCTCCACCTCCTTTGGTGCTCATCTGTTTCCTGGGAAAAAAATGTGGCCATGACTGAAATCCCAGTGTGTGAAATCATCAGTATGTGTGTGCTGGAGCCGTCATTGCCTTGTGTGCCTCAGGTGTGAACTGTTGCCAGCCCAGCTACAGGATTGAGGCTGTGGTGCAGCAAGGCACTTGTGTGAGCACTTTGATTAAACACTGACATTCAGAGATCCCGTACACTGTTAAAACTAAGTGTCATATGTTTAGCACTAGCTAAACCAAAATCTTTCCTCTGCTGTACTTATATCTGCTCCCAGCTAGCAGCAATAACTAACTCTTTCCATTTTGTACTGTAGTAAAGGGATGTGGATGCTACACTGAACACTGAGCAACACATGAGCTTTGTCCAGCCATTCTGAGCTGTTAATCATTGCTGCTGTGGTTTATTACTGCTAAGAAAGATGGCTAGTGCCAGTGTGCTGTGACAGCTTTTAAGCTTATTGATGCCAGTCTCCCTCGTATATTAGCAGCGCAAAAAAGCTGTTAGTGAGATCCCATACGTATAATGGAAGGAAGGATATGGCATCTTTACAGGGCAATACAGCTCTGTATTTCCTCCTGTCTGGTGTGCTGGGTGTGTATAGAGCTGTAGCAATCTCAGAAGACAGCATGTTTTCAGATTAGTGATACATAATGGCAATGCCAAGTAACCACAGTGTTTAGCTGGAGTAGTTTTCCAGGTTTACCGATTAAATGGATTTCAATGAACCTTTAATGAGTTTTCATATATATATAAAATAGAACTCACTCGTGCAAGGAGCCAGTGCAAGCCCCAATATATCACTAGCATCCTATTAAACCCAAATTTTGTATAAGCCTTGTAGAGCTTTTCCTGAGAAGGATGAATTTAATCCCTAAAGAGCTTAAATTGGAGATCTAAATTGTCCTTGCAGCACTGGTGCTCTCTTCAATGTGTCTGAATTCCACCAAATTCATGTTGTTCGTTTTGAATTTCAAAATATGGTGGGCCTGGCCTCACCTGGTGTAAATCAGCAAAGGATCCCTGGTAAAGAATTAAAAAAAACATTTCTATTCTATAGTCAAACTATTAATTGCAAGTGGCTATAATGTTAATAAATACTTTTAAAAGTGAATGCAGTGAACCTAGGAAAAATCTGAGTCAGATGCTTGAATGATGCAATTCACTGTGGCTCTAGAGCAAATATGCAGTCTGTACTTTCCCCTCAATGATTCAGATTTTTTTTTTTAAATCACTTTAGCTTTATTGTCTTTCTGCTTCAAATGTAGCTGTTATTGAACTACTCATTAAGACAAGCAGAAGTGGAGACTTCATAGCACTAAATGGTATTAAATGCTTGACTTGAAGCAAGCAGTAAAAAAAATAATTCTGTCACTAGCCACAGGGACGTTTAGAAATAGTGGGTAATATCCTGCAAGACTCAAGGTAGCATCAACCATAGGAGAAAGTGGATTTGTGTCTTACACAGAGAAAGTCTTCCAAGGTCTTCTTACTGCTGCTCATGGTTAGAGCACATTTAAAATCCTCTAATTCCTAGCATTTTTGGTGACATTTTATTAACTTACTTTCAGATCTGTAGGTCTCAGAAAGACTTAGAAAAATGTAGACTATTTGTATTATGTATTATATTACAGGGTAGGGGTTTGTTGTCTGTTACTGTTAAATCTGGCCATATGCAAACCTGCGCTGAAATTTCAAATGAATTTCAAATCAAATTAGAAGCTAACATGTGATAAATAAGAATAATAACCAGGAATAAATTGTCCATGCAGTGGTAGAACCTAAAACTGCAGCAATTCTGCCTGCCAATGCTACTATTGCTGCTGCAGTAGCTTGTTGACTAAGTATCATTGCTTCTGCCATAAGCAGCTGTTCAATGGGAATGCTCTGGAATATGAGGATACAGATAAGAATATTTAATTATGCATCAGGTGAAACTACTGGTATCTGCAGATCGTATGTTTTAACTAATATTTACTTAAAACATTTTTTTTTTCTTATCTTAAGGAACAAGAAACTAGGGATGATGGAACTCAAGCTTTGTTTAAAGGGAAAATGGCATAGATGAAACAATATCCTGTTCCTCACCACTTTCCAGGCAGGGAATGGCGTCAGACAAAAGTGAGGGTACAAACAGGCTCCTGCAATCTCATCCATTCTGGGAAAACATTTGCATATCTTCTGTGTTGTTACATCCTGGAAGATTTCCCTCTGTGAGTGCTGTTTGCTGGAGAGATTCTTCTGGCTGCCCATCTACTTAGTGCCAGCCACAGCACTAGTGGGTGTCCCAAGCCTTTTGCTGTGACTCAAACTCTAACAATTCTAAGACTTATGACACAGTACGTCTTCTGCATAGTTTATACTTGCTTTAACCATGACAAACATCTTGCCTTTTCCTTATGTGGGCATAATTGCATGTAACTTCTTAGTTTTCCTCAGCATTCATTTTTCACACAACTCTCCCCAAATTTTTGCTTTCGGTACTGGTGCTGTCTGAGCCTCCTGGGCATTATGAACCTCAAAGTGATGATAATTTTTTTTTTATGGAGGTTT